>CM074718.1:8211637-8448402 GCA_037306005.1 Rhinophrynus dorsalis | reverse complement strand
TCTACGGAGAACTGTAGACCACTAGAGGGCACTGCTGATGTAAAAAAATATGGGTTTAAACTGTACTAATCCTGGAAATGTGTATCCCTCAGGAGTGGGTGTACTCTTTTCTTACTCAACAGGAAAAGCTTTACAATATATATTTTTTATAAAAAAAAGTTTTCTTCTTTAAGTTAATTTTGGCTTTTAACACCTTGAATGCTAGAGAGGTCTCCAGTGTATTGGAGAGCTCTCTACCGTTCAAGGGGTTAAAAAATAACCCTTTTACATTGATGTAGTTATTATTTCCCTGTAGTGCAGTTGGGTTTCTCAGAATTACTCCATGTTTCCATACATATATGCCCCTTTGTCTCACAATATTCTCTGTCTATATAATAGGAATGTGATCTCGTGGTTTCACCTGTCCCTGCACTTTGTTAAAGGAGAAGTTACACCTCCCAAAAATAATTCCCCTCTTAACTTACTGTCTCCAAAAACTCCTAATTGCCCCAACAAATGTTGGCCTTATTCATTTGTGCAAGAGTTACATTTGTCAGTCAGTCCTGGATGTCAGGCCCATAGGGGAATGACGGTTTGATATAAAAAGAATTGAGATGAAAAATGTTTTTTAATGAATCATCTCAGAGCAGTGCTGTTCCCTTGTTTTTCTGAACAGGAAAAGGCCTATGAAGTATTTTTTCAATGTAAGAATCGGTATTTGTATAGGAGGAACATTTGTCAGTGTCAGACATGATGTATATGAGAAATCACTGTGTGTACGTGTTCCCCTCTTCCTCAGGAGTGTACCAACCCATGCTGCAATGCCAACAACTGCACCTTAAAGGAGGGAGCGCAGTGTGCCCATGGGGACTGCTGCCAAAACTGTAAGGTAAGTGCGCTCAGACCCTCTGCTCATCCACTGCACTGTGGTCCATCTATGGATACAAACCACCAGACACCTCCAACAATTCACCCACTGCACTGTGATCCATCTCTGTATACAGACCACCAGACACCTCCAGCAACTCACCCACTACACTGTGATCCATCTCTGTATACAGGCCACCAGACACCTCCAGCAACTCACCCACTGCACTGTGATCCATCTCTGTATACAGACCACCAGACACTTCCAACAACTCACCCACTGCACTGTGATCCACTTCTGTATACAGGCCACCAGACACTTCCAACAACTCACCCACTGCACTGTGATCCACTTCTGTATACAGGCCACCAGACACCTCCATCAGCTCACCCACTGCACTGTGGTCCATCTCTGTATACAGGCCACCAGACACCTCCATCAGCTCACCCACTGCACTGTGATCCACTTCTGTATACAGGCCACCAGACACCTCCAACAATTCACCCACTGCACTGTGATCCATCTCTGTATACAGACCACCAGACACCTCCAGCAACTCACCCACTGCACTGTGGTCCATCTCTGTATACAGGCCACCAGACACCTCAGCAACTCACCCACTGCACTGTGGTCCATCTCTGTATACAGGCCACCAGACACCTCCAACAATTCACCCACTGCACTGTGATCCATCTCTGTATACAGACCACCAGACACCTCCAGCAACTCACCCACTGCACTGTGGTCCATCTCTGTATACAGGCCACCAGACACCTCCAGCAACTCACCCACTGCACTGTGGTCCATCTCTGTATACAGGCCACCAGACACCTCCAACAATTCACCACTGCACTGTGATCCATCTCTGTATACAGACCACCAGACACCTCCAGCAACTCACCCACTGCACTGTGGTCCATCTCTGTATACAGGCCACCAGACACCTCCAACAATTCACCCACTGCACTGTGATCCATCTCTGGATACAGGCCACCAGACACCTCCAGCAACTCACCCACTGCACTGTGATCCACTTCTGTATACAGGCCACCAGACACCTCCATCAGCTCACCCACTGCACTGTGATCCACTTCTGTATACAGGCCACCAGACACCTCCATCAGCTCACCCACTGCACTGTGATCCACTTCTGTATACAGGCCACCAGACACATCCAGCAAATCACCCACTGCACTATGATCCATCTCTGGATACAGGCCACCAGGCACCTCCAACAACTCACCCACTGCACTGTGATCCACTTCTGTATACAGGCCACCAGACACCTCCATCAGCTCACCCACTGCACTGTGATTCACTTCTGTATACAGGCCACCAGACACATCCAGCAAATCACCCACTGCACTGTGATCCTTCTCTGGATACAGATCACCAGACACCTCCAACAATTCACCCACTGCACTGTGTTCCTTCTATGGATACAGGCCACCAGACACCTCCAACAACTCACCCACTGCACTGTGATCCACTTCTGTATACAGACCACCAGACACCTCCAGCAACTCACCCACTGCACTGTGATCCTTCTCTGGATACAGATCACCAGACACCTCCAACAATTCACCCACTGCACTGTGATCCATCTCTGTATACAGGCCACCAGACACCTCCAACAACTCACCCACTGCACTGTGATCCACTTCTGTATACAGGCCACCAGACACCTCCAACAACTCACCCACTGCACTGTGATCCATCTCTGTATACAGGCCACCAGATACCTCCATCAGCTCACCCACTGCACTGTGATTCACTTCTGTATACAGACCACCAGACACATCCAGCAAATCACCCACTGCACTGTGATCCTTCTCTGGATACAGATCACCAGACACCTCCAACAATTCACCCACTACACTGTGATCCATCTCTGTATACAGGCCACCAGACACATCCAGCAAATCACCCACTGCACTGTGATCCTTCTCTGTATACAGGCCACCAGACACCTCCAACAACTCACCCACTGCACTGTGATCCATCTCTGGATACAGACCTCCAGACACATACAGCAACTCACCCACTGCACTGTGATCCATCTATGGTCATAAGCCACCAGACACCTCCAGCAACTCACCCACTGCACTGTGATCCATCTCTGGATACAGACTTCCAGCCACGTCCAGCAACTCACCCACTGCACTGTGATCCTTCTCTGGATACAGGTCACCAGACACCTCCAAAAACTCACCCACTGCATTGTGATCCATCTATGGATACAGGCAACCAGACACCTCCAGCAACTCACCCACTGTACTGTGATCCACTTCTGTATACAGGCCACCAGACACCTTCATCAACTCACCCACTGCACTGTGGTCCATCTCTGTATACAGGCCACCAGACACCTCCAGCAACTCACCCACTGCACTATGATCCATCTCTGGATACAGGCCACCAGAAACCTCCAGCAACTCACCCACTGCACTATGATCCATCTCTGGATACAGGCCACCAGACACCTCCAGCAACTCACCCACTGCACTGTGATCCACTTCTGTATACAGGCCACCAGACACCTCCAACAACTCACCCACTGCACTGTGATCCACTTCTGTAAACAGACCACCAGACACCTCCAATAAATCACCCACTGCACTGTGATCCTTCTATGGACATAGGCCCGCAAACACTATCTTCAATCAGTCCTAGATGTCAGATCTATGGACGCGGCCACGACAGTTACTTTTAGGACCACAGGATGCAGACTCGCAAATTCTGCTCACTGCATATGTTTTTACCCTTTAATGACCCCAGGAGTGTTCAGTGCCCTGCAATGCATTGCACCCCCCTAGTCCTTAGGGTTAAAAGCAGTCAATTTGGGACCCCCAGCTGTTGAAGACGACAAGTCCCATTATCCACCATGCACAGGGATTTTTTACTTGATCCGTATTATGCAGTTGATCTGCCCAAAACATTCTCCAGTTTTGTATTTATAGATTTGCCCCACAGTGGAAGAAAGCGGGTAAATCATCCCTGTGTGTAAGGGGAAATGAGGATGATTCCCTGGGATTAACTTAATGGCCAGGGATACTGGGAGTTGTAGTCCTTACAGCTGGAGGTCTTCAGGGATCTACCCCGTCACAAGATCTTAGTTCCAGAACCCCGAGCTCGGTTCCCATGCTATCATTGACTTTTCTATTCCTCTTTCACAGCTAAAGCTGCAGGGACTCTTTGCCGAGAGATGTCGGGGTATTGTGACCTTCCCGAATACTGCAAGGGTGATGCCCCTTACTGCCCCCCCAATGTGTACTTGCTGGACGGCTCTCCATGCTCATATGGGGAGGCATATTGCTTCAACGGGATGTGCCTGACACATCATCAGCAGTGCGTCCAGCTGTGGGGATCAGGTAACACTGCCAGCTCATTGGCACAGACTCAGTGATGGACATTAACATAGTAAAGAACAATGACATTATCTGTCTATCTATCTATCTATCTATCTATCTGTCTATCTATCTATCTACTTCATATCTATCTATCTATCTATCTATCTAATATCTATCTATCTATCTATCTATCTATCTATCTCATATCTATCTATCTCATATCTATCTATCTATCTATCTATCTATCTATCTATCTATCTATCTCATATCTATCTATCTATCTATCTCATATCTATCTATCTATCTATCTATCTATCTATCTATCTATCTCATATCTATCTATCTATCTATCTATCTATCTATCTATCTATCTATCTATCTCATATCTATCTATTTATATATATGTATCTATCTACTTCATAACTATCTATTCTATCTATCTCATATCTATCTATTGATCTATCTGTCTATCTATCTATCTATCTATCTATCTATCTATCTATTTTTCTCTGTCGTCCAATATAGCTTACAGGTAACCATGGGGAGGCGACAGCTCTTCCTAGTAGGTTGGAACAATTTTTCAAAGAAGTTGCAGGGGGCGGAGCCTCCCTCTCCTCCTAGCAGGCTACCTAACTGCTCCCCACCAGTTCAGATTTGTTCCTTGTTCTGTTAGGAAGGTAGTGAACAGTTCTGCTTAGTTTTAGTTGTTTTATTATTTTTTCTTAGATATGGGGTGTCCAAATTCCACCATTAGGGGATTAGTATTACTGGCTTCACCTTGGATTGCCAGTTTACAGGAGCTGCTTGTGGACCCTTTCACCCCTGGGAGGCAACCATGTAACCCATGTGTCTCTCTCCCGAGGGAGTCGTTCTGAGGCTTCTTCCTTACAATGATAATCTGAAGAGAGAAGACCTGCAGAAAATGTGAACAGCCCTTTTAGTGCTCTGGTCCACTGTCCCACAGTTCCCTCCTGTACGAGGGTTTCCTTGGAGTTCTCTTTAACTCCTGTACTCATGTTCGGTATTATTACTTTATTAATGGCTGCTAATCTGGGATCTTTGCTGCATTGTCTGCTATGTGGCATTTAACCCCTTCCCTGCCAATACTGATAATTTGGGGTCTTATATTTATGTTTTCTTTATTTTGTTTATTGTTTAGTGTTTTTATGTGTGATTACACTTTCCAAACTCTTTTCGTTTTTTGTGTAAAAATTTGAATTATGTGCCTTTAACAGTGTGCTTTACCGTATAGCCATGATGTGCCATTGATCTGTATGGGACAGCCGTTTATGGGACATATCTCCACAACCGCTATGAGAAGGGTTTAAAATTTGAAGTCCTTTGCATCTAGCCAGACCTGAAAAGTTACTTGCCACTGCAAGCCATAACATACCCACCAGGGCTGAATTTCTACTCACCAGGGCTAAATTTTCACTCGCCATTGGCTAGTGGAGAGTGGAAATTTCGAGTCCTGTTACGAGTACTGAGTTGGGAGATGGCTCATTCTACGTGTCTCCACTGCCCTAACTATCCAGTGGATATTGTCAGTGTGTTGGGCGTTCTGGGGGGATTCGTTTTTGTTTTAATACTCTGTACAGATAAAAATACATTTCCCATAAATGCCCATTTCATGGGCCATTTTCTGATGGTTCCCCTTGCAGATGCCATTTTGTTTTCCTCTCTTCACAAGTATCATATGCAGGGCTTGGTCTTCTCAGCTGTGCATCCAGAAAGTCAACAGTACCTCAGGTTTGCCTGCGAACTGGGTCATTTTCAGTTAATTGCTCTTCCCTTTGGGCTCACAACGGCTCCTCAGGTGTTCAACAGAGTTCTGGGTGCACTGATCGCCTTCCTAGGGGATTCAGGTTACACCTTATATGGACAACTTTCTCCTCAAGGCACCTTCCAGGGACCTCCTGGACCATCAAGTCCAGGATTGTGCTCAGATCCTAGTTCAACATGGTTAGATTCTGAATATGGACAAGTCAGCTCCAGTGCCCATCCAGGACCTGGTGTTCCTCAGTCTCTGCTTCAACACTCTGAACAATATGGTCACCTGATGGAGAACTCGATTCACCAACTCGCCTCTAAGGTCTCTTCTGTCCTGTCCCGGATGGCATCTCCAGCGAGGAAGTTCTCCCCCCTTGTTGGGGAAAATGATTTCCACCATAGAAGCAGTCCCGTTTGCCATGGCTCATGCCAGGGAACCCCATAGATTTCTGATCTATGTTTGCAGAGGGAACATGGATCTCCTGGATCAGACTGTCTTCCTTCCTTCAGAGGTAGCTCAGAGCCATCATTGGTGGTTAAACATCTCCAATCTTGCAAAAGGTAGGCCCTTTGTGATGCTGTATTGGACCATAATGACAACAGATGCCAGTCTACATGGCTGGGGATACAGACTTGGGTCATCTAAGTGTTCAGGGTCAATGGTTGGAGGAGGAGGAGACTCTTCTTCCCATCAACATCTTGGAGCTCAGTGCAATCTCTCATCTGGAGGTGCCCAGTTCGGGTTCAGTCCGACAACACCACGGCTGTGCCCTAAATCAACAAGCAAGGAGGCACCAGATGTCTAGCTGCTTGGTTAGAGGTCAAAGGTATCTTAACCTGGTCAGCAGATCATGTACTTGCTATTTCAGTCATGCACATTACAGGTGTAGAAAAAGTCCTTGCGGACTTCCTCAGTAGACACATGGTGGTTCTGTGCGAGTGGGAGCTTCATCCAGAAGTGTTCGATCTCCTGGTGCAGATGTGGAGTCTTCCCATGACAGACCTGATGGCTACCAGGTACAACCGGAAGGTTCAGATGTTTTACTCATGCTGAAGGGATGCCCTAGCGTTTGCGGTGGATGCTCTGTCAATCCCATGGGCTTTTCATCTGGCATACATCTTTCCTCCTCTTCCTCTCCTACCCAGAGTGCTGCGGAAGATTCGAATGGACGGAACTCCCACCATCTTGATTGCACCTTATTGGAGCAGACAGCCTTGGTTCCTGGAACTACTGGCTCTATCTGCCCAGGCTCTGTTTCCACTGCCACACAGACTGGATCTCCTTCGCCAAGGATACTTGTGGAAGGAGGATGTGGACCATCTGGCTTTGACAGTTCGTCAATTGAAGCTCCATTTTGACACAGAAAGGATACTGTCCAGAGGTAGTTTCCACTATGATTAAGGCCAGAAATCCACTTTCTTCTAAGGCCTATCATAGGGTTTGGTCTATCTTTCATGCTTGATGTGTGAACAGGGATCTGTCCTCACAGGACTTTTATCTTCCAGCTATTTTGTATTTTTTGCAGGATGGTGTGAACAAGGGCCTTAGTTCCTTGAAGGTCCAGACCTCAGTCCTCTCTGTCTTTTTTCAGAGATGCATTGCCACCTTACCGGATGTCAAGGTCTTCTTTCAGGGTGTCGCTCTTGCTTTCTCTTCTTGTAAGGCTCCTACTCCTCAGTAGGACCTTGACCTTGTTTTGGGTGTCTTGCAGCGGCCTCCCTTTGAGTCCTTGGCTTCCATTCTTTTACGTCTTTTGAGGTGGAAGATGGCTTTTCTTCCGGCTGTGGTCTCTGTCCGCAGAGTGGCTGAGCTGCAGGCCTTGTCCTGCAAACCGCCTTTCCTGGTGTTTCACAAAGATAAGACTGTTCTCACCACTTCCCAGGAATTTCTTTGTAAGGTGGTCTCTGAGTTCCACATCAATCAGGAGATTGTTGTGCCTTCATTTTGTCCTGACCCTAAATCTGAAGAGAGGGATCTCCACTTGTTGAATGTGGTGCACTGCCTTAAGTTCTATGTGTACTGCACTGTGTCTGTCCGTCAGTCTGATACACTTTTTGTCATCCCTGAGGGTCCCAGGGCTGGTAAGGTGGCGTCCAAGGTAACTATTGTGTCTTGGATCAAGTCTTCCATTCTCAAGGCTTATGAACTCAGGACAAAACCCGTTCCCTTTCGCATTACAGTACATTCCACTAGGTGTGTTGGGGCTTCCTGGGCCTACAAGAATCAGGCTTCTGCTGAGCAGTTGTGCAAGGGGGCCACTTGGTCTTTTGTGCGCACCTTTGCCAAACACTACCGTGTGGATGTGCTGGCTTTGGCTGCAGCCAGTTTTGGCAGGAAAGTCCTGGAGGCAGTTTTGCCAGTCTAGGACTTTAATTGGCTCTTGTTTCTGTGTGTTGTGTATTGATATTTAGTGTCCGTTGACACTTTGTTAGTTTGGGCTGTTCCGTTTCCTGCATATATCATAGAACTGTGGTATCATGGGGATTGGCACTTGGTACTTTCCTTCTCTTCCCGCAGATGGGAGCTCAATGTTGGTACATCCCATGGTACCTGTAAGCTATATTGGATGACAGAGAAAAGAGGATTTTAGACGTACCTGTTAAATCCTTTTCTCTTCGTCCATATAGCTTACAGGTCTCCCGCCCAGTGAAAGGGACCAAGCTTAGTCTCCTGTGGCTGGACTTGGGAGTCCTGTCGGGTTCATGTTCACAGGAGTTTTCCTCTCTAGCTCAGTGTGTTTAGTATCAAAAATCTAACTGGAGTGGAGTGGCTGGGTAGCCTGCTAGGAGGAGAGGGAGGCTCCGCCCCTGCAACATCTTTAAAAAATTGTTCCAACCTACTAGGAGGAGCTGTCGCCTCTCCATGGTTACTTGTAATCTATATGGACTAAGAGAAAAGGATTTAACAGGAAAGACTAAAATGCTGTTATCTATCTATCTCATATATCTATCTGTTTAGCCATCCCATATCTATCTATCTATCTATCTATCTATCTATCTATCTGTTTTATATATATATATATATATATATATATTATATCTATCTATCTATCTATCTATCTAATATCTATCTAATATCTATCTCTGTCTATCTATCTATCTATCTATCTATCTATCTATCTATCTGTCACATATCTATCTCATATCTGTCTATCTAGATAGTGTCTACTTATCTCATGCCAAATCTATCTGTCTCTAGCTATCTAATATCTATCTATCTATCTATCTATCTATCTATCTATCTATCTATCTATCTCATATCATATCTATCTGTCTCATATCTATCTATCTATCTATCTCATATCATATCTATCTATCTATCTATCTATCTATCTATCTATCTATCTATCTCATATCTATCTATCTATCTATCTATCTATCTATCTATCTATCTATCTATCTATCTATCTATCATATCTATCTCATATCATATCTATCTATCTATCTATCTATCTATCTATCTATCTATCTATCTATCTATCTCATAGCTATCTATCTATCTATCTATCTATCTATCTCATATCTATCTATCTATCTATCTATCTATCTATCTCATATCTATCTATCTATCTATCTATCTATCTATCTATCTATCTATCTATCTCATATCTATTCATCTATCTATCTATCTATCTATCTATCTATCTATCTCATATCTATCTATCTATCTATCTCATATCTATCTATCTATGTCTATAAAATATATTTGCCTATTATCTTTCTCTAATTTCTAGACATGGTCAGTGCCTTTCCCACATGATGCTGTAGGAGCAAAATAGGAGGAAGGGTCCATGTTTCTCCTCCCCTTGTATCACTGAAGCAGTACATGTGAGCACTGAGCATGTTCTTGTATTTTATTTGATCCCTTCTCCTCCTCACTTCCATCTTTTGGTTTGTCCATTGGTGCCGTTATCATTAGCAGGACCACAGTGTGAGGAGGAGGTTTGATATAACGCACAGAAACATGGTCAGTAGTGGTCACTCAATGCTACAAGGAGAGTAGGAACATTGACCTTTCCTTCTACCTTGTTCTTAGTGCAACATGCCCAGCTGGTGCCCTGGATATCTGAAGAAGGCACTTATTGTGGCATGCTGCACTACTGTTCCACAGCTCATTAAGACATAATGGGGGTCATGCACGAAGGTGTGATAAAGAGGTGACAAAAGTGCTTAAATCGAACTCCTAGCACTAAGGTGCAGCACTATGTCCTCTACAAATGTAGATTAGATTTTGGGTATAAATCTCTTCCCCATGGAGAGCTGTTAGGCTCCCAGAAGACCCTGTGCTTTGTCCATCCTAATAAATCATCACTGCATCGTGAGGCCAATGGCGCCATGACTAGCTGGACATCAGCAATATAAAATCCCCCAAGATGGCAATTAGGCCATGAAGACATGAAGCTTTATTCCCCACAGCCGGTACATAGCAATGCCCCTGCTCTTCTCAACCAATCTTATGATGCTCTATCCCTTACAGGAGCACGAGTGGCCCCTGATATCTGCTTCCAAGATGTGAACAAAGCAGGAGACAAATATGGAAACTGTGGCAAAGACGGGCATGGACAATATGTGAAATGTCGATATCAGTGAGTAGGATCCAACCTCTTCTTGCTCAATAAGCTAGTAAGAGAAGGTCAGCAGAGGGATACACAGCAGAGATACTTATCACAGCAGTTTATGTAACATAGTAATTTATGTTGAAAAAAGACTTGCGTCCATCTAGTTCAACCTTTTCCTACTCCCGTTTACCATCGTTGATCCAAAAGAAGGCAAAAAAAAACAAAAAACCCTCAATTAGCAATTTAAAATTCTGCCTTGAATGGGGGGGGGGGGGAATTCCTTCTTGATTCCAAATGGCAATCAGATTCCTCCCTGGATCAACAAGCCCCAACTAAATATTCATCCCAATACTAACGTACATAGCCCTCTATGTTGTGCTCTTTTAAATAAGTATCCAGGCCCCTTTTAAAGGCTTCTAATGTTTTCGATGTTGGCCCAAAATGAAGAAATAGGAGAGGAGGGCTAGACTGGTACTATAAGGGTATCAGATTTATTAATAGGGGTTGGGGTCACCATTTGGAGGAGAGGCAGTCTGATGAAAAGTTGTGATTAATGTTCTGTAGGGATGCCAAGTGTGGTAAGATCCAGTGCCAAAGCAGTGCCCAGAACCCTAAGGACCCCAACATGGTCTCCATGAACACCACCATCCGAATTAACGGGCGTGCCGTGCTGTGTCGAGGGACGCACTCATACTCCATGCAGGAAGAGGAAGGAGACCCTGGACTAGTGATGACTGGGACCAAGTGTGGAGATGGCATGGTGAGTCTCTGTCCTTATGGTACCAACAGTGTATGATGGGAGTTCACCTTACAACAACTTACTCTCATATGAATGTGAGAGCAAAAAAACCATAAAAAGTCATTTAATTTGTATTTACATTTGGCCCATTTTTTAGAATGGTATTTGAAAAAATTCACTATTCAGCTTGCCTGCGGCACTAGCAGGCAAGCCTGTGGCATTGTATGCCGACCACACCTTCCCATTTTCCTCCAGCAGCGAGTCTAAACAGCTGCATGAAGGAGCAAGCCGGGCAATGAATACACAGTAAAAAAGCAACTTCCTGTACTTTTCAGTGTATTTATCAGTTCAGGAAGCTGCTTTTTACTGTGTATTCATTGCCCGGCTTGCTCCTTCACATCGTTGCTGCCTGCAGGCAGCTGTTTAGTCACACTGCCGGAAGAAAGGGGAGGGCAGATGACAGGGAGAGTGATGTAACTGAGGAAAGATGACTGCGCTGTCCCTTGACTTTGCTGAAGATGCGGGCTATAGTTTAACCCTTTGAGTGCCAGAGTGGTACGGAATGCATTGCAAAGCAATGCATTTTGTACCAATCGGGCACTCAAAGGGTTGATCTACAGTGAAATTATTTAGTAGGTTAAACTGCCCGTATTCATTGTAGTATTTATCCTGTAAGTCATTGATTTGGGGGTGTGGGGGGTGTTATGTGTGGTGACAGTTCCGCTTTAGTTCATCAGAAACAGAAGGGTCACAGGTTGTCAATCTGGTACATGGTGCAAGTGGGGAAGACAAAGGTCTCTCTCACTGTATTTTGGTGTCTTAGGATGATTTGAGCACTGACTGTTCAAGAGCGGGCTGCATCCCAACTAGCAATATGCTGCCCAAATCACTACCCAGATGATGTCTTTAGGGAGGACATTGCTGGGGTAAGAGAAAGTCCCTTTCATTTTCGTCTTTCAGATGATTCAGGCAGGATAGCGAGGGCTGCACCGCACAGTTGATGACCAGAGACAGAACAGCTCTCGGGCAGGAAGCTGGTCCCTGTAGGCAAAGGGGTGCAGTAATTTACGTAGCACCACCCAACTGCCACCTCAGGAGAGTTCAGCAGGAAGCAGGAACCAGTCACGTGATACACGTTTACATTTATTATCTAGTTTTACATTGTACCGTATCTCTAGTCTATGCTAGCCTAATTTTACATTTCCAACTATAAATGGATGTTGATAACTCATATGTGATGTGATAGTAACTTGACTGTGGTGCCGGATTTACAGACTATGGAGTGATATATAAAGTGGGGCAGGGACATTGAAATTGCACTGGCCACACCCACAATTCAAAATGTGGGTGGGGCCAGTGCAGCTGAGTCACCAATCAAAGTGCAGCAGTCTAGGCAGTTGTCTACTCTGACTAATGGGAAACCCGGCCCTGTTTGGCTGTTGAATTAAACAGAACTCGATTCAGCGGTGTCAGGAAAATAATTTTACTTTTTGAAGCTCTCAAAGCAATTAAAACATGGGGCCAGATTCATCAGTCTAAGGAGGTGCAATTTTGAAGCACAGCAACTGCGCCACAGGGATGAAATGAAAATACTTCATACACCCACTGAATTATATGATTTTCTTTAACCCCTTGAAATCTAGACAGGTCTCCAACACATTGAACATTGAAGGTGTTAAATGTCCAGTTTAATCCAATGTTAATTTTCCCCATTTTATAAAGTTAGGTTGCTCCACCTCGTTAGATTGATGAATTCAGCCGGTAGACACTGATTTCATAAAATCAAGAGAAATTCTGGGACATAGGATTCCAAACTGGGTGTCACTGTTTTCACGTCCTACATTAAAAGAACGGTAACCTTCGTTTTATGAAAACCTACATGTTATAGAGCTTTTACTACTGAGTAAAACAAAGGCACTCCAAGCACTGTCATCTGTTTTATTCAAAAGTTATAACCGTTCAAATTGTCAGGAAGTGAAATACAGAGTGATTACTTTCTCAAAACTAGATCTGACAGGAAGTGACTCAGCAGTTTTTATTACATTCTATGGAGAACTTTCCTCTCAAATAGAATGTAATAGAATGACTGACTGAAATCTGACCACTAGAGGTCACTGTTAATAAAAAAATAAAAACAGACTGTAATAATTCTGGGAAGGCGCATCCTCCATCATTGGTGTGCCCTTTGCAAAAAAATATTTTTTTACATTAATAAAGATTACTGCTCCTTTAAACCTGTTTCCCGTCTGGTTCCAGGTGTGCAGAGATCGGCGCTGTCAGAATGCTTCCTTCTTCGAGCTGGATCAATGTGTGTCTCAGTGTCATGGACACGGGGTGAGTGTCATAAGGTTTGGGGACCCAAGAACAAGCCGATGTACGATGTAGAACCAATGGCCTTGTAGAGGATAAATATTATAAAGGCTGGCCTGTTTTTACATCCCTGGCAGACAACCCTGGGTGGAGTTATGTAAATTCCTCCTTACTGCTGCCTGCCCAGTACTGATATGTCTGGGGGCGGGGATTTGGGCAGGCTGTCATAATATTCCCAGTTTTAAAGGAACAGCACTCTAAGGACTCCTTAAAGGGAAAGCAGTGAAGTTTTATTGGTTAACGTTTCTGTCCCTTGTTGAAAATAGTCACTCTATCTACCTGCAACGGGGGGGGGGGGGGGGTTGAAGCCTCAGCCTCTTCAGCTGTTTGGGACTACAGCTCCATTCATTCGCATTCAGCAGCTGGGGGTCCAATGAACAACATCATTTTTAGAGTGTGGAATATGGGACAGTATTCAAGCAAAAGTGGAGTAACTGTGGCATGAACCAACTGCGCCAGAGGGAAGGTGTGCTATAAAATGGGTACTTAACCCCTTGAATGCTAGAGAGGTCTCCAACACAGGGGTTAAGTATCCCATTAAAGCAAAGAGCATTTTGATCATTTTATTCCCCTCCATGATACAATTAATTTGCCCCAGAAATGCTCCTCCTTGTACTGACCCCTACTGACCAGTCGTCTCTTTACAGGTGTGTAACAGTAACAGACACTGCCATTGTCATTCGGGCTGGGCTCCGCCATACTGCGAGAAGTCAGGCATGGGTGGCAGCGTGGACAGTGGTCCGGTACAAGATGACAGTGAGTGCTGGTTTAGGACGACTTTAGCATAGAAATAAGGCTGCACTGGCAAACAGCACGCGCTTCCGAGAGTGTAAATAAATGCAGATTTTTTATTCGTAATCTTGATAAAATCAAACAGGACACCAGACTTACTCACATAGCTCAGGCATATACAGTACAGGCCAGTGTTTCGCTTAATCAGATTAAGTTTAGCTCAGCGATATTCACACAGCACTAAACACACCCACGAGGAACGGAGCTGGTCACACTGGCGATTTGTGCCGTGCAGAATGCACCGCAACACAGTAAACTGCAACTTGGATGCGCTCATTGCACCAGGTACCTCCAGGCTTCACTGAATCCAGGAAAACACAGCTGGTGGCTCCATAGACAGGGAATCAGATAGAACCTGAATCTATTTTGGGTGCAACGTTACCAATAATGAGCTGAAAGACAAGCATAAAGGGATAGTAATATTTTTACTTTATTTTGTAGGCATTAAAAAAACATGGAGAACAATATAAGTCTTATCTCTCAGACCTTTATGGTTTGAGAGATATTCACAAGCAAAGTGTCCCCTCCCGCCCTTTTACCTAGTGTAAGCCATCTCTTCTCAGATGTGGAATCCAGTCCATAGACCAGACAGATAACAGAAGGGGACAATCTTCTTCCTATGAGAACAATGAAAGCCCTTCCCCCCTTTTACCTAGTGTAAACAATCTCTTCTCAGATGTGGAATCCAGTCCATAGACCAGACAGATAACAGCAGGGGACAATCTTCTTCCTATGAGAACAATGAAATCCCTGCCCCCCTTTTACCTAGTGTAAACAATCTCTTCTCAGATGTGGAATCCAGTCCATAGACCAGACAGATAACAGCAGGGGACAATCTTCTTCCTATGAGAACAATGAAATCCCTGCCCCCCTTTTACCTAGTGTAAACAATCTCTTCTCAGATGTGGAATCCAGTCCATAGACCAGACAGATAACAGAAGGGGACAATCTTCTTCCTATGAGAACAATGAAAGCCCCGCCCCTTTTACCTAGTGTAAGCCATCTCTTCTCAGATGTGGAATCCAGTCCATAGACCAGACAGATAACAGCAGGGGACAATCTTCTTCCTATGAGAACAATGAAATCCCTGCCCCTTTTACCTAGTGTAAGCCATCTCTTCTCAGATGTGGAATGCAGTCCATAGACCAGACAGATAACAGAAGGGGACAATCTTCTTCTTATGAGAACAATGAAAGCCCTGCCCCCCTTTTACCTAGTGTAAGTCATCTCTTCTCAGATGTGGAATCCAGTCCATAGACCAGACAGATAACAGCAGGGGACAATCTTCTTCCTATGAGAACAATGAAATCCCTGCCCCTTTTACCTAGTGTAAGCCATCTCTTCTCAGATGTGGAATGCAGTCCATAGACCAGACAGATAACAGAAGGGGACAATCTTCTTCTTATGAGAACAATGAAAGCCCTGCCCCCCTTTTACCTAGTGTAAGCCATCTCTTCTCAGATGTGGAATCCAGTCCATAGACCAGACAGATAACAGAAGGGGACAATCTTCTTCCTATGAGAACAATGAAATCCCTGCCCCCCTTTTACCTAGTGTAAGCCATCTCTTCTCAGATGTGGAATCCAGTCCATAGACCAGACAGATAACAGCAGGGGACAATCTTCTTCCTATGAGAACAATGAAAGCCCTGCCCCCCTTGACAAGTTTTTCAGGGTTTTCCCTTATCTTAACTGAAGATTGTCCCTCTCTGCAGTCTACCTGGGCACCTCCCTTCTGATCTGGCTGAGCAGTGTTACATTAGTAAAAGGGTCGGGAGGGGGATACTTTGTCATTGAATTACTCTTGTACTACAACTCTGACAGAACTGAAATAACACTCTTCAAATACTATGATGATTAATTAGAGCTCCTTTTATTATGAAACATTACTATCCCTTTAAAGCAATCCCAATCCTCATAAATGACTGCCACACTGTCATTCCTCCGACACATTAAATCGGTATATAAAAACAAAAGCATTTACAGAAAATCGATAGAACATTCAGACAATATATTTTGGAACATGTTCTAATGACTTTTGGAGCCTGACCAGTCAAAGTTGTCCTCCTCCTCCAGGTCAATGCGTTTTGAATCTACCACGCTTAATCATGACCGTGGACTCGGCACCGTCACCAAAGTCATGAATAATCATGGGAAATGCAAAATGTATTGACTTGGTGACTGGGATAAGCTTGCACATCGTTCAGCACATTACTGGTAAAATTGCACCCAAAATATATTCAACGACTATTTGATTCCCTGTCTATGGTGCCACCCATTGTGTTTTCCTGATATCAGTGAAACTTGGAGGTACATGGTGCTTGAGCTGCAGCTTACTGTGTTTCAGTGCCTTCTATATTGTATCGGAGAACTGATGGTGCTGCGGTCATTCCTTATTTTACCTGCAGGTCTCAGCTTGTGGGTTACCATGCAGATAGTTCACATGGATGCAATGCCATTTGCATCGTCCGGTCACTGTCCTACCCACAAGGACATTTGCCATTAATATATGGGCCAGCCTTGCTCACACGCCATTACTTCTCTTTATATGAATATACTGTATGTGTTAGTGCTCGTCCTGATCAGTAAAACAAGGAGAATTCAACTGATGGGAGATTTTTCTTTCAAATGTTATTAAAGCTCAAAATTATTTTGTCAAACTGCTTAAACTTCAATGTGATCTGCTTCAAAGCCTTATAAAGGGTACAGATAAGTATTATATAGTTATTATTAGGCCCCCAAATCAGAATCCTATAAACCAATCACATTGTGCACAAAAACTTCCATAGATATAGAGTTAAATCTCAATATTCCCATTTTTGTAAATATCTTTGTAGAAAACAAAGGACACTCTAAGTGGATATATGTGGCACACAAAAGTGCCCCTGCGCCCACCTGAGAACCACTGGTTTAATTTTTTTTGTTTTGTTTTTTACATTAACAGTGCCCCCTGGTGTCCAAATGTTCCCCTGCATTTCAGCTGGTTTTCTAACTCTTATTCTGTTGCATTCTGTGGGAGAGGAGAGTAACCGGCTCCCATTCTCCATAGGATGTCATGGTAACAGCTTCATCACTTTGTAATAGTTTGAACTGTTACAACTTTTGAATAAAACCAGCAGTGTAAGTACCTTGTTTTAATCAGTAGGAAAAACACTGTAACATAGGTTTTCATAAAAAAGAAAATACTGATATATCCACTAATTCCCAAACTACCCTTATATTTCCTGAATACATTCCCAAACTAACGTTCTATTTACTGAATACATTCCCAAACTACCCTTATATTTCCTGAATACATTCCCAAACTAACGTTCTATTTACTGAATACGTTCCCAAACTACCCTTATATTTCCTGAATACATTCCCGATCTACCCTTATATTTCCTGAATACATTCCCAAACTACCCTTATATTTCCTGAATACACTTCTTAACTACCCTTCTATTTACTGAATACATTCCCAAACTACCATTATATTTACTGAATACATTCCCAAACTACCGTTCTATTTACTGAATACATTCCCAAACTACCGTTCTATTTACTGAATACGCTCCCAAACTACCCTTATATTTCCTGAATACATTCCCGATCTACCCTTATATTTCCTGAATACATTCCCAAACTACCCTTATATTTCCTGAATACACTTCTTTACTACCCTTCTATTTACTGAATACATTCCCAAACTACCATTATATTTACTGAATACATTCCCAAACTATCCTTCTATTTCCTGAATACACTCCCAAACTACCCTTCTATTTACTGAATACATTCCCAAACTATCCTTCTATTTCCTGAATACATTCCCAAACTACCCTTCTATTTACTGAATACATTTCCAAACTACTATTATATTTCCTGAATACATTCCCAAACAACCCTTCTATTTACTGAATACACTCCCAAACAACCCTTCTATTTCCTGAATACATTCCCAAACTACCCTTATATTTCCTGAATACATTCCCAAACTATCCTTCTATTTACTGAATACACTCACAAATACCCTTCTATTTACTGAATACATTCCCAAACTATCCTTCTATTTACTGAATACACTCACAAATACCCTTCTATTTACTGAATACATTCCCAAACTACCGTTCTATTTCCTGAATACACTCCCAAACTACCCTTATATTTCCTGAATATATTCCCAAACTACCCTTATATTTCCTGAATACACTCCCAAACTACCCTTATCTTTTCTGAATACATTCCCACACTACCATTATATTTCCTGAATACACTCCCAAATACCCTTATATTTTCTGAATACATTCACAAACTACCCTTATTTTTTCTGAATACACTCCTAAACTACCCTTATATTATCTGAATACACTACCAAACTACCCTTATATTTCCTGAATACATTCCCAAACTACCCTTATATTTTCTGAATACTCTCCCAAACTGCCCATATATTATCTGAATACACTCCCAAATACCCTTATATTTTCTGAATACACTCCCAAATACCCTTCTATTTTCTGAATACATTCCCAAATACCCTTATATTTCCTGAATACTCTCCAAAACTACCCTTATATTTCCTGAATACATTCCCAAACTACCCTTATATTTTCTGAATGCCTATAGGCAATAAGCAGGTGAGGCAAAAAGTCAATTCTTGGGCATGGGCGTCCACAGAAATTTTTTCACGGGGGACAAAGCCATAATATGCCCCCTGAGTCAGCCTGCCTAACCCTTATGTTTATCTGGGGGGCACGTGCCCCCTCTTGCCCCCCACTGCGAATGCCCAAGTCCTTGGACCTGTTTTAGCTCACAACAGTGGTAGGATTTTCTCTTACATGTAAGTGGGATCCTGATTTCTCTCTCTTCTAACCAGTTCATGAAGGCCTCATCATCTTCCTGGTCATCCTCTTCCTGACCATCCTTCTGGCTGTGGCTGTTGCACTTTTCTTTTGGTCCCAAAAACCAGGTTCGCACCTAAACAAGTGGCTGAGGAAGAGCAAAGCTAAGTGTGGGTGAGTGTATTATGGATTCTCCCTCCAAGTAGATACAAGGAACTCCAAACCAAATAAAATCTATTGATACTGGCGCTCTACACCCCCCAGAACCACTCTACGTAAATATGATTATGTTTGTATTAGTTATACTCCAGGGGTCTGCTGTAATCCTATATGGTCTCTAAATGTGCACAGAGACCTAAAATGTAGAATACTATCAAAATGGGGTACAGGAGACCACTCCCAGGGTAAGCAGTAAATATATTCAATGCCAATAATTTAAAATGTATAATTATGTTTTAATTATAACTTAATACAGTGCAATTAATTACCCTCATATGATCGTAAATAAAATCACTAATGCCAAGATTACAGTAGTGACTAGTACCAATCAATACAATAATTAGTAAACAGTATGGACTGAATTACTGTAGAGTCCAGAATGATAGTCCAGGTATGAAGATAATTTTGATCTTCGTGTACACACCCGAAATCTGGTGATGTAATAATAAAGGTTACCTCTATGATGGCATTGCACTGGCTGCTT
Source organism: Rhinophrynus dorsalis (assembly GCA_037306005.1). Classification (NCBI taxonomy): domain Eukaryota; kingdom Metazoa; phylum Chordata; class Amphibia; order Anura; family Rhinophrynidae; genus Rhinophrynus; species Rhinophrynus dorsalis. The sequence goes on along the minus strand of CM074718.1, from coordinate 8,428,450 downwards.
GAATTAACCTTCTCCCGTCCTTGGTCCTCTATCAGCCGCTCTTGCTAGGGATTGTCAATGTCGGTCTGCTTATTAGAGCAACAGGCTTGACCGGATCTTCTTTGTAAAGTGTTAGTGACTGAGGGCAGGGAGTGATAGGTGGGAGTGACAGCTGTGTGGAATGTTACTGGGGTCTTAAAGGGATAGTAATACTTGAAATGTAAAAAAATATATGTTGTAGGGTTTATCCCCCTGAGTAAAACAAGAGTACTCCCACTGCTGTAAGGTGTTTCATTCAAAAGTTATTAATTTTCAAAGTTGAATTTTTTTAGGAGCAATATCACAGTGGCCTGAAATTGTACAGTGGCGCTGTTGCTACATGATCCTATGGACAACTCTGGTCCCGGGACCATAAATCTCCATAGGATGGTGTAGCAACAGCGCCACTGTACAATTTCAGGCCACTTTGATATTGCACCTAAAAAATTCAACTTTGAAAATTAATAACTTTTGAATGAAACACCTTTCAGCAGTGGGAATACCCTTGTTTTACTCAGGGGGATAAGCCCTACAACGTATATTTTTTAAATTTCAAGTATTACTATCCCTTTAAAGGGTTAATGGGCTAGAATGAAGGGAACATAACATAAATATTGTGCAGCCCAGAGGCATTTTAATGCATTGCCGTATCCGGGGTTCATCTGGGCCCCCTCTTTCAAGGGTTTTCACCTTTGGAGCCCAACAGTCTAATCCTGTGGTCAGATGGTCAGGAAAGAATCAATCTGTTCTGGGTCTGTAATATTTCGCTATATGTGGGGGCCTCCATTTTCAATCCTGCCAGAAGCCTCAGAGTTTATTAAAATGGCCCTGTTGCAGCCTAATGAATCTCTTCCTGTATTGACACAGCATGGACAAGGCCACCCACCAGAAGACTAACAGAGGCCACTCAAACACCATCTTTACTCTGCGCAACGTCTCCTCTCCTGCCAAACCCCGAGGCTCCCAGAAGGTGAGTACTGACGTATATCACACATCACTGTCCCCCTCTCTGTACAGTACACATATATGTATCTGTCTCCTGTCCTGCCAAGCCCCCCGGCTCCCAGAAGGTGAGTCCCTGTGCCAAATTACTAAACGAGATATGCCACAAAGCCTGCCCTTAACACTAATTAAGTCAAGGGGAAGACAAGGTGGCAGTCTTTTGTGTATGCGGAGGCCATTGTTCTAAGAAAAACATGGAAGAAACAGCGTGGGTATGTGCCATTTCCCTGCGCACGCTAAGGGCCTGGTACACGGTGCAGTATCCATGATCACCCACGTTCCCCAGAGTCCAACACTTCTAGTTATGTCTCTGCAAAACAGTTTTGTGTTAAGGGCCAAAAAAACACATTTGCACCAGGGCTAGTTACAGAGCTGATAGGGGGCTTTGCTGGCTTTAAAGTGATGCTCATGTCAAAGAATAATGTTATTTTGTATTGTAGATTAAAAAAAATATTTGCAGCAAATCTCATCTCTTGAACCTCTATGGTGTGAGAGATATTCACATTTAAATTCCCCCCTTCCCCTGTCAACTGGAAAGCTGACAGCAGGAAATTCAAGTCGGCCAACTTGAGGAGACTCTTCAGCAGAGCCAAAATCACATTATCCTGTATAATAAATCGCTAAAACGTGTGTAACGCCGCGTCATGCGCAGTAGAGACTGCCTGCACCAAGGCTGATACAGAGCTGGATGCTCAGAAGGAGCATCCAGCTCTGTATCAGCCGCGGTGCGGGCAGTCTCTACTGCGCATGGCTGGTCCGCGACCGGCTGGAAGTGGCACTGTGACCCGTGTAACGGGCTCTTCAACTAGTTTCAAAATAATTACTTAATTGGAGAGGTCTACAAAGTGTTCTTGCAAACCAGTCACACTTTGTAGACCGTTCCAATGAAGTAATTCTTTTCCAATAACGCTGTTTCAGCTCTGCTGAAGAGCCGCCGGCCGGTACCAGGACCTGGATCTCCCGCTGTCAGTAGAGCGCTGACGTCAGGAGAAGGGGAGGGAGGGGGGAATTTTAAATGCGAATATCTCTCATACCGTATAAGTTTGAGAGATGGGATTTGCTGGAAATAATTTCTTTTTTTTTATCTACAATACAAAATAACGTTATTCTTGGACATTCATATCACCTAAAATGTTTGACATATTTGAAAACTTAATCTAAAACTGTCTATGTATCACGTTATCCAAAAGCCCAGCAGATGTCTAGTTTAGGACATTTTCACAGTTTTGTGCTGATTATTTTTAATGAAAGCATTTTACAAGAAGGATGAATTGAGATTGTTTCTCGTGTTTAAGTCTGGGTACTCATTTTATCTTCCTCTGAAGGGTGAAAGACCTAGGGCTCGATTCTATTACCCGCGCTAAAACCGGCGTTACCAGGGGCGGACTGACAGGACCCAGAGCCCCTGGTCCAAAAAGAGGTCTGGGCCCCCTGCAGAAATCTCCACAATGCCCCCTTCATCTCCACATTGCCCCCTTCATCTCCACAATGCCCCTATCTCCACATTGCCCCCTTCATCTCCACAATGCCCCTTCCACAATGCCCCCTACATCTCATCTCCACAATGCCCCCTTCATCTCCACAATGCCCCTATCTCCACATTGCCCCCTTCATCTCCACAATGCCCCTTCCACAATGCCCCCTACATCTCATCTCCACAATGCCCCCTTCATCTCCACAATGCCCCCTTCATCTCCACAATGCCCCTATCTCCACATTGCCCCCTTCATCTCCACAATGCCCTCTTCATACAATGCCCCTACCTGCAGTCCCTGGTGGTCTAGCGGCGTGGCTTAACACTGCGAAGTCCCGCGTGCCTCTGGTAATGCAGAGGCTGGGAGATGATATCATCTCCCAGCGCTCTGTATTACTGGAATGGCGCGCCGGCGGCTGTTGTAGGAGAGCTGCTGAGCAGCTCTGGAAGCGGCGGGCCCCCTTTGGTCACGGGCCCTCGGTCCATGACCGAATGCCCGTATGGTCAGTCCGCCCCTGCAAAATGTGAATTTTGCAGACCTGTGTTATGTCAGTATTCTATTGCAGAACCACGGTAAAGCAAAACTTGTATAGACAGCACATTTCAGAGTAGTAACAAAACTGGCGCTGTCTGCATTTATTTGACTACCACCTACAAAAAACGTGCAAAATGTCAAAGTCCAAGGAAATAGGGTACATTTGACTACAGAAAAAAGTTCAGTGTTAGATGTGTTCCCCACATAACAAAATCCGACAGAGTGCCCCCTCAACATATTAACCCCCCCTTCTAAAAATTGACTCGCAGTGCTTTCTTTCACCACATTAATTCAACTAATATTGTTCATAGCCTACAATTAACCCTTACCCTACCAAATCCAACTTACAGTGCTTTCTTCCACCACATTAATTCAACTAATATTGTTCACATTAAACAGTTTAACCCTTCCCCTCCGAAATCCGACTTCAGTGCTCCCATGACTTTTTTTCACCATTTTTATCCGACATTTTTCTTCTCCTATTATATCCGACATGCCCTCGTATTTTGTATTGCAAGATTAACCCTATGAGAACCAGGGAGGTATTGTAATGTGTTTGCTACCCCTCTGGTACTCATAGGGTTAATAGTCAACCTGTATATGTATAAAAAAGGTGTTTGTTTTTATTATATATATGTAATTTCTGTGAAAATGTAATTAAATATTTATGTGTAACAATGATTTTCTTTTTTTAAATTATATATGTCATTTGTATTAAAAAAGTACTTCAGACCTCAAGAGGGGTATCTTGACCCCCCCCCCCGCATGGTGGCGACAATTGCCCCCTTTATTAATTAAAGAGCATATAAGCTATGTGAAACATAGGTTATATGCGCTGTTTATAATTAATTAAAATGTTCAGACCTCCAGGGGGGCACCAGGATCCCTCCTGATATACCCCCCTATCATGGACCATCTATCCAACAGGATAGATGATCCATTGGGCGACCCCCATAGGTATTTTCTGCCTCATTGATGCTGCCGGTGGCTGTATAAGCCACTGCAGCATCAAGCGCTTCTGTAGGATGAAAGAACCCTGGTCACTGGGTTCATTCTTAGAATGCGCAGCACTGCGGTCCCATCACAAACTCAGTCACCCGGTCTGACCTCGGTGACTGAGTCAATGATGGGAACGCAGAGCTGCGCATTCTAAGAAGGAGCCCGTTTAAAAAAAGAAAGTCATTGTAACACATAAATTAAATATTTAATTACATTTTTACACAAATTACATCTATAATTAAAACAAACACCTTTTTTTTTATACATATACAGGTTGACTATTAACCCTATGAGTACCAGAGGGGTAGCAAACACATTACAATACCTCTCTGGTACTCATAGGATTAATCTTGCAATACAAAATACGAGGGTATGTCGGATAGAATAGGAGAAGAAAAATGTCGGATAAAAATGGTGAAAGAAAATCATGGGAATGTTGAATGTGAACAATATTAGTCAAATTAATGTGGTGGAAGAAAGCACTGCAAGTCGACTTTTAAAAGGGGGGGTTAATATGTCATGGGGGGGCACGTTATGCCCGATTTCTATTATGTATACTGTATTATACACTGGTTTTGTTCGAACAACAATGGTTTGAAACTGTCGTTATGACTTCTACACCTCAGCCTCTGAGGCACAGAATTTCCAACTTAACCCTTTGAGTGCCAGAGGGGTACGCAACGCATTGCAAAGCAATGTGTTGCGTGCCCCTCTGGCACTCAAAGGGTTAAATGTAACCACAAAACAGGCGCTAATACTGAGCGTGGGTAATAGGATACTAATTGCACGTTGTTTTTAGTTGTTTCCTATGGGCTTTTTTCAGACTGGCGGTAAGTATAATTACCGCTGATTTTTCTTTCACAAGTCGGGTAAACAGAATAGCAAAAACTGACTTAAAAAAACCGCCTGTTTTATTTTTACCGCTGGTAATAGAATCGAGCCCTTGGTGTATAAATCAACCGAGATATCTCTCCTTTATTCTGGGAAAAGTGAAAGTCTTCTGGTGCAGCACAGTAATGAATTAGCATGTGAAACGTTACTGATATGGCTTCATTAACATATGTAAGTCCCTGAAAAGCCCAGTTAGCATATGAAATGTCACTGATACATCATGGGTACCGCAATTACCATATATTAGCATACGGTGCCAAGTGTGAATCTCTCCTTAAAAGGACAGTAACATTTAAAGGGATAGTAATACTTAATCTAAAAAAAAGATATATATAGTGTAGTGTTTATCCCCCTGAGTAAAAAAAGAGTACTCTCACTGCTGAAAGGTATTTTATTCAAAAGTTATTGCAGCTCAAATTTTAACCCTTTGAGTGCCAGAGTGGTACAGAATGCATTGCTTTGCAATGCATTCTGTACCACTCTGGCATTCAAAGGGTTAATTTTTTTTACGTGCAGTATCACAGTGGCCTGAAATTGTACAGTGGCGCTGTTATTACACCATCCTATGGACAGATCTGGTCCATAGACCATAAATCTCCATAGGATGGTGTAGCAACAGCGCCAGTGTACAATTTCAGGCCACTGTGATATTGCACCTAAAAAAATTAAACTTTGAGATGTAATAACTTTTGAATAAAATACCTTTCAGCAGTGAGAGTACCCTTTTTACTCAGAGGGATAAACACTACAATATATTTTTTTTTACATGTTAAGTATAACTAACCTTTTAATTTATAGTAAAATGTATATTGTGGGGTATATCCTTCTGACTACAGCAAGGGAAAGCCCACTACTGAGAGGTGTTCAAAACTTATTACAGCTCAGACTTGATTTTTTTAGCTGCAATATTTCAATGGCCTGAAATGTTACAGAGGCACTGCTGCTACACCATTGTATGGACGTTTTTGGTCTATTGACCAGAGCTGTCCATAGGATGATGTAGCAACAGCGCCACCGTAACATTTCAGGCCAATCAGATACTGCACCTAAAAATTCAAGTTTGAGCCGCAGTAATTTTTGAATAAAATATATTCTTCTTACTATATCTATAACTGTACATCTGCTGGTTGTTTGACTAACATGACACACAGGCAGCTTTTAATGAAGTTTTCAAATATGCAAATTTGAATGAATGCCTAAAGGACGCATGACGCGCTGCGTCTGGATGGTAAGGACCGGTGACAGTCATGGAAGTTTGTGACGGCAGCGAGGCTGCACACTGCTCTGTGATCACAGATCGTGTATCTGTAAAAAACAAAAAAAGACTGTGGTCCTCTAGAGCGCCCCAACCCCGGACCGCACAGCCCTTACAGGGGAACTTTCACCTTAATTTATATATATTTGAAAACTGCATTAAAAACTGCCTGTGTGTCCAAAGGTCCAGCTGATGTCTAATTTAGGTGAAATTCACACTTTTATTACTGGGAAGAGTGAAAGTGAACATTTCCTGGTACTGCACAGAGCCTCATTATCACATGACACATCACTGGAAGTGCTTCATTATCACATGACACATCACAGGAAATACTTCATTATCACATGACACTTCACTGAACATGCTTCATTATCACATGACATGACGTCACTGGAAATTCTTCATTATCACATGACATGACACTGGAAATGCTTCATTATCATATGACACGTCACTGGAAGTGCTTCATTATCACATGACACATTACTGGAAATGCTTCATTATCACATACCACATTACTGGTAGTGCTTCATTATCACATGATACTTCACTGAAAATGCTTCATTATCACATGACACGTCACTGGAAGTGTTTCATTATCACATGACATGTCACTGGAAATGCTTCATTATCACATGACACATTACTGGAAGTGCTTCATTATCACATGACACATCACTGGAAATGCTTCATTATCACATGACATGTCACTGGAAATGCTTCATTATCACATGACACGTCACTGGAAATTCTTCATTATCACATGACATGACACTGGAAATGCTTCATTATCATATGACACGTCACTGGAAGTGCTTCATTATCACATGACACATTACTGGAAATGCTTCATTATCACATGACACGTCACTGGAAATTCTTCATTATCACATGACACGTCACTGGAAGTGCTTCATTATCACATGACACATTACTGGAAGTGATTCATTATCACATGACACGTCACTGGAAATTCTTCATTATCACATGACACGTCACTGGAAGTGCTTCATTATCACATGACACATTACTGGAAGTGATTCATTATCGGATGACATATCACTGGAAGTGATTCATTATCACATGACACATCACTGGAAATGCTTCATTAGCACATGACACATCACTGGAAATACTTCATTAGTACATAACACATCACTGGAAGTGCTTCATTATCACATGACACATCACTGGAAATACTTCATTATCACATGACACTTCACTGAAAATGCTTCATTATCACATGACACGTCACTGGAAGTGTTTCATTATCACATTACACATCACTGGAAATGCTTCATTATCACATGACATGTCACTGGAAATGCTTCATTATCACATGACACGTCACTGGAAATTCTTCATTATCACATGACACGACACTGGAAATGCTTAATTATCATATGACACGTCACTGGAAGTGCTTCATTATCACATGACACATTACTGGAAATACTTCATTATCACTTTACACATTACTGGACGTGCTTCATTATCACATGACACCTCACTGGAAATGCTTCATTATCACGACACGTCACTGGAAGTGCTTCATTATCACATGACACATTACTGGAAGTGATTCATTATCAGATGACATATCACTGGAAGTGATTCATTATCACATGACATATCACTGGAAATGCTTCATTATCACATGACACATCACTGGAAATATTTCATTAGTACATGACACATCACTGGAAATGCTTCATTATCACAAGACACATCAGTGGAAATACTTCATTAGTACATGACACATCACTGGAAATGCTTCATTATCACATGACACATCACTGGAAATACTTCATTAGTACATGACACATCACTGGAAATATTTCATTAGTACATGACACATCACTGGAAATGCTTCATTATCACATGACACATCACTGGAAGTGTTTCATTAGTACATGACACATCACTGGAAGTGTTTCATTAGTACATGACACATCACTGGAAATACTTCATTATCACATGACACATTACTGGAAGTGCTTCATTATCACATGAAATATCATTGATTAGCTTAATAAGCAATTAGCATACATTCACACATGAAAGAAGTGTGCATATCCCCTTAACTGTACATGTGCTGTTTTTCTGGATAACATAACACAAGGGCAGTTTTTAATGCAGTTTTCAAATATTCAAACTTGGATTAAGATGAAATATCCACTTTAAGGGGTTAAGGTGACAGTCAACTTTAAAGTCCTGAGCTGGAGGAGTGTGTCTGTTAGTGCGTAGTACATAGATCGTACAGTCTAGTACATACCCATCAGTGGAGCCGCTGGCATTAGATACTAGCGCCATACACCTAAACCGGCACATTTGTACATACCCTCCACCCCCATTCCTTCTTAGTAAATCAGCCGTTAGGAGTACTTTTATGAATGAAAATAGGAAGGCCACGTACTAACCTGAACTGGAACAATTCTGGACCAAACCAACTGTACTAAAGGAGACACATACCATTTCCCCAAATTCTGATTCATTTATCCCTTCGGGTGCTATGCAATGTGCTGGAGATATCACTGTCAATCCAAGGAGTTAAATAAGGTCTTTTAAATCCTTGAATGTAAGAGAGCTGTGAAGCAATGCATATGAGGCCTCTGACATTCATGGGGTTAAAAACTGCATTTAAAGGGGAACTAACACCTCCTTATAATGACTCCCAGAAAATGTGTCCTTGATTCAATCGATAACATCTGGATGTCATCGCCATGGAGGCGGACATGACAGTTGGTAGCAGGACCACAGGATGCAAACTCCACCCATAGGAAATTGTTCTGTTAACACTTAAAGGGCCAACGGCGCGTGCAACCAGCAGTGTGTGCTTCCTTAAAGGGTTAAGCAGGCTCATGCACTGTTCCTACTTCAGTCTGAAAAATCTACTAGCAACTGTCATGGCCTCCCGCACGGACCCGAGACCTGACACCTAGGACTGACTAAAGATGTTATCTCTTGAACAAAGGCAAGAGGACAAATTTCATATGGGCCATTGGGATTTTCTGGCCACTTTAAAGGTAAGTCGGGGTTAATATTAAAAGGTGTTAGTTTTCCTTTTAATCATATGGTACTGTAAATGCACTAAGGGTCGATAAAGGGTCAGGTCAAAGATTGCGGCCTATTTGCTTCGATTACATCTCGACATACGCACTGATATGTCTTCTCCATCAGAAATATGCCACAGGTACCCAACACTGACACACTTGCACCGTGCCTTCACCAGGTTTATGGTTTTGCAGTGTCTACATCAACAGCGGCTCATTTGCATATGGAAATGTAGCTTAACGAGCCATTGTGGTATTTCTGCAGGGTGGGAGGGGGTTTATATGTTAATGTGCTACATGGACACATGCACTAAGCTCCTATAGCTGCTGATACCGTCTGAGTTCATAGTCCCAACATCACCAACCGGAGGCCAGAAAGGTTGAGATCTTCCCATCCAGAAGACAGTTTATTGTCTCTACTTTATAGCAGAGACAGCAGCTGCCCTACTTTCAGTGCCATAGGTATGAGCAGTACACACCCCTGTTTCACTGAAAAGGTAGAACATTAAAATCCATTGACACAGCTGATTCATAAACTGAGAGAACAAGCAGCTGTCTCTGCCATTCTGCATTTACTGAAACAGCTGATTAGTGGGCTATCCATCCATCAGCTGATTAGTGGGGTACCTATCCATCAGCTGATTAGTGGGCTACCTATCCATCAGCTGATTAGTGGGCTACCTATCCATCAGCTGATTAGAGGGCTATCCATCCATCAGCTGATTAGTGGGCTATCCATCAGCTGATTAGTGGGCTACCTATCCATCAGCTGATTAGTGGGCTATCCATTCATCAGCTGATTTGTGGGCTATCCATCCATCAGCTCATTAGAGGGCTATCCATCCATCAGCTGATTAGTGGGCTACCTATCCATCAGCTGATTAGTGGGCTATCCATCCATCAGCTGATTTGTGGGCTATCCATCCATCAGCTGATTAGTGGGCTATCCATCCATCAGCTGATTAGTGGGCTACCCATCCATCAGCTGATTTGTGGGCTACCCATCCATCAGCTGATTAGAGGGCTATCCATCCATCAGCTGATTAGTGGGCTATCCATCCATCAGCTGATTAGTGGGCTATCCATCCATCAGCTGATTAGTTGGCTACCTATCCATCAGCTGATTAGTGGGCTATCCATCCATCAGCTGATTATTGGGCTACCTATCCATCAGCTGATTAGTGGGATATCCATCCATCAGCTGATTAGTGGGCTATCCATCCATCAGCTGATTAGTGGGCTACCCATCCATCAGCTGATTAGTGGGATATCCATCCATCAGCTGATTAGTGGGCTACCCATCCATCAGCTGATTAATGGGATATCCATCCATCAGCTGATTAGTGGGCTACCCATCCATCATCTGATTAGTGGGCTATCCATCCATCAGCTGATTAGTGGGCTACCCATCCATCAACTGATTAGTGGGCTACCCATCCATCAACTGATTAGTGGGCTACCCATCCATCAGCTGATTAGTGGGCTATCCATCCATCAGCTGATTAGTGGGCTATCCATCCATCAGCTGATTAGTGGGATATCCATCCATCAGCTGATTAGTGGGATGTCCATCCATCCGTTGATTAGTGGGCTACCTATCCATCAGCTGATTAGTGGGCTATCCATCCATCAGCTGATTAGTGGGCTACCCATCCATCAGCTGATTAGTGGGCTATCCATCCATCAGCTGATTAGTGGGCTACCCATCCATCAGCTGATTAGTGGGATATCCATCCATCATCTGATTAGTGGGCTATCCATCCATCAGCTGATTAGTGGGCTACCCATCCATCAGCTGATTAATGGGATATCCATCCATCAGCTGATTAGTGGGCTACCCATCCATCAACTGATTAGTGGGCTACCCATCCATCAACTGATTAGTGGGCTACCCATCCATCAGCTGATTAGTGGGCTATCCATCCATCAGCTGATTAGTGGGATATCCATCCATCAGCTGATTAGTGGGATATCCATCCATCCGTTGATTAGTGGGCTACCTATCCATCAGCTGATTAGTGGGCTATCCATCCATCAGCTGATTAGTGGGCTACCCATCCATCAGCTGATTAGTGGGCTATCCATCCATCAGCTGATTAGTGGGCTACCCATCCATCAGCTGATTAGTGGGATATCCATCCATCCATCAGCTGATTAGTGGGCTATCCATCCATCAGCTGATTAGTGGGCTACCCATCCATCAGCTGATTAGTGGGATATCCATCCATCAGCTGATTAGTGGGCTACCCATCCATCAGCTGATTAGTGGGATATCCATCCATCAGCTGATTAGTGGGCTACCCATCCATCAGCTGATTAGTGGGATATCCATCCATCCGTTGATTAGTGGGCTACCCATCCATCAACTGATTAGTGGGCTACCCATCCATCAACTGATTAGTGGGCTATCCATCCATCAGCTGATTAGTGGGATATCCATCCAACAGCTGATTAGTGGGCTATCCATCCATCAACTGATTAGTGGGCTACCCATCCATCAACTGATTAGTGGGCTATCCATCCATCAGCTGATTAGTGGGATATCCATCCAACAGCTGATTAGTGGGCTATCCATCCATCAGCTGATTAGTGGGATATCCATCCAACATCTGATTAGTGGGCTATCCATCCATCAACTGATTAGTGGGATATCCATCCATCAGCTGATTAGTGGGCTATCCATCCATCCGTTGATTAGTGGGCTATCCATCCATCAACTGATTAGTGGGTTATCCATCCTTCAGCTGATTAGTGGGCTATCCATCCATCAACTGATTAGTGGGATATCCATCCATCAGCTGATTAGTGGGATATCCATCCATCCGTTGATTAGTGGGCTATCCATCCATCAACTGATTAGTGGGTTATCCATCCTTCAGCTGATTAGTGGGCTATCCATCCTTCAGTTGATTAGTGGACTATCCATCCATCAGCTGATTCATGTAATAAGAGGACTCACAAGGCACTGTGTTTGTCTTCTGAGTCTTAATTTTGCATTAATCAGCTGATGGGAGGATAGCACATTGATCTGTTCATTCAGGACAACAGAGAAGCTGCTAAATGTAAAAGTTTCTCTTCTAGTTCAGTCAGTTTATCAATTAAATCAATTGATTTTAATGTTCTAACCATTTCAGTGCCACAGAGGTGTGCAATGCATGTCCCTCTGGCACTTTGAGGGTTAAGGGAGGGCTGCTGTTGTTTGTGGTGCTGAAGTCTGAGGTCATTCTCTCCGATCCACCACTTGCCCTCCCGAACATATCGTTAACACTATGTCAACCCTACATACTAATGATTAATATGTCTCTCACTCCCCCCACATAGCTAATTCTTAGTGCATATGGCATTTTCTCCAGGAAGAAGTGATTGCAGCAGATAGTCAGATATACTTCTCCATTTTATCGCCTCTTAGTGCATCTCCCCTTGTTGTTCTTAGTACATGAGCTTCTCCTCTTGTTGAGATGTGATAGAGGGAAATGATCTCCTCTTCCCAATGTACCAGACTGGGGACTGCAGGAGAAGCCTTCAAGGACCCCATGTGGCCCCATGGCCACCTGCTATACACCACTTTATAAAGGGACATTTTGAGATAAAATCTTGTATTTTTCTCATATAATAAAATCCCCCCCCCCCCCACAGGGTTCAAGGGATATACTCCAGGGGAAAGTGGGAGCTGCACAGAACAGTTCTCAGCCCATTAACATCGTGCGTCCAATGCGCCCACCTCCAAGCCCGATGACACAACCCAGCAAACCGCTGAAGCCATCAAGACCTCCACCACCAGCCAAGGCATCCCCGGTCATCGCGGCAAAAGAGGAAAATGTTCATGTCAAATTACTACCTCCAAAGAAACCTCTGCCCTCCTGCCCTGTTCGGACCCCACAGGTAGGGGGTATCCACAGTAAATAAAAGGAGAACTAAACTTTTATTATGAAATAAAATTCTGTATTGTAACAGAAAAGAGGAACTACCAGGGAGGAGATTCACTAAGAGGTGATAAAGTGGAGATAACTTCTCCAGTGATATCACTTCTCCAATTCCTGTGTTATTCTATGGAGCCTATGTACTAAGATTTCTTCAACTTTGAAGATCTTAGTGAATATGCTCCATAGAATAACATAGGAAGTGGAGAAGTGATATCACTGGAGAAGTTATCTCCACTTTATCACCTCTTTATCACAGCTTAGTGAATCTCCCCCCCCCAGAGTTCATCATTCAAATGCTATACCAGTGCAAATATTCATGAAGTAATGGAGCTGTTACTCTCATATTCTGTGGAGATACATAACTGTTTGGACACAAGGTGGCACTGCTGGTAACACTTTAATTAAAAAAACAACAATGTTTTAACTGTAATACCTTTGGAACAAATATCTTCCCAACAGTTTACTATTTAGTAACATCCCTAAAAAATGTTACTGTTCCCTTTAATTCTCACGAGTCCATTGTCTGGAGGGATTGGGTCACTGCATCTGTACTTATATATTTGTCTATAGCGTGCTTAACCCTTTGAATGCCAGAGGGGCAAGCAACACAGTGCATACCCACCTGGAATGCAAAGAGTTAAAAGACCAGTAAACTTTTATTATGAAAAAATAAAAACATATATTGTAACGCTTTTCTTGTAGTGCAGAACAAGGGAATTCCCACTGATGGGAGATGCTTTTTTCAAAAGTTTTTACAGTTTAACTATTGTTTATTTTTATTCAGCTGTTTGCAACAGTGTACCCTGGTGTCCAGACAGTTATTCTATTGCATTCTTAAAGGGAAAAGTGAGTTGGTTTGAACTGTAATAATTTTTTAATAAGGCAACATGAGCAATGGAAGTGACCTTGTTTTAGTTGGCAGATAAAGACCTACAGTGTATTTGTTTTCATAATAAAACACTACTATCCCTTTAAGAAGATCCTATATGTAATTTGGGAAACCTAAATTTGTGCTTATGTACTGGCTAAATAGAACCCCACCATCTAAGTCACATGTCGGTTGTTTTGTCTCCCCAGGTGTTGGGGACTACAGAATGATGGGAGGTATAGTTCCTAGAAGCTAGAGAACCACCCCTTAAAGGAACAGTAAATAACTAAATCCTAATCTAAACATTGGCCATGTGCCCCTGACTACCTAAAGTTCCCCCGGTAGCTGTGATGGTCAATCCCTCGCTGTATCTGGAAGACTAGAGGAAAGTGACATCCAACATGCCACTCTGATTGGCTTCTGACTCTATGGGAGCCGGGACTGATGTCACAAGCCCCCAAAGAGGCAGTGCGCTTTCTCAGAACCAAAGTATCAATCCCATATCGCCAATCACCAATCAGAGACAGAAGATGGAGGCTGTGTTTCCTAGTCTTAAAGATGCAGAGCGGGATCGGCCATGCAGCAGGGTATTAACTCCTAAACTACCATAGCAATTAAACCCTTTGAGTGCACTGCGTTGGGTACCTCTCTGGTACTCAAAGAGTTAATGGTTGTCAGTTGCACATGACCAAGGTTTTATGTTTACTTTTCTTTTAAACTGTCGCATTGTAACAAGCGAGTTTGAAAGAACTTTCAAGATCACCTCTATGTAGGTTAGTCATGTTTTATTTACAACAATAGTTCATAAGGGATTCAGCTTTATTTATCAGTTTATACATATGAGACAGTAATGGTTGACATGCCGCTAGATACTAACATACTCCAGATCTGACATGCCGCTAGATACTAACATACTGCAGATCTGACATGCCCCTAGATACTAACATACTCCAGATCTGACATGCCCCTAGGTACTAACATACTCCAGATCTGACATGCCCCTAGATACTAACATACTCCAGATCTGACATGCCCCTAGGTACTAACATACTCCAGATCTGACATGCAGCTAGATACTAACATACTCCGGATCTGACATGCCGCTAGATACTAACATACTCTGGATCCGACATGCCGCTAGATACTAACATACTCCGGATCTGACATGCCGCCAGATACTAACATACTCCGGATCTGACATGCCGCTAGATACTAACATACTCCGGATCTGACATGCCGATAGGTACTAACATACTCCGGATCTGAGATACCGATAGGCATGAACATACACTGGATCTGACATGCCGTATATACTAACATACTCCGGATCCGACATTCCGCTAGGTACTAACATACTCCGGATCTGACATGCCAATAGGCATGAACATACTCCGGATCTAACATGCTGCTAGATACTGACATACTCTGGATCTGACATGCCTCTAGATACTAACATACTCCGGATCTGACAGGCCGCTAAGTACTAACATACTCCGGATCTGACATGCCGCTAGATACTTACATACTCCAGATCTTACATGCAGCTAGATACTAACATACTCCGGATCCGACATGCCGCTAGATACTAACATACTCCGGATCTGACATGCTGATAGGTATGAACATACTCCGGATCTAACATGCCGCTAGATACTGAAATACTCCGGATCTGACATGCCTCTAGATACTAACATACTCCGGATCTGACAGACCGCTAAGTACTAACATACTCCGGATCTGACATGCCGCTAGATACTTACATGCTCCATATCTTACATGCCACTAGGTACTAACATACTACGGATCTGACATGCCGCTAGATACTAACAAACTCCAGATCTGACATGCTGCTAGATACTTACATACTACGGATCTGACATGCACTTAGATACTAACATACTCCGGATCTGACATGCCGCTAGATACTAACATACTCCGGATCTGACATGCCCCTAAATACTAACATACTCTGGATCTGACATGACTCTACATACTAACGTACTCTGGATCTGACATGACTCTACATACTAACATACTCCGGATCTGATATACCTCGATACTAACATACTCTGGATCTGACATGCCTCTAGATACTAACATACTCTGGATCTGACATGACTCTAGATACCAACATACTCCGGATCTTACATACCCCTAGATACTAACATACTCCGGATCTTACATGCCCCTAAATATTAACATACTCCGGATCTGACATGCCGCTAGATACTTACATACTCTGGATCTGACATGCCGCTAGATACTAACATACTCCGGATCTGACATGCCCCTAGATACTAACATACTCTGGATCTGACATGCCGCTAGATACTAACATACTCCGGATCTGACATGCCCCTAGATACTATCATACTCTGGATCTGACATGCCTCTAGATACTAACATACTCCGGATCTGACATGCCCCTAGATACTAACATACTCTGGATCTGACATGCCTCTACATACTAACATACTCCGGATCTGACATGCCCCTAGATACTAACATACTCCGGATCTGACATGCCCCTAGATACTAACATACTCCGGATCTGACATGCCCCTAGATACTAACATACTCCGGATCTGACATGCCCCTAGATACTAACATACTCCGGATCTGACATGCCCCTAGATACTAACATACTCCGGATCTGACATGCCTCTACATACTAACATACTCCGGATCTGACATGCCGCTAGATACTAACATACTCCGGATCTGACATGCCCCTAGATACTAACATACTCTGGATCTGCCCAGGAAACTCCACTTTTTAAGGTTAATTACTGGGTTTCCAGGGACAGGAGTTGGGCCTTCGACTTGCAGAGTTCCCCAGTAACCTTGCCCACTGCGTTCTCCATTCCACCCAGTTCACATCCATTTTCAGGGCAAAGGCCACATTCCTTCCTATTCCCGCTTTCCCAGATTAAGCCACACCCATAGTGTGGTGCAGATCACATAACTTGTATACTCCGCCCCCCCCATTGACCTTCTTGGTACTTCAGGTGCTGAGGATAAGTATGTTCCCGGGTATGGATATTAATATTGCACCCTGCTATCAGGGCCAAATTTCCCTTTAGACAGAGTAGGAAACTGCTCAGAGCTCCACATTTTGAGGGGCAGTGCCTCAGTTATGCTGACCACTCCCACATTCTGAGCAGTGGGGTGTGGTCAGTGTAATCTCAATGTGTCTCCAGCATTTTAAATAGATGTTATTATTTAACCCTTTGGGTGCCAGAGGGGTTGGCAATGCATTGCAATGCGTTGCCTACCCCTCTGGCACTCAAAGGTTTAATGTCAGAGGTGATAGTGATGTTTCAACACACTGAAAAGCAAAGTGTTGGCGATCTCTCTCGTGTTTGTTTGTTATAGGATTAGGGTATTTTTGTGTCCCAGGGAACAGTGGGTGGGACTGGAGGCGGAGTTATGTGAGGAGTGGGTTGTGGCCAAGGGAGGAGCTAATAACACCTAGGGTTCTTGCCTAGGGAAGCCTGGGATGTAAATCCACCCTGGCTGTAATCAATCCCTCCACCTTGCACTCTTCCCAGATCATTTACATACACAACAGACGATAAAATCACAGAGTATTGTATGAAAAAACAACTGACTAATGTAAAAACATAAACACGGGGAATTTTAAAGCTCTTTCAAAATCATCTATTTCTTACACAGTGACGGTTCCACTTGTACACCCCCATTATCAGGCAAAAGGAAGAGGTAGAAATGTGTTAATAGCCACACTGCCCACCACTCAGGGGGTGACTGTCACTTTAAAACTATTACTGACTCTTTTTCTGTCTTTTCCCAACTAAGTTGAACCCACCTCGCAGACCTCTCCCTGGGAATCCCACTCAGAAGGAGCCTCTCCTGGTTATGACTCCGGCCCAAAACAAGCCACCTATCACCAACTCTGCCACCCAGCTGAAAGGACCACACAGGTAGGTGCCTCTGTGAGCGAGTCAGGGACATGGGCACAGTCTGGTTGTCACTTTCCCCCCTCCTGTTCGCCACTTTCCTTCCCCTGTTCCCTTCCCCATCACCACCACTATTCATCTCTTCTTTCCTTCTCCTATTCACCACTGCCCACCTCCTATTGTTCACTGCCCCCCATTCACCTACTCCTTCATTCTGTTCACCTCTTCCCTCTGTCTCTCTGCCCTCTGACAGACAGCTGTAAGAATTCTGGGGTGTCACACAGTGTATGTGTGTGTGTGTATGTGTGTGTGTGTGTGTGTGTATCTGTGTGTGTGTATGGTTCTGTATCTACCTATAGAACAAGGCAGGGGTGTCACACAGTATATGTGTATGGTTCTGTATCTACCGGTAGAACAACGCAGGGGTGTCACACAGTGTATGTGTGTGTGTGTATGGTTCTGTATCTACCTGTAGAACAAGGCAGGGGTGTCACACAGTATATGTGTGTGTGTATGGTTCTGTATCTACCTGTAGAACAAGGCAGGGGTGTCACACAGTATATGTGTGTGGTTCTGTATCTACCTGTAGAACAAGGCAGGGGTGTCACACAGTATATGTGTGTATGGTTCTGTATCTACCTGTAGAACAAGGCAGGGGTGTCACACAGTGTATGTGTGTGTCTGTATGGTTCTGTATCTACCTGTAGAACAAGACGGGGTGTCACACAGTATATGTGTATGGTTCTGTATCTGCCTGCAGAACAAGACAGGGGTGTCACACAGTGTATGTGTGTGTGTATGGTTCTGTATCTACCTGTAGAACAAGGCAGGGGTGTCACACAGTGTATTTGTGTGTGTATGGTTCTGTATCTGCCTGTAGAACAAGACAGGGGTGTCACACAGTGTATGTGTGTGTGTGGTTCTGTATCTACCTGTAGAACAAGGCAGGGGTGTCACACAGTGTATGTGTGTGTGTGTATGGTTCTGTATCTACCTGTAGAACAAGGCAGGGGTGTCACACAGTGTATTTGTGTGTGTATGGTTCTGTATCTGCCTGTAGAACAAGACAGGGGTGTCACACAGTGTATGTGTGTGTGTATGGTTCTGTATCTACCTGTAGAACAAGGCAGGGGTGTCACACAGTGTATGTGTGTGTGTATGGTTCTGTGTCTACCTGTAGAACAAGGCAGGGGTGTCACACAGTGTATTTGTGTGTGTGTATGGTTCTGTATCTACCTGTAGAACAAGGCAGGGGTGTCACACAGTGTATGTGTGTGTGTATGGTTCTGTATCTGCCTGTAGAACAAGGCAGGGGTGTCACACAGTGTATGTGTGTGTGTATGGTTCTGTATCTACCTGTAGAACAAGGCAGGGGTGTCACACAGTGTATGTGTGTGTGTATGGTTCTGTATCTACCTGTAGAACAAGACAGGGGTGTCACACAGTGTATGTGTGTGTGTATGGTTCTGTATCTACCTGTAGAACAAGGCAGGGGTGTCACACAGTGTATGTGTGTGTGTATGGTTCTGTATCTACCTGTAGAACAAGGCAGGGGTGTCACACAGTATATGTGTGTGTGTATGGTTCTGTATCTGCCTGTAGAACAAGGCAGGGGTGTCACACAGTATATGTGTGTGGTTCTGTATCTACCTGTATAACAAGGCAGGGGTGTCACACAGTATATGTGTGTGTGTATGGTTCTGTATCTGCCTGTAGAACAAGACAGGGGTGTCACACAGTGTATGTAACTGCAAATAATCCCATTATTTAATAAGTATGTATATTTCTGTATGTTTGTATATAATGTCTCACAATTAGTGTAAATATGTAACCTTTTACTGAAAACTATCCAGGACATACTTGAAAACGAGAGAAATCTCAATGTATTCTTCCTGGTAAAACATTTTCTAAATAAATAAATAAATAAATAAATGTGTGTGTGTATGGTTCTGTATCTACCTGTAGAACAAGGCAGGGGTGTCACACAGTGTATTTGTGTGTGTATGGTTCTGTATCTACCTGTAGAACAAGGCAGGGGTGTCACACAGTGTATGTGTGTGTGTATGGTTCTGTATCTACCTGTAGAACAAGGCAGGGGTGTCACACAGTGTATTTGTGTGTGTATGGTTCTGTATCTACCTGTAGAACAAGGCAGGGGTGTCACACAGTATATGTGTGTGTGTATGGTTCTGTATCTACATGTAGAACAAGGCAGGGGTGTCACACAGTATATGTGTGTGTGTATGGTTCTGTATCTACCTGTAGAACAAGGCAGGGGTGTCACACAGTGTATGTGTGTGGTTCTGTATCTACCTGTAGAACAAGGCAGGGGTGTCACACAGTGTATGTGTGTGTGTGTGTATGGTTCTGTATCTACCTGTAGAACAAGACAGGGGTGTCACACAGTGTATGTGTGTGTGTGTATGGTTCTGTATCTACCTGTAGAACAAGGCAGGGGTGTCACACAGTATATGTGTGTGGTTCTGTATCTACCTGTATAACAAGGCAGGGGTGTCACACAGTATATGTGTGTGTGTATGGTTCTGTATCTGCCTGTAGAACAAGACAGGGGTGTCACACAGTGTATGTGTGTGTGTATGGTTCTGTATCTACCTGTAGAACAAGGCAGGGGTGTCACACAGTGTATGTGTGTGTGTATGGTTCTGTATCTACCTGTAGAACAAGGCAGGGGTGTCACACAGTGTATTTGTGTGTGTATGGTTCTGTATCTACCTGTAGAACAAGGCAGGGGTGTCACACAGTATATGTGTGTGTGTATGGTTCTGTATCTACCTGTAGAACAAGGCAGGGGTGTCACACAGTGTATGTGTGTGTGTATGGTTCTGTATCTACCTGTAGAACAAGGCAGGGGTGTCACACAGTGTATGTGTGTGTGTGTATGGTTCTGTATCTACCTGTAGAACAAGACAAGGGTGTCACACAGTGTATGCGTGTGTGTATGGTTCTGTATCTACCTGTAGAACAAGGCAGGGGTGTCACACAGTGTATGTGTGTGTGTGTGTATGGTTCTGTATCTACCTGTAGAACAAGGCAGGGGTGTCACACAGTGTATGTGTGTGTGTGTGTATGGTTCTGTATCTACCTGTAGAACAAGGCAGGGGTGTCACACAGTATATGTGTGTGTATGGTTCTGTATCTACATGTATAACAAGGCAGGGGTGTCACACAGTGTATGTGTGTGTGTATGGTTCTGTATCTACCTGTATAACAAGGCAGAGGTGTCACACAGTGTATGTGTGTGTGTATGGTTCTGTATCTACCTGTAGAACAAGGCAGGGGTGTCACACAGTGTATGTGTGTGTGTATGGTTCTGTATCTACCTGTAGAACAAGGCAGGGGTGTCACACAGTGTATGTGTGTGTGTATGGTTCTGTATCTACCTGTAGAACAAGGCAGGGGTGTCACACAGTATATGTGTGTGGTTCTGTATCTACCTGTAGAACAAGGCAGGGGTGTCACACAGTGTATTTGTGTGTGTATGGTTCTGTATCTACCTGTAGAACCAGTGGAACAAGGTTTGTTGTGTCAGTATATGTGGCTCTGTGACTACCAGTGGACAGTGGAACAAGGCTGAGGTGTCAGACAGTACAAAGTTGAAGTGTCACAGAGGGTATGTACAGGTCTGTGACTACCAGTGGACAGTGGAACAAGGCTGGGGTGTCAGACAGTACAAGGTTGGGGTGTCACACAGGGTATGTACAGGTCTGTGACTACCAGTGGACAGTGGAACAAGGCTGGGGTGTCAGACAGTACAAGGTTGGGTGTCACACAGGGTATGTACAGGTCTGTGACTACCAGTGGACAGTGTAACAAGGCTGGGATGTCAGACAGTACAAGGTTGGGGTGTCACACAGGGTATGTACAGGTCTGTGACTACCAGTGGACAGTGTAACAAGGCTGGGATGTCAGACAGTACAAGGTTGGGGTGTCACACAGGGTATGTACAGGTCTGTGACTACCAGTGGACAGTGTAACAAGGCTGGGATGTCAGACAGTACAAGGTTGGGGTGTCACACAGGGTATGTACAGGTCTGTGACTACCAGTGGACAGTGGAACAAGGCTGGGGTGTCAGACAGTACAAGGTTGGGGTGTCACACAGGGTATGTACAGGTCTGTGACTACCAGTGGACAGTGTAACAAGGCTGGGATGTCAGACAGTACAAGGTTGGGGTGTCACACAGGGTATGTACAGGTCTGTGACTACCAGTGGACAGTGGAACAAGGCTGGGGTGTCAGACAGTACAAGGTTGGGGTGTCACACAGGGTATGTACAGGTCTGTGACTACCAGTGGACAGTGAAATGTCTCTCCCTTCACCCTCCCTCTTCTCTCAGGGCTGTGCATCTTTTGCTAGTAGCCTTATATATTGCTGTATACTAGTCCTAAACATTACATATCTGCCTGACTGGTAAAGACTATGTGAGGATCATTATGTTTTGGAGAAGGCCACATTTTTACTATTCAATAGAATTTGCATGAAGAGCTGAACTGACCATGCATGAGGGCCACAAATGGCTCCTGGGCCTTAGGTTGGACACCCCTGTATTAAAGGAACATGCGTCTGCTGTATTTAGAAGAAATTAAGACTTTGCCCTACATTTTTTACTGTTAACAAGAAAAACAATCAAACCAACCTCCAAAGCACTCTGCCCGGGGCTCACTTTCCACTCTGCCCTATGCTTCAGTCCCCCCACATTCAATCTCCAACTCATGCTGCCCCCACATACAAAATATATGTAGAATTCAATATTTTCTCACCCAGAAAACTACCACAATTCCAAACCAAACACTCGTTATGTCCCATCTCGATTACTGCAGGACACTCCTAATTCCTAATTGGCCTTCCTCTCACCAAAGTAACACTACAGTCCATACCGATCTCTGCTGCTGGACTAATTAAACCTCGAACACTGGTTCACTAATATTGCTCTTCTCTGTAAATTCTTACCTTGTTTCCCATTATGCTTTAGAATGAAATTCAATATACTGATGCTAACCGAAAGAGTCCTTATTAACACTTTAGCCTGCTACATCTCTTGTTTCCAAATGCACCCCACCTTCGCTCTGCACACGACCTTCTTTTCTCTGCATCTCTCCTTAAATCCCCCCATTCCTGCCTGAAGGACTTCTTACGTTCTGCTCTGGAATTCCCTCCCCATCTCATCACACACTCTCCCAGCCTTCAGATTCTTCCTGAAAACTCATCTCTTCAGGGAAGCCTATCAACTACCCCCATAACCATTATGAACAACACCAGAAACAGCCTGTCCATCGTCACTACTCACTCATTCCCTTTCTACATTACTTTCCCTCCCACAACCCCATCAGGACCTCATTGCTGGACCACTGCACTGAATAGCACTTCTGTCTCCCACCCACTGACCTGCAGTTCATGTGGCAGGAGGCACTTACACCTTCTGTGTCCCACCCTACCTTACTCTAGACAGCATCCTATTGAATTGTTGCCTTCTATTTGGTGACCATCAAAAAGGCAAGATCATAATATCGCCTGCATCAAAAGGGCAACATCAAAATGTCGCCTGCATCAAAAGGGCGACATTCTGTTGTCGCGTGCTTAAGGGTCTCTAAACAGAGGGCGACATTTCAATAGGATACCCTCTCACTGCGCTGTCCCACACGGCATACGTCTCAGCAGCATCGATATGACAATATAAATGTTGAAGTTTCTTTAATTTTTTTTTTCATGGTTTTTCTTTTTAAGTTTTGTTTTCTTTTTAAGTTTTGATTTTGGCTCTCTGGCGATTAATGTTTTCTTGTGCCCACTTTCCTTACCTTTACCTCTTCCTTACTCCGTCTGGATCTCAGTCTCCTCTCGATGCAAGACAAGCAGACCAGAGTGAAGACTGAAAGGTGGACCTGAGAGGAGACTGAAAGGCGGACCTGAGAGGAGACTGAGAGACAGAGTAAAGAAGAGTTGAAGGGAAGGAAGAGGGCACACAAAAACATCAGCTGCCGAAGAGCCAGAATCGAAACTTAAAAAGGAATACCATGAAAAAGAAATTAAAGAAACTTCAAAATTCGTATTATTTTTTTTTTCCTACTCTGCGACAGTGAAAGATAAAAAACAACCCACACCACTAATTTGTCATATTGATTCTGCTAAGACGTATGCAGTTTGGGACGGAGGAGTGAGAGGATATCCTATTGAAATGTCGCCCTCTATTTGGTGACCCTTAAAGGGATAGTAATACTTCGTTTTATCTTTATTTTATTTTGTAGGCATTAAAAAACCATGAAGAACCTTTATGGTTTGAGAGATATTCATAAGCAAAGTTTCCCCTCCCGCCCCTTTTACCTAGTGTAAGCCATCTCTTCTCAGATGTGGAATGCAGTCCATAGACCAGACAGATAACAGAAGGGGACAATCTTCTTCTTATGAGAACAATGGAAAACCCTGCCCCCCGTGACAAGTTTTTCAGGTTTTTCCCTTATCTTAATTGAAGATTGTCCCTCTCTGCAATCTACCTGGGCACCCCCCTTCTGATCTGGCTGAACAGTGTTACATCAGTAAAAGGGGTGGGAGGGGGATACTTTGCCATTGAATTACTCTTGTACTACAACTCTGACAGAATTGATATAACACTCTCCAAAGTCCAAATACTATGATGATTAAATAGAGCTGATTTTATTATGAAACATTACTATCCATTTAAGCTTGCAACATCAGAATGTCGCCCTTCTAATGCATAAGACATTCTGATGTTGCCCTTTTGATGCAGGCGACATTATGACCTAACCTTTAAGATGGTCTCCAAATAGAGGGCGACATTTCAATAGGGTACCCTCTAGACTGTAAGATCTAATGAGCGGGGACCCCTAATCCTTTTGTATTTAATTTCGATGTCAATTCCCTATTGTACATTGCTGCCAAATAAGTTGGTACTAAATAAATAAGAAATAATAATGTGTTTGTTTCATTATACAACATTACCATTCATTTAATGTAATGTATTACTTATATTTTAGACCAGTTCCAGGGGGCAAGGTCCACGCCGTTGCTGCTGCCTTTCTACAGAAGAAATGACATACAGATACAAGGGACCAGGAAGAACAAGGAAACGGATCCTGATATTTGCACTATAAGGATAAGGACATTGATGTGACGCTGTCTTGGATTAGCGGACAGTGTTGTTTGGCGAAGTCATGGAGACGTGACGTGAGATTCCTGGCTTCGCTCTGTGTGGCGCTGTGCACTCAGATCGTCAATGGGAAATCTGGTCATCTCAGCTGGATGGTAATGGTGTCATTGAATCCCAAGTCCATATACTGAAGTCAGATACTTTATCCGTAGCTGCTGGACAGGGGTTCTTGGGCCTTATGTATACAGACCATTTTGGAGCAACCAAACTATACTACTGTAGGGAATAAAGAAACATCCTTATTGATTTAAAGGAACAGTAAACTTTTTTTATAACAAAATATATTACCGCGCTCTTCCTGCTGAGTACAACAAGGATACTCCTGCTGGAAGATTTTTTATTCAAAACATATTACAGCTCAATCTTTTTTTTTTTTTAATATTAAACTGCAATTTTCAGTTTTGGTCACAAGGTTGGTGCTGTCCTTCTCACATACAATGGAGAAGTGTAGTCAGTGACCCAAGCTCTCACAAAGATTTCATTAGAAATAAAATGTGTCTTTTGGACACAGATTGGTGCTGTTGCTACAGGTTGTAGCAGTAATAACTTTTAAATGACAAATCTCTGCAGCAAAAGCCCTGTAGCAGGAATAGGCACTTCACCTGCTTGGGATTTAAGTCTCCCATCATCCCTAACAAACCAGTGGAGTGCTGACAGTTGCCCACGGCTACTCTATAACATATATTTTTTAATTTAAATGTTTATTTCTCCTTTAAATAGGGTGATTTACCCCCTGGAGTATGTATTTGTTCCTTATAATACAGTTTGTATGTCCCAAAGTTGCTCCCCTTTATCTTTATTCACAAGGCCTAATTTTATTGTTTACTTTCACTGGAACGTGTGATTAGATTCTGTTAAAGACCCATCAAGAACGCAGTCCAGCCAGTCGATGTTCCTTCCAAAAGGTTACGTTACTGCAGGAATTAACTATGTTCTACTTCACAACTGTCACCCTACATCACAAATGATATCTTCAGCTTTAACTTTGTCCAAGAAATGACTTCATTCATAACCAAAGGTCTACGTGACACTGGAAGGAGGTGTTGGATGGTTTACCTATTCAGTGTTAAACATGGCTTCCTGTTTCTGTGGATTGTTTATGAGCCTAAATGGCTGATGACTTGACATTTAATGGCCACGGCATTTCTGTCTACACCTTTCTGCATCCAGTCACACACAAGTGCCTCTCGTTCCCATTTAGAACCAAAAACGTGTCTGTATTGTTTACGACAAACAACCCAGCAATGCAAGAGCCTTCAGAAACCAACATGGGTAAAAATTATATTTACAGCAAAGACATCTTCATTCACCAACACTACGTGATTGTGTGGATGTAGAAGGTGGACAGTGGGACCAGCTGGGACTAAAAAAATCCAACTGGACAGTATGTAACTAAAAAAAAATATAACATATTCTTCTCCTCCAAATATATGTTTATTGTATGATGACGGTACCCATATATATGTTCCCCCAGAATGAGGCGCCTTATAGTATCCATGCTGGACTCCAGCTGAATGCAATGGGAAATGCGCCCATGATCTACACGATGAGTGTCTCTACTATATATCTCATTTAGCAACTATGACCTCTTCACTGTGACCCTTGTGGGACAGCCCTGTTATTCCTGCCCCAACCTTGTTGACGAAACTAGACTCAGCACAAAATGGTGAGAATTGATGGGTAGATTCCTACAACCTCAAACTCTTGGAGGCTAGAGAATGATCCCCGAAGCCTTGTGAAGCAAGACTTGAGTCCTTTCTTGTCCTCAAGAAATAAAAAAAGCAGTAAGCCTACATATATATATATATATATATATATATATATATCTGTACTTACATATGTTATATGTATGTTATAGGGCATATCCAGCTGTAGAAAGCAAGAGTATTCCCACTGAAAGGAGATAAAGCATTCAAGATTTATTTCACAGGACTTATTGAAAGTGAATCATGTGCAAGTTTATTATATCAATGTTTTAGCCCCACTCTAGACAATATAATAAACTTACATCTGATTCACCTTCGAGTGTGGTCCATCTTCAAGAAATTGTATGTATACTTTCACCAGCACCCAGGCCATGAACTCATCAACTCTATAGTGCAATTTCCTGTCATCGTCTCTAGGTGGGGCTGATCTTATCACTTTCTGTGGAGAGCTGTAGTCTATGACTCAAGCAGAATTGCCAGTTGTCAGTAAATTTACTGTCAGTTCATAACATTTTGCTACAAATGGGAGGGATCAGTAAAATATTAATAGTCTCAAGTAAAAAAGTAACAGATGACAAATTTGTCAATATAAAAACCAACACAACCCATAACATTTTCTGGAAGGGTTGCAACCATGTACCCCAGCTCTGCCATAGAGGCCATTGAATGTAAACAAATTGCCTTTTGCTGATGCTCCAAGACTTGGGTGTCCAACATGCAGCACATGGGGCAAATGTAGCCCGTCTAACCCCAGGGCGCAGCCCATTTGAGATTTTACCTGGTTAACTAGCACAAGAGAACGAGTAGGTCAGTCAGGCCTATCTACCTGCCTGCCAGTACCATACAGTTCAACAACAGTTGTCAGTTACAGATCAGTATTGTCACTGAACAGATGACAGGCTACAATTCACCATTGTTATCAATAAAAATGTATGTGGCCCTCACAGGTATGGACACAAAACAGAAGTGGCAGTAAAAGGCAGCATGAATGAAAGTCATTGATAAAAGGCAAAGTTTAGACTCATCCAGTTCACATCTTCATATCCTTCGTAGTCCTTCGAGTGCCTGGGGGTAACCAACGCTTTGCAAAGCAATGCTCTGCATACCCCTCTGGCACAAAAAGGGTTAATGGCATTCCAAAACCAAGTGAGCCGCACTCACTACCAGAGATGGATTTGAAATAGTAAAAACATGTCTTTATTGGAGATTAACACAGGTACACCGAGCACTAACAAGTCTAACGCATTTCATAGGAAGAGTGCTTATTCATACACTCTTCGTGTGAAACGCATTAGACTTGATTTTGCTCGGTTTACTTCTGATCATGTGGCCCACGACTGAGAAAACTTGGGCACCCTCACTCTAAGAGTTTGTTTAACCCTTTGAGTGTCAGAGGGGTATGCAACGGTGTTGTGTACCCCTCTGGCACTCAAAAGGTTAAAAAAAAGTATGAGCTCTAAAAACTTTTGAATGAAATATCTCCTAGCAGTGGGAACACCATTGTTTTGATGCAGAAGGAAAAGCTCTATAATATATAATTGTTTTCATAAACATGGTTACTGTTCTTCTAAACTTTTGGAGGCCGATAACCTCCCAGTGTCCCCTTTGTGCATTTGTTCAAGAGATAACAGGACCACAGGACACCCCGCATGGCAGTCTAACCTTAAATGGATAAGTAGGCTTGTGTCCTCTGCCTGCTTCACTTTGATATCATTGCCAACAATTACTAAGTCCATCTCCACGGACACAACATTGAGGACTCATTGGAGATGTTATCTCTCAAACAAAAGTACAAGAGTAAAATTCGTAGGGAATATTGGATTTTCTGGACAAAGGAAGGTATGTGGGGGGAGATATTACTTATCCTTTACTCTTACAATCTGCTGGAAAGACAGAAATAAAGAAATTAAGAACCGTATTGACCACAATGCGCCTTCTCACCATAGGAAAAAAACATGGGCTTCAGGCATTATTTAACAAACATGTGCCCCTCTCGCTGTGCAATATATACTAATGTATGGTGACCACATATCCAGATAAATTAGGGGTGCGTATGAACACTTTACTCTGTAGGACTGCATAGGAATAGACACAACCCTGCAATGTGTGTTATTTTATAATGGGATAATGGTCCTACCTGTAAGCTGAACTATCACTGAAATGAAAGTGCCCCCCAAATCATTATGCACATAGCGATACACATATCCATGCCAGTATCACCCTGAATGTCCAGCGTTATTGATAATTCCAGCTCGTTCCCAGACGCACAGGCAGGCATCTTGCTGTACCGGCATCTGCGCACCTGCATGTCAGTCCTTTCCTGTTAACTTAAAGTACAGTTCATCGCCACCTAGAGGAGACTGGGGTGGACAGCGCAGGAGCACAGATATCTCTTCGGTAAGATATCTGTGCTGATGTCTGCCTGTCTGTCTGGAACGAGTTGGATTCATCAATAACACCGGACTTATTCAGGGTGATACTAGTATTGATATGTGTATCGCTATGTGCATGATGATTTGGGGGGCAATTTAATTTCAGTGATAGTTCCTCTTTAATATAAAGATATATATCGCATGGTGCTTTAATGGAACAGTAACCCTTTCAGTGCCAGAGGGATATACAACACATTGCAAAGCAAAGTATTACTTACCCCTTTGGCACTCAGAGGGTTAAGACATCTCAGTAATAACTCCCATTTACCTTAATCTGATCTGAAAATCTTAATGTCCACTATGAATCAATCCTATATAATCTTTAATTGGTGCTGGATGTCATATCCACAGACATGATTCTTTGCTGCAGGAGTCTATGAGCCCCCCCCCCACACACACACACACTGAAGTTGTCCTAAGATTTCAGTGGGAGGAGTTTGGTGTCTTGGTGTTTGGCAACAAATAATCATGTCTGCCTCCTGCAACATTATATCCAGTTGATACGGTTGATTCATATAGGGGCCATTAAGATTTTTAGGCTCAGATTTAAGGAAAGTATGTGTGTGGGGGTTATTATTAGGGGGGGTTAGTGTTTCATTAATCCTCAAATTGCACTGACTCTTATTTCTTTTGAATTGTGACTCCTGTTTTACTGCCCTTATGTTTGGGTCATTTCTGTTGAAGCTCTGCAGATCTCTGTATCGTTGTTTTACTGTAACCTGTGTAAGCAATTAGTCCAAAGTCCATCTCGTTCTATCAGAGTCTTTAATTCCATATGGCCCCTCATATTCTAAAATACTCATTTTGATCATGTGGAAAGACCATGAAAAACACTGCATCCATCCTTAATCCCAGATGGGTGAGTAATGCTCTCCTATAGTCCTTAAGGGGTTAAATATACCATCCCCAAGCAGAGGGAATACCAGTGTTTTAGCGGATGTTTTTGCAAACATCGGATAAGTGTTTTTGAATAGAAAAAGGGAAGAGATTCATGTATCTTTTTTAGATCACGTTACTTATTACAAGCTTACAAAAACACATATTACCTAACAGTGGCTTTGTGTGCATTCAGAAAACTGTGTTTAGAGACATTAGGGGTTGTGCACTAACGTGATAAAGAGGTGATAACCTCTCTGATATCACATCTCCAATTCCTGTGTTATTATATGGAGTCTATGCACTAAGATTTCTCCAAGTTTGGGGATATTAGTGCATAGACTCCATAGAAGTGATATCACTGTAGAAGTTATCTCTACTTTATCACCTATTTATCACACCTTAGTATATAACACCCCTTGTGTCAGATGCAGAGTGAGAATGTTTATTCCATGTCTATGTGATGATGGGTGCAGTTGGTTTTTGGGTCTTTTTAGGACATGGTTGGGAACTGTTGTTACGTTCTATAAAGTGCTTTGGTCCCTGGCAATAATACAATTAAATCATTTATATCAGTGGTTCTCAACCCACTAACAGGCCAGGATTGGAGGATTACCCTGCTTGTGTACAGTCGATTCATTGTGACTCAGTCATATTACACCCTTTGAGTGCCAGAGAGATAGCCAACGCATTGTAATTGGTCCTTAAAGTTATGTTTTTTCTCCTCTTCCTATTTATGGGAAAAGCAGCCACATGTTTGTGTCACATACTCAGAACAGCCTCCTCCCTGACCAACTGACCATAGCAAGGTGAGGACCCCTGAAACAGTTACAATGCCCCTGACTGAGGCTTTTAACCCCTTAATTGCTATAGAGTTCTCCAACACATTGCAAAGACCTCTGTAACAATAAAATAGTTAACCCCCCCCCACGCAAATCAGTTTTTGCTCTGTCACATATTTTGCGCTTATTACCCGAAGGGTCAGTGACTGGGGTGCAGTGAATCCTCTTCCCCTGTACACCTCAATCAGAGTCATGTTTGTGCCTTTGCCCAATCACAGTTAGCTGTGCCTTCACCCAATCACAGTGAGCTGTGCCTTCGCCCAATCAAAGTGAGCTGTGCCTTCGCCCAATTAAAGTGAGCTGTGCCTTTGCCCAATCAAAGTGAGCTGTGCCTTCGCCCAATTAAAGTGAGCTGTGCCTTCACCCAATCAAAGTGAGCTGTGCCTTCGCCCAATCACAGTGAGCTGTGCCTTCGCCCAATCAAAGTGAGCTGTGCCTTCGACCAATTAAAGTGAGCTGTGCCTTTGCCCAATCAAAGTGAGCTGTGCCTTCGCCCAATTAAAGTGAGCTGTGCCTTCACCCAATCAAAGTGAGCTGTGCCTTCGCCCAATCACAGTGAGCTGTGCCTTCAACCAATCACAGTGAGCTGTTCCTTTGCTCAGTCACAGTGAGCCGACCCCAGCCTGTTCCTAGAAGGACAGACTGACAGGTACCCACGTTATTAAAGTATGTTTACAGGGCCCTCGCAGACCCCAATGTTATATTAGCTGTTAGCGCTCTGTTATAGGAATGATAATCACTGCTGTGACATATGAGAATTATTGTATTTTTATTTAATTCTGCGGTACTGCAAAATAGCGTTTAATAAAGTTATCTTTTTTTTACAGTTAATTTGCTGATTTTTGGTCATTTTACTGTCTGTTTATTCACGGCTAATATCACAACAGAACCTTAATGGAAAGAAAATACAAGAGTGAAGTGTGTTCAAGAGCAGCGATAAGGAAACGTTGGCTCGCCAAGTGTAGGGAACTACATTTCTCGTCATCCACAGTCAGCGCTTGGCTGGTTGGGGAAGATGGAAGTTGTAGAGCCCAAGATTTGGAAAAGACAGTGGTTCCCTACCCTGTTCTGGAAAAAATAACTAGCAAGAGGTCATTCTCTAAACTGGCAAAAGGAGGCCTGGAAAGTCCACAGTGTTACTAGTTGATAGAAAGGGTGGTGCATTCAAGGCACTGGGGGGTGGTGCACTAAGCGGTGATTAAAGGGATAGTAATACTTCGTTTTATCTTTATTTTATTTTGTAGGCATTAAAAAAACATGAAGAACGATATAAGTCTTATCTCTCAAACCTTTATGGTTTAAGAGATATTCACAAGCAAAGTATCCCCCCCCCCCTTCAGCCAGATCAGAAGGGAGGTGCCCAGGTAGACTGCAGAGAGGGACAATCTTCAATTAAGATAAGGGAAAAACCCGAAAAACTTGTCAAGGTGGGCAGGGCTTTCATTGTTCTCATAGGAAGAAGATTGTCCCCTTCTGTTATCTGTCTGGTCTATGGACTGGATTCCACATCTGAGAAGAGATGGCTTACACTAGGTAAAAGGGGCAGGAGGGGAAACTTTGCTTGTGAATATCTCTCAAACCATAAAGGTTTGAGAGATAAGACATATCGTTCTTCATCTTTTTTTAATGCCTACAAAATAAAATAAAGATAGAACGAAGTATTACTATCCCTTTAAGTGGAGATGACTTCTCCAGTGACATCACTCCTATGTTATTCTATGGAGCCAATGCACCATGATCTCTCCAGCTTTGGAGATCTTAGAACATAGGTTCCATACAATAACAAAAATCTGGAGAAGTGATATCACTGGAGAAGTTATCTCCTCTTAATCACCACTTTATCATAACCCCCATTGCCTCCCAGCTGTGGCTGTACAAGCTGAATACAGAAAGGCAGTATACATTTGATTTAATAAAGCAATGCAATGGGGGAGATGCACTAAAGCATGATACATGTGGTGATAAAATGGAGATGACTTCTCCAGTTCCTAAGTTATTCTATGGAGCCTATGCACTAAGATTTCTTCACCATTGGCAATCTTAGTACATAGTCTCCATAGAATAACATAGGAACTGGAGATGTGATATCAATGGAGAAGTTATCTCCGCTTTATCACCTCTTTATCACACCTTAGTGCATAAAACCCCAATGTAATCTCAACAAAACTGGCTCAAATAATGGGATAACCTACACGACTTGTGATCCCACCAGCTGCTACCGATAAATCTCCCAGTCTCCAAGAACCAACAATCCTCGTAATATACACCAAACGGAGCGCTGTGTAGGAGCCACAGAAAGGATACCATCTCCTATCTTACAAAAAAGAACAAATAGTTCTCTCTAACTATATAAAAAATGAGTTCACAATATACTATATGACCACTCTACAAATATTCTATTATTATCCTATATAATAATTCGCTAATTCGTGTGTAACGCTGCGACATGCACAGTAGACACTGCTCTGCGTGCGGCAGTCATGCGCAATACAGTCTGCCCGCGCCACGGCTGATACAGAGCTGGGAGCTCCAAAGGAGCGTCCAGCTCTGTATCAGTAGTGGCGCGGGCAGTCTCTACTGCGCATGACTGCCCCGCGACCGGGGTGGCAGTGGCACTGTGGCCCGTGTAATGGACTGTTCAACTAGTTACCCAATATTTTTCCTGTATCACTGTAATACATATCAATCGACCAATACAGTTAAAACTATTCAATCCATTAGATATCTCTCCTCCTCTGTGCTCTGTCTGTCTCTCTTTTCATGGTGCTCTCTCTATCGCTCTTTTCATGGAGCCTTATCGCTCTCAGTGGACAGGAGAACAAGGCTAAGGTGGCAGACAGAGCAGTAGTTCTCTGATTACCAGTTATAAAGTTGCACAAGGTTGAGGTGGCAGACAATTTATATGGACAGGTGTAAGTGCCAAGGGCCACATTCACTGACTGTTTATTGTCTAGACACAGACACTGGAGATATGGTCTGTGTGAATCTGAATACGTCTCTGTCTGTGTATCTGAGGCATGTGTGTGCAGGGCTGGATTTAAATCTCAAGCGCCCCTAGCCCCACCTCCACCCCTCCCCTAGCCACACCCCTTCATGTAACCACACCCTCTTTTGTGGCCAAACCCATTTTTAGGTTTATTCTTCACGGTAATGTGCCAATTTTCCAGAGGTGAATGAAAATGTTATAGATAGTGATGGTGTATATATATATATATATATATATATATATATATATATATTTTTTTTTTTTTTTTGTGAAATGTGGAAGAATACATTGAGATTGTCTCTCGTTTTCAAGCATGTCCTGGACTCATTTTATCTACCTCAGAAAGGTGAAAGGCTGAGCTGATCTTGCTGGTGCCTTAACCAGCTGAGCCATCTCTCATCTGAGTTATTACTATAGGAGTAAATTGCTGTAATTGTATGTAAGGGAAGAACTTATTTAGGAAGGAGTCCATCATTTAACACACACACACACACACACACACACACACACACACACACAGTATATATTGTTGTGCATTATCTGCAGTGGACTGCATTTGTTGTGCCCCATATTAGATCTGTAGTTAGTTTCAACTCTAAATAATAAGCAATAGAATTTATCGGTCTAAAGGAATACTTGGATGTATAGTGAACACGAGCGTATATGGTGCTTTACAGTTTTAGGGATCAGACAATTACAGAAATGCTTTTCCAGTTTAGTCACAGTGAGAGAGAGTCCTACATTTGAGTTTAATGGGACATGAAATCCTTCTTAATGTAGTTGATGTGCCTGTTCATTTTTACATCACAGTTTAAACACAAACTACAGTCAGGGCCGGATTTACATCTCAGGAGCCTGTAGGCACAGATATCTGAAGTGCCCCCCCCCGGCCATCACCACAATGCTCCAAATCTCCATATTGCCCTCACATTGCCCCCCAACACCTTCACATTGCACCCCATCAGCTCCACATTGCCCTCATATTGTTCCATCATCTCAACATTGCCCCATTCAACTCCATATTGCCCTCACATTGCCCCCATCAGCTCCATTGTCCCCATCAGCTCCACATTGCCCTCATATTGCCACATCATCTCAACATTGCCCTCACATTGCCCCCCATCAGCTCCACATTGCCCTCATACTGCCCCATCAGCTCCACATTGCCCCATTTAACTCCATATTGCCCCCATCAGCTCCACATTGACCCCATCAGCTCCACATTGACCCCATCAGCTGCACTTTGCCCTCATATTCCCACATCATCTCAACATTGCCCTCACATTGCCCCCCATCAGCTCCACATTGACCCCATCAACTCCACATTGCCCTCATTTTGCCCCATCAGCTCCACATTGCCCCATTGAACTCCATATTACCTCCATCAGCTCCACATTGACCCCATCAACTCCACATTGCCCTCATATTGCCCAATCAGCTCCATATTGCCCCCCATCAGCTCCACATTGACCCCATCAGCTCCACATTGCCCTCACAATGCCCCCCTTCAGCTCCAACTTGCCCCCACCATCTCCATGTTGCCCTCACATTGCAAACCCCCCCCCCATCGTCTATTTCCTACCTCCCTAGCAGATCTGTTGTCTGTGCCTCCTTTGGTACAGTCAGTCCTGTAGTTGCTGAAGCTCCCGCGCGGTCTCCTATTCAGGAATGCAGAGCGCTGGGAGATGATGTCATCTCCCAGCGCTCTGCATTCCTACAGAGCCAACGAGGGAGCTCAGCGCTTACAGGACTGTGCCAAAGGAGGCACAGACGACAGATCTGCTGGGGGAGGTAGTAAATAGACAACGGGGGGTGCAATGTTGAGGGGCAGCATGGAGTGGGCACCGGTGAAGCCAGCGAGGTGGCAATTTTTTTTTTTTTAACGAATTAAAAAAAAAACAAAAAAAAACATTGGCAGGCGCCCCTCGGTGGTGTGCGCCTGTAGGCAGGTGCCTACTTTGCCTTATGGCAAATCCGGCCCTGACTACAGTAATTAGATGTAACTGACTTCTTCATGAAGAACACATTCCTAAAACATGATTCTGTTAATCAGATTAAGAGGTTATAGATACCTGTAGTGTATGAGCTATTTGTACAGCTGGTATAGCTCAAAGGTGAACGTATGTCTCCCAGGCCCAGGTGCCGTCTAGGTAAGGCCCTCTAGGTGCCCTTAGCCCTGTCCAAGGCCACAGCAAGCTCCATCCGATAACATTAGATGGTATCAGGGACACATGTTTTGTGGCATAATTGACAGAATATTCAATTCACTCAGTAATGATAGGAGACTTAACCTTTGAGTGACAGAAAGGTATCCAACACTTATAACGCAATGTGTTGGATACCTCCCTGGCACTCAAAGGGTTAAAATGGAGAGAGCCTTCATTCTCCACAGCGTAGTGACATTGGGTATCAGTGGGTATAAGTGACATTGTAACTTTATAGTTTTTCGGTAATCAGTGGTACCCAGGGGTTATTATTGGAGTGAACTGACATGTATGCAACCCTTTATGTTCCAGAGCAGTGTGCAGTGCCCTTGTATGACTATTAAAGCATCACGCACTCCTCTGGCACTCAGAAAGTTAATAAATTAAAATATGTCCAATATACTGGCATTAGTATCAAGCAGCTACGCATCCAGATCTTGTGACCCAATTGTCTATAATTCAGATCTCACTCTGACAGTAGCAGTTACACTTTGTGCACAGGAAACCACTACAATAAATACATTTTTACTAATCTGTGGTCCTTGTTAAATACAGCCTTCCTTCTACCCATGGACAATCAATTCCTTACTATCTTCCTGCATGTGAGAGATAGGAATCCCTGCCTACAGCAGGAGGAGGCAGCATATGTATAAATCCAGTGGTGGCACAAAGACTCTCACTGAATCGAAGCTTTTAAAGGTATAGAAATGTTTCATAATAAAAGCAGCTCATCATAGTATTTGGACTTTGGAGAGTGTTATTTCAATTCTGTCAGAGTTGTAGTTCAAGAGTAATTCAATGATAAAGTATCCCTCTCCCGCCCCTTTTACTGATGTAACACTGCTCAGCCAGATCAGAAGGGAGGTGCCCAGGTAGACTGCAGAGAGGGACAATCTTCAATTAAGATAAGGGAAAAACCTGAAAAACTTGTCAAGGCTTTCATTGTTCTAATAGGAAGAAGATTGTCCCCTTCTGTTATCTGTCTGGTCTATGGACTGGATTCCACATCTGAGAAGAGACGGCTTACACTAGGTAAAAGGGGCGGGGCTTTCATTGTTCTCATAGGAAGAAGATTGTCCCCTTCTGTTATCTGTCTGGTCTATGGACTGGATTCCACATCTGAGAAGAGATGACTTACACTAGGTAAAAGGGGGGCAGGGCTTTCATTGTTCTCATAGGAAGAAGATTGTCCCCTGCTGTTATCTGTCTGGTCTGTGGACTGGATTCCACATCTGAGAAGGGATGGCTTACACTAGGTAAAAGGGGAAGGAGGGGAAACTTTGTTTGTGAATATCTCTCAAACCATAAAGGATTGAGAGATAAGACTTATATAATTCTTCATGGTTTTTTAATGCCTACAAAATAAAATAAAGAAAAAACAAATAATTACTATCCTTTTAATGCACTGAATTCTAGAAAAATCCTGTATAGCATTCATTGTGTTAAAGGCAACATTTAAATTAATGGGGATATATGTCCTCCATGTAGCTGTTGTTTTGCTCCAGAATTGCTCTACTTTTGTTCGTATACCTATGGTTCAGTATTTCACACGCACTATCATGTTGATAAGCAAGTAGAATTGGAGGAGTTGTACTGGTGTATGTCACAGACTACATGTGTTATGTCTGAAGGAAGGCGGCCAATCCCTTTAACACGGATGAGCAATATTTGGCTCTCTGGCTATTGGGGACTACAGATCTCATCATCTTCACGCAGTCAGCGGCTAGTTTTGGGTGATGGGGGTTGTAGTTCCCAACAGCCAGAGCCAGTGGATATGTCCTACATATCTGTACTGTTTCATATGAATTTCCTGGTTGCTAAAGCAAACATATACCAAAGCAATGCAGTGGAGGCCTCACTAGCACCTAATGTTAAATGTGCTTATTACAACCCTTACTGAACAATAGTCTGTGGCCCTTTGAGGACTAAAATGTCATATGTGGCCCTTGGGTGCATCAGTTGACTGTCACTGATTTGGACTCTGGAGCCAGGATATCAGAGGTGTTCTAGGCTAGGAGCTGTGCAGAGGAGGTGATGTCTAATCTACACCCTAACTTCCCACCTTTACTTTATGATATTAGGTACTTTACAATTAGACTAGTTCTTACCAAGGGTGTAACTAGGAACTACTGGGCTCCAGTGCAATATTTTAATCCTGCCCCCTCCATATCCCTACATAAACCCTGCCCCATTTTACTAAATAATACAGTCCGCTATGTGGACCTTCATCAGTCATATCTGGATAATTGATAGGATTTAGGCACTACCACTGTCACAATGGATGTGACAACTGAAATCTGCCGTACAGCTAGTACATGTCTGAACAAAAATGTTTACTTTCACTGAATTATCCTTTACAGAAGGCAAACCCAAATGACTAAACACATTGTAAATATATGTCCTAGCCGTTTGCTCTTTCATGACCAGACCTGTAGCATACACAGAAGCTTAACCGCCAGTGTCAAGCAAAATTAAGTGGAACAATTGGAGGGAAATATTGTCAACAAAATTGGGGAAAGTCAAGGCTGTATCCCAGTTTTACAGGATTAAGGACTGGTGATTGGTTGGGAGGGAGGAGTGTCATACTAGCAAGTTTTTCTTCTGTTAAACTGTTATTTTAATAAAGTTTCCTTTGCTGCTGAGGGGGCAGTGAGGAAGGATTATAGCATAATATTCGCCTCCGTGTCTTTAATAAAATTCTGACTTTCCATCACAATAGTTAGGAAAATCCACGAATTATCAGGCCAACTTGCCCCTAGCTAAGGAGTGGAAACCTGTTGCTTCCCAGCTGTTGAATTAAATACTACTCCATCCTCCTCAGATAACCAGTGAATTGAGTTGTAGTTCAAGAGCTGGAGAGTCGTGGGTTGCCCTTCCCTGTCCTAGGAAGAACTAATACAAGGGTCACGTTTATAGGAACAGTAATTATTTAGTGTTAGAATTAGAAAGGCATATAATCCCTGGGATCATTAGTCTCCCTACTTCTCCAGTTAACTTTCGTATTTCTGCTTAAAGCATTTGGCTTGCAAACAGTTAACTAAACGTTATTGATCACTTACCCTCTGTACCCCATCCTGTGCTCCAAAGCTCAGCCTGACATAAATCAACATGCTGCACTGCATGATGGGAGGGAGAGGAACATGAGAGAATTCTGCCTGGCTCTGAGGTGACTTTCTACTCTGAGGTGCCAGGTCTATAATCCCAATGGCTGATCCTCCTGCATATTATGAGCATATACAAAGCATGGGGTGATCATTTGTGATCACTGATGGATAAGTCCTCCTCAGCATGTGATGCATGAGATCCTGAGGAGAGTTACAACTGTAGAATCCATCTTTATGGCATAAATTAAGAAGGTTACCATGGCAACCCTAGGTGACCTGAGTTACTGCCCCCCCCCCCCCCCCATTGGTAGCCCTGGTGACCAGGTATCACACACATCCCACTGCTTTACCCCAACATGAGATGAAGAGAGGAGGCATTGTAACAATTATGTTATTGAGGAGCGCGGCAGCTACAGTTATTGCAGAGGCAAATACAGTGCAGTTTTGGATAGCTTGGAGGGTGCTGGTCTGGGACAACAGTACCTTCTGTTCCATCCCCCACTTTATTATGGCCTTACACACACAAACCTGCACACATTGCCATCTTCTCCACCACCCAGGGACTACAGCTGACAGCAATCAA
Source organism: Rhinophrynus dorsalis (assembly GCA_037306005.1). Lineage (NCBI taxonomy): Eukaryota > Metazoa > Chordata > Amphibia > Anura > Rhinophrynidae > Rhinophrynus > Rhinophrynus dorsalis. The sequence goes on along the minus strand of CM074718.1, from coordinate 8,388,601 downwards.
CCCTCACATATATACTGGCTGGTGATGTGCACTGTAGCGCCCCACTACCATGCCCTCCTCCACTTCCCCCCAACACTTTGAACTTTTACTTGAGCATTGAATTCTGTTTCTGGGAGCAACAAGTGGGCGGACCTGTGGGTGTGTCAGGGCCATTGACAGGCGCCCCTGAAAATCCGTCTCCCTCGGGAAGTGCCTAGTGTGCCTATTTATAAATCCGGCCCTGTGTGTGTGCATGCACATGCGTCTAAGTCATGTGTGCATGTGTGCGTCTGAGGCATATGTGTGCTTGCGTGTGTATGAGGCATGTGTGTGATCTTGCGTGTGTCTGAGGCACTTGTGTGCACAGGGGCCTGATGAAGCAGTGTAAACTGAGAAACGCGTTGGGTGGTTAATAGAGAATTTGTCCCATAATTTTAGTCGGATTTCAGTAATACTTATGTATTTTTTATTTTCTGTATTGGTCATTGTACCTGTGTTGTGCATGGTTTATTGCATTTTTTAGTATATTTTTTTATTGGATAAACCCAGAATAAATATTATTATATTCGTTCAGTGTCACCGATTTACAGCTATATACCCCAGTATAAGCAATAGATCTAGCTGGACCCTAGATAGAGGGCCAAAGCCAAACCAAAGAGAACTGTAGTACTGGAAGGAAAGGAATCCAGGTTTGGAGCGGTGAAGATACGGGGAGCTGTTTTTTGTAAAGAAGCTGACACTGGGGGTGATCCAGTGAAGGCGCTGATACTGTGAGGCTGTTTTTGCCTCACACAAAGGGAGTGCAATTGGCCCAGAATAAAAGGAGTTACTTGGCACGGTGAGGGAGAAAATGCACGTCTGAAGGTGGTGAAGGTGCAACATCTTCTTATAAACAATCTACATTCAGACTTGTGTGCGCCTTTTCTCTTTTTCTGGTTTTTTTGCATATTTTGGTGGACTTTGGTACCAGAGTTCGCAAGGAAAACAGCAGCACCACTAAGTGGAGCGTTCTCTTAAGAAATTTCAAAAAGAAATAGGTGTATTGTATTTTATTATTGATGTGACGATATTAGTGCTGTTGTAGGATTTTGATATTGTTGCTTTCATCATCAATTGACTAGTGGCCAGCTGAGGATGATGGGAGATTTATTCCAACAACAGATATGGAATGGGTGTCACTGTTTTCTCTCGGACAGACAAAGTGTGTTAGTGATGGTACTTCCCAGCGTTTCTCTTAGTAACGTCATACAGATATACTGACCGAGGAACCCATAAACAGGGGGATCTATCAAAGCTTCTCTTTACACCCAGGACAAATGTGAGTCCATAAGAAAACATTAAAAGATACATTATGTTATATTCTTTACTGAAGCCCAAGAGAATATGACGTGTCGTGTTATGTAATAAACGTCTGGATGGCGGCAGCTTTGATTTACACAGTACCCCTCTATCTTTTTGTTCACCTTTTGTTATCTGTGACTTTGAATAACTTATGACTCGGCTTATGGGACTGTTTAGTGTCTGGACTTGTATTTGTTGCAAATGAGTAGTTCCTTTGGTTTGGAAGCAATGGAGTTCTTATCCATCAGAAATGTAATTCATCCAGTGTGTAGAATAAGGCAGGCTAACGCAGGCAGAATTAACAGACCAGGCACTCACAAAGTATAAAATAGTGATTTACAGGAGCACTGTGGTGTCTTCTTTAAGCAGCCCGTGCAGCTACATTACGACGTAGTAAATACCGGCTCCACAAGACACGCACCCAACCTCCATTCAGCAAGGAGTGACCAGTCATCTTTCTATGTATCTCGCGATACTTTACTGCTCCTAGTGAGCGATGGCATCAACCCCTTCCCAACCAGAAAACCAAAGAACGCGCACACCTCCTATTTATAAAACCAGGAACTTGCATCAGCGACGGCTTTTTGAATATGGAAGACAGTTTACAAAAATGCTTTTTCTTCACTACTCTACCCAAACACAATTTACCAAAAAGTTAACATTACTATCCCTTTAAATACACATGTGTTTCCTTCTTTGTTTTGTTTAGTTTGGGGAAACTAGTTGTGTAGCTTTATTAGAAGAGTATATCCAGTTAAACTGAAAAGTAGGCCGTACCCCTGGCTACAACTAACCTTCTTGGGTTAAAAATGACCATATAGCTGGTCCCACTAAGATTAGAGAGGAGACTCCCATACACTCTGTAGTGTATGGGAAAATAATTCTGTAGCAGTAATGAATAAACAAACAACTGAATGCTTGTATCAACATTTTCGCTGGAAATTCACCAGGCTGAAAGTGCCATTTTTTACTTATTTTGGTTTGAGGTGAAAATGTACGCCCATCCCTAATAACGGTGACCTTGGAGGCATATAAGGAACTGAGTGGGCGTGCTTTGGGGTAAGTTCCTGGCAGTGCTGCTGAGTTGGACTTCTATTGGTTAGGATCTTGTGAGCCAGGTCAGAGGTGCTACATTCCCCTTGTATGTCACCAATCCCATGTATCAAAGTGTGATTAATTAACCCATTGGAGAAATCTCTATAACCCCAAGGGGTTAAAGACTTCATCCTTGAAAAGCATTAAAAACTGACCCAGACAAATCTAAATAAATGTTCAAGCTAAGACAGAAAATTTAAAAAGGAAAATTTAAAACAAAAAGGAACTTATGACACATTTCTGGGGAAACATACTTTTGGGGTCAGAGGCCTCGATCTCTTGGACTGTCCAGAGAAAACAGGAATGTTTGGTCACCTTACCACAGACTTCTTGAAAGCGTATGAAGTTCAATTTATCAAAGTTCATCAAACATGGTCTCCCAGAGCACAGTGCTAGTCTGTGTAATAATAGTACACATCAGTGCACACTGACTTGTATACATCTACATCAGCATGGCAAACCTGTCGTATATGAGGATGCACGACTCAAAGCTGCCTAGAGTGACCTCGTTTCCATTCTGCCATACAGGGACACTGCGGAGGTGAGAGCAGCAGAGTATCACGGTGCCCGTGATTCCTATTCTGGCGACATTACTACTTCCTGCTTCTTCCCTGCTAGACTCTTATTGGCCACTGGGTTCTGCTCCGCCCAGCGTGAGCCTTTTTAAACTCAGTCCTATCATCCTTTGGTGCCCTTTCGTGGTGTTCCTGTGTCTGGCGTTTGTCCTGCTGTTGGTTCCTGATCCGTGTATGACCCGGTTTTGCCTGACCTTGCTCCTGTCTCTTGCTCCGTGTTCCGTTGCTGATTAGGACTGGCTGACTACCTCTCTGTGTACTGATTTTGGCTGTGGCTGACTACCCGCTCTGTTGCTGACCAGGACTGGCTGACTACCGCTCTGTGTACCAATTCCAGCTGTGACTGACTATCCACTCCGTTGCTGACTAGGACTGGCTGACTACCGCTCTGTGTACCGATTCAGGCTGTGGCTGACTACCTGCTCCGTTGCTGACTAGGACTGGCTGACTACCGCTCTGTGTACCGATTCCGGCTGTGGCTGACTACCTGCTCTGTTGCTGACTAGGACTGGCTGCCTTCCCGCTCCGTTGCTGACTAGGTCTGGCTGGCTTCCACTCCAAGTACTGCCCCTGGCTGTGGCTGACGCCCTTTCCGTTGTGGCCTAGTGCCCTGCTGTATTGCCCTCCAGGGCCTGTCATTGTTGCCAAGCCAGTGCCTGCCTGAGTTGCCCTATGTGGGCCTGTCTGTGTTGCCTTACTGGGGCCTGTCAGTACTGCAGCGCCAGTACCTGCCCAAGTTGCCCTACGGGGGTTTCTCAGTGTTGCCTTACCAGGGCCTGTCAGTGTTGCCATGCCAGTACCTACCCAGTTGCCCTACCCGGGCCTGTCAGGGCTGCCCTACCTGGGTCTGCCTGTGTTGCTGCACCCGTGAGTGCCGACTTGCTCTACTAGGGCCTTTCAGTGTTGCCTTGCCTGGTGCCCGTCAGTGTTGCCGCGCAAGTACCTGCCCGAGTTGCCTACCAGGTCCTGTCAGTGTTGCTACGACAGTGCCTGGCCAAGCTGCCCTACAAGGGTCTGTCTGTGTTGCCTCCGGTTACTCCTATCCTGAGGCGGGTGCCTAGTGTATTCTTGCCTGCATACCTCTGGTTGCCCTAACGTGCTAGGGGATCTGCCCTGCAGTTGCCTACAGCCTTGTTGGTTGAGTTACATCTTAGGCTTGGTACTGCTGAGGTTCTGTTCCTGGTTCATGACACCTGTTCCTGATTGCAGTATTATTGTTTTGTTTTGCTTGTCTCATTGAACCCTGACCTGTGTCAGATTTGGAAGTGCCACGGTACTGTCCAGATCTGGACCTGTGAGGGGTGATCTTGTGAACCTTATTATCTTTAATAAAGCTGATTTTACCTTACCAAATTGTCTGAGAGTTCTTACAAACCGTGACACAGAGCCTCTAGTGTGGCTATGTGGGAGCGGTCAGTATAATCACCGGACATCAGTGGGCAACCTGCTCCTTTTCAGGTGCGCCACAGATTTCTAACCACTAGACAATGTAAATCACACTAAAACTCTTACACTAGCGTTACATACCACGAAATTGCATGTTTTATGTCAGGATCAAGACTCAATTCTCTCTTTAGTGTTTATGGCTCTGTCTGGAAGCCATTTTGTTGTAGCCCATCAGAGCCATCATTTTCTGTTACAGTAGGAAACAGGAAGTGCTCCTAGTGTTTAGACCTCTGTGCTCTTGAGTCTTTATTCCAGGAATTTGCATTGTGAAGAAGGGGGTGGCCAGGGATATGGGAGACATCTTTAAAATCTGGGACTGACCGAGACAATCTGGGACACGTGGTCACCTTAGCTAAGCTGCCCTGCTGTATCCTATTAAGGCAGACATTACTCAAGCACATCCATCCCAAACAAAAGGAAATGGTAGAAAAGGCCCCAAGCGCTCAACACTGTGCCCCTGTGATATCACTACTGGTCACTACTGGTTACAGATGCAGTTTATGTCCCCCCCGACTGACTGACTTCTTCTCTGTGTGGCCGCTCATGTGACTAGGGCCTTGTACACACAGACAGGAAGTGAATCCTATGGGAGGAGTTGACCTGTAGCTATAACCAATAGCGATGACACACGGATGATATGAGATATAATGGGCCGTATACAGTGCAGCACTAGCACTACACACATTCACCTACAAATCCTGCTGTTATCTACTGAGTCTAAAGAGGCTCCACAGAATAACATGGGGCTGGAGAGTTATCATAAACAGATCTTTTCATGTTCTACCAGTCCAACCAATGATGGGCCACATCCACAATGCAAAAAGGAGCAACAGTGCCATTAGGAAATAAAGACCCATGTTTTATGTAGTTATTCTGGAGTAAACCAACTGCACCATAGGGGACAAAATAAAAATTCCTAAATTCCCATGCACTTGAATAGAGGTTTGTTTAAGCCCCGTTCCTTTGCAATGCCTTGAAGACGTCTCTAGCATTCAAGGAGGTCAAATCCCAATTTAATGTAACAGGAATTTGTATTTGCCCCCTTTGGTGCAGTTGGTTTAGCCCAGAACCACTCCAGCTTGCATTTATTAAGAAAGACCAAAGTCAGACGGATTTCATTGGGGGTTTTAACCCCTTGACTCTAGAGAGGCGGTCTCCAGCGCATTGGGAAACCTCTCTAGTACTCAAGGTGTTAACCCTCCGAGTGCCAGAGGGGTACACAACGCATTGCAGCTCAATGTGCTGCATTCCCCTCTGGCACTTAAAGGGCTAAAATCCCCATTTAAATCCATGGGAATTTGGTAAATTATTGTATTTCTCCTCTGTGATGCAGATAACTTTTTCTGTAGTCTCTCCTATTCTTTTGTGATTGAAGCCCATTATAGGTTGCAAGAATCTCTTCCCCTTAAAGAAGCAGTAAACTTTTTTTATGAAAAAATATATATTGTAGGGATTTTCTTATTGAGTAAAATAAGGGTACTCCCACTGCCAAGAGATTTATATTTCCAGAGTTATTACAGTTTAAACCCATGTTTTTTTACATTAGCGGTGCCCTCTAGTGGTCAAATTCTAATTAGATTTTCTGTTAGATGCTAATGGAGAGGAAAGTCAGAAAAGTCAGAGACATACAGTTCTCCATAGAATGTGATAGAAACGGCTGAGTCACTTCCTGTCAGTTAGAACTATCAGGAAGTAAACACAGTAAATTCACTTCCTGTCAGTTAGAACTATCAGGAAGTAAACACAGTAAATTCAATCCTGATTATTTAAACTGCTATAATTTTTGAATAAAACATATGACAGCGATTGGAGTGACCTTGTTTTATTCAGCAGGAAATGCTCTATAAAATATGTGTTTTCATAAAAAAAAGTTTACTGCTCCTTTAACACAAGTACATCAGTCAATGGCTTGGCTATTCTGACTGATACACTTTAGATCCTGGCAGGAGATCCTTATAACGGGAACAGTTGGCGGGTCCTGAGAACACCAGGCTTTGTGCACAATCTGAAGCATGTCCTATCTAGCACTGTTACACAGGACACATGGCAGGTAACTACAATGCCAGCCCTTGCATGGAAATCCAAATTTATTGCACTGATGTCAAGTTGTACAAAATCGCACCACTTTATTTAAGGCTTTTAAGTTTACATTTGGCCACCTCAAAGCAGTTGTAGCATTTGGTTGGTCAGCTGAATTACTGTGTTTCCCTGTTGGATATGTACACAATCTTTACACCCAAATGTTAATGCATACAAAGCAATAAGGCATTGAGAAATAAATCAGAAAAAAAGTTAATTACTGCAACTTAGGGCTGGTGACCAATTACACATGATTTAAAACGATGTCCCACATTCACATCCACTGAACTCTTACACCATTTAACATGTGAACCAAAACAACACACATGTGAAACAGCAGTAACAAGAGGAGGTACTAACCCTGTATATTTGGTATTACAAACACGTGTGCATGAGCAAGCAAGGGGAGACACTGGACTTACAGTTCCAATCTACAGCTGCAGAAACATGAAAATGATTTACAAAATATTCATAAATCATAAAAAAACCTTAAAATATAAATGTCGTGTTGTAGACTCCCACCGTATACACATCTATAAGCATTATTCCCTATGTAATCAAAAACAAAGTGAAGCAAATGAAATGCGTGGTTAATAAAAGGGTGGAAACCTAGAAATGTCCTTCTGAATAGAGATCAAAGGCAACGTCCAACAGACACGATACACAAAGGGCTGGTGCCAACAGCTTAAGGTGAGAAATTCTGGGGCAAACCACCTGCATCATAGGTACACGAAACAAAAATTCCCACGGACGTAAAAAGTACAGTATTGTGTACCCACCACTTACAGACCCATGACATGCCAGGAACGTCATCGGTAAACTTACGTTAAGGAGCCATGACGGTCCTGGCACATGATGGAATTCAGGGGTCCCCACATGGCTGCACGCTGGTCGGGGATCCCTGAATCCATTTAAAATAAAAAAGCTCCATCGTCATTAACTGTCAGCCACTCGGCCAGTCAATAAATGGAGAAAAAAATATATGCAGGGTTTATCCTTCTGAGTAAATCAAGGTAATCTCACTGCTAAAAAATGTTTTATTCAAATGTTATTGCAGCTGAAACTATTTTGGGGTGGGAAGGAGAATATGCTCATGTCCTGGAATTGTACAGTGGAGTTTTTGCTGTAACATCTTATGGAGAGTCATTGTCACTAGAAATAGCGGTCCATAGACTGTTGTAGCAACAGCACCACCATAAAAATGCCGGTATGGCCTGAAATATCGCTTGCTTTACTTAGCAGGATAAACCCAGCAGAATATACCTTCTCCATATTACAGTATGCTATCCCTTTATTTAGAACTTAACTCCTCAGGTCTCCAACGCATTACGAACCAATGTGTTGGAGACCTCTCTAGCATTCAAGGGGTGTAAAGCCCCATTTAAATCAATAGAAATATGTGAATTTTTTTTGCTCCTATGATAAAGTTGGTTTGTTCCACAATGGTTTCTCCCAAGCAGTTTACATCGGGGCCACAATGTACTGTAATGACTCCATTCAGTGCCAGAAGGGGTGCAACACTATTCTCCACAGGACTCCCTAAAAACTAATAAAGGAAAAGAAAATACATTGTAGTTATGTTCAAGAGAAACACTTTGTACAATACAATGGATGTTGCTCTTGTACAACTTTAAAGGTAGGAAACAATTGTTGCAAGAAGCTACAAATACCAAAGATGCAAGATCATCAAGAGTAGTCTATAATAGGAGGTCTTTGGACTTTCTTGTTTAGTAAGCTAAAATATTGGTGCTTTTCATTGTACACTCCCATAGAAAGTAGTGGCTTGGGAAAGAATACAGTACATGTTTTCAGACGTGCAAAAAACATTGCTATGTGACCAATGTCTTTGGTAGCAGTAATACTGGATGTGGGATCTGATTTTCCCAGTTGCAGACGTGAAGAACATTTCAAAGCAGGCATCTTTCTTGTGACTTTGGGAGGGGAACTGATGGAGCGCAATCCGAGCTTGCAACTTTCATCCATGTCAAAGGGTACCACCACAGGAAAGTCCACTGAAGTCGTTGATAGGGTTTAAAAGAGTTAGAATGTTGGCACTGTTGTTACACAATGGTTCTTCAGACCTGGCTAAGAGCTACAGCACATCTGTGTATTAAAGCAGCTGACATGGTGACTTCTTGCGTTCCTTGCCCGGTACGGGTGTTTTTCTGTTAATTTGTCAAAAAAGGTTATAAAATAACTCATTGACATTAATCTTTGACTTGGCAGAAAACTCCAGGAATGCTCAATTGTTCCACGGTCTTGCTAGATTCTGACCTTGCTCTTTTCCCACCACTTCATCTTCCAAGTCACATTTGTAGACCACCAAAATCATTGGCACATTATCACTGTCTTTCACTCGTAGGATCTGTTCTTGGAAGTCTTGCAGGTCATTAAAGGTAGACTGTGCTGTTATGGAGTATACTAATGAAAAGCCTTGCCCATTTTTCATATACAAATCCTGCACTGCTGTGAATTGCTCTGTTCCTGCAGTGTCTGAGATTTCCAACATACACTGTTGACCTTCAACTTGCTTTCTGTATGAATCTTCTATTGTTGGATCCTATTTTTCAACAAAAATTCCTTGGACAAACTAGGCAGTCTGTGCAGACTTCACGACACTACCCGACCCAAGAACGACCAGCTTGTACTCGCGCATGGTGAAGGCTTGGACTCAGCAACTCCACCCGCTTTACTCCTGGATGGACCCCGGCACTGCCTGGCATCCCACCGCACGCACATGCTCCTCTGCTCGGGACACACAGCGCCACCCATTTTAATTATTTCTATCTGATTAACACCATCCAGCAAGTTAAAGGTAACTGATATTTGTATCCAAATGGTGGTTAATATTGGTCCCACAAATGAAGGAAGGTTTATTTATGTTTGACATAAGGCCTGCAAGAGTTTAAGGTTAAGGAGAGTTCCATAAGTAAGAGGTAAAGAGGAGGTAATATGGAGTTAATAAGTGTTGCAAATACGGATTTCCGGTAAAGGAGCATATAAGTCACAATAAGAATGATGGGTGATTATATTGTATTCCATGAGGAAGAATCCATTGGGGTTTCAAAACACGTTGGAGGAGAACGCACCCATGGAAGATCGTGAAACTATTATGAAGTTGCTTTGAAAGATCATAATATCCTCCAAACGAGTTAAGGAGGATGAACTCCACAGCATGACTAATCTACCTCACCAACCGCTTCTCCAACACCGGTCCCCTCTGCCAATCCCTACACTGGCTCCCTATCACGGTGCCCGTGATTGCTGCCTTTGTGTGTCAGTTACCTGTAGGGGGCTCCCCATTGGCTGTCTGCCTTCAGCCCGCCCTACGTTGCCTATTTAGACTGAGCCTGGGCACCCTTCGGTTGACCTTTCGTGTTGTCTCTATGCTGCTCGCATTTTCATCATGTTCCTGAGCTCCACGGGCCATTGCTGTGTTCCTGCTATCCTGAGATCGTCTAGTTCCTGAGTCTCCTGTTCAGCAGTTCCTGTTTCCGTTCCTGATCCGGTTGGAGTCACCCGGTGGTGCTGCTTCCTGCTGCCAGTCCCCGTTGCTGTTCCTGATCCAGTTGACTGTCGGAGTGCTGGTTCCTGTTTTGTCTGCAGCGCTCATTTTCCAGTTCATCTGTGTCAGCGTTTGTTTCCTGGTCGCCTAGGCGACATTTCCACTCTTGCTGGCTTACCCAGTACATGAGTACTGGTTTGCTCCACAGCCTCACGGCTACTGATGCCTCGAAACTAGTTGTTCCCAGTACGCGGGTACTGGTTCGCTCCACAGCCATCCGGCTGCCATTATATCCTTGTGATTGTTCCCAGTATGCGGGTACTGGTTTGCTCCGCAGCCTCCTGGCTATCGTTTCCTTGATATTATTGGGTTCCCAGTACGCGGGTACTGGTTTGCTCCGCAGCCTCCTGGCTATCGTTTCCTTGATATTATTGGGTTCCCAGTACGCGGGTACTGGTTCGCTCCACTGCCTCACGGCTATCACTGCATTGATATTATTGGGTTCCCAGAACGTGGGTACTGGTTCGCTCCACTGCCTCACGGCTATCACTGCCTTGATATTATTGGGTTCCCCGTACGCGGGTACTGGTTCGCTCCACTGCCTCACGGCTATCACTGCCTTGATATTATTGGGTTCCCCGTACGCGGGTACTGGTTTGCTCCACAGCCTCACGGCTACTGTCGCCTCGAACATATTTTGATTCCTAGTACACGGATACTGATTCTCTCCATAGCCATCCGGCTGCCGCTGTATCTAGGTGATTGATTCCATTACGCAGGTACTGGTTTGCTCCACAGCCGCCCGGCTGACACTTCACTGTGGTACTGTGTTTCCCCAGTACGCGTGTACTGGTTTGCTCCTTGCCGGTTTTGCTGTCAAATCCTAGACAGCTACGTTGGCTCCCCAGTAAGCGGGTACTGGTGGTTCCCTGTGATTCCTTGGCTTGCCACTTATGCTCATTTAGCCTCTATATGTCATCCATGTGACTGTTGTCATCTGACGGTCACTGAGGTCTCAGTGGTTGCCACCCTCTCCGTTAAGGCTGCCTTGCCCGGTATATTGGTAAGGCCAGTAGAACCTTCCTCTCATTATAATCTTGGGTTGCCTTACCCGGTATTGGCAGGGCCGGTAGAGCCTGTATCTAGATGTAATCCGTTAGGCTGCCTTGCCCGGTATATTGGCAGGGCCGGTACAGCCTGTATACTTCCTGTGTTCCGTTAGGCTGCCTTGCCCGGTATATTGGCAGGGCCAGTAGAGCCAACTATCCTGAGTGACCCGTCCTGGCTGCCTTGCCCGGTATATTGGCAGGGCCGGTAGAGCCACCTATTTCTTGTTGCCTGTCCAGGCTGCCTTGCCCAGTATATTGGCAAGACCGGTAGAGCCTTATTTGCTATTATTGCTGCTTTTCCTGTCAGTTCAATATATATGTATTTACGTGTATGAGATCCTATGGGATTGTCTTAAACTTTTCAATAAAGTTGTGTTTTTACCTAACTTTGCGTCTGAGAGTCTTAACAAACCGTGACAGTACGAAAGGGCCATGACCTCAGACAATAAGAGTGATGGTAATACACAAAATATCCATTGGAGGATGGATCTTCATGAGCAACGCCTGTATCAGCTAGCGGTAGCAATCCAAACTATTCTTGAACGTGCTGTAATCTCTGACAAATCTGTTTCTAGTCCGCTGGTCTCTCCAGGTTAGACACCGGAGAACGATACTATGCCCTCAGGGGCTGCAGTCAATAAATCACAATAAAACTCTTACACTAGCATTACTTACCACGAAATTGCATGTTTTATCTCAGGATCAAGACTCAATTCTCTCTTTAGTGTTTATGGCTCTGTCTGGAAGCCATTTTGTTGTAGCCCATCAGAGCCATCATTTTCTGATACAGCAGGAAACAGGAAGTGCTCCTAGTGTTTAGACCTCTGAGCTCTCGAGTCTTTATTCCAGGAATTTGCATTGTAAAGAAGGGGGCGGCCAGGGATATGGGACACATCTTTAAAATCTGGGACTGACCGAGACAATCCGGGACACGTGGTCACCTTAGCTAAGCTGCCCTGCTGTATCCTATTAAGGCAGACATTACTCAAGCACATCCATCCCAAACAAAAGGAAATGGTAGAAAAGGCCACAAGCGCTCAACACTGTGCCCCTGTGATATGACTACTGGTCACTACTGGTTACAGATGCAGTTTATGTCCCCCCCGACTGACTGACTTCTTCTCTGTGTGGCCGCTCATGTGACTAAGGCCTTGTACACACAGACAGGAAGTGAATCCTATGGGAGGAGTTGACCTGTAGCTATAACCAATAGCGATGACACACGGATGATATGAGATATAATGGGCCGTATACAGTGCAGCACCAGCACTACACACATTCACCTACAAATCCTGCTGTTATCTACTGAGTCTAAAGAGGCTCCACAGAATAACATGGGGCTGGAGAGTTATCAGAAACAGATCTTTTCATGTTCTGCCAGTCCAACCAATGATGGGCCACATCCACAAAGCAAAAAGGAGCAACAGTGCCATTAGGAAATAAAGACCCATATTTTATTTAGTTATTCTGGAGTAAACGAACTGCACCATAGGGGACAAAATAAAAATTCCTAAATTCCCATGCACTTGAATAGAGGTTTGTTTAAGCCCCGTTGCTTTGCAATGCCTTGAAGACGTCTCTAGCATTCAAGGAGGTCAAATCCCAATATAATGTAACAGGAATTTGTATTTGCCACCTTTGGTGCAGTTAGTTTACCCCAGAACCACTCCAGCTTGCATTTATTAAGAAAGACCAAAGTCAGACGGATTTCATTGGGGGTTTTAACCCCTTGACTCTAGAGAGGCGGTCTCCAGCGCATTGGGAAACCTCTCTAGTACTCAAAGTGTTAACCCTCCGAGTGCCAGACGGGTACACAACGCATTGCAGCTCAATGTGCTGCATTCCCCTCTGGCACTTAAAGGGCTAAAATCCCCATTTAAATCCATGGGAATTTGGTAAATTATTGTATTTCTCCTCTGTGATGCAGATAACTTTTTCTGTAGTCTCTCCTATCCTTTTGTGATTGAAGCCCATTATAGGTTGCAAGAATCTCTTCCCCTTAAAGAAGCAGTAAACTTTTTTTATGAAAAAATATATATTGTAGGGATTTTCTTATTGAGTAAAATAAGGGTACTCCCACTGCCAAGAGATTTATATTTCCAGAGTTATTACAGTTTAAACCCATGTTTTTTTACATTAGCGGTGCCCTCTAGTGGTCAAATTCTAATTAGATTTTCTGTTAGATTCTAATGGAGAGGAAAGTCAGAAAAGTTAGAGACATACAGTTCTCCATAGAATGTGATAGAAACTGCTGAGTCACTTCCTGTCAGTTAGAGCTATCAGGAAGTAAACACAGTAAATTCACTTCCTGTCAGTTAGAACTTTCAGGAAGTAAACACAGTAAATTCACTTCCTGGTTATTTAAACTGCTATAATTTTTGAATAAAACATCTGACAGCGATGGGAGTGACCTTGTTTTATTCAGCAGGAAATGATCTATAAAATATGTGTTTTCATGAAAAAAAGGTTACTGCTCCTTTAACACAAATACATCAGTCAATGGCTTGGCTATTCTGACTGATACACCTTAGATCCTGGCAGGAGATCCTTATAACTAGAACAGTTGGTGGGTCCTGAGAACACCAGGCTTTGTGCACAATCTGAAGCATGTCCTATCTAGCACTGTTACACAGGACACATGGCAGGTAATTACAATGCCAGCCCTTCCATGGCAATCCAAATTTATTGCACTGATGCCAAGTTGTACAAGTTATATTAAGGCTTTTAAGTTTACATTTGGCCACCTCAAAGCAGTTGTAGCATTAGGTTGGTCAGTTGAATTACTGTGTTTCCCTGTTGGATATGTACACAATCTTTACACCCATATATTAATGCATACAAAGCAATAAGGCATTGAGAAATAAATCAGAAAAAAAGTTAATTACTGCAACTTCGGCCTGGTGACCAATTACACATGATTTAAAACGACGTCCCACATTCACATCCACTGAACTCTTACACCATTTAACATGTGAACCAACACAACACACATGTGAAACAAGCAGGAACAAGAGGAGGTACTAACCCTGTATATTTGGTATTGCAAACACGTGTGCATGAGCAAGCAAGGGGAGACACTGGACTTACAGTTCCAATCTACAGCTGCAGAAGCATGAAAATGATTTACAAAATATTCATAAATCATAAAAAAACCTTAAAATATAAACGTCTTGTTGTAGACTCCCACCGTATACACATCTATAAGCATTATTCCCTATGTAATCAAAAACAAAGTGAAGCAAATGAAATGTGTGGTTAATAAAAGGGTGGAAACCTAGAAATGTCCTTGTGAATAGAGATCACAGGCAACGTCCAACAGACATGATACACAAAGGGCTGGTGCCAACAGCTTAAGATGAGAAATTCTGGGGCAAACCACCTGCATCATGGGTACAAAAATTCCCACGGACGTAAAAAGTACAGTATTGTGTACCCACCACTTAAAGACCCATGACATGCCAGGACCGTCATCGGTAATCGTTAAGGAGCCATGACGGCCCTGGCACGTCATGGAATTCAGGGGTCCCCACATGACTGCACGCTGCTCGGGGATCCCTGAATCCATTTAAAATAAAAAAGCTCCATGGTCATTAACTGTCAGCCACGTGGCCAGTCAATAAATGGAGAAAAAAATATATGCAGGGTTTATCCTTCTGAGTAAATCAAGGTAAACATACTGCTAAAAAATGTTTTATTCAAATGTTATTGCAGCTGAAACTGTTTTGGGGTGGGAAGGAGAATATGCTCATGTCCTGGAATTTTACAGCAGAGTTTTTGCTGTAACATCTTATGGAGAGTCATTGTCACTAGAAATAGCGGTCCATAGACTGTTGTAGCAACAGCACCAGCATAAAAATGCCGGTATGGGCTGAAATATCGCTTGCTTTACTTAGCAGGATAAACTCAGCAGAATATACCTTCGCCATATTACAGTATGCTATCCCTTTAATTAGAACTTAACTCCTCAGGTCTCCAACGCATTATGAACCAATGTGTTGGAGACCTCTCTAGCATTCAAGGGGTGTAAAGCCCCATTTAAATCAATAGAAATATGTGAATTTTTTTTGCTCCTATGATAAAGTTGGTTTGTTCCACAATGGTTTCTCCCAAGCAGTTTACATCGGGGCCACAATGTATTGTAATGACCCCATTCAGTGCCAGAAGGGGTGCAACACTAGTCTCCACAGGACTCCTTAAAAACTAATAAAGGAAAAGAAAATACATTGTAGTTATGTTCAAGAGAAACACTTTGTACAATACAATGGATGTTGCTCTTGTACAACTTTAAAGGTAGGAAAAAATTGTTGCAAGAAGCTACAAATACCAAAGATGCAAGATCATCAAGAGTAGTCTATAATAGGAGGTATTTGGACTTTCTTGTTTAGTAAGCTAAAATATTGGTGCTTTTCATTGTACACTCCCATAGAAAGTAGTGGCTTGGGAAAGAATACAGTACATGTTTTCAGACGTGCAAAAAACATTGCTATGTGAACAATGTCTTTGGTAGCAGTAATACTGGATGTGGGATCTGATTTTCCCAGTTGCAGACGTGAAGAACATTTCAAAGCGGGCATCTTTCTTGTGACTTTGGGAGGGGAACTGATGGAGCGCAATCCGAGCTTGCAACTTTCATCCATGTCAAAGGGTACCACCACAGGAAAGTCCACTGAAGTCGTTGATAGGGTTTAAAAGAGTTAGAATGTTGGCACTGTTGTTACACAACGGTTCTTCAGACCTGGCTAACAGCTACAGCACATCTGTGTATTAAAGCAGCTGACATGGTGACTTCTTGCGTTCCTTGCCCGGTACAGGTGTTTTTCTGTTAATTTGTCAAAAAAGGTTATAAAATAACTCATTGACATTAATCTTTGACTCGGCAGAAAACTCCAGGAATACTCAATTGTTCCACGGTCTTGCTAGATTCTGACCTTGCTCTTTTCCCACCACTTCATCTTCCAAGTCACATTTGTAGACCACCAAAATCATTGGCACATTATCAGTGTCTTTCACTCGTAGGATCTGTTCTTGGAAGTCTTCCACGTCATTAAAGGTAGACTGTGCTGTTATGGAGTACACTAATGCAAAGCCTTGCCCATTTTTCATATATAAATCCTGCACTGCTGTGAATTGCTCTGTTCCTGCAGTGTCTAAGATTTCCAACATACACTGTTGACCTTCAACTTGCTTTCTGTATGAATCTTCTATTGTTGGATCCTATTTTTCAACAAAAATTCCTTGGACAAACTAGGCAGTCTGTGCAGACTTCACGACACTACCCGACCCAAGAACGACCAGCTTGTACTCGCGCATGGTGAAGGCTTGGACTCAGCAACTCCACCCGCTTTACTCCTGGATGGACCCCGGCACTGCCTGGCATCCCACCGCACGCACATGCTCCTCTGCTCGGGACACACAGCGCCACCCATTTTAATTATTTCTATCTGATTAACACCATCCAGCAAGTTAAAGGTAACTGATATTTGTATCCAAATGGTGGTTAATATTGGTCCCACAAATGAAGGAAGGTTTATTTATGTTTGACATAAGGCCTGCAAGAGTTTAAGGTTAAGGAGAGTTCCATAAGTAAGAGGTAAAGAGGAGGTAATATGGAGTTAATAAGTGTTGCAAATACGGATTTCCGGTAAAGGAGCATATAAGTCACAATAAGAATGATGGGTGATTATATTGTATTCCATGAGGAAGAATCCATTGGGGTTTCAAAACACGTTGGAGGAGAACGCACCCATGGAAGATCGTGAAACTATTATGAAGTTGCTTTGAAAGATCATAATATCCTCCAAACGAGTTAAGGAGGATGAACTCCACAGCATGACTAATCTACCTCACCAACCGCTTCTCCGACACCGGTCCCCTCTGCCAATCCCTACACTGGCTCCCTATCACGGTGCCCGTGATTGCTGCCTTTGTGTGTCAGTTACCTGTAGGGGGCTCCCCATTGGCTGTCTGCCTTCAGCCCGCCCTACGTTGCCTATTTAGACTGAGCCTGGGCACCCTTCGGTTGACCTTTCGTGTTGTCTCTATGCTGCTCGCATTTTCATCATGTTCCTGAGCTCCACGGGCCATTGCTGTGTTCCTGCTATCCTGAGATCGTCTAGTTCCTGAGTCTCCTGTTCAGCGGTTCCTGTTTCCGTTCCTGATCCGGTTGGAGTCACCCGGTGGTGCTGTTTCCTGCTGCCAGTCCCCGTTGCTGTTCCTGATCCAGTTGACTGTCGGAGTGCTGGTTCCTGTTTTGTCTGCAGCGCTCATTTTCCAGTTCATCTGTGTCAGCGTTTGTTTCCTGGTCGCCTAGGTGACATTTCCACTCTTGCTGGCTTACCCAGTACACGAGTACTGGTTTGCTCCACAGCCTCACGGCTACTGATGCCTCGAAACTAGTTGTTCCCAGTACGCGGGTACTGGTTCGCTCCACAGCCATCCGGCTGCCGTTATATCCTTGTGATTGTTCCCAGTACGCGGGTACTGGTTCGCTCCACTGCCTCACGGCTATCACTGCCTTGATATTATTGGGTTCCCAGAACATGGGTACTGGTTTGCTCCACAGCCGCCCGGCTGACACTTCACTGTGGTACTGTGTTTCCCCAGTACGCGTGTACTGGTTTGCTCCGTGCCGGTTTTGCTGTCAAGTCCTAGACAGCTACGTTGGCTCCCCAGTAAGCGGGTACTGGTGGTTCCCTGTGATTCCTTGGCTTGCCACTTATGCTCATTTAGCCTCTGTATGTCATCCATGTGACTGTTGTCATCTGAGGGTCACTGAGGTCTCAGTGGTTGCCACCCTCTCCGTTAAGGCTGCCTTGCCCGCTATATTGGTAAGGCCGGTAGAACCTTCCTCTCATTATAATCTTGGGTTGCCTTACCCGGTATTGGCAGGGCCGGTAGAGCCTGTATCTAGATGTAATCCGTTAGGCTGCCTTGCCCGGTATATTGGCAGGGCCAGTAGAGCCAACTATCCTGAGTGACCCGTCCTGGCTGCCTTGCCCGGTATATTGGCAGGGCCGGTAGAGCCACCTATTTCTTGTTGCCTGTCCAGGCTGCCTTGCCCAGTATATTGGCAAGACCGGTAGAGCCTTATTTGCTATTATTGCTGCTTTTCCTGTCAGTTCAATATATATGTATTTACGTGTATGAGATCCTATGGGATTGTCTTAAACTTTTCAATAAAGTTGTGTTTTTACCTAACTTTGCATCTGAGAGTCTTAACAAACCATGACAGTACGAAAGGGCCATGACCTCAGACAATAAGAGTGATGGTAATACACAAAATATCCATTGGAGGATGGATCTTCATGAGCAACGCCTGTATCAGCTAGCGGTAGCGATCCAAACTATCTTGAACGCGCTGTAATCTCTGACAAATCTGTTTCTAGTCCGCTGGTCTCTCCAGGTTAGACACCGGAGAACGATACTATGCCCTCAGGGGCTGCAGTCAATAAATCACAATAAAACTCTTACACTAGCATTACTTACCACGAAATTGCATGTTTTATGTCAGGATCAAGACTCAGTTCTCTCTTTAGTGTTTATGGCTCTGTCTGGAAGCCATTTTGTTGTAGCCCATCAGAGCCATCATTTTATGATACAGCAGGAAACAGGAAGTGCTCCTAGTGTTTAGACCTCTGAGCTCTCGAGTCTTTATTCCAGGAATTTGCATTGTAAAGAAGGGGGTGGCCAGGGATATGGGAGACATCTTTAAAATCTGGGACTGACCGAGACAATCCGGGACACGTGGTCACCTTAGCTAAGCTGCCCTGCTGTATCCTATTAAGGCAGACATTACTCAAGCACATCCATCCCAAACAAAAGGAAATGGTAGAAAAGGCCACAAGCGCTCAACACTGTGCCCCTGTGATATCACTACTGGTCACTACTGGTTACAGATGCAGTTTATGTCCCCCCCGACTGACTGACTTCTTCTCTGTGTGGCCGCTCATGTGACTAGGGCCTTGTACACACAGACAGGAAGTGAATCCTATGGGAGGAGCTGACCTGTAGTTATAACCAATAGCGATGACACACGGATGATATGAGATATAATGGGCCGTATACAGTGCAGCACTAGCACTACACACATTCACCTACAAATCCTGCTGTTATCTACTGAGTCTAAAGAGGCTCCACAGTATAACACGGGGCTGGAGAGTTATCAGAAACAGATCTTTTCATGTTCTGTCAGTCCAACCAATGATGGGCCACATCCACAAAGCAAAAAGGAGCAACAGTGCATTAGGAAATAAAGACCCATGTTTTATGGAGTTATTCTGGAGTAAACCAACTGCACCATAGGGGACAAAATAAAAATTCCTAAATTGCCATGCACTTGAATAGAGGTTTGTTTAAGCCCCGTTGCTTTGCAATGCCTTGAAGACGTCTCTAGCATTCAAGGAGGTCAAATCCCAATTTAATGTAATAGGAATTTGCATTTGCCCCCTTTGGTGCAGTTGGTTTACCCCAGAACCACTCCAGCTTGCATTTATTAAGAAAGACCAAAGTCAGGCGGATTTCATTGGGGGTTTTAACCCCTTGACTCTAGAGAGGCGGTCTCCAGCACATTGGGAAACCTCTCTAGCACTCAATGGGTTAACCCTCCCAGTGCCAGAGGGGTACACAACGCATTCCAGCTCAATGCGCTGCATACCCCTCTGGTACTTAAAGGGCTAAAATCCACATTTAAATCCATGGGAATTTGGTAAATTATTGTATTTCTCCTCTGTGATGCAAATAACTTTTTCTGTAGTCTCTCCTGTCCTTTTGTGATTGAAGCCCATTATAGGTTGTAAGAATCTCTTCACCTTAAAGGAGCAGTAAACTTTAAAAAAAAATATATATATATATTGTAGGGATTTTCCTATTGAGTAAAATAAGGGTACTCCCACTGCCAAGAGATTTATATTTCCAGAGTTATTACAGTTTAAACCCACGTTTTTTGAAATTAGCAGTGCCCTCTAGTGGTCAAATTCTAATTAGATTTCCTGTTAGATTCTAATGGAGAGGAAAGTCAGGTACATACAGTTATCCATAGAATGTGATAGAAACTGCTGAGTCACTTCCTGTCAGTTAGAGCTATCAGGAAGTAAACACAGTAAATTCACTTCCTGTCAGTTAGAACTTTCAGGAAGTAAACACAGTAAATTCACTTCCTGATTATTTAAACTGCTATAATTTTTGAATAAAACATCTGACAGCGATGGGAGTGACCTTGTTTTATTCAGC
The DNA here is from genome assembly GCA_037306005.1 of Rhinophrynus dorsalis. NCBI lineage: Eukaryota > Metazoa > Chordata > Amphibia > Anura > Rhinophrynidae > Rhinophrynus > Rhinophrynus dorsalis. Next base: position 8,368,244 of record CM074718.1, on the reverse strand, counting down.
AGGAAATGCTCTATAAAATATGTGTTTTCATAAAAAAATTTACTGCTCCTTTAACACAAGTACATCAGTCAATGGCTTGGCTATTCTGACTGATACACCTTAGATCCTGGCAGGAGATCCTTATAACGGGAACAGTTGGCGGGTCCTGAGAACACCAGGCTTTGTGCACAATCTGAAGCATTCCCTGTCTAGCACTGTTACACAGGACACATGTCAGGTAATTACAATGCCAGCCCTTCCATGGAAATCCAAATTTATTGCACTGATGCCAAGTTGTACAAAATTGCACCACTTTATTTAAGGCTTTTAAGTTTACATTTGGCCACCTCAAAGCAGTTGTAGCATTAGGTTGGTCAGTTGAATTACTGTGTTTCCCTGTTGGATATGTACACAATCTTTACACCCAAATGTTAATGCATACAAAGCAATAAGGCATTGAGAAATAAATCAGAAAAAAAGTTAATTACTGAAACTTAGGCCTGGTGACCAATTACACGATTTAAAACGACGTCCCACATTCACATCCACTGAACTCTTACACCATTTAACATGTGAACCAACACAACACACATGTGAAACAGCAGTAACAAGAGGAGGTACTAACCCTATATATTTGGTATTGCAAACACGTGTGCATGAGCAAGCAAGGGGAGACACTGGACTTACAGTTCCAATCTACAGCTGCAGAAGCATGAAAATGATTTACAAAATATTCATAAATCATAAAAAAACCTTAAAATATAAACGTCTTGTTGTAGACTCCCACCGTATACACATCTATAAGCATTATTCCCTATGTAATCAAAAACAAAGTGAAGCAAATGAAATGCGTGGTTAATAAAAGGGTGGAAACCTAGAAATGTCCTTGTGAATAGAGATCACAGGCAACGTCCAACAGACACGATACACAAAGGGCTGGTGCCAACAGCTTAAGATGAGAAATTCTGGGGCAAACCACCTGCATCATGGGTACACGAAACAAAAATTCCCACGGACGTAAAAAGTACAGTATTGTGTACCCACCACTTAAAGACCCATGACATGCCAGGACCATCATCGGTAATCGTTAAGGAGCCATGACGGCCCTGAGTCACCCGGTGGTGCTGCTTCCTGCTGCCAGTCCCCGTTGCTGTTCCTGATCCAGTTGACTGTCGGAGTGCTGGTTCCTGTTTTGTCTGCAGCGCTCATTTTCCAGTTCATCTGTGTCAGCGTTTGTTTCCTGGTCGCCTAGGCGACATTTCCACTCTTGCTGGCTTACCCAGTACACGAGTACTGGTTTGCTCCACAGCCTCACGGCTACTGATGCCTCGAAACTAGTTGTTCCCAGTACGCGGGTACTGGTTTGCTCCGCAGCCTCCTGGCTATCGTTTCCTTGATATTATTGGGTTCCCCGTACACGGGTACTGGTTCGCCCCACTGCCTCACGGCTATCACTGCCTTGATATTATTGGGTTCCCAGTATGCGGGTACTGGTTCGCTCTACTGCCTCACGGCTATCACTGCCTTGATATTATTGGGTTCCCCGTACGCGGGTACTGGTTTGCTCCACAGCCTCATGGCTACTGTCGCCTCGAACATATTTTGATTCCTAGTACACGGATACTGATTCTCTCCATAGCCATCCGGCTGCCGCTGTATCTAGGTGATTGATTCCATTACGCAGGTACTGGTTTGCTCCACAGCCGCCCGGCTGACACTTCACTGTGGTACTGTGTTTCCCCAGTACGCGTGTACTGGTTTGCTCCGTGCCGGTTTTGCTGTCAAGTCCTAGACAGCTACGTTGGCTCCCCAGTAAGCGGGTACTGGTGGTTCCCTGTGATTCCTTGGCTTGCCACTTATGCTCATTTAGCCTCTATATGTCATCCATGTGACTGTTGTCATCTGACGGTCACTGAGGTCTCAGTGGTTGCCACCCTCTCCGTTAAGGCTGCCTTGCCCGGTATATTGGTAAGGCCGGTAGAACCTTCCTCTCATTATAATCTTGGGTTGCCTTACCCGGTATTGGCAGGGCCTGTAGAGCCTGTATCTAGATGTAATCCGTTAGGCTGCCTTGCCCGGTATATTGGCAGGGCCGGTACAGCCTGTATACTTCCTGTGTTCCGTTAGGCTGCCTTGCCCGGTATATTGGCAGGGCCAGTAGAGCCAACTATCCTGAGTGACCCGTCCTGGCTGCCTTGCCCGGTATATTGGCAGGGCCGGTAGAGCCACCTATTTCTTGTTGCCTGTCCAGGCTGCCTTGCCCAGTATATTGGCAAGACCGGTAGAGCCTTATTTGCTATTATTGCTGCTTTTCCTGTCAGTTCAATATATATGTATTTACGTGTATGAGATCCTATGGGATTGTCTTAAACTTTTCAATAAAGTTGTGTTTTTACCTAACTTTGCGTCTGAGAGTCTTAACAAACCGTGACAGTACGAAAGGGCCATGACCTCAGACAATAAGAGTGATGGTAATACACAAAATATCCATTGGAGGATGGATCTTCATGAGCAACGCCTGTATCAGCTAGCGGTAGCGATCCAAACTATTCTTGAACGCGCTGTAATCTCTGACAAATCTGTTTCTAGTCCGCTGGTCTCTCCAGGTCAGACACCGGAGAACGATACTATGCCCTCAGGGGCTGCAGTCAATAAATCACAATAAAACTCTTACACTAGCATTACTTACCACGAAATTGCATGTTTTATGTCAGGATCAAGACTCAGTTCTCTCTTTAGTGTTTATGGCTCTGTCTGGAAGCCATTTTGTTGTAGCCCATCAGAGCCATCATTTTCTGATACAGCAGGAAACAGGAAGTGCTCCTAGTGTTTAGACCTCTGAGCTCTCGAGTCTTTATTCCAGGAATTTGCATTGTAAAGAAGGGGGCGGCCAGGGATATGGGACACATCTTTAAAATCTGGGGCTGACCAAGACAATCCGGGACACGTGGTCACCTTAGCTAAGCTGCCCTGTTGTATCCTATTAAAGCAGACATTACTCAAGCACATCCATCCCAAACAAAAGGAAATGGTAGAAAAGGCCACAAGCGCTCAACACTGTGCCCCTGTGATATCACTACTGGTCACTACTGGTTACAGATGCAGTTTATGTCCCCCCCGACTGACTGACTTCTTCTCTGTGTGGCCGCTCATGTGACTAGGGCCTTGTACACACAGACAGGAAGTGAATCCTATGGGAGGAATTGACCTGTAGCTATAACCAATAGCGATGACACACGGATGATATGAGATATAATGGGCTGTATACAGTGCAGCACTAGCACTACACACATTCACCTACAAATCCTGCTGTTATCTACTGAGTCTAAAGAGGCTCCACAGAATAACATGGGGCTGGAGAGTTATCAGAAACAGATCTTTTCATGTTCTACCAGTCCAACCAATGATGGGCCACATCCACAAAGCAAAAAGGAGCAACAGTGCCATTAGGAAATAAAGACCCATGTTTTATGGAGTTATTCTGGAGTAAACCAACTGCACCATAGGGGACAAAATAAAAATTCCTAAATTCCCATGCACTTGAATAGAGGTTTGTTTAAGCCCCGTTGCTTTGCAATGCATTGAAGACGTCTCTAGCATTCAAGGAGGTCAAATCCCAATATAATGTAACAGGAATTTGTATTTGCCCCCTTTGGTGCAGTTGGTTTACCCCAGAACCACTCCAGCTTGCCTCTATTAAGAAAGACCAAAGTCAGACGGATTTCATTGGGGGTTTTAATCCCTTGACTCTAGAGAGGAGGTCTCCAGTGCATTGGGAAACCTCTCTAGTACTCAAGGGGTTATCCCTCCCAGTGCCAGAGGGGTACACAACGCACTGCAGCTCAATGCGCTGCATACCCCTCTGGCACTCAAAGGGCTAAAATCCCCATTTAAATCCATGGGAATTTGGTAAATTATTGTATTTCTCCTCTGTGATGCAGATAACTTTTTCTGTAGTCTCTCCTATCCTTTTGTGATTGAAGCCCATTATAGGTTGCAAGAATCTCTTCCCCTTAAAGAAGCAGTAAACTTTTTTTATGAAAAAATATATATTGTAGGGATTTTCTTATTGAGTAAAATAAGGGTACTCCCACTGCCAAGAGATTTATATTTCCAGAGTTATTACAGTTTAAACCCATGTTTTTTTACATTAGCGGTGCCCTCTAGTGGTCAAATTCTAATTAGATTTTCTGTTAGATTCTAATGGAGAGGAAAGTCAGAAAAGTCAGAGACATACAGTTCTCCATAGAATGTGATAGAAACTGCTGAGTCACTTCCTGTCAGTTAGAACTATCAGGAAGTAAACACAGTAAATTCACTTCCTGTCAGTTAGAACTATCAGGAAGTAAACACAGTAAATTCAGTCCTGATTATTTAAACTGCTATAATTTTTGAATAAAACATATGACAGCGATTGGAGTGACCTTGTTTTATTCAGCAGGAAATGCTCTATAAAATATGTGTTGTCATAAAAAAAAGTTTACTGCTCCTTTAACACAAGTACATCAGTCAATGGCTTGGCTATTCTGACTGATACACTTTAGATCCTGGCAGGAGATCCTTATAACGGGAACAGTTGGTGGGTCCTGAGAACACCAGGCTTTGTGCACAATCTGAAGCATTCCCTGTCTAGCACTGTTACACAGGACACATGGCAGGTAACTACAATGCCAGCCCTTCCATGGCAATCCAAATTTATTGCACTGATGCCAAGTTGTACAAAATCGCACCACTTTATTTAAGGCTTTTAAGTTTACATTTTGCCACCTCAAAGCAGTTGTAGCATTAGGTTGGTCAGTTGAATTACTGTGTTTCCCTGTTGGATATGTACACAATCTTTACACCCAAATGTTAATGCATACAAAGTAACAAGGCATTGAGAAATAAATCAGAAAAAAAGTTAATTACTGCAACTTAGGCCTGGTGACCAATTACACATGATTTAAAACGACGTCCCACATTCACATCCACTGAACTCTTACACCATTTAACATGTGAACCAACAAAACACACATGTGAAACAGCAGGAACAAGAGGAGGTACTAACCCTGTATATTTGGTATTACAAACACGTGTGCATGAGCAAGCAAGGGGAGACACTGGACTTACAGTTCCAATCTACAGCTGCAGAAGCATGAAAATGATTTACAAAATATTCATAAATCATAAAAAAACCTTAAAATATAAACATCTTGTAGACTCCCACTGTATACACATCTATAAACATTATTCCCTATGTAAACAAAATCAAAGTGAATCAAATGAAATGCGTGGTTAATAAAAGGGTGGAAACCTAGAAATGTCCTTCTGAATAGAGATCACAGGCAACGTCCAACAGACTCGATACACAAAGGGCTGGTGCCAACAGCTTAAGATGAGAAATTCTGGGGCAAACCACCTGCATCATGGGTACAAGAAGCAAAAATTCCCACGGACGTAAAAAGTACAGTATTGTGTACCCACCACTTAAAGACCCATGACGTGCCAGGACCGTCATCGGTAATCGTTAAGGAGCCATGACGGTCCTGGCACGTCATGGAATTCAGGGGTCCCCACATGGCTGCACACTGCTCGGGGATCCCTGAATCCATTTAAAATAAAAATGCTCCATCGTCATTAACTGTCAGTCACTCGGCCAGTCAATAAATGGAGAAAAAAATATATGCAGGGTTTATCCTTCTGAGTAAATCAAGGTAATCTCACTGCTAAAAAATGTTTTATTCAAATGTTATTGCAGCTGAAACTATTTTGGGGTGGGAGGGAGAATATGCTCATGTCCTGGAATTGTACAGTGGAGTTTTTGCTGTAACATCTTATGGAGAGTCATTGTCACTAGAAATAGCGGTCCATAGACTGTTGTAGCAACAGCACCACCATAAAAATGCCGGTATGGGCTGAAATATCGCTTGCTTTACTTAGCAGGATAAACCCAGCAGAATATACCTTCTCCATATTACAGTATGCTATCCCTTTATTTAGAACTTAACTCCTCAGGTCTCCAACGCATTACGAACCAATGTGTTGGAGACCTCTCTAGCATTCAAGGGGTGTAAAGCCCCATTTAAATCAATAGAAATATGTGAATTTTTTTTGCTCCTATGATAAAGTTGGTTTGTTCCACAATGGTTTCTCCCAAGCAGTTTACATCGGGGCCACAATGTATTGTAATGACCCCATTCAGTGCCAGAAGGGGTGCAACACTAGTCTCCACAGGACTCCCTAAAAACTAATAAAGGAAAAGAAAATATATTGTAGTTATGTTCAAGAGAAACACTTTGTACAATACAGTGGATGTTGCTCTTGTACAACTTTAAAGGTAGGAAAAAATTGTTGCAAGAAGCTACAAATACCAAAGATGCAAGATCATCAGGCGTAGTCTATAATAGGAGGTCTTTGGACTTTCTTGTTTAGTAAGCTAAAATATTGGTGCTTTTCATTGTACACTCCCATAGAAAGTAGTGGCTTGGGAAAGAATACAGTACATGTTTTCAGACGTGCAAAAAACATTGCTATGTGAACAATGTCTTTGGTAGCAGTAATACTGGATGTGGGATCTGATTTTCCCAGTTGCAGACGTGAAGAACATTTCAAAGCGGGCATCTTTCTTGTGACTTTGGGAGGGGAACTGATGGAGCGCAATCCGAGCTTGCAACTTTCATCCATGTCAAAGGGTACCACCACAGGAAAGTCCACTGAAGTCGTTGATAGGGTTTAAAAGAGTTAGAATGTTGGCACTGTTGTTACACAATGGTTCTTCAGACCTAGCTAAGAGCTACAGCACATCTGTGTATTAAAGCAGCTGACATGGTGACTTCTTGCGTTCCTTGCCCGGTACAGGTGTTTTTCTGTTAATTTGTCAAAAAAGGTTATAAAATAACTCATTGACATTAATCTTTGACTTGGCAGAAAACTCCAGGAATGCTCAATTGTTCCACGGTCTTGCTAGATTCTGACCTTGCTCTTTTCCCACCACTTCATCTTCCAAGTCACATTTGTAGACCACCAAAATCATTGGCACATTATCAGTGTCTTTCACTCGGAGGATCTGTTCTTGGAAGTCTTGCAGGTCATTAAAGGTAGACTGTGCTGTTATGGTGTACACTAATGCAAAGCCTTGCCCATTTTTCATATACAAATCCTGCACTGCTGTGAATTGCTCTGTTCCTGCAGTGTCTAAGATTTCCAACATACACTGTTGACCTTCAACTTGCTTTCTGTATGAATCTTCTATTGTTGGATCCTATTTTTCAACAAAAACTCCTTGGACAATCTGGGCAGTAGGTGCAGAATTCACGACACTACCCGACCCAAGAACGACCAGCTTGAACTCGTGCATGGTGCAGGCTTGGACTCAACAACTCTACCCACTGTACTCCTGGATGGAGCCCGGCACTGCCTGGGATCCCACCGCCCGCACGTCCTCCTGCGCTCGGGACACACAGTGCCACACATTTTTATTATTTCTATCTGATTAACACTATCCAGCAAGTTAAAGGTAACTGATATTTTGTTACGGTTTTCTGACACTCAGACCAGGGTATGAAGTAAAAACACAGTTTTATTGAATCAGGATGATAAACAGTGCCCCTAGGGGCCAGCACAGGTAAGAACAGTATTGGAAAAACAGACAAAGTGCAATACAAGCAGGAGTATAAACACAAATATAGACTGGGAATAACCCCAAAGGGTTAACAGGAGCAACTGGAGAAACTCAGTCTTAGATTGGCCAACGCCCAGGATAAGATAACCGTCTCTGGATAACAGTCTCTTAATGTAGAGAAACGAGTAAAGTGTCAGCACTGAATCACTCTCTAGGTAGAAACGGGGAGCACCCCTATTGTGCTAAGCTGAGCCAATACCACCACCGTGGGCTAGGAGGAATGCTACTGCCAGAGCTGAAGTAACCAGAATAGGAATCGCCCTTAACGAGACTAGATAGTAACCCTGCATATGCCAACTGGATTGTGCCAAGACACCCTTAGGATGCCAAGATAGACGGTTGCTGCACAAGCTACTAGGAGCAGATGCACTAGGAAGTGCAGGAGGAAACATACACCCTGAGTGTATGTGAGCCAGAGCCAGGACACCCTTCCGGTGTCGCACGGAATCCTTACAGCAAGAGCGGACAGACTACCGGCGCCAGCCGGCGTGGTCACGGTGCACCCCGAACACCGGACAGGCGGAGCTCTGCAAGGAATAGTATGGTGTGTATAGAAGGCTCAGAGAGTAGCGGCTCAAAGGGCAAACAGAGGCTTGGCAAGCTATACAAGTGGCACGTAACCGGAGACTACTGGCACTGCACGGGTTAATCTGGTACATACAGGAGAGCACAGCTCAGCAGTATGCTGATGGCAAAGCAACCTCAGGCTACATCTGGAAGGGCGAGAGAGGATCAGCGAGATACTAAACAGTTCAGAATGTCGCCAGAGCGACCGGAGAACACTGGAACAGCAAACCGGACAGGAGCGACAACTGGAACCGGATAGATACAGCAGCAGGAACGTCAACCGGAGAACAGAGCAATCACGGAGCAGGGTCGTCAGCCAGAACCGGGTCAATCACGGAGCAGGGTCGTCAGCCAGAACCGGGTCAATCACGGAGCAGGGTCGTCAGCCAGAACTGAGTCAATCACGGAGCAGGATCAGAAGAGGAGTCAGACAAGCCGGATCGGTACACAGGAGAAACTGGAACTCAGCAACGAGACGCAGGAACAGGAACACCGCAAAAGGGCAACTGACAAGTGCCCAAGAGCCAGTATAAAAAGGAACATCCTGGGCGGGCCAATCAGCCTCCTCCAATGCAAAGGTAACACAGTCACAGATTGACAGGGAATCACGGGGACCGTGATATATTTATATCCAAATTGTGGTTAATATTGGCCCCACTAATGCAGGAAGGTTTATTTATGTTTGACATAAGGCCTGCAAGAGTTTAAGATTAAGAAGAGTTCCATAAGTAAGAGGTAAAGAGGCGGTAATATGGAGTTAATAAGTGTTCCAAATACGGATTTCCGGTAAAGGAGGATATAACGCACAATAAGAATGGTGGGTGATTATATTGTATTCCCTGAGGAAGAATCCATTGGGGGTTTCAAAACACGTTGGAGGAGAACGCATCCATGGAAGATCGTGAAATTATGATGAAGTTGCTTTGAAAGATCTTAATACCCTCCAAACGAGTTAAGGAGGATGAACTCCGCAGCATGACTAATCTACCTCACTAACCCCTTCTCCAACACCAGTCCCCTCTGCCAGTCCCTAAACTGGTGTAACGGTTTGTTTTGACTCTCAGACACAGAGTTAAGATAAAAACACAACTTTATTGAAAAGTTTAAAGAGAACCCTCGCGGGTTAGGAATACACATATAACAATGTAATTAGTGCATGACAATAGTGAGTAGTGGTACTGAGAATGTTAGACAGGCTCTACCGGCCTTGCCAATACCGGGTAAGGCAACCTTAGACTGGCACAAGATGAGATAGGTTCTACCGGCCTTACCAATATACCGGGCAAGGGCAGCCAGGATGCTGTAGCGAGAGAGGAGGCTCTACCGGCCTTGCCAATATACCGGGCAAGGCAGCCTCTCTAAACCATAAGACTGCAAGTACTGGTGCACAGACAGAGATGGCTTCAGCAACTGGTAGATAGGTGGAGCAAACCAGTTGCCTACGCTAGGCATGCAGAGGCCTTGCCAGGGCTGTATAGTTGGAGATGAGCGCCCGATTATAAGTGGAGCGAACCAGTACCCGCGTACTGATCAGCGTACTGATCAGACAAGGATCACAGGTGCTATTGGAATGCAGTAAGCAGCCAGTATATGTGGAGCGAACCAGTACCTGCATACCGGGTGACACATTCTCTACCGGTGCTGTAAGGAAAGCAGCAAGCAGCCGGTTATACGTGGAGCGAATCAGTCCCCGCGTACTGGGTGACACAATTTCTACCGGTGCTGTATGGAATGCGGCAAGCAGCCGGTTATACGTGGAGCGAACCAGTACCCGCGTACTGGGTTGCACAATCTCTACCGGTGCTGAATGGAATGCGGCAAGCAGCCGGTTATAAGTGTAGCAAACAAGTACACGCGTACTGGGTGACAGAACAAAGAGTTATGAAAATGTCGCCCAAGGCAATAGAAGGAGTAGGCACACTGCAGGTGACCCGGGAGCAGGAACACGGCCGGTCAGGACAGGAAATAGGAACAGCAACGACAGCCAACCGGACCAGGAACGGCAGCAGGAACAACAGGCCACACCGGATCAGAAACGGAAGCAGGAACACAGCCCAACCGGATCAGGAACGGAAGCAGGAACCAAGGAAGCTGTCAGGCAGTAACTCAGGCAATCACTGGAGAGTATAGAGTAGTAACGGCCCAGGAAGCTCAGGAACACAGTGCAGGTGCAGGCAACATAGAGACACCACGAAAGGGCAACCAAAGGGTGCCCAAGCCCAGTCTAAATAGGCAATACTTGGCGGGCTGAAGGCAGGCAGCCAATGGAAGGCCCATTCAGGTAACTGACAGGAAAAGGCAGCAATCACGGGCACCGTGATAGTACCCCCCTCTCAAAGACCCCCCTCTCCTAGAAGAGGGACCTGGTTTCTGAGGGTACTTGGAATGAAAAATTTGCAGTAATTTGGGAGCATGCAGGTCCTTACTATCCACCCAGGATCGTTCTTCCGGACCATAACCCTTCCAATGTACCAAATACTGCAATTTTCCTCTAATTCTGTGGGAATCAATGATACTCTGAACTTCATACTCCTCCTGACCTTCAACCTCTACAGGCCCTGGCACCACAGGGTTGGTAGTATAACGGTTGCATACAAGAGGTTTGAGGAGAGACACATGGAACACATTAGGAATACGCATGGAAGCACGAATGTCCAAGGCATAAGAGACAGGGTTGATTTTCCGAATCACCCTATAAGGACCAATAAACCGAGGAGCCAATTTATTAGATGGAACTTGTAGTTTGAGGTTTCTAGAGGAAAGAAATACTCTGTCCCCAACCTGGAAGGAAACCGCTGGCACCCGTCTACGATTGGCATGACGCTGATGGCGCTGGAAGCACTGACTGAGCGCCCTCTGAACCTGTGCCCATGTGGAGCGGAGCTGCTCGATATTCTCATCCAGAGCTGGAATCTGCTGCGACTGGAATGAATCCGGGAGCAAACAAGGCTGGAACCCATAATGAATCAAAAACGGGGAGCTCCCGGAAGAAGAGTTAACCGCACAGTTCCTGGCGAACTCTGCCCAGGGCAACAGGTCGGCCCAATTATCATGATGGTCAGTCACGAAAACAACGCAGGAACTGCTCCAGTTCCTGATTGGCACACTCAGCGGCCCCATTAGTCTGGGGATGGTAGGCAGAGGAAAAAGACAATTGGATGCCCATTTGTTCACAGAATGCCCTAGAAAATCTGGATACAAACTGGGTCCCACGGTCAGATACCAGCACTCTGGGTACTCCATGCAACCGAAATATCTCTTTAGCGAAAACCACCACTAATTCTTTGGCAGAAGGAAGGCCATGGAGGGTAACGAAATGAGCCATTTTAGAAAACCTGTCCACCACCATCAGTATGAAGGAATACCCTCTAGACACTGGCAATTCTCCCATGAAATCAATGGACACGTGGGACCAGGGACGTTCGCCATTAGGTACCGGCTGGAGTAGGCCCACCGGGAGGTGTCTAGGGGTCTTGGCATGGGCACAGGCATTAGTGAACGCAGCACAATCTGCCCTCAGGGAGGGCCACCAAAAGACTTGTGAGAGAGACCAAATCAATTGATCTCTACCAATATGCCCAGCAGCTTTAGAGGAATGATATGTCTCAAGCAATCGGGTGCGAAATGGTTCGGCAACAAAACACTTGCCCACTGGAGTTTCGGGAGGAGCAGTAGCCTGAGAGGCCAAAATGTTTTCCCCAAGTGGTGAAGTGATACTTGCTCGCAAAGTAGCCAATATACGATCAGGCTGTATAATCGGTGCTGGAACCTTGTCTTTGTCACCATCAGGCTCAAATTGTCTAGACGGGGCATCAGCCCTAACATTCTTGGATCCCTGCAAGTATGACACAATGAAATTGAATCGAGAGAGGAACAGTGCCCACCTGGCCTGGCATGAGGATAATCTTTTAGCCTCAGAGAGATAGGTCAAGTTTTTGTGATAAGTCAGAAATAATACTGGATTTTTTGTACCTTCTAATAGATGACGCCATTATTTCAGAGCAAGAATGATGGCCAGCAATTCTCTGTCACCTATTTCATAACGACTCTGAGCCACAGACAATTTTTTGGACAAAAACCCACATGGTCTGAGAATTCCTCCTTTAACAGGTCGTTGAGAAAGTACTGCCCCGACCCCAAATCTCTGAGGCATCAACCTCCAATGTAAATGGGAGAGATGGGTTGGGGTGAGATAACACAGGAGCGTTAACAAAAGCGGATTTCAATCTCTCAAACACCTCCTCTGCAGCCACCAACCACTGGGAAGGATTAGCACCCTTGTGTGTAAGGTCAGACAAAGGTTTAACAATTGTGGAAAAGTTCTTAATAAATTTCCTATAATAATTAGCGAAACCCAGAAATTGCTGGATAGCTTTTAGGCCCTTAGGCCGAGGCCATTGCAACACTGCCGCCAGTTTCTCCTTATCCATGGAAATGCCTTCTTTGCCAATCACAAACCCCAAGAATGGCACACTGGATTTGTGAAACTCACATTTTTCCAATTTACAATACAATACAATTTGTTTTTACGTAGGCGGAGCAACACTTCTGATACATCTTTAATGTGTTGTGACATATTTTCAGAATGAATGAGTATGTCGTCCAAGTAGACAACCATGCAGGACTGCAATATATCCCTGAGGATGTAATTGATTAACTCTTGAAATACTGCGGGTGCGTTACAAAGACCAAACGGTATCACCAGATGCTCATAGTGCCCAGATCTAGTGTTAAAGGCAGTTTTCCACTCATCACCAGCTCTGATCCGAATCAGGTTATAAGCAGCTCGTAGGTCCAGTTTAGTAAAGATTGAGGAACCTTTTAACCTGTCAAATAACTCGGTGATGAGTGGTATCGGAGTGGGTTGACCTGAACTAATAGTCACATAGTCATTTTTGGCTTGCACCTTCATAAAGCTTGATCTGTCAGAAAAGGTTTAACTTTGATGTATGTAGAGCAGCGTGTCCTTCCTTTAAAGGAGAATTAAAGGGATAGTAATGTTTCATAATAAAAGCAGCTCTAATTATTCATCATAGTATTTGGACTTTGAAGAGTGTTATTTCACTACTGTCAGAGTTGTAGTTCAGGAGTAATTGAATGATAAAGTACCCCCCTCCCGTCCCGTATACTGATGTCACTGCTCAGCCAGATCAGAAGGGTGGTATCAAAGCAGATTGCAGAGAGGGACAATCTTCAATTAAGAGAAGGGAAAAACCTAAAAACCTCTGTACCTCTGAGTCTGCGCTGTGTGTCCCATTCACTGCCAGCATTGGTAGTAACGTTACTTGGTTACCTTAACGGAAGTTTCTGACCGAGCAGGCGCACAAAGCTTCTCTTGTGAGCTCTGTACAGCCCGATGCCTGCAGACTAATTATTGTTTCAGCAAAAACACGGACTTATTGAGCTTAAGCACAGTAAGACTTTCCATGTCACTAGGTTAGGCATTTACGAGGGCAATGTTGGTGGCATGATAGTTCCACTTTAACGCTGTGTTAAAAATGATGTGGGGAAGCACACTAAAATACGTGAAAGTTCCGCTCACTTTTAAAGGGATAGTAATACTTCGTTTTAACTTTATTTTATTTTGTAGGCATTAAAAAAACATGAAGAATGATATAAGTCTTATCTCTCAGACCTTTATGGTTTAAGAGATATTCACAAACAAAGTATCCCCCCCCTGTTCAACCAGATCAGAAGGGAGGTGCCCAGGTAGACTGCAGAGAGGGACAATCTTCAATTAAGATAAGGGAAAAACCTGAAAAACTTGTCAAGGGGGGCAGGGCCTTCATTGTTTTCATACAAAGAAAATTGTCCCCTTCTGTTATCTGTACTGTCATACAACCAGACTCACATCTGAGAAGACATGGCTTACACTAGGTAAAAGGGGCGGGAGGGGAACTTTGCTTGTGAATATCTCATAAACCATAAAGGTTTGAGAGATAAGACTTATATCATTCTTCATGTTTTTTTAATGCCTACAAAATAAAATAAAGTTAAAACTAAGTATTACTATCCCTTTAAGCACAAGAAGGGGAGCGCAACACATTGCTTCTCAATACTTTGTGCACCCCTCTGGTCCTTAATTAGGCTCACGCACTCTGCCTGCTGAATTTGGAAAAACCTGCCAATAACTCTCATTATAGTCACCACATTTCCTTTATGCTGTTCAGGGACACTGTGGAGACGAGAGCAGCAGAGGACTTGTCCTTAGCTCTAGTGCAGATATGTGGGATGGACATGCTGTGACAGAAAAGAAAGCCTGTGATGGGCTACAAGATAAGGTACATCATGCCCAAAGCCTTAGACTAGCATTACACTACACCAACATTGCACTGCAGCTCCTGTTTGATGCCTTTAGTGTTTAGAGCTCTGTCTGGAGGCCATTTTCTTGTAGCCCTTACCAAGCACAAGCAATTTATAACATTATTCCAAGTAGGAGATATGTTAATCCAAATGTCCCAAGACATTATTAAAAATATAACTGAGCTGGCTTAACAGTAACTTCTGCTTTTACTGAAATGCTCATATCCCTCAGGGAGCACTTTCAGTTTTCTCATCACAGTGTGGGTGGGATTGGGATGAAGTGGGTGTAGAAGAGGATGGGATTGGGATGAGGGATGGTGAGGCTTTGTCCCAAAAAATGCGTATAAAGAGGTGGGAAGTGGGCGAGAGTTACCACAGATACCACTCAGCCGGTGACCCACCCTCTGTCCCCAGAGACCTAGTAATTAACCCTTTGAATTCAAAAGGGGCATTCCCCTCTGGCATTCAAAGGGTTAAGACAGAAAACAGTAATCTTCAGACAGATATGACATAACCCCCAAGTGTCTCTCTCATTAGGAGAGTCCCCCTTTGAGAACCAAATCCCTCTGTCCCTTTTTCCCACCCTAATGTCCCTGTGTTTAGGAGATCAGACTGTGCGGCGTGTATATAAGTGTATCACCCTGGTGTCCCTGTGTGTAGGAGATCAGACTGTGTGGTGTGTATATAAGTGTATCACCCTGGTGTCCCTGTGTTTAGGAGATCAGACTGTGTGATGTATATATAAGTGTATCACCCTGGTGTCCCTGTGTTTAGGAGATCAGACTGTGTGGTGTGTATATAAGTGTATCACCCTGGTGTCCCTGTGTTTAGGAGATCAGACTGTGTGGTGTGTATATAAGTGTATCACCCTGGTGTTCCTGTGTTTAGGAGATCAGACTGTGTGGTGTGTATATAAGTGTATCACCCTGGTGTTCCTGTGTTTAGGAGATCAGACTGTGTGGTGTGTATATAAGTGTATCACCCTGGTGTCCCTGTGTTTAGGAGATCAGACTGTGTGATGTGTATATAAGTGTATCACCCTGGTGTCCCTGTGTTTAGGAGATCAGACTGTGTGGTGTGTATATAAGTGTATCACCCTGGTGTCCCTGTGTTTAGGAGATCAGACTGTGTGATGTGTATAGAAGTGTATCACCCTGGTGTGCCTGTGTTTAGGAGATCAGACTGTGTGATGTGTATAGAAGTGTATCACCCTGGTGTCCCTGTGTTTAGGAGATCACACTGTGTCGTGTGTATATAAGTGTATCACCCTGGTGTCCCTGTGTTTAGGAGATCAGACTGTGTGATGTGTGTGTATATAAGTGTATCACCCTGGTGTCCCTGTGTTTAGGAGATCAGACTGTGTGGTGTGTATAGAAGTGTATCACCCTGGTGTCCCTGTGTTTAGGAGATCAGACTGTATGGTGTGTATATAAGTGTATCACCCTGGTGTCCCTGTGTTCAGGAGATC
This sequence comes from Rhinophrynus dorsalis, assembly GCA_037306005.1. NCBI lineage: Eukaryota > Metazoa > Chordata > Amphibia > Anura > Rhinophrynidae > Rhinophrynus > Rhinophrynus dorsalis. The sequence continues at coordinate 8,352,267 of CM074718.1, read as the reverse complement.
AGACTGTGTGGTGTGTATATAAGTGTATCACCCCGGTGTCCCTGTGTTTAGGAGATCACACTGTGTGGTGTGTGTATATAAGTGTATCACCCTGGTGTCCCTGTGTTTAGGAGATCAGACTGTGTGGTGTGTATATAAGTGTATCACCCTGGTGTCCCTGTGTTCAGGAGATCAGACTGTGTGGTGTGTATATAAGTGTATCACCCTGGTGTCCCTGTGTTTAAGAGATCAGACTGTGAGGTGTGTATATAAGTGTGTCACCCCGGTGTCCCTGTGTTTAGGAGATCAGACTGTGTGGTGTGTATATAAGTGTATCACCCTGGTGTCCCTGTGTTTAGGAGATCAGACTGTGTGGTGTGTATATAAGTGTATCATCCTGGTGCCCCTGTGTTTAGGAGATCAGACTGTGTGGTGTGTATAGAAGTGTATCACCCTGGTGTCCCTGTGTTTAGGAGATCAGACTGTGTGGTGCGTATATAAATATATCACCCTGGTGTCCCTGTGTTTAGGAGATCAGACTGTGTGGTGTGTATATATGTGTATCACCCTGGTGTCCCTGTGTTTAGGAGATCAGACTGTGTGGTGTGTATAGAAGTGTATCACCCTGGTGTCCCTGTGTTTAGGAGATCAGATTCTGCGGTGTGTATATAAGTGTATCACCCTGGTGTCCCTGTGTTTAGGAGATCATACTGTGTGGTGTGTGTATAGAAGTGTATCACCCTGGTGTCCCTGTGTTTAGGAGATCAGACTGTGTGGTGTGTATATAAGTGTATCACTCTGGTGTCCCTGTGTTTAGGAGATCAGACTGTGTGATGTGTATATAATTGTATCACCCTGGTGTCCCTGTGTTTAGGAGATCAGACTGTATGGTGTGTATAGAAGTATATCACCCTGGTGTCTCTGTGTTTAGGAGATCAGACTGTGTGGTGTGTATAGAAGTGTATCACCCTGGTGTCTCTGTGTTTAGGAGATCAGACTGTGTGGTGTGTATAGAAGTGTATCACCCTGGTGTCCCTGTGTTTAGGAGATCAGACTGTATGGTGTGTATATAAGTGTATCACCCTGGTGTCCCTGTGTTTAGGAGATCAGACTGTGTGGTGTGTATAGAAGTGTATCACCCTGGTATCCCTGTGTTTAGGAGATCAGACTGTGTTGTGTGTGTATATAAGTGCATCACCCTGGTGTCCCTGTGTTTAGAAGATAAGACTGTGTGGTGTGTGTATAGAAGTGTATCACCCTGTTGTCCCTGTGTTTAGGAGATCAGACTAGGTGGTGTGTATAGAAGTGTATGCCCCTGGTGTCCCTGGTTTTAGGAGATAAGACTGTGTGGTGTGTATATAAGTGTATCACCCTGGTGTCCCTGTGTGTAGGCGATCAGACTGTGTATATAAGTGTATCACCCTGGTGTCCCTGTGTGTAGGAGATCAGACTGTGTGGTGTGTACATAAGTGTATAACCCTGGTGTCTCTGTGTGTAGGAGATTAGACTGTGTGGTGTGTGTATAGAAATGTATCTCCCTGGTGTTCCTGTGTTTAGGAGATCAGACTGTGTGGTGTGTATAGATGTGTATCACCCTGGTGTCCCTGTGTTTAGGAGATTAGACTGTGTGGTGTGTATATAAGTGTATCACCCTGATGTCCCTGTGTTTAGGAGATCAGACTGTGTGGTGTGTATATAAGTGTATCACCCTGGTGTCCCTGTGTTTAGAAGATCAGATTTTGAGGTGTGTATATAAGTGTATCACCCAGGTGTACCTGTGTTTAGGAGATCAGACTGTGTGGTGTGTACATATGTGTATCACCCAGGTGTCCCTGTGTTTAGGAGATCAGACTGTGTGGTGTGTATAGAAGTGTGTCACCCTGGTGTCCTGTGTTTACGAGATCAGACTGTGTGGTGTGTATATAAGTGATTCAACCTGGTGTCCCTGTGTTTAGGAGATCAGACTGTGTAATGTGTATATAAGTGTATCACCCTGGTGTCCCTGTGTTTAGGAGATCACACTGTGTGGTGTGTATAGAAGTGTATCACCCTGGTGTCCCTGTGTTTAGGAGATCAGACTGTGTGGTGTGTATATAAGTGTATCACCCTGGTGTCCCTGTGTTTAGGAGATCAGACTGTGTGGTGTGTATAGATGTGTATCTCCCTGGTGTCCCTGTGTTTAGGAGATCAGATTGTGTGGTGTGTATATAAGTGTATCACCCTGGTGTACCTGTGTTTAGGAGATCAGACTGTGTGGTGTGTATATAAGTGTATCACCCTAGTGTCCCTGTGTTTAGGAGATCAGATTGTGTGGTGTGTATATAAGTGTATCACCCTGGTGTACCTGTGTTTAGGAGATCAGACTGTGTGGTGTGTATAGAAGTGTGTCACCCTGGTGTCCTGTGTTTACGAGATCAGACTGTGTGGTGTGTATATAAGTGATTCAACCTGGTGTCCCTGTGTTTAGGAGATCAGACTGTGTAATGTGTATATAAGTGTATCACCCTGGTGTCCCTGTGTTTAGGAGATCACACTGTGTGGTGTGTATAGAAGTGTATCACCCTGGTGTCCCTGTGTTTAGGAGATCAGACTGTGTGGTGTGTATATAAGTGTATCACCCTGGTGTCCCTGTGTTTAGGAGATCAGACTGTGTGGTGTGTATAGATGTGTATCTCCCTGGTGTCCCTGTGTTTAGGAGATCAGATTGTGTGGTGTGTATATAAGTGTATCACCCTGGTGTACCTGTGTTTAGGAGATCAGACTGTGTGGTGTGTATATAAGTGTATCACCCTAGTGTCCCTGTGTTTAGGAGATCAGATTGTGTGGTGTGTATATAAGTGTATCACCCTGGTGTACCTGTGTTTAGGAGATCAGACTGTGTGGTGTGTATAGAAGTGTATCACCCTGGTGTGTCTGTGTTTAGGAGATCAGACTGTGTGGTGTGTATAGAAGTGTATCACCCTGGTGTCCCTGTGTTTAGGAGATCAGACTGTATGGTGTGTATATAAGTGTATCACCCTGGTGTCCCTGTGTTTAGGAGATCAGACTGTGTGGTGTGTATATAAGTGTATCACCCTAGTGTCCCTGTGTTTAGGAGATCAGACTGTGTGGTGTGTATAGAAGTGTGTCACTGTAACGGTTTTTTAGGACTCTCAGACCAGTAAGTGAAAATAAAACACACTTTATTTAAAGTGAATAATGCACAAGTTCGCCCTCTAGAGGCGGTAGGTAATACACAGATCAAGTAAACTGAGATATTACAATAGTAATAGCACAATAGACATATATGCAAGACAGTATGCACTAGGATGATATGAACCCCTAAGGGGTTAATGTCTAGAAAACAGTCCGTCTCATTTGTGGGGGTTTGACACGCCCTGGATGTTAAAAGGCTGTGCTGTATAGACAAAGTTCATCAAGTACGGAAGATCGAGCTGCCTTGCCAAGGTGTTTGGATATTAAGCAGAATAGGAATCAACTTAGCCCCTATGGCAGGGCCACAATACTCAAATTCTGCCCACTCTATGTGGCAATCGTAACCCTTAGAAGGCCAGAGGGTTGTGCAGCACGTTGCTTGGTGATGCATTTTGCCCTCATTGGTCCTTAAACGGTTTAGTAGGCTCATTCACTGTGCCTGCTCCTGTCTACCTGCAATGATCATGTCTGTCTGTCTGGACCTGACCTCCAGGACTGAGTGTACCTGTCATCTCTAGGACTAAGCACCAGGGGGCGTTAATAAGGGCTATTAGACTCTTCTGGCCATTTTAACATAAATGGGGAGTTATTATTAGGCGTTCTCATTAAATATTGGTCACATGGATATATGCGTGTGTGTGTGTGTGTTTGTGTCTCTGTTGGTATGTGTGTGTCTCTGTGGGTGTGTGTCTGTGTCTCTGTGGGCATGTGTCTATGTCTCTGTGGGTGTGTTTTTGTGTCTCTGTGGATGTGTCTCTGTGCGTGTGTCTCTGTGTGTGTGGGTGTGTGTCTGTGTCTCTGCGGGTGTGTGTCTGTGTCTCTGCGGGTGTCTGTGTCTCTGTGGGTGTGTGTGTCAGTGTATGCTTAGGATTGTGTGTGTGTGTGTGTGTGTCTGTCAGACAGTCTGTGTCTCTGTGTGTGTGTATGCATGTGTATGTTTGTGTGTATGTGTGTGTGTCTGCGTCTCAGTGGGTGTGTGTTTGTGTGTGCTTCTCTCTGAATGTGTATGTGTGTGTAAGTATGTGTGTAAGTATGTATGTTTCTGTGTGTATGTGTGTCTCTCTGGATGTGTGTCTGTTTGTGTCTCTGTAAGTGTGTCTCTGTGTGTGTGTGTGTCTCTCTGGATGTGTGTCTTTGTGTGTCTGTGTCTCTGTGTGTCTGTTTGTATGTGTGTGTCATAGAAATGCAACACAATACCAAAACGTGTTAAATATGCTATTATAATTCTTTACAATGTCCTGGATTTCATTACAATTGATAATTATCAGTGTTTAGCCAATATTTGCAATTCTTGACAAAGCACTAATCCCATCCTTTTTTTTCTATTTCTTTTGTGTAGTGCCACTGATTCATATAACATCTTCCACACGACGCTGCCATGGCGAAGTTAGAGACTAGATCTGTTCTTACCGACCCAAACTACCAGAGCCAAGAGTCTTTCCACTCTTTCGCTAGCCGGTCGTCTGATTCTCCCTCGCACTGCGCTATGGGAAGTGTAGGCAGCGGAGTAGCCAATGATCAAGAGTTTGCAATGAAGAGAGTAGGAACAAGGACTCAGAACAGCCTCAAACAAATCGACAACTCTAGAAACGGTTACTCCAGCCTCTATTCCGGAGAGGAGAAATCCTACAAACTGGAAAAAAAACTCCAGCTCCATGTCTATGAATGGTGACCAGCGTAAGAACGAGAAGATGAAAGCAGACATACGCGGCAATGTTAGCTCCAACAATGAAAAGAATATGCCCCCTCCTCCGGAGTACCGAGATCATAACCCCCCAAAGATTTTGCCGGTCTCTGGGAAGCTGGAGCAGGTAAATTAATATCTTATAATGCACTGACATTCTGTACAAAATATGCCTCATTCAGGGATGTCCAAACAATAGCCTGGGGGCCATTTGCAGCCTTCCGGTATGGCCAGTCCAGCCTAGGGTGACCACATTTTCTTTCTGCCATTCAGGGATATAACTGAGATTAATGGCAGAGTTCTTCTGCTCAGTAACAACATTAGATGCCAATGGCCAACCTGTGCTTTCTCCAGAAATCCACATAGTTCAAAATACGACAGAAAGGTGCCCATTGAGGTATGTGACAAAAAGTGGGACCAGTGCTAAGTTACAAGAAAATATACATCAAACCCCAAGCCTTAGCACTGCCTTACATGTCATAGGAGAGGGTATGATCCATAAATAAGTACAAACACATTTATTTTGGGGATAACAGACCACCGCTTTATTCAGCTATTTCACTCACATTATTATTGTTCTTATTCAAACACAAGAATAATGAATCATTAACCAATAATCAATCATTAACAGACAGTCCTTGCCAAACCGCCTTCCTTGAAACCAAGCATGTTCAGATTGTACGGGCTCATGTTAAATTCCCCACATTCTTCAGCACTACAGCTGATTCCAACATTCATCAGCACTTACAGCTGACCACACCATTCTTCAGAACTTATAGCTGACCCCACCATTCTTTAGCACTTACAGCTGACTCCACCATTCTTCAGCACTTACAGCTGACTCCCAAGGAATTACCGCATTGGCCATCCACTGGAGCGTCAACGGGTAATGTCACCTCACGCGATCTAAGTCTGGGGCAAACTCCCAAAGGGCTTCCGCCCGAGGATAAAATCCTTTAACTTTACTGTGCAAGGACTATCTGCCCGTCGGAGACACACAACCACACCATAATAGGGAGGGATGTTTCCTTTGTCCTCTCTTCCTACAAACAACAGTCCACTTCCTGTCACAACCCTTTTTTAAACCCTTTCCCTTTACTCCTCCCATCAAACACACCCCCTGTCTAAATCAAACCCCCCTATGACATGTTTCCCCTCCTGTACCGTGCAGTTCCTTCCAGGGAATTTCTCTACATGAAAATGGTGTTTCAGCTCCTGTTTGATATCAGGAAGTCGACTGTGCTCTAGTGTCCGGATTCTAAATGGAGGCCATTTTCTTATAGCTCAGCCCTCTCTTCTCTTTATATCTGAGTAGTCTGTGCTTTAGAGTCTTCATTCAGGGACTCTGTATTGTCCCAGAAGTGGGATACCCAGGACACACTTTTTAAATCCGGGATGGTCCTTGGCAGTCAGGGACATGTGGTCACCCTAGTCGGACCATTCATCCAAATTTTTGCAAAGTGGAACTGTCACTCTGCAACAAATAGGAGATTTGGAAAGAGACTTTTTTTATCTAGGACAATAGTTTGCGATAGTTAACTTAATTTATTTGTCTGTTAAAACCCTTTGAGTGGCAGAGAGGTATCCAACACTCTCTGGAACTCAAAGAGTTAATACAAACCATAGACTAACATTCCACACTGCGTTCCACTCCCACTATCTCTTCTTGCACGCCAATTATTTGTGTAAATAAAGGGCTACCATAAATATAGGAGATTTTGAAGACTCTTTTGGAATCAAGTATGAGACAGTTCCACTTTGCTAACGAAAATATGACCTGCCGCAAAGTTTGATAATCATAACCTGAGTATTACTATTAAGACTGACATTTAAAGGGCAGTATGTTCAAAAGAAAAATGGAGGACCATTTTCACCATACCTGCACCATATGTGCCCAGACTCCAGTATTCAGACTGAATTACGGAGAATAGAGGCTGATGGTGGTGAGTTTTTCTCCTTCTCGCCATGTTCCTCCCACTTCCCTCCAACTTCCCCTCCTTTCCATCCTTTTCCTCCCACTTCTTCTCCTTCCAAACTTGTTCCTCCCACTTCTTCTCCTTCCCACCCTGTTCTACTTCCCTCCCACTTCTCCTCCTTCCCAACTTGTTCCTCCCACTTCTCATCCTTCCACCCTTTCCCTCCAACTTCTCCTCCTTCCTACCCTGTGCCTCCCACTTCTCCTTCCCACCCTGTTCCTCCCACTTCTCCTCCTCCCCATCCTGTTCCTTCCACTTCTCATCCTTCTCACCCTGTTCCATCCACTTCTCCTCCTTCCCACCCTGTTCCTCCCACTTCTCCTCCTTCCCACCCTGTTCCTCCCACTTCTCCTCCTTCCCACCCTGTTCCATCCACTTCTCCTCCTTCTCCTCCTGTTCCATCCACTTCTCCTCCTTCTCACCCTGTTCTGCCCACTTCTCCTCCTTCTCACCCTGTTCCATCCACTTCTCCTCCTTCTCACCCTTTTCCACCCACTTCTCCTCCTTCTCACCCTGTTCCATCCACTTCTCCTCCTTCTCACTCCTTCCCACCCTGTTCTGCCCACTTTATGACACATAGCTGAGTAAACCCCGCCCAGCCAATTAAGCCCTGCCACTTTATGGAGTGAATCACATCCCCTTGTTGACAGCACATGAGAGCACATTTTGCAATGCTTTCCATATCCCTCTGGCACTAAAGGGTTAAAAATGTAAAAAAATAAACAATATAGACAATTTGCCTTTACATATTCTACATTTGTATAATATGTCCAATTAAATGAAAGGTTACCATCCCTTAAATGCCATTCCATTATTTTATAGAATGCGGCCCATGATCCATTATTCTTGTCTCAGACTGGCCCTTGAGGAAGAAAGTTTGGACTTCCTGGTCTAAATGACTAAATATAAATTACTTTCATAAATCTATCAAAATTAACCCTTTCAGTGCCAGAGGGCTATGGTACTCCTCTGGCACTGAAAGGGTTAATAAAATGTCCCAGGACGGATTTACGAACTAAAGGACAGAAATGTTCAACAAACCTGTCAATCTTGGTACATGAAGAAATGTGCTAAATTTGCATCCTTCAGTAATTCCCCCAAGAAGGACGTTTTTGCCTACATCTTCCCAAAGCGATGTTCTTAGTATGAATGTGTAGTGTGCACATGCATGACTGAGTGTATGCCTTTTGGGCATCCTAGATGATACATACTTGCATGCGTGCATCAATTCCTAGAAGGTAAAGTCAACTGAAATGAATGGTCTTCACCTTCCGACATAAGAACTTGCCTGTGTTTTGCTTCCACCGGCAATGCTCCTATTCTGTGGAAAATGCAGTAGGGAGATACTACTACTGGACAAAGTTTTACACTTTAAAAATATGTCTAATATGACCTTTGTTTTTCAGAACACTGAGCCTTTGGCAAGACCTTCTGCCTTCAGACATGTAGTTCCTAAAAACTTCCATTCAATGCAGAATCTGTGTCCACCACTGAACAACGGAGCGAGAGAGAACAGAAAGAGCTCGAACCATGGCAATAGCCCAGCCGTAATGAAAAGTGGACTTGAGAAGTCTGGCCACAACAGGTCATCCAATCAGGTGGGAGGTCTTTCAGATTCTGGTCGGAATTCACTAACAAATTTACCGTCATACGGAACTGGCTACAGCCAGCATGTTGGCCCAATGAGTGCGTCAACAAGCCATATAAATCGCATTGGCACCTATGCAGAAAAGAACATAGTAGGTTACAATGGAATATCTACCTCAGAGAGTGGATGTTCTTCCAGCAAGAGTGCCACATCTTTTAGCCGACTGAAACATCTCAATGAGACACCGCCTTTCCACTCACCTTCAAGCGACGTCATTATACAAGATCTAGAGGATCGACTGTGGGAGAAGGAGCAAGAAGTCATCCGGATGAAGAGGAACCTGGGTAAGAGTGAGGCAACCATCTTCCAAGTCTTTGAAGAGAAACAGAAAATCTGGGAGCGTGAGATGGAGGATTTAAGACAGAATTATGCCAACAAGCTTCATCAAGTATCTAAGAAAGCACAGAGAGCGCAGCAGGTGTTGCAGTTGCAGATCTTTAAACTCCAGCAGGAGAAGAAGAAACTCCAAGATGATGTGAGTCAACTCCTTCAACAGCGAGAAGAAATGGAGAAGAAATGCATGGTCTTCAAAAAGGAGCAGGCCGAATACCTTCCAAAGATCGAGGAAACACAGTGGGAGGTAAAGTGCAAAATGATACAATTGTCTTGCCGAATAAGCCAGGTGAGATAGCGGAGCTGGTCGTTGTACCAGCTGTAGAATCTCAGAGTTACAGGTTCTAATCCAGACAATACCAACTCAGCATTTTACCTTTTTGAGGTACACAAAAATGAGTACCCAGGACATGTTTGTATCTGGGAGACAATCTCAATATGTCCTTCCTGATAAAATAATTCCCTAAAAAAACCATGAAATGTATCTCTTGCTAATCGCAGGCTTCAAAAGAAGGAAAAGTTAAAGGGACAGTAATCCTTTATTTTGACACCACATATTCTGTAAGTGCATAATCTGTAAAATCAAATTGCCTATGTTTTTTATTATTATTTTTTTACATTGTAATGTCTTGGACTTTAAGCTACCTGGATCTGTTTCCAAGGAGCTTTCTGGCAGGGACTGTGATACAATGTAAAACAAGTTACATGGAGAGCACGGACCTCTGCAGGGGGGTAGGGGTACATTAACCCTTTGTGTGCCTCTGGCACTCAAAGGGTTAAATCACTGTCCCTGTTCAATGACCAAAAGAAATTTGGAAACAGAGACCCAAGGAGCTCTCCGTCAGGAACATAAAAGTGTGAACAATAAAATGAAGATAAAAAATAATTATAATAAATAGTGGAAGCAATTTTGACTTTACACTTGCAGGATTCGCAAAGTTTGAATAAATTGTTACTGCTCCTTTAAAGGGATAGTAATACTTAAAATGTAAAAAAAAAACTATGTCGTAGGGTTTATCCCCCTGAGTAAAACAAGGGTACTTCCACTGCTGAAAGGTGTTTTATTCAAATGTTTTTACAGCCCAAAGTTGATTTTTTTAGGTGCAATATCACAGTGGCCTGAAATTGAACAGTGGCGCTGTTGCTACACGATCCTCTGGACAGCTCCGGTCCCGGGACCATAAATCTCCATAGGATGATGTAGCAACAGCGCCACTGTACAATTTCAGGCCACTGTGATATTGCACCTAAAAAATTCAAGTTGAGCTGTTATAATTTTTGAATAAAACACCTCTCAACTGTGGAGAGTACCCTTGTTTTACTCAGGGGGATAAACCCTACAACATATTTTTTTTTTCACATTTTAAGTATTACTATCCCTTTAACTCTGGAGCCTGGCTTAGTAAAACAAGGGCATGTCCATTGCTGGGATGTTACTTTCATTCAAAAGTTATTACACCTGGTACATAAGCCTGGATTCCGTTGCAGCCGATAACTTTATGAAGGGTTTATTTACAAATTTCTCCATAGACTTCAATGGGAATCTGTAAGATAAAAACAGTGATAAGACGTGTAAACTGCAATGGTATGTAGGCCTTTCTTAAAGTGATAGTAATGTCTAGCTAAAATGATTTCAATGAGTCTTCTGCACATTAATAGTAACATATTGCGCTGTATTTAACCCCTTGAGTGTCAGGGGGTACGCAACGCATTGCTTTGCAATGCGTTGCGTACACCTCTGGCACTCAAAGGGTTAAGTCCTTACTTTATTGTATTTCAAAAGTTATGCAGAGATAAAGATCCCCCGCCCTCCCCTTTTCTGGCCTCCTCCCACCGGATCTGTAATCGGGTTGTGCGACTCGACGGCTGCAGCAAGGGACAAACTTCAGGAAGTAAGTATAAGATAAATCCTGCCCCCCTTGATGAAGATGGGCAGGATTTCCCTTTGCTTACTGAAGATTGTCCCTCGCTGCAGCCATCCAGACCAGACTGCAGCTTCTGCTGTGACGTACCCAGAAGGGGTGGCTGGGGGATCTTCATCGCTTCATAACTTTTAAACTACAATAAAGTAAGGACTTAAACAGAGCGCAGGATGTTAGTATTAATATACAGACGACTCGGAAAAATCATTTTAACTAGACTAACCCTTTAAAGGGGATCTATCACTACTATACAAATTTGTCTTAAAGGGATAGTAATACTTAAGATGTAAAAAAATATATGTTGTAGGGTTTATGTCCCTGAGTAAAACAAGGATATTTCCACTGCTGAGAGATATTTTATTAAAAAATGATAAGAGCTCAAACATGAATTTTTTAGTTGCAATATCACAGTGGCCTGAAAATTTACAGTGGTGCTGTTGCTACACCATCCTATGGAGATTTATGGTCTACAGACCAGAGTTGTCCATAGGATGGTGTAGCAATAGCGCAACTGTAAATTTTCTGGCCACTGTGATATTGCACCTAATAAATTCAAGTTTGAGCTGATATAATTTTTAAAAAATATCTCTCAGCAGTGGGAGTACCCTTGTTTTACTCAGGGGGATAAACCCTACAATATTTATTTTTTTACATTTTAAGTATTACTATACCTTTAAAGTGTAGTTTACATAGTGAATAGGTCTAGTAATGTATTCATTTCTTTTTTTAAATTGCTCTTTGGCCAAAATTTAGCTAATAAATACTGCCCTGCGCCCTACTTCGGGACAGACTGTGGTTACCTGCTCTGTACCCGCAGTCTGTCACTCTTCCTCTGATCCCCTCCCTCTATCCAGCCTCCTCCAATGGCGGAGGCTTTCGGCATGTAAGCTGGAGTGGTCCCATTGGCCAGAGATCGATATCTAGCCAATGAGATCACTCCAGCTTACATGCAGAGATCCTCTGTAATTGGAGGAGGCTGGGTAGAGGGAGGGGATCAGGGAAAGAGTGACAGACTGCGGTTACAGAGCAGGTAACGGGAGTCTGTCAGGAAGTAGGTGAAGAGCTGTATTTATTGGTTGAATTTTGGCCAAATAGCAATTTAAAAAAGAGAAATGAATACATTATTATACCTATCCACTATATAATCTACATTTTAAGACAAACTTGTATAGGGGTGATAGATCCCCTTTAAGTAATTCTGAAGCAAACCAATTTCACCATAGGGGACAAATAAACATTCCCAATATTTCTATAAATTTAAAATGGACCTATCGCCTTGAATTTTTTTCTTTCCATATTTGAAAACTTCATTCATAACTGCCTATATGTCACGTTAACCAAAATTCCAACAGATGTCTAGTTTAGGAGATATTCACACATTTATTTCTGGGAAAGGTGAAAGTAAAATCCTCCTAGTGCAGCACAGAGCTTTATTAGAATATTAACTGTCACTGTAAACCTCCATGAGCTTTTGACACATCACTGAAAAACTTAATTAGCATATGAAACGTCACTAATACAGCATGGGCACCACAATTACCATACATTAGCATATGGTACCAAGTATGAATATTTCAAATATTTCAAACTTGAATCAAGGCGAGAGGTGCACTTTAAATGGGACTTTTAACCCCTTAAAGGGATAGTAATACTTCATTTTAACTTTATTTTATTTTGTAGGCATTAAAAAAACATGAAGAATGATATAAGTCTTATCTCTCAAACCTTTATAGTTTAAGAGATATTCACAAACAAAGTATCCCCCCCCCCTGTTCAACCAGATCAGAAGGGAGGTGCCCAGGTAGACTGCAGAGAGGGACAATCTTCAATTAAGATAAGGGAAAAAGCTGAAAAACTTGTCAAGGGGGGAAGGGCTTTCATTGTTCTCATAGGAAGAAGATTGTCCCCTTCTGTTATCTGTACTGTCATACAACCAGACTCACATCTGAGAAGAGATGGCTTACACTAGGTAAAAGGGGAGGGGAGGGGAACTTTGTTTGTGAATATCTCTCAAACCATAAAGGTTTGAGAGATAAGACTTATATCGTTCTTCATGTTTTTTTAATGCCTACAAAATAAAATAAAGTTAAAACGAAGTATTACTATCCCTTTAAGGACCAGCCACGTGTCCGGCACTTAAGGAACACGGGGCATTTTTACTTTTTAATCAGAATCATAGGTCCCCAAAGAGTGTGCAGCCACATGGGGACCCCTGAAATCCATGACGTACATGTACATCATGGGTCAAAAATACACGTTTTTCCCATACATGGACATCCATAGTCCTTAAGGTTTTAAGCTGCTTAATCCTAGAGAGATCTCCAGGGCATTGCAAAGCAATGTGTCAGATGCCTCTGTAGCATTCAATGAGTTAAAATCCCAATCTAAATAAATGGTTATTTTAATGTGGTCCTATAGTGCATTCTGACCCAGCCTCACTATTTTAAAATAAATCTGTAAGCAGCAGCACCATCTAGTGTCCAAAACATAGATTTTTTTTAATTAGGCAGTCTGTGGGAAAGCTTGGTTTGTAGACTACAGCTCTCCATTGAAAGTGTTTGGAACAGCATCACCTGGTGTCTACAACAGAAAATTGCAGTAAAAGAACCCCCAAAAGTTAGATTTGTAATATATTTTGAATAAAATATTTCCTAAGTGGGAGTACCCTTGTTTTACCATTCAGGAAAAGACCAATAATAAGTTTCTTCATAAAAAAAATACTTGAAATCTTTAAAAAGAATGGTTCTTACTCGGACACAAGTGAATTTTTCAAGTACCATATGATAACAATATGTTAAGTTATCATGATTAGTCAAAAATACGGCCTATTTTGCTATGAATGAATATAGGTAGAGACCTGGTATAGAAGATAATTGCAGCGCTGAAGATGGTGTACTAAGAAAATATAGAGGAAACCCAATGCACCATAGGTGAAAAATTAAAGGAGCAGTAAACCTTTTTTATGAAAGCCTATATGTTGTAGAGCTTTTCATGCTGAGTAAAACACAGTCACTCCCACTGCTGTCTGTTTTATTCAAATGTTGTAACAGTTCAAATAATCAGGAAGTGAATTTACTGTGATTACTTCCTGATAGTTCTACCCGACAGGAAGTGACTCAGCAGTTTCTATCACATTCTATGCAGAACTGTATGTCACTAACTTTCTTCTCCATTAGAATGTAATAAAATAAATAAATGGAATTTGACCACGAGGGAACTGTTAATGTTAAAAAAAAACACAGGTTTCAACAGTATTAACTCTGAAAATATGCATCAATCAGCAGTGGGAGTACCCTTATTTTACTCAACAGGAAACGCTCTACAATATATATTTTTTCATTAAAAAAGTTTACTGCTCCTTTAAAGTTCCCATTGGTATAAATGAGGTTTCTAATATTTCTGTCAAAAAGAAATTGGAATGGCACTCGTATTCTGACTTGTAGTAAATAATAAAAGCAATTTTATTGAAACTACTTATGGCAAACAGACACGTAATATACACCTATAGCTCACATCTAACGCGTTTCGCACAACATGGTGCTTACTCATAGATAGACTAAGAATACGAGTGCCATTCCAATTTCTTTTTGATGAAGCTGTCCTATTATGGAGAGACATACTGGAAGTCTGCTGGAGATCGGCACCGAGTGGAGACTATAGAGAGATTGGTGAGATGCAATATTGTCGTATACATTGTTACGAAGTAACATTACATCATATATATCGTTATAAGTGCCGTTATATTTGTGGTTCTAATATTTCTGTATATGCTTGGAGACTTCTCCAGCATTCAAAGGGTTAAATCAACGCAAATTGTTATATGTCCCCTGTCAGGCAACTGAATGGGCCCAGAATTTCTCCGCTTTCTTAGTTCAGTTTTACAGGCATAGCCTTAATCCCTTTGAGTATCAGACGGGGGAGAAACGCATTGCTCCGCAATGCGTTGCTCAATCCTCTGGCATGCAACAGGCTGGTACAATGTGAACAGTGTGCTTAGTTATCTTTAACCCTTTGAGTGTCAGAGGGGTGCGCAACGTATTGCAAAATTTTTAAAGGTTAGACCAAAGGTTCAGGGTAGCTTTTTTGTGCATAAAGATGGGTCTCCTGTATCTAGATTTCAGTTTTATAGAGTTTTCTCGTTGTGTTTGGATAAGCTAGAGTTGTTGAATCAAGGTTTTTCGTTATATTCTTTTAGAATTGGGGCTGCGACAGAAGCAGCAAGATTGGGGGTTTTTAAGTTATATTTAATGATATCCTATGGTTAGCTCTTGGCTGGTAGGGCAGAGCTTTGGTGTTTGGTATATATCTATATCTAAATGTCACTCCTGCTTTGCCTTTAACCTGCTCAATAAATATTTTGGCTTTTATTTTACCTTGACAGAAAGTACAGGCTTTCCTCATAATATAAATATATATCACTGCAGAATTAAAACTGTTTTACATAGCACATCAGTCTCCTTGAATGATTAGAGAGTCACAATATCCATCCATGTAGCTCTGTCTCATTCACTTTTGCGTGTCCTTACAGGTGTGTCAAAAATCTGGTGAGATCTCCCTTCTCAAGCAGCAGCTAAAACATTCCCAGGCAGACGTTTCTCGGAAACTAAATGAGAGAGTTGGGCTCAGAAGACAACTAAAAGAAGCCAAGGCCTTTCTGAGGGAAAAGGAGGAACAGATTGCTTCCATTAAAGATTCTTATAGCTCAAAGAGTGTCAGCCTGGAGATCTGTGAGACCGAGATGCAGAGGAAGCAGAGTGAAGCTCAGCAGATGAAGGAGAAACTAAGTCAATGTGAAGAGGAGATAGGAAGCTTGAAGGAAGCTTCAACAAACCTAGGCCAGAACCCATACAACCCAGAACTCAATGAAAAGTTGAGAGACACTCTTGCTTGTGAGAGCGACAAAGCCAAAATGAAATGCCAAAATGAGGACAGTGTGATCATCCTGAAGAAGGACATTGAGAGGCTCCAGTTAGAACTTACAATAGAAAGGCAACAAAGGGATCAGCAGGTGGTGGACTTTGAGGACGAGAGACGTACATGGCAAGAGGTGAAGGATAAAGTGATTAAGTATCAGAAGCAGCAGCAACTCAACTATATAGAGATGTATCAGAAGAACCAACAGCTGAACCAGAGGATCAGTGAAATAACCACAAAGGTTACTGCTCCACCAGCTGATGATAAGAAACCATGGACACCATCCAGGTTAGAAAGGATAGAATCCATTGAGATCTAATCACAATTGAACCAAGTCTACACAGCTAGCTTTTCACTGTGCATGTGCAACCTATTCCAGCTCATGAACATCAGGAGAAAACATACAGACACAAGCCTTCAATGCTGGAGGGGCTCCAAAAAAAAAATGGAAATTTATACACAGGAAATCTTGGTTACTGTGTATGATCAGTTGTACACATCATATTAAGAGTGGACAACCTGTGGATCTGCTTCTGTCATTGGACTACAATGTAGATCACTAACAATTGTTAATCCTCAGGCTGTGCACCCTTATTCTATAATTACAACAAAGACAATAATAAACATAATTCATATTTTTGAGCAGTGAAATTTCCCTATGTTCTTATTAGAAATATAACTTAAATAAATGGGGGAAGAAACGTTTTATTTCTTTTTTTTTGTCCTAGATTTGCTTATAGGAGACAGAAATGTACCCACATTAGAATTAATTTGTTTGCAAATTCACATTTTGTAAATAAAGTGAGCAGGGCTGTAGAATAGGGTCCTAATGAAACCATTTCAAGTTTCAAAAGTGAGCCACTAGAAAATGGAATAATGTTCTTCAAAATTCCAATGACACCCATTTCTCAGTCTCCCACTTGTAAAAATATTAGCGTATTCTGCACTAGAAAATCCTGTCAGTTAATCCAGAGATTGGGGCCACAGTATGCGTAGAGTTAAAGGGATAGTAATATTTTGTTTTATCTTGATTTCATTTTGTAGGCATTAAAAAAAACATGAAGAACGATATGTCTTATCTCTCAAACCTTTATGGTTTGAGAGATATTCACAAGCAAAGTTTTCCCCTCCCGCCCCTTTTACCTAGTGTAAGCCCACTCTTCTCAGATGTGGAATCCAGTCCATAGACCAGACAGATAACAGCAGGGGACAATCTTCTTCCTATGAGAACAATGAAAACCCCGCCCCTTTTACCTAGTGTAAGCAATCTCTTCTCAGATGTGGAATGCAGTCCATAGACCAGACAGATAACAGAAGGGGACAATCTTCTTCCTATGAGAACAATGAAATCCCTGCCCCCCTTGACAAGTTTTTCAGGTTTTTCCCTTATCTTAATTGAAGATTGTCCATCTCTGCAGTCTACCTGTGCACCTCCCTTCTGATCTGACTGAGCAGTGTTACAACAGTAAAAGGGGCGGGAGGGGGATACTTTATCATTGAATTACTCTTGGACTACAACTCTGACAGAATTAACACTCTCCAAATTCCAAATACTATGATGATTAATTAGAGCTGCTTTTATTATGAAACATTACTATCCCTTTAAAAAAAACTGGGAATGTTAGCACATTGAAAAAGTGATGGCAGCATGGAGCCCTTCAGCTGCTTCCAGACTATAAATTCCATTATTCTCCTCCAGGCTTTGTGCTGGAGGGCCACACATTGCTCATCCCATTTCCCAAAGTTTGAGATTGCAAACGAATGAATAGCAAAACACGGTGAGTTTTTCTTAAAGTGAAGATAAAGAAAAATGAATGCACGTAAACATTAATGATGACAAATCGGTCGGATTCGCTGATTCTACGTTACTAGAAACGTATTTATCAATAACATTGCTTTGTGTTTATTTTGTGACTATTACTAATATTAACCCTTTGAGTGCCAGAGTGGTACGCAACGCATTGCGAAGTACCCCTCTGGCACTCAAAGAGTTAAGAATAATCTTTGAAGTTGTCATTTTTACTCAAAAAAGATTTGCGAATTATTGGTAAATATACCCTAAGTCAAGAATGAGCAACATGAGGCCCACCAGCTGCTGCTGGACTTCAACTGCCATCATTCCCCACCAACCCTTTGCTGGTTGGGGATGATGGGAATTTCTGCTGTTAAAAGCCCAATTTAAGTCAATGGTAATTTTTTTGTTCCTAATTTCTTAAAAAAAATGAAGACATTATTGAACTGGAAAAAGTTGAAAGCCAACAAAACTTATTAAGGGATTGGAAGATGTTAGTTATAAAGTGAAACTAGCCACGTACATTAGAGAAATACTGCATGTTAGAGGCCAATGCAAAGAGCCCTCTGGGTAATTCTTTATTCAAATAGCTGAGGAAAAACAATGGGTCCTCCATTAAGATTAGATGAAAAATGTTTGAGGCTAAAAGGAAGGGATTTTTGTACAGTAAGGGTGGTAAAGATTAGGAATTCTTTGCTTTGGGAGGCATATACTGTAGGTCAAAAAGGTATTGGACATCATATTAGGCAAGAGATTTATGACAGCTGGTTACAATGAAATAGGGTAGTGATCCAAGGAGGAATTTGATAGTCTTTTTGGAGTCAGAAAGGACATTTTATCTAATTGTAGCAAAACTAGAAACGTCTTAAATTGTGGGTTTTTTTTATTTATTTCTTCTGCATCACTAAAACAAGATTGATCTGGCAAACCTTGAACTTGAAGGACACATCTTTTTTCAACCTCATTATCTATGTTTCTATCAGCTGCATGCATGAAACTGGCACAATCACAACATTTATTGTGCAACAATATAAAAAAATGTAGTTCTTAGTAAATATTGAATTTTCACAATTTACACATCATTTTTATCAGTTAGCGACCATGTGCTGTTATTTCACAAAGACCTGAAAAAAGAGACTAGGGTTTAAGAAAGCAGCAAATAGCTCCAGATTCAGCAAATGTGTTTTATACAAGAAGTGAAATAATGGCTATTTTCCTGCTTCTCATTCCAGTAAATGTTAAACACATCATCTTAATTTTCCCTCCTTATGCACTATTCATTCATCCTTGTTTTGCATATAAAAGGGAGTGGACACCCCGCCTGGGTGTCTCCGTCAGTCACACCTTCCTCTGCTCTGGAACACAAAAAACCTCTGCCGGTACACCGCAAAGTACCCCAATCACCAGGCAAGACTAGTGTTAGGGTAACAAGAAAGATGGGTCTCCTGTATCTAGATTTCAGTTTTATAGAGTTTTCTCGTTGTGTTTGGATAAGCTAGGGTTCTTGAATCAAGGTTTTTCGTTACATTCTTTTAGAATTGGGGCTGCGACAGAAGCAGCAAGATTGGGGGTTTTTAAGTTATATTTAATGATATCCTATGGTTAGCTCTTGGCTGGTAGGGCAGAGCTTTGGTGTTTGGTATATATCTATATCTAAATGTCACTCCTGCTTTGCCTTTAACCTGCTCAATAAATATTTTGGCTTTTATTTTACCTTGACAGAAAGTACAGGCTTTCCTCATGATATAAATATATATCACTGCAGAATTAAAACTGTTTTACATAGTACATCAGTCTCCTTGAATGATTAGAGAGTCACAATATCCATCCATGTAGCTCTGTCTCATTCACTTTTGCGTGTCCTTACAGGTGTGTCAAAAATCTGGTGAGATCTCCCTTCTCAAGCAGCAGCTAAAACATTCCCAGGCAGACGTTTCTCGGAAACTAAATGAGATAGTTGGGCTCAGAAGACAACTAAAAGAAGCCAAGGCCTTTCTGAGGGAAAAGGAGGAACAGATTGCTTCCATTAAAGATTCTTATAGCTCAAAGAGTGTCAGCCTGGAGATCTGTGAGACCGAGATGTAGAGGAAGCAGAGTGAAGCTCAGCAGATGAAGGAGAAACTAAGTCAATGTGAAGAGGAGATAGGAAGCTTGAAGGAAGCTCCAACAAACCTAGGCCAGAACCCATACAACCCAGAACTCAATGAAAAGTTGAGAGACACTCTTGCTTGTGAGAGCGACAAAGCCAAAATGAAACGCCAAAATGAGGACAGTGTGATCATCCTGAAGAAGGACATTGAGAGGCTCCAGTTAGAACTTACAATAGAAAGGCAACAAAGGGATCAGCAGGTGGTGGACTTTGAGGACGAGAGACGTACATGGCAAGAGGTGAAGGATAAAGTGATTAAGTATCAGAAGCAGCAGCAACTCAACTATATAGAGATGTATCAGAAGAACCAACAGCTGAACCAGAGGATCCGTGAAATAACCACAAAGGTTACTGCTCCACCAGCTGATGATAAGAAACCATGGACACCATCCAGGTTAGAAAGGATAGAATCCATTGAGATCTAATCACAATTGAACCAAGTCTACACAGCTAGCTTTTCACTGTGCATGTGCAACCTATTCCAGCTCATGAACATCAGGAGAAAACATACAGACACAAGCCTTCAATGCTGGAGGGGCTCCAAAAAAAAAATGGAAATTTATACACAGGAAATCTTGGTTACTGTGTATGATCAGTTGTACACATCATATTAAGAGTGGACAACCTGTGGATCTGCTTCTGTCATTGGACTACAATGTAGATCACTAACAATTGTTAATCCTCAGGCTGTGCACCCTTATTCTATAATTACAACAAAGACAATAATAAACATAATTCATATTTTTGAGCAGTGAAATTTCCCTATGTTCTTATTAGAAATATAACTTAAATAAAAGGGGGAAGAAACGTTTTATTTCTTTTTTTTGTCCTAGATTTGCTTATAGGAGACAGAAATGTACCCACATTAGAATTAATTTGTTTGCAAATTCACATTTTGTAAATAAAGTGAGCAGGGCTGTAGAATAGGGTCCTAATGAAACCATTTCAAGTTTCAAAAGTGAGCCACTAGAAAATGGAATAATGTTCTTCAAAATTCCAATGACACCCATTTCTCAGTCTCCCACTTGTAAAAATATTAGCGTATTCTGCACTAGAAAATCCTGTCAGTTAATCCAGAGATTGGGGCCACACTATGCGTACAGTTAAAGGGATAGTAATACTTTGTTTTATCTTGATTTCATTTTGTAGGCATTAAAAAAAACATGAAGAACGATATGTCTTATCTCTCAAACCTTTATGGTTTGAGA
Source organism: Rhinophrynus dorsalis (assembly GCA_037306005.1). Lineage (NCBI taxonomy): Eukaryota > Metazoa > Chordata > Amphibia > Anura > Rhinophrynidae > Rhinophrynus > Rhinophrynus dorsalis. The sequence continues at coordinate 8,331,467 of CM074718.1, read as the reverse complement.
AATATTCACAAGCAAAGTTTCCCCTCCTGTCCCTTTTACCTAGTGTAAGCCATCTCTTCTCAGATGTGGAATCCAGTCCATAGACCAGACAGATAACAGCAGGGGACAATCTTCTTCCTATGAGAACAATGAAAGCCCCGCCCCTTTTACCTAGTGTAAGCAATCTCTTCTCAGATGTGGAATGCAGTCCATAGACCAGACAGATAACAGAAGGGGACAATCTTCTTCCTATGAGAACAATGAAATCCCTGCCCCCCTTGACAAGTTTTTCAGGTTTTTCCCTTATGTTAATTGAAGATTGTCCCTCTCTGCAGTCTACCTGTGCACCTCCCTTCTGATCTGGCTGAGCAGTGTTACAACAGTAAAAGGGGCGGGAGGGGGATACTTTATCATTGAATTACTCTTGGACTACAACTCTGACAGAATTAACACTCTCCAAATTCCAAATACTATGATGATTAATTAGAGCTGCTTTTATTATGAAACATTACTATCCCTTTAAAAAAAAACTGGGAATGTTAGCACATTGAAAAAGCGATGGCAGCATGGAGCCCTTCAGCTGCTTCCAGACTATAAATTCCATTATTCTCCTACAGGCTTTGTGCTGGAGGGCCACACATTGCTCATCCCATTTCCCAAAGTTTGAGATTGCAAACGAATGAATAGCAAAACACGGTGAGTTTTTCTTAAAGTGAAGATAAAGAAAAATGAATGCACGTAAACATTAATGATGACAAATCGGTCGGATTCGCTGATTCTACGTTACTAGAAACGTATTTATCAATAACATTGCTTTGTGTTTATTTTGTGACTATTACTAATATTAACCCTTTGAGTGCCAGAGTGGTACGCAACGCATTGCGAAGTACCCCTCTGGAACTCAAAGAGTTAAGTATAATCTTTGAAGTTGTCATTTTTACTCAAAAAAGATTTGCGAATTATTGATAAATATACCCTAAGTCAAGAATGAGCAACATGAGGCCCACCAGCTGCTGCTGGACTTCAACTGCCATCATTCCCCACCAACCCTTTGCTGGTGGGGGATGATGGGAATTTCTGCTGTTAAAAGCCCAATTTAAGTCAATGGTAATTTTTTTCTTCCTAATTTCTTAAAAAAAATGAAGACATTATTGAACTGGAAAAAGTTGAAAGCCAACAAAACTGATTAAGGGATTGGAAGATGTTAGTTATAAAGTGAAACTAGCCACGTACATTAGAGAAATACTGCATGTTAGAGGCCAATGCAAAGAGCCCTCTGGGTAGCTCTTTATTCAAATAGCTGAGGAAAAACAATGGGTCCTCCATTAAGATTAGATGAAAAATGTTTGAGGCTAAAAGGAAGGGATTTTTGTACAGTAAGGGTGGTAAAGATTAGGAATTCTTTGCTTTGGGAGGCATATACTGTAGGTCAAAAAGGTATTGGACATCATATTAGGCAAGAGATTTATGACAGCTGGTTACAATGAAATAGGGTAGTGATCCAAGGAGGAATTTGATAGTCTTTTTGGAGTCAGAAAGGACATTTTATCTAATTGTAGCAAAACTAGAAACGTCTTAAATTGTGGGGTTTTTTATTTATTTCTTCTGCATCACTAAAACAAGATTGATCTGGCAAACCTTGAACTTGAAGGACACATCTTTTCTCAACCTCATTATCTATGTTTCTATCAGCTGCATGCATGAAACTGGCACAATCACAACATTTATTGTGCATCAATATAAAAAAATGTAGTTCTTAGTAAATATTGAATTTTCACAATTTACACATCATTTTTATCAGTTAGCGACCATGTGCTGTTATTTCACAAAGACCTGAAAAAAGAGACTAGGGTTTAAGAAAGCACCAAATAGCTCCAGATTCGGCAAATGTGTTTTATACAAGAAGTGAAATAATGGCTATTTTCCTGCTTCTCATTCCAGTAAATGTTAAACACATCATCTTAATTTTCCCTCCTTATGCACTATTCATTCATCCTTGTTTTGCATATAAAAGGGAGTGGACACCCCACCTGGGTGTCTCCGTCAGTCACACCTTCCTCTGCTCTGGAACACAAAAAACCTCTGCCGGTACACCGCAAAGTACCCCAATCACCAGGCAAGACTAGTGTTAGGGTAACAAGAAAGATGGGTCTCCTGTATCTAGATTTCAGTTTTATAGAGTTTTCTCGTTGTGTTTGGATAAGCTAGGGTTCTTGAATCAAGGTTTTTCGTTACATTCTTTTAGAATTGGGGCTGCGACAGAAACAGCAAGATTGGGGGTTTTTAAGTTATATTTAATGATATCCTATGGTTAGCTCTTGGCTGGTAGGGCAGAGCTTTGGTGTTTGGTATATATCTATATCTAAATGTCACTCCTGCTTTGCCTTTAACCTGCTCAATAAATATTTTGGCTTTTATTTTACCTTGACAGAAAGTACAGGCTTTCCTCATAATATAAATATATATCACTGCAGAATTAAAACTGTTTTACATAGTACATCAGTCTCCTTGAATGATTAGAGAGTCACAATATCCATCCATGTAGCTCTGTCTCATTCACTTTTGCTTGTCCTTACAGGTGTGTCAAAAATCTGGTGAGATCTCCCTTCTCAAGCAGCAGCTAAAACATTCCCAGGCAGACGTTTCTCGGAAACTAAATGAGATAGTTGGGCTCAGAAGACAACTAAAAGAAGCCAAGGCCTTTCTGAGGGAAAAGGAGGAACAGATTGCTTCCATTAAAGATTCTTATAGCTCAAAGAGTGTCAGCCTGGAGATCTGTGAGACCGAGATGCAGAGGAAGCAGAGTGAAGCTCAGCAGATGAAGGAGAAACTAAGTCAATGTGAAGAGGAGATAGGAAGCTTGAAGGAAGCTCCAACAAACCTAGGCCAGAACCCATACAACCCAGAACTCAATGAAAAGTTGAGAGACACTCTTGCTTGTGAGAGCGACAAAGCCAAAATGAAACGCCAAAATGAGGACAGTGTGATCATCCTGAAGAAGGACATTGAGAGGCTCCAGTTAGAACTTACAATAGAAAGGCAACAAAGGGATCAGCAGGTGGTGGACTTTGAGGACGAGAGACGTACATGGCAAGAGGTGAAGGATAAAGTGATTAAGTATCAGAAGCAGCAGCAACTCAACTATATAGAGATGTATCAGAAGAACCAACAGCTGAACCAGAGGATCAGTGAAATAACCACAAAGGTTACTGCTCCACCAGCTGATGATAAGAAACCATGGACACCATCCAGGTTAGAAAGGATAGAATCCATTGAGATCTAATCACAATTGAACCAAGTCTACACAGCTAGCTTTTCACTGTGCATGTGCAACCTATTCCAGCTCATGAACATCAGGAGAAAACATACAGACACAAGCCTTCAATGCTGGAGGGACTCCAAAAAAAAAATGGAAATTTATACACAGGAAATCTTGGTTACTGTGTATGATCAGTTGTACACATCATATTAAGAGTGGACAACCTGTGGATCTGCTTCTGTCATTGGACTACAATGTAGATCACTAACAATTGTTAATCCTCAGGCTGTGCACCCTTATTCTATAATTACAACAAAGACAATAATAAACATAATTCATATTTTTGAGCAGTGAAATTTCCCTATGTTCTTATTAGAAATATAACTTAAATAAATGGGGGAAGAAACGTTTTATTTCTTTTTTTTTGTCCTAGATTTGCTTATAGGAGACAGAAATGTACCCACATTAGAATTAATTTGTTTGCAAATTCACATTTTGTAAATAAAGTGAGCAGGGCTGTAGAATAGGGTCCTAATGAAACCATTTCAAGTTTCAAAAGTGAGCCACTAGAAAATGGAATAATGTTCTTCAAAATTCCAATGACACCCATTTCTCAGTCTCCCACTTGTAAAAATATTAGCGTATTCTGCACTAGAAAATCCTGTCAGTTAATCCAGAGATTGGGGCCACAGTATGCGTAGAGTTAAAGGGATAGTAATATTTTGTTTTATCTTGATTTCATTTTGTAGGCATTAAAAAAAACATGAAGAACGATATGTCTTATCTCTCAAACCTTTATGGTTTGAGAGATATTCACAAGCAAAGTTTTCCCCTCCCGCCCCTTTTACCTAGTGTAAGCCCACTCTTCTCAGATGTGGAATCCAGTCCATAGACCAGACAGATAACAGCAGGGGACAATCTTCTTCCTATGAGAACAATGAAAACCCCGCCCCTTTTACCTAGTGTAAGCAATCTCTTCTCAGATGTGGAATGCAGTCCATAGACCAGACAGATAACAGAAGGGGACAATCTTCTTCCTATGAGAACAATGAAATCCCTGCCCCCCTTGACAAGTTTTTCAGGTTTTTCCCTTATCTTAATTGAAGATTGTCCATCTCTGCAGTCTACCTGTGCACCTCCCTTCTGATCTGACTGAGCAGTGTTACAACAGTAAAAGGGGCGGGAGGGGGATACTTTATCATTGAATTACTCTTGGACTACAACTCTGACAGAATTAACACTCTCCAAATTCCAAATACTATGATGATTAATTAGAGCTGCTTTTATTATGAAACATTACTATCCCTTTAAAAAAAACTGGGAATGTTAGCACATTGAAAAAGTGATGGCAGCATGGAGCCCTTCAGCTGCTTCCAGACTATAAATTCCATTATTCTCCTCCAGGCTTTGTGCTGGAGGGCCACACATTGCTCATCCCATTTCCCAAAGTTTGAGATTGCAAACGAATGAATAGCAAAACACGGTGAGTTTTTCTTAAAGTGAAGATAAAGAAAAATGAATGCACGTAAACATTAATGATGACAAATCGGTCGGATTCGCTGATTCTACGTTACTAGAAACGTATTTATCAATAACATTGCTTTGTGTTTATTTTGTGACTATTACTAATATTAACCCTTTGAGTGCCAGAGTGGTACGCAACGCATTGCGAAGTACCCCTCTGGCACTCAAAGAGTTAAGAATAATCTTTGAAGTTGTCATTTTTACTCAAAAAAGATTTGCGAATTATTGATAAATATACCCTAAGTCAAGAATGAGCAACATGAGGCCCACCAGCTGCTGCTGGACTTCAACTGCCATCATTCCCCACCAACCCTTTGCTGGTTGGGGATGATGGGAATTTCTGCTGTTAAAAGCCCAATTTAAGTCAATGGTAATTTTTTTGTTCCTAATTTCTTAAAAAAAATGAAGACATTATTGAACTGGAAAAAGTTGAAAGCCAACAAAACTGATTAAGGGATTGGAAGATGTTAGTTATAAAGTGAAACTAGCCACGTACATTAGAGAAATACTGCATGTTAGAGGCCAATGCAAAGAGCCCTCTGGGTAACTCTTTATTCAAATAGCTGAGGAAAAACAATGGGTCCTCCATTAAGATTAGATGAAAAATGTTTGAGGCTAAAAGGAAGGGATTTTTGTACAGTAAGGGTGGTAAAGATTAGGAATTCTTTGCTTTGGGAGGCATATACTGTAGGTCAAAAAGGTATTGGACATCATATTAGGCAAGAGATTTATGACAGCTGGTTACAATGAAATAGGGTAGTGATCCAAGGAGGAATTTGATAGTCTTTTTGGAGTCAGAAAGGACATTTTATCTAATTGTAGCAAAACTAGAAACGTCTTAAATTGTGGGGTTTTTTTATTTATTTCTTCTGCATCACTAAAACAAGATTGATCTGGCAAACCTTGAACTTGAAGGACACATCTTTTTTCAACCTCATTATCTATGTTTCTATCAGCTGCATGCATGAAACTGGCACAATCACAACATTTATTGTGCAACAATATAAAAAAATGTAGTTCTTAGTAAATATTGAATTTTCACAATTTACACATCATTTTTATCAGTTAGCGACCATGTGCTGTTATTTCACAAAGACCTGAAAAAAGAGACTAGGGTTTAAGAAAGCAGCAAATAGCTCCAGATTCAGCAAATGTGTTTTATACAAGAAGTGAAATAATGGCTATTTTCCTGCTTCTCATTCCAGTAAATGTTAAACACATCATCTTAATTTTCCCTCCTTATGCACTATTCATTCATCCTTGTTTTGCATATAAAAGGGAGTGGACACCCCGCCTGGGTGTCTCCGTCAGTCACACCTTCCTCTGCTCTGGAACACAAAAAACCTCTGCCGGTACACCGCAAAGTACCCCAATCACCAGGCAAGACTAGTGTTAGGGTAACAAGAAAGATGGGTCTCCTGTATCTAGATTTCAGTTTTATAGAGTTTTCTCGTTGTGTTTGGATAAGCTAGGGTTCTTGAATCAAGGTTTTTCGTTACATTCTTTTAGAATTGGGGCTGCGACAGAAGCAGCAAGATTGGGGGTTTTTAAGTTATATTTAATGATATCCTATGGTTAGCTCTTGGCTGGTAGGGCAGAGCTTTGGTGTTTGGTATATATCTATATCTAAATGTCACTCCTGCTTTGCCTTTAACCTGCTCAATAAATATTTTGGCTTTTATTTTACCTTGACAGAAAGTACAGGCTTTCCTCATGATATAAATATATATCACTGCAGAATTAAAACTGTTTTACATAGTACATCAGTCTCCTTGAATGATTAGAGAGTCACAATATCCATCCATGTAGCTCTGTCTCATTCACTTTTGCGTGTCCTTACAGGTGTGTCAAAAATCTGGTGAGATCTCCCTTCTCAAGCAGCAGCTAAAACATTCCCAGGCAGACGTTTCTCGGAAACTAAATGAGATAGTTGGGCTCAGAAGACAACTAAAAGAAGCCAAGGCCTTTCTGAGGGAAAAGGAGGAACAGATTGCTTCCATTAAAGATTCTTATAGCTCAAAGAGTGTCAGCCTGGAGATCTGTGAGACCGAGATGTAGAGGAAGCAGAGTGAAGCTCAGCAGATGAAGGAGAAACTAAGTCAATGTGAAGAGGAGATAGGAAGCTTGAAGGAAGCTCCAACAAACCTAGGCCAGAACCCATACAACCCAGAACTCAATGAAAAGTTGAGAGACACTCTTGCTTGTGAGAGCGACAAAGCCAAAATGAAACGCCAAAATGAGGACAGTGTGATCATCCTGAAGAAGGACATTGAGAGGCTCCAGTTAGAACTTACAATAGAAAGGCAACAAAGGGATCAGCAGGTGGTGGACTTTGAGGACGAGAGACGTACATGGCAAGAGGTGAAGGATAAAGTGATTAAGTATCAGAAGCAGCAGCAACTCAACTATATAGAGATGTATCAGAAGAACCAACAGCTGAACCAGAGGATCCGTGAAATAACCACAAAGGTTACTGCTCCACCAGCTGATGATAAGAAACCATGGACACCATCCAGGTTAGAAAGGATAGAATCCATTGAGATCTAATCACAATTGAACCAAGTCTACACAGCTAGCTTTTCACTGTGCATGTGTAACCTATTCCAGCTCATGAACATCAGGAGAAAACATACAGACACAAGCCTTCAATGCTGGAGGGGCTCCAAAAAAAAAAAGGAAATTTATACACAGGAAATCTTGGTTACTGTGTATGATCAGTTGTACACATCATATTAAGAGTGGACAACCTGTGGATCTGCTTCTGTCATTGGACTACAATGTAGATCACTAACAATTGTTAATCCTCAGGCTGTGCACCCTTATTCTATAATTACAACAAAGACAATAATAAACATAATTCATATTTTTGAGCAGTGAAATTTCCCTATGTTCTTATTAGAAATATAACTTAAATAAAAGGGGGAAGAAACGTTTTATTTCTTTTTTTTGTCCTAGATTTGCTTATAGGAGACAGAAATGTACCCACATTAGAATTAATTTGTTTGCAAATTCACATTTTGTAAATAAAGTGAGCAGGGCTGTAGAATAGGGTCCTAATGAAACCATTTCAAGTTTCAAAAGTGAGCCACTAGAAAATGGAATAATGTTCTTCAAAATTCCAATGACACCCATTTCTCAGTCTCCCACTTGTAAAAATATTAGCGTATTCTGCACTAGAAAATCCTGTCAGTTAATCCAGAGATTGGGGCCACACTATGCGTACAGTTAAAGGGATAGTAATACTTTGTTTTATCTTGATTTCATTTTGTAGGCATTAAAAAAAACATGAAGAACGATATGTCTTATCTCTCAAACCTTTATGGTTTGAGAAATATTCACAAGCAAAGTTTCCCCTCCTGTCCCTTTTACCTAGTGTAAGCCATCTCTTCTCAGATGTGGAATCCAGTCCATAGACCAGACAGATAACAGCAGGGGACAATCTTCTTCCTATGAGAACAATGAAAGCCCCGCCCCTTTTACCTAGTGTAAGCAATCTCTTCTCAGATGTGGAATGCAGTCCATAGACCAGACAGATAACAGAAGGGGACAATCTTCTTCCTATGAGAACAATGAAATCCCTGCCCCCCTTGACAAGTTTTTCAGGTTTTTCCCTTATGTTAATTGAAGATTGTCCCTCTCTGCAGTCTACCTGTGCACCTCCCTTCTGATCTGGCTGAGCAGTGTTACAACAGTAAAAGGGGCGGGAGGGGGATACTTTATCATTGAATTACTCTTGGACTACAACTCTGACAGAATTAACACTCTCCAAATTCCAAATACTATGATGATTAATTAGAGCTGCTTTTATTATGAAACATTACTATCCCTTTAAAAAAAAACTGGGAATGTTAGCACATTGAAAAAGCGATGGCAGCATGGAGCCCTTCAGCTGCTTCCAGACTATAAATTCCATTATTCTCCTACAGGCTTTGTGCTGGAGGGCCACACATTGCTCATCCCATTTCCCAAAGTTTGAGATTGCAAACGAATGAATAGCAAAACACGGTGAGTTTTTCTTAAAGTGAAGATAAAGAAAAATGAATGCACGTAAACATTAATGATGACAAATCGGTCGGATTCGCTGATTCTACGTTACTAGAAACGTATTTATCAATAACATTGCTTTGTGTTTATTTTGTGACTATTACTAATATTAACCCTTTGAGTGCCAGAGTGGTACGCAACGCATTGCGAAGTACCCCTCTGGAACTCAAAGAGTTAAGTATAATCTTTGAAGTTGTCATTTTTACTCAAAAAAGATTTGCGAATTATTGATAAATATACCCTAAGTCAAGAATGAGCAACATGAGGCCCACCAGCTGCTGCTGGACTTCAACTGCCATCATTCCCCACCAACCCTTTGCTGGTGGGGGATGATGGGAATTTCTGCTGTTAAAAGCCCAATTTAAGTCAATGGTAATTTTTTTCTTCCTAATTTCTTAAAAAAAATGAAGACATTATTGAACTGGAAAAAGTTGAAAGCCAACAAAACTGATTAAGGGATTGGAAGATGTTAGTTATAAAGTGAAACTAGCCACGTACATTAGAGAAATACTGCATGTTAGAGGCCAATGCAAAGAGCCCTCTGGGTAGCTCTTTATTCAAATAGCTGAGGAAAAACAATGGGTCCTCCATTAAGATTAGATGAAAAATGTTTGAGGCTAAAAGGAAGGGATTTTTGTACAGTAAGGGTGGTAAAGATTAGGAATTCTTTGCTTTGGGAGGCATATACTGTAGGTCAAAAAGGTATTGGACATCATATTAGGCAAGAGATTTATGACAGCTGGTTACAATGAAATAGGGTAGTGATCCAAGGAGGAATTTGATAGTCTTTTTGGAGTTAGAAAGGACATTTTATCTAATTGTAGCAAAACTAGAAACGTCTTAAATTGTGGGGGTTTTTATTTATTTCTTCTGCATCACTAAAACAAGATTGATCTGGCAAACCTTGAACTTGAAGGACACATCTTTTCTCAACCTCATTATCTATGTTTCTATCAGCTGCATGCATGAAACTGGCACAATCACAACATTTATTGTGCAACAATATAAAAAAATGTAGTTCTTAGTAAATATTGAATTTTCACAATTTACACATCATTTTTATCAGTTAGCGACCATGTGCTGTTATTTCACAAACACCTGAAAAAAGAGACTAGGGTTTAAGAAAGCACCAAATAGCTCCAGATTCAGCAAATGTGTTTTATACAAGAAGTGAAATAATGGCTATTTTCCTGCTTCTCATTCCAGTAAATGTTAAACACATCATCTTAATTTTCCCTCCTTATGCACTATTCATTCATCCTTGTTTTGCATATAAAAGGGAGTGGACACCCCACCTGGGTGTCTCCGTCAGTCACACCTTCCTCTGCTCTGGAACACAAAAAACCTCTGCCGGTACACCGCAATGTACCCCAATCACCAGGCAAGACTAGTGTTAGGGTAACAAGAAAGATGGGTCTCCTGTATCTAGATTTCAGTTTTATAGAGTTTTCTCGTTGTGTTTGGATAAGCTAGGGTTGTTGAATCAAGGTTTTTCGTTACATTCTTTTAGAATTGGGGCTGCGACAGAAGCAGCAAGATTGGGGGTTTTTAAGTTATATTTAATGATATCCTATGGTTAGCTCTTGGCTGGTAGGGCAGAGCTTTGGTGTTTGGTATATATCTATATCTAAATGTCACTCCTGCTTTGCCTTTAACCTGCTCAATAAATATTTTGGCTTTTATTTTACCTTGACAGAAAGTACAGGCTTTCCTCATAATATAAATATATATCACTGCAGAATTAAAACTGTTTTACATAGTACATCAGTCTCCTTGAATGATTAGAGAGTCACAATATCCATCCATGTAGCTCTGTCTCATTCACTTTTGCGTGTCCTTACAGGTGTGTCAAAAATCTGGTGAGATCTCCCTTCTCAAGCAGCAGCTAAAACATTCCCAGGCAGATGTTTCTCGGAAACTAAATGAGATAGTTGGGCTCAGAAGACAACTAAAATAAACCAAGGCCTTTCTGAGGGAAAAGGAGGAACAGATTGCTTCCATTAAAGATTCTTATAGCTCAAAGAGTGTCAGCCTGGAGATCTGTGAGACCGAGATGCAGAGGAAGCAGAGTGAAGCTCAGCAGATGAAGGAGAAACTAAGTCAATGTGAAGAGGAGATAGGAAGCTTGAAGGAAGCTCCAACAAACCTAGGCCAGAACCCATACAACCCAGAACTCAATGAAAAGTTGAGAGACACTCTTGCTTGTGAAAGCGACAAAGCCAAAATGAAACGCCAAAATGAGGACAGTGTGATCATCCTGAAGAAGGACATTGAGAGGCTCCAGTTAGAACTTATAATAGAAAGGCAACAAAGGGATCAGCAGGTGGTGGACTTTGAGGACGAGAGACGTACATGGCAAGAGGTGAAGGATAAAGTGATTAAGTATCAGAAGCAGCAGCAACTCAACTATATATAGATGTATCAGAAGAACCAACAGCTGAACCAGAGGATCAGTGAAATAACCACAAAGGTTACTGCTCCACCAGCTGATGATAAGAAACCATGGACACCATCCAGGTTAGAAAGGATAGAATCCATTGAGATCTAATCACAATTGAACCAAGTCTACACAGCTAGATTTTCACTGTGCATGTGCAACCTATTCCAGCTCATGAACATCAGGAGAAAACATTCAGACACAAGCCTTCAATCCTAGAGGGACTCCAAAAAAAAAATGGAAATTTATACACAGGAAATCTTGGTTACTGTGTATGATCAGTTGTACACATCATATTAAGAGTGGACAACCTGTGGATCTGCTTCTGTCATTGGACTACAATGTAGATCACTAACAATTGTTAATCCTCAGGCTGTGCACCCTTATTCTATAATTACAACAAATACAATAATAAACATAATTCATATTTTTGAGCAGTGAAATTTCCCTATGTTCTTATTAGAAATATATCTTAAATAAAAGGGGGAAGAAACATTTTATTTCTTTTTTTTTGTCCTAGATTTGCTTATAGGAGACAGAAATGTACCCACATTAGAATTAATTTGTTTGCAAATTCACATTTTGTAAATAAAGTGAGCAGGGCTGTAGAATAGGGTCCTAACGAAACCATTTCAAGTTTCAAAAGTGAGCCACTAGAAAATGGAATAATGTTCTTCAAAATTCCAATGACACCCATTTCTCAGTCTCCCACTTGTAAAAATATTAGCGTATTCTGCACTAGAAAATCCTGTCAGTTAATCCAGAGATTGGGGCCACACTATGCGTACAGTTAAAGGGATAGTAATACTTTGTTTTATCTTGATTTCATTTTGTAGGCATTAAAAAAAACATGAAGAACGATATGTCTTATCTCTCAAACCTTTATGGTTTGAGAGATATTCACAAGCAAAGTTTTCCCCTCCCGCCCCTTTTACCTAGTGTAAGCCCACTCTTCTCAGATGTGGAATCCAGTCCATAGACCAGACAGATAACAGCAGGAGACAATCTTCTTCCTATGAGAACAATGAAAGCCCCGCCCCTTTTACCTAGTGTAAGCCCACTCTTCTCAGATGTGGAATCCAGTCCATAGACCAGACAGATAACAGAAGGGGACAATCTTTTTCCTATGAGAACAATGAAATCCCTGCCCCCCTTGACAAGTTTTTCAGGTTTTTCCCTTATCTTAATTGAAGATTGTCCCTCTCTGCAGTCTACCTGTGCACCTCCCTTCTGATCTGGCTGAGCAGTGTTATAACAGTAAAAGGGGCAGGAGGGGGATACTTTATCATTGAATTACTCTTGGACTACAACTCTGACAGAATTAACACTCTCCAAATTCCAAATACTATGATGATTAATTAGAGCTGCTTTTATTATGAAACATTACTATCCCTTTAAAAAAAACTGGGAATGTTAGCACATTGAAAAAGTGATGGCAGCATGGAGCCCTTCAGCTGCTTCCAGACTATAAATTCCATTATTCTCCTCCAGGCTTTGTGCTGGAGGGCCACACATTGCTCATCCCATTTCCCAAAGTTTGAGATTGCAAACGAATGAATAGCAAAACACGGTGAGTTTTTCTTAAAGTGAAGATAAAGAAAAATGAATGCACGTAAACATTAATGATGACAAATCGGTCGGATTCGCTGATTCTACGTTACTAGAAACGTATTTATCAATAACATTGCTTTGTGTTTATTTTGTGACTATTACTAATATTAACCCTTTGAGTGCCAGAGTGGTACGCAACGCATTGCGAAGTACCCCTCTGGCACTCAAAGAGTTAAGAATAATCTTTGAAGTTGTCATTTTTACTCAAAAAAGATTTGCGAATTATTGATAAATATACCCTAAGTCAAGAATGAGCAACATGAGGCCCACCAGCTGCTGCTGGACTTCAACTGCCATCATTCCCCACCAACCCTTTGCTGGTGGGGGATGATGGGAATTTCTGCTGTTAAAAGCCCAATTTAAGTCAATGGTAATTTTTTTGTTTCTAATTTCTTAAAAAAAATGAAGACATTATTGAACTAGAAAAAGTTGAAAGCCAACAAAACTGATTAAGGGATTGGAAGATGTTAGTTATAAAGTGAAACTAGCCACGTACATTAGAGAAATACTGCATGTTAGAGGCCAATGCAAAGAGCCCTCTGGGTAACTCTTTATTCAAATAGCTGAGGAAAAACAATGGGTCCTCCATTAAGATTAGATGAAAAATGTTTGAGGCTAAGAGGAAGGGATTTTTGTACAGTAAGGGTGGTAAAGATTAGGAATTCTTTGCTTTGGGAGGCATATACTGTAGGTCAAAAAGGTATTGGACATCATATTAGGCAAGAGATTTATGACAGCTGGTTACAATGAAATAGGGTAGTGATCCAAGGAGGAATTTGATAGTCTTTTTGGAGTTAGAAAGGACATTTTATCTAATTGTAGCAAAACTAGAAACGTCTTAAATTGTGGGGGTTTTTATTTATTTCTTCTGCATCACTAAAACAAGATTGATCTGGCAAACCTTGAACTTGAAGGACACATCTTTTCTCAACCTCATTATCTATGTTTCTATCAGCTGCATACATGAAACTGGCACAATCACAACATTTATTGTGCAACAATATAAAAAAATGTAGTTCTTAGTAAATATTGAATTTTCACAATTTACACATCATTTTTATCAGTTAGCGACCATGTGCTGTTATTTCACAAAGACCTGAAAAAAGAGACTAGGGTTTAAGAAAGCACCAAATAGCTCCAGATTCAGCAAATGTGTTTTATACAAGAAGTGAAATAATGGCTATTTTCCTGCTTCTCATTCCAGTAAATGTTAAACACATCATCTTAATTTTCCCTCCTTATGCACTATTCATTCATCCTTGTTTTGCATATAAAAGGGAGTGGACACCCCACCTGGGTGTCTCCGTCAGTCACACCTTCCTCTGCTCTGGAACACAAAAAACCTCTGCCGGTACACCGCAATGTACCCCAATCACCAGGCAAGACTAGTGTTAGGGTAACAAGAAAGATGGGTCTCCTGTATCTAGATTTCAGTTTTATAGAGTTTTCTCGTTGTGTTTGGATAAGCTAGGGTTGTTGAATCAAGGTTTTTCGTTACATTCTTTTAGAATTGGGGCTGCGACAGAAGCAGCAAGATTGGGGGTTTTTAAGTTATATTTAATGATATCCTATGGTTAGCTCTTGGCTGGTAGGGCAGAGCTTTGGTGTTTGGTATATATCTATATCTAAATGTCACTCCTGCTTTGCCTTTAACCTGCTCAATAAATATTTTGGCTTTTATTTTACCTTGACAGAAAGTACAGGCTTTCCTCATAATATAAATATATATCACTGCAGAATTAAAACTGTTTTACATAGTACATCAGTCTCCTTGAATGATTAGAGAGTCACAATATCCATCCATGTAGCTCTGTCTCATTCACTTTTGCGTGTCCTTACAGGTGTGTCAAAAATCTGGTGAGATCTCCCTTCTCAAGCAGCAGCTAAAACATTCCCAGGCAGATGTTTCTCGGAAACTAAATGAGATAGTTGGGCTCAGAAGACAACTAAAATAAACCAAGGCCTTTCTGAGGGAAAAGGAGGAACAGATTGCTTCCATTAAAGATTCTTATAGCTCAAAGAGTGTCAGCCTGGAGATCTGTGAGACCGAGATGCAGAGGAAGCAGAGTGAAGCTCAGCAGATGAAGGAGAAACTAAGTCAATGTGAAGAGGAGATAGGAAGCTTGAAGGAAGCTCCAACAAACCTAGGCCAGAACCCATACAACCCAGGACTCAATGAAAAGTTGAGAGACACTCTTGCTTGTGAAAGCGACAAAGCCAAAATGAAACGCCAAAATGAGGACAGTGTGATCATCCTGAAGAAGGACATTGAGAGGCTCCAGTTAGAACTTATAATAGAAAGGCAACAAAGGGATCAGCAGGTGGTGGACTTTGAGGACGAGAGACGTACATGGCAAGAGGTGAAGGATAAAGTGATTAAGTATCAGAAGCAGCAGCAACTCAACTATATATAGATGTATCAGAAGAACCAACAGCTGAACCAGAGGATCAGTGAAATAACCACAAAGGTTACTGCTCCACCAGCTGATGATAAGAAACCATGGACACCATCCAGGTTAGAAAGGATAGAATCCATTGAGATCTAATCACAATTGAACCAAGTCTACACAGCTAGCTTTTCACTGTGCATGTGCAACCTATTCCAGCTCATGAACATCAGGAGAAAACATTCAGACACAAGCCTTCAATCCTAGAGGGACTCCAAAAAAAAAAAAGAAATTTATACACAGGAAATCTTGGTTACTGTGTATGATCAGTTGTACACATCATATTAAGAGTGGACAACCTGTGGATCTGCTTCTGTCATTGGACTACAATGTAGATCACTAACAATTGTTAATCCTCAGGCTGTGCACCCTTATTCTATAATTACAATAAAATACAATAATAAACATAATTCATATTTTTGAGCAGTGAAATTTCCCTATGTTCTTATTAGAAATATATCTTAAATAAAAGGGGGAAGAAACATTTTATTTCTTTTTTTTTGTCCTAGATTTGCTTATAGGAGACAGAAATGTACCCACATTAGAATTAATTTGTTTGCAAATTCACATTTTGTAAATAAAGTGAGCAGGGCTGTAGAATAGGGTCCTAATGAAACCATTTCAAGTTTCAAAAGTGAGCCACTAGAAAATGGAATAATGTTCTTCAAAATTCCAATGACACCCATTTCTCAGTCTCCCACTTGTAAAAATATTAGCGTATTCTGCACTAGAAAATCCTGTCAGTTAATCCAGAGATTGGGGCCACAGTATGCGTAGAGTTAAAGGGATAGTAATATTTTGTTTTATCTTGATTTCATTTTGTAGGCATTAAAAAAAACATGAAGAACGATATGTCTTATCTCTCAAATCTTTATGGTTTGAGAGATATTCACAAGCAAAGTTGTCCCCTCCCGCCCCTTTTACCTAGTGTAAGCCCACTCTTCTCAGATGTGGAATCCAGTCCATAGACCAGACAGATAACAGCAGGGGACAATCTTCTTCCTATGAGAACAATGAAAGCCCCGCCCCTTTTACCTAGTGTAAGGAATCTCTTCTCAGATGTGGAATGCAGTCCATAGACCAGACAGATAACAGAAGGGGACAATCTTCTTCCTATGAGAACAATGAAATCCCTGCCCCCCTTGACAAGTTTTTCAGGTTTTTCCCTTATCTTAATTGAAGATTGTCCCTCTCTGCAGTCTACCTGTGCACCTCCCTTCTGATCTGGCTGAGCAGTGTTACAACAGTAAAAGGGGCGGGAGGGGGATACTTTATCATTGAATTACTCTTGGACTACAACTCTGACAGAATTAACACTCTCCAAATTCCAAATACTATGATGATTAATTAGAGCTGCTTTTATTATGAAACATTACTATCCCTTTAAAAAAAAACTGGGAATGTTAGCACATTGAAAAAGTGATGGCAGCATGGAGCCCTTCAGCTGCTTCCAGACTATAAATTCCATTATTCTCCTCCAGGCTTTGTGCTGGAGGGCCACACATTGCTCATCCCATTTCCCAAAGTTTGAGATTGCAAACGAATGAATAGCAAAACACGGTGAGTTTTTCTTAAAGTGAAGATAAAGAAAAATGAATGCACGTAAACATTAATGATGACAAATCGGTCGGATTTGCTGATTCTACGTTACTAGAAACGTATTTATCAATAACATTGCTTTGTGTTTATTTTGTGACTATTACTAATATTAACCCTTTGAGTGCCAGAGTGGTACGCAACGCATTGCGAAGTACCCCTCTGGCACTCAAAGAGTTAAGAATAATCTTTGAAGTTGTCATTTTTACTCAAAAAAGATTTGCGAATTATTGATAAATATACCCTAAGTCAAGAATGAGCAACATGAGGCCCACCAGCTGCTGCTGGACTTCAACTGCCATCATTCCCCACCAACCCTTTGCTGGTGGGGGATGATGGGAATTTCTGCTGTTAAAAGCCCAATTTAAGTCAATGGTAATTTTTTTGTTCCTAATTTCTTAAAAAAAATGAAGACATTATTGAACTGGAAAAAGTTGAAAGCCAACAAAACTGATTAAGGGATTGGAAGATGTTAGTTATAAAGTGAAACTAGCCACGTACATTAGAGAAATACTGCATGTTAGAGGCCAATGCAAAGAGCCCTCTGGGTAACTCTTTATTCAAATAGCTGAGGAAAAACAATGGGTCCTCCATTAAGATTAGATGAAAAATGTTTGAGGCTAAAAGGAAGGGATTTTTGTACAGTAAGGGTGGTAAAGATTAGGAATTCTTTGCTTTGGGAGGCATATACTGTAGGTCAAAAAGGTATTGGACATCATATGAAATAGGGTAGTGATCCAAGGAGGAATTTGATAGTCTTTTTGGAGTCAGAAAGGACATTTTATCTAATTGTAGCAAAACTAGAAACGTCTTAAATTGTGGGGTTTTTTATTTATTTCTTCTGCATCACTAAAACAAGATTGATCTGGCAAACCTTGAACTTGAAGGACACATCTTTTCTCAACCTCATTATCTATGTTTCTATCAGCTGCATGCATGAAACTGGCACAATCACAACATTTATTGTGCATCAATATAAAAAAATGTAGTTCTTAGTAAATATTGAATTTTCACAATTTACACATCATTTTTATCAGTTAGCGACCATGTGCTGTTATTTCACAAAGACCTGAAAAAAGAGACTAGGGTTTAAGAAAGCACCAAATAGCTCCAGATTCGGCAAATGTGTTTTATACAAGAAGTGAAATAATGGCTATTTTCCTGCTTCTCATTCCAGTAAATGTTAAACACATCATCTTAATTTTCCCTCCTTATGCACTATTCATTCATCCTTGTTTTGCATATAAAAGGGAGTGGACACCCCACCTGGGTGTCTCCGTCAGTCACACCTTCCTCTGCTCTGGAACACAAAAAACCTCTGCCGGTACACCGCAAAGTACCCCAATCACCAGGCAAGACTAGTGTTAGGGTAACAAGAAAGATGGGTCTCCTGTATCTAGATTTCAGTTTTATAGAGTTTTCTCATTGTGTTTGGATAAGCTAGGGTTCTTGAATCAAGGTTTTTCGTTACATTCTTTTAGAATTGGGGCTGCGACAGAAGCAGCAAGATTGGGGGTTTTTAAGTTATATTTAATGATATCCTATGGTTAGCTCTTGGCTGGTAGGGCAGAGCTTTGGTGTTTGGTATATATCTATATCTAAATGTCACTCCTGCTTTACCTTTAACCTGCTCAATAAATATTTTGGCTTTTATTTTACCTTGACAGAAAGTACAGGCTTTCCTCATAATATAAATATATATCACTGCAGAATTAAAACTGTTTTACATAGTACATCAGTCTCCTTGAATGATTAGAGAGTCACAATATCCATCCATGTAGCTCTGTCTCATTCACTTTTGCGTGTCCTTACAGGTGTGTCAAAAATCTGGTGAGATCTCCCTTCTCAAGCAGCAGCTAAAACATTCCCAGGCAGACGTTTCTCGGAAACTAAATGAGATAGTTGGGCTCAGAAGACAACTAAAAGAAGCCAAGGCCTTTCTGAGGGAAAAGGGGGAACAGATTGCTTCCATTAAAGATTCTTATAGCTCAAAGAGTGTCAGCCTGGAGATCTGTGAGACCAAGATGCAGAGGAAGCAGAGTGAAGCTCAGCAGATGAAGGAGAAACTAAGTCAATGTGAAGAGGAGATAGGAAGCTTGAAGGAAGCTCCAACAAACCTAGGCCAGAACCCATACAACCCAGAACTCAATGAAAAGTTGAGAGACACTCTTGCTTGTGAGAGCGACAAAGCCAAAATGAAACGCCAAAATGAGGACAGTGTGATCATCCTGAAGAAGGACATTGAGAGGCTCCAGTTAGAACTTACAATAGAAAGGCAACAAAGGGATCAGCAGGTGGTGGACTTTGATGACGAGAGACGTACACTGTATAATGGTACTGAGAATCTAAACACTGTTACTGATCACACTACTCTGTATAATCATGAGTATCTACACATTGATACAAATTGAGAATGTACAAACTGATACTGATCACACCGCTCTGTATAATGGTACTGATATCTACACACTGATACTGATCACACCGCACTGTGTAACTGTACTGAGTATCTACACACTGATACTGATCACACCGCTCTGTTTAATGGTACTGATATCTACACACTGATACTGATCACACCGCTCTGTATAATTGTACTGAGTATCTACACACTGATACTGATAACACCGCACTGTATAATGGATTTGAGTATCTACACACTGATACTGATCACACAGCACTGTATAATTGTACTGAGTAGCTACACACTGATACTACGTCACCAGGTACAATTCTTCTTCTGCTACAGGACAACGGATTAAAAAAAATAAATAAAAAATACATATCCGTGTGTTGTTAAGGACGGACTAACGATCTAGACCAACTTCATTGTATGTGAATGTTCCCCTTTAAAGAGCTGAGGAAATTGGTAGTGAGACAACACTGGTGTTGCATCTCTGGTGCTTAAAGGGTTAAGCTATTGCAAGAATTTCAACATTTGCTTATTCTGCAATACTTAAATATTCAATTTATCTACACTAATAATTAAAAATTCATCAAATCTGTTCTTCCAAACTAATGTAAGATAATGGTACAAACATCCATTTCAAACTTTGTTTATTCATTATTGCTGCAGAATTATTTTCCGTCACACTACAGTGTATTAGGCGCACTATATACACCAATTGTAAAGTCTCCTCCATCTTAGTGGGACCAGCTATATGGTCATTTTTACCATGAGCAGATTAGTTGTAGCCAGGGTTACAGCCTATATTTTAGTTTAACTGCATATACTGTTCCAATACATCTACACAATTAATTCCCCAAAACAAAAAAATGAAACTTCTGAATTCACCATTATACAGGCTATAGTAAAGATTTGTTGACCCAAGTAACTCAGAATATTGCTATTTCATTCTAAAAATTTAAAAAAGAATTTTAAAGAGCTTGGGATATAGTGAGACAACATTGGTGTTGTACCTCTGGCACTTAAATAGTTAAGATTTTGCCAGAATTTCAACTATTTCTTCTACAGCAAAACTTTAAATAATCTATTTCTCTACACTAATATTTTTAAAAATGCATCAGATGTTTTTCCACACTAATGTAGGTAAATGATACCAGCATTCATTTAATTTTTTGGTTATTTTATTCATGAATGTTGCAGAATTCTTGTTCCACATACTAGAGTGTATTAGGTGCACCATACACGCCAAGTGTAAAGACTCATCCCTAATCTTAGTGGGACCACCTGGTAATTTTAACCCAAGCAGGTTAGTGGTAGACAGGGGTACAGCGTACTGTTCACGTTGAACTGGATTTACTCAGCTAATAAAGCTACACAATGAATTCCGCGAATATTTAAAAAAAAAATCTCTATGTATGTAATTGGAGGTCAGTATACTGGATTCATCATTACACAGGCCATGTTACAGATTTGTTGATCCAGGTAACTCAGAATATTGCTATTTCATTCTACAAATGTAAAATAAGCTTTTGGAAGAGATTGGGATATAGTGAGACAACATTGGTGTTGTACCCCTGGCACTTAAATATCTAAGCTTTTGCCAGAATTTCAACATTTGCTTATACAGCAAAACTTAAATATTCTATTTCTTTATAGTAATATTTTTAGAACTGCATCAGATGCTTTTCCACACTAATGTAGGTAAATGATACCAACATTCATTAAATTTTTTGGTTATTTTATTCATGAATGTTACAGAGTTATTGTCCCACATACTAGAGTGTATTAGGTGCACCATACATGCCAAATGTACAACCTCCTCCCTAATCTTAGTGGGACCACCTGGTAATTTTAATTCAAGCAGGTTAGTGGTAGACAGGGGTACGGCTTACTGTTCACTTTGAAATGGATTTACTCAGCCAATAAAGCTACACAATGAATTCCGCGAATATTTTTTTTTAAAAAAATCTCTATGTATGTAATTGGAGGTCAGTATACTGGATTCATCATTACACAGGCCATGTTAAAGATTTGTTGATCCACAAATCCATGTAACTCAAAATATTGCTATTTCATTCTAAAAATGTGAATAAGCTTTTTGAAGAGCTTGGAATATAGTGAGACAACAATGTTGTTGCACTACTTCCATACAAAGGGTTAATAATTGCACAATATGTGCTTATTAATAAATCTAGATTTCACCCCTCTGTAATACAGAACAATTGCAGTATAAACCTAATAGAGAACAATTCCTTAAGCTATTAACAGTATTCCCTGCCTGCTTTCCCTATTACCTAACACCCAGAGAGACACACAACCACCCTCCATTACATCCCCTCACACACTAAAATGGAGCTGCCTCAGAACCTTTTATACTCAGTACCATAGAGCTGACAGTGACCAGAGCACCTCAGGAAGTGACTGAGAGACAGAGCTAGGTACAACAGTGACCCCTACTGCTCAGGCTTGATATATACACTGGTTGGTCTTCCTGTAGTGAGGAGCACTGAAACAACCAACAACAGGTGGCTTTCCAGCTATTGCTTAACCATTTCAGTGATAAAAAGGTATCCAATGCATTAGTTACCTCTCTGGCACTCATAGGTTTATCTGCAACTCTCAACATCCTCAGCAAGATTCTGGCCATCTGAGGATATAGAGACAATGGCCTGCCGAGGATGATGGGAGTTGTAGTTCAGTAACAGTTGGATAAGCTCACCTTGGGTTAATGATGGTATCTCTTAAAATACTATATTGCGTTCCATACAGATTCATTATACACTAATGAATTATAGATGTCATTGCATTGAAATAGGGATCTTAACCCCTTGAGTGCTACAGGTCTTGCGAAGCAATGCTTTTGAGCATTCAAGGGGGTAAAATCCCAATTTGAATCAATGGGATTTTTTGGGGATTTTTAGATCTTCCGTATGGTGCAATCGGTTTGCCCCAGAATTATCCCCTTAAGGACTGGGGAAATCTGGGGTGGTTTACACTTAAGGACAGGAGCAATTCTGACCTTTTTCATTAGGCCTTTGCTCCACAATGTTTTCCCTCTAAGTCTTTTATTCCATCCACACAAATGATACACTGTGTCTTTAAGTACAAGCAGGGCTTTCTTTTGTACCACACGTATATGGATAACCCACCATTTATTTTATTTCAAATAAAGAGAACGAGGAATAAATATATATATTTCTATTGGTTCTCTTCTGATAATTTGTGCCCAATGGGTTAATTTTTTATGGACACCACATGAAAGGTGTAACCGGTCATTAATAACAAAAAAATGTGTTTTAATGTAGCACGGTACCTTTGCTTTGAAAATCCCCATATCCCTCTTTTCCTCCCTACTTTAACACTTTCTTGGAGATAAGACTGTGTGGCGCGGTGTGTATAAGTGTATTACCTGGATCCACAAAACTAAAACCTCATTAATATTTGTTTAACCCCTTAACATCCAGTGAAACGTCAGCACTGTCACTACTGTTTTTCCCCTTAAGGACCAGTGACGGTCCTATCACGTCACAAATTTTTTACTCACAGAGCTCCTGCGGGAACACTGAGTAGTAGCAAGGACTGAAATTAATGATCACACCGCACTGTATAATGGTACTGAGTATCTACACAACAATACTGATCAGACCGCTCTGTATAATGGTACTGATATCTACACACTGATAACGATCACACCGCTCTGTATAATGGTTCTGATATCTAAACACTGATACTGATTACACCACACTGTATAATGGTACTGATATCTACACACTGATAATGATCACACCGCTCTGTATAATGGTTCTGATATCTAAACACTGATACTGATTACACCACACTGTATAATGGTACTGATATCTACACACTGATACTGATTACAACGCACTGTATAATTGTACTGAGAATGTACAAACTGATACTGATCACACTGCACTGTATAATGGTACTGATATCTACACACTGATACTGATCACACCGCAGTGTATAATGGTACTGATATGTACACACTGATACTGATCACACCGCACTGTATAATTGTATTGAGTATCTACACACTCATACTGATCCACCGCACTGTATAATTGTACTGAGAATCTACACACTGATAATGATCACACTGCACTGTATAATGGTACTTTAATGGTACTGATATTTATACCCTGATAGTGATCACACCACTCTGTATAATTGTACTGAGAATCTACACACTGATACTGATTACACCGCACTGTACACACTGATACAAATCACACCGCTCTGTATAATGGTACTGAGTATCTACACACTGATACTGATCACACCGCTCTGTATAATTTTACTGAGTATCTACACACTGATACTGATCACACCGCTCTGTATAATTGTACTGAGTATCTACACACTGATACTGATCACACCGCTCTGTATAATTGTACTGAGTATCTATACACTGATACTGATCGCACAGCACTGAAAATTGTACTAAGTATGTACACACTGATACGGATCACATTGCTCTGTATAATTAATTGTACAGAGAATCTACACACTGATACACATTACACCGCTCTGTATAATTCTACTGAGTATCTACACACTGATACTGATCACACCGCACTGTATAATTGTACTGAGTATCCATACACTGATACGGATCACACCACTCTGTATAATTGTACTGAGTATCTATATACTGATACTGATCACACTGCTCTGTGTAATTGTACTGAGTATCTACACACTGATACTGATCACAGCGCACTGTGTAATTGTACTGACTATCTAAACACTGATACTGATCACACCACACTGTATAGTTGTACTGAGTATCTACACACTGATACTGATCACACCGCACTGTATAATGGTACTGAGTATCTACACATTGATACAGATCACACCGTACTGTATAATTGTACTGAGTATCTACACACTGATACTGATCACACCGCTCTGTATAATGGTACTGAGAATCTAAACACTGTTACTGATCACACTACTCTGTATAATGATGAGTATCTACACACTGATACAGATTACACCGCACTATATAATTGTACAGAGTATCTACACACTGACACTAATCACATTGCATTGTATAATTGTTCTGAGTACCTACACACAGATACTGATCACACCACACTGTTTAACTGAACTGAGTATCTACATACTGATACTGATCACACAACACTGTATAATTGTACTGAGTATCTACACACTGATACTGATTACACCGCACTGTATAATGGTACTGATATGTACACACTGATACTGACCACACCGCACTGTATAATTGTACTGAGTATCTCCACACTGATACTGATCACACCGCACTGTATAATTGTACTGAGTATCTATACACTGATACTGATCACACCGCACTGTATATTTGTACTTAGGATCTACACACTGATACTGATCACATCGCACTGTATAATGGTACAGAGTATCTACACACTGATACTGATCACACGTCCCTGTATAATGGTACTAAGTATCTACGCACTGATATTGATCGCACCACATGAAGGGAACAGGGATAAGGTGTGTAATACTTATGTTCGGCACCCATAGGGTTAATAGTTACATTTGACTGCTTTGCAGAGATTCATGTACTAGGGAGGAAATCACTAGACTGGCTTATTCCAGCCTCTTATCTGTGTAATTGCAACAATCGTTAGAATATGTTGAAAGCTGCAAAGTTTCCAGACCCCCCCACGGGGGAGGAGATGGGATACTGCAGGAGCTGTTATCTGCATTCTCTCCCCTTCCCCCCCCTTCCTGTGAACAAGTTTTGCTTTTCTGTTTTTTTTTATAATTTTCTGCTCTATGTTGAAACTGTGAAACTGTGCACCTCGCCCCTCCCTGTAGGGGAGGGGGCTGTATAGGGCTATAAAGGTTTTGTATGATAAGAATAAAGAGAGAGCTTGTATTGTATACGCTGTTGTGTGTGTTTCTTTGCGAACTTTACAGCCTCCCAGTATACTGGTAATTGACATAGATTCCACAGATTGATCATAAGGGAGTAAAAAGGTACCATACCTAGCAAAGATAACATAAGAGTGTGACAGGTGCCCTCTCAGGCAGCGATCCAGGTAAAGATTCCCTAACAGTTTTTGGTGGAAGAATGCGGGCGTGTGCATCCATGGGTAAGTGACTACATGTTGTCGCCGTCCCAGGGATCACACTGCCGTGTTAAGGGTTGAGTGAAATAGGAAGATAGGGAGTGAGTTTCTGTTAGTCTAATATATCAGCGCGCTATAGAAATAAGGTTCGAGGCATAGGGACTCGGGAACCAAGATATGAGGTTCGAGGCATAGGGACTCGGGAACCAGTATAGTTCGAACCACCGTACTCGGGAACTAAGGCTCGAGGAGCCAGATTGATAGACTCGGGAACCAAGGTTCGAGAAATCAGATTGATAGACTCGGGAACCAAGGTTCGAGAAATCAGACTGGCAGACTCGGGAGCCACGGTTCGAGGAACCTATAAGGTAGACTCGGGAACCGATGTTCGAGCACATTAGGGGTGGTTCGGGATCTACTGTAGTCGGGAATAACCACAGGATTCGGCCCTTGGCAGTCTCGGAAGGTCACCGTGGATGACAACTGGGAGACTGCCCGGTAAATTAAGTGAGTGGCATTTGACTACCGAATATTAGACAGCAGAACACTCTCCACTATAAGGTCCCTCTGTGAGTCTATGTCAATAATCTACTGTTCTGTCTTCTCTTGTCTGTCAAATTGTTTCGTGATACTATATGGTTACTATGCACTTGTGTTGAAATATGGATGTTTGTAGAGATGTCAATTAAGTATTGTATCAAAGGATATTAGAGGCTAAGAATAAGTATTGTGTTATTGTGTGCTGTCCCCGGTTCAGGTGAAGGTAAGCACTGGGACCGGGTGTTATTCCAGGTGAAGGTGAGCACCTGAATTTTTACTCCTTTTCTTTTCCTCGTTTATTTGACATTGTGATTGCATTGTATTGTACAACTTGTTGTAAGATGGGTGGTCAAGAGAGTAAGACCCCAGAAATAGGTGAGGATTGTATATACTATGTAGAGAGACTGACAGGGGGTTCCTATTACACTATTCCATTCGTGTCTAATTTGGTCCTGCAAGATACCACCCACTGACTTTCTCCCCCTGATCACTGTGAAAATTTACAACTGTCTCGTATTTGTTGCGCATGGCTTACCTGTTTTACATACATGTTATGTGTCGTTTGTCTGGGGTAGATACGTGCCCTGTTCCGGAGGGATATAGTAAGTGAACACAGAAAGAGGGAGAGCGTGCCCACATCACCAGAGAGAGAGACTTGAGGGACTAAGTTTAAGTAGTTACACGGTGGGATACAGACAAGTAGGGAATGGGGGTCACCCAAGGGAAGCCCCTTAAGGGCGTAGTGGCCCGGGATCTGGTGATGTTGAGAGGGGAAGGAACATTGTAAGAAAACGGGGAAGTTATTCAGTGTGTGTGGATTATTGCTATCAAAATCAGGTACTAACACATTATGCATTCATTTAGTGACAGCTAGGCAGGGGTTAAGCCGCCATGCTTGTAAAATGTTGATGCTATGAGAAAGTTAGCGCAGCTCTGATTCCCCCTCCCTTCTCTTTCATTCTGCCTCTCCCCCTTGTTCTCTCTGTTCTTAGATAAGACACAAGTAACGGAATTTCAAGGTCAGCAACGCTGCTGTTTTCTTAAAGGTCCTATTGTTAAGATGTTGTCTAGTAGCTGGGAACTAACAGCTGACAGGGGCAGGTTTTTGTACATTTATGTGGAAATGTATTGCCAGGATCAGGTACTGGTAGGCCACCAGTAATTAGCCTGGACAGGCACACGGTATTGGTTCTGAGATAAAATGTTGCAACATTTAGGTAAATTCAATCCTAATTTTGTGTAATCAATTGTATGGATCCAAGCAAGTAAAATTATGGATTTGTTCAAGAAATTGTCAATGTGTTATAGATAATAGAACTGAAATTATGTTCTTGAGTGAGAAGAGGCAGGAATGTGGGGGCTGTCTTGCTGGAAGTGTCTGAGGGGGTTTTGGCATTGGTCTTACCGGTTCAATGGTCCTCAGTGATCTAAGACCGAATAGTCCAGCCAGTCCACCCGGCGCGGTCACGGGCACCCCTTCCTCTCCTGTTTTGACTTCTTGGGAAACATATGTTTCAACTGAAGTGGTGCACCCAATGTGTATGTGTATATATGTGTATATATGTATATGTTCAACTGAAGATTTGTTGAATTGTGATTTAGCCTCCATAAGAACAAATTGTAGTTATGTATATGTGCCCTTTGCAACCTGTTGTCTGTTAATTAGAGAAACAGCAATCCTGCTTTCCCTGAAAATGACAGGAAGGGGTTAAATGCCTGTGTGCTGATTCTCTCCCACTATGAGACGATCGCGCAGCATCAGACCCCTCCCTCTCCTGTGTAAATTCTTCCCAGTTGTAATAATGTTATGGGGGAATGAAAGAGAAAAGATTGTTGACACATATAAGAAATTAACTTCTAATGAAATTAGAGACAGATAAGTAGGGACTGCAGATGCATTCCCTCTTAATGACGTGACTGATAATGTATTATTGTTTTACTGTTCTCTGATCCTGGGGTCCGTGCGGACATGTGGGGAACCTCCTTTGAATCTTCCTGGGGTGCAGTAGGTTGTGCAGCAGAGGGATAAGTCCCTTGCTGCATCTTTGCATGGATTTAGGGGAACACTGAGAGTGTGTTGAGCGAGCCAGTAAGTGAAGTAATGGAGAAAGAAAGGACAGAAGTTATGTACAGAGATACAGAGGGAGACACAAAGACTAGGCAGATATTGAAGGACCATGTAAAGTTTCATGCTTTAGCAATTGCAGGTAAAGTTGGCACTGTTGAAGCAGGTAGAAGGAATAATGTAAGTGGTACAGCGAGATCTAAGCAGGTAGGAAAGAATACATGTTTTTACTGTAAACAGGAAGGACATTGGAAGTGAAATTACCCCAAGCTGAGAAATAAGTATGGATATACAGACAGAAATCCCCAGGAAGAAGGTGCATCTGTTGGTGGTGATGCAGACAGAAACGACTCACCTAATAAGACAGAATAGGAAGGGATCAGGATCAGTCTTTTTAGCATTATCCTATAGTGCAGGAGGGTGGAATTCATAGTGAAGAAAACTATCAGTATAGTAGGGGTGGATTGAATTCCCTCCTCTATGCCATATATACAACCTATGGAAGTTACCATAGAAGGGACTATGGTCCAAGATGGTTTTCTCCTATCAGAGTCATGCCCCATTGCACTGTTGGGAAGGGATTTGTTGACCAGATTGAGGACAGAGATAACTTTTGACGCTGACAAGATAGAGGTATATGTACCCGACTATTATGACTTGACTTTCCAGATGGCACTGAGACACACTTCCCAGGATAGTCATGATTCAGACATCCCGGAGGAGGTTCTGCGCTCAGTGCCCTCTGCTGTTTGAGCAGCTGGAAAGCCAGGGGTTGGTAGAGATGCCCGACCCGTTATTGACTTGCAGCCTAATGCAGGACCGGTCTAGGTCAGATAGTACCCCATCAGCAAAGAGGCTAGGCAAGGGTTAAGCTAATAGTGGCCAATATTTTGACTGAAGGATTGTATGACAAACTGACTATGATTCTCCTGATACGATAGTATGGGATGAACTGAAGCGGGTGCTGATGTTCGCCCCTGCTTTAGCTCTGCCAAAACCAGTTACCCTATTGCCCGAGGACATAAATGATCCTCCAGAGCATGACTGTGTAGAAGCCCTGGAGGAAGTGACTTTACCCAGACCAGATCTGTACAAAGTAAGTTAGAAATTGTTGGGATTTGTGTGATATATACTTGTAAATAAATCCTAAAATGTGACATATTCTAATCACTGGGGCCAGGCAATGGGCTTGGGTGTCATTTGAACTGCTCCAGATAGATTATATTGGGTTGTTTTGCAGCCTGTACTGGGATTTTAGTATGCTGTTGTAATAGTTGATTAATTGTCTAAGTGGCTAGAGACATTTCTTTTGAAAGGAGCTACTGCGGGATCAGTAGCTAAGGTGTTAATAAGAAAAGTAATTCCAAGGTTTGGTTTGCCTCGAGTCATTGGGTCAGACCATGGAAAACATGTTACAGTTGAAATTGTTAAAAGTAATTGTGTCACTCTAGGGGTGGACTGGAGATATCATACCCCCTGGAGGCCTCAATCCTCTGGACAAGTTGAGAGGATGAACCAGACTCTTAAGCGCTCTCTGACCAAACTATGTACTGAACTAAGACTCAAATGGCCAGAGGCGCTTCCCCGTGCCTTGACTCACTTCAGGGTGACCCCTTCCAAATCCTTAAAAGTTTAGTCCTTAAGAGATCCTCTTCGGTAGGCCCTGGAATAGGATTGTGATGTATCACGGATCTACCTTAGAGATTGGTAATCAGCAGATTATGGATTATGTAACTGCTTTGCAGCATACCCTTTCTTTTCTTCCCAGATTTTCTGTTCAACAGCCTTTGCTTTCGGCTGGCCCAGTGCAAGTTTCCAGATTGGAGAGTGGGTATATGTACAGACATGGAGAACAGAGTGTTTGGAGCCCCAGTGGAAGGGTGCATTGCAGCTTCTGTTGACAAGTTACAGCGCAGTCACGCTGCATAAAGGAAAGACCTGGATATACCACGCCAGAGTGACAGCTGCACCAGAGCCTGAGCAGGATAAAGGCCCTGTGCCCTCCCAGTGCCCAGCAGATGCCCAGAGGGAGGCAGAACAGGGTGAAGGTCTGAGGCTTTTGTTCAGGAAATACCAGTAAGTAGGCTTATTGCATCGCCTACCTCCGTGGGACCAGTAAGCAGGCTTATTGCATCGCCTGCCACCGTGAGATCATCAAGTAGGTGTTTTGATGGGCATAATAATCCCTGACCACCTGCCTCCGTGGGACAAGACCATCATCAAGCTAGCACCCTCTGGCAGTGAAAGTGGCCTGCTTGGGGAGGTGCCCCTACAGATAGAAAATGATGGTCTAATGTGTATTAACATTATAAGTGTGGGGGGTGGAAGGCTGGCTTATGTATGCAACTTATGTCTCACCCTCACTCACGTAAGGATTTCTTAAAGGCCACCTCTGCACTGGGGTCAGATGGACTGCAGAGACACCCCAGAGACCCGTGAGAACTCCAATGTCTGGATCTACTTAGCACCAGCATGTTATGAACATTATGAACTTTTGCTTGTGCAACATGGTCAGCCCTACTGACGTTATGACCACTTGCCTCATCAGCGTGCCTGTTTCGCTAGCTGTAATCCAAAAGTTTTATTGTTCTTTATGTCCTATTTAAGTTTTTTGCTTTGCCTCATTGCCAAAAGGTGTAGTTCCCCTGGGTCAGGCCCTTACACCCAGTATTTAAGGCACCTCCACAGTCCTGCACCTCTATATGATGATGCCTTATCCAGAGTGTAAGATTTGTGTGAGTCCGGGTACACCCGGACTCAAAGAAGGGATTGAAAGGATTGTATAACATATAGAAGGGTTAAATATTCTTAGGGTTAAATTGTTTGTGTAACAAGTCATTACATATTTGTCAAACAGGCCATGTTAACATTATAAAGGGACGCAGCAATACTAGGGTTAAAACTGACATTTGCTAAGGTTTGTAGAAACCTGTGTAAAGGAGAAATGATTAACCCAAATACAGCCAGCCACATTCTGTTTTTTTTCTGGTTTCTTATCTATATGCTGAAAGCTAAGCTGTTCTCTTGCAAGAAATGTGCTCAAGGTTGTTTTAGGGAGTTTTTTTGCAGAATTTCCACTGTATTACAAATCTTAGTGAAAGGGGGGTCAGATGTGTAGAAGCTGAAATATAGTAGTTTTCCATTACTTGCTTTACCTCCCCTCTCCCTCCCTGAACTATGGGAGGGACGTTCTGTGTATCCTGTAACGTTTGCTATAGAATTTGTAAGTTAATGCCGCTCCTTCCCCCTTAAGGGAGGGGGGCTGATTGAGAGTATAAAAATGCTGTGTGGTAACAATAAAGGAAGTTAGGTTATCAAACTGCTGCTCTGTTGCTGTGCATACCACGCCCGTAACTCCCCTGCCAATCCGTATGCCCCTTACTTGAAAATGTTATCCCGCCGCCCTACCTCTCCCACCCCTTGCTATGACGATGTCCATGGCCCAGTGTAACCCCCAGAGTTTAGTTTGGTGAATCAGTTTAGTACTGATTCAAAGAAGGGATTGAAGGGTACAGGAAGGAGGTGTGTAATACTTGTGTTCGGCACCCATAGGGTTAATAGTTACATTTGACTGCTTTGCAGTGTGTTCGGCACCCATAGGGTTAATAGTTACATTTGACTGCTTTGCAGAGATTCATGTACTAGGGAGGAAATCACTAGACTGGCTTATTCCAGCCTCTTATCTGTGTAATTGCAACAATCGTTAGACTATGTTCAAAGCTGCAAACTTTCCAGACCCCCCCACGGGGGAGGAAATGGGATACTGAAGAACATGTTATCTGCATTCTCTCCCCTTTCCCCCCCTTCCTGGGAACAAGTTTTGCTTTTCTGTTTTTTTTTATAATTTTCTGCTCTATGTTGAAACTGTGAATCTGTGCACCGCCCCCCTCCCTTTAGGGGAAGGGGGGTTGTATAGGGCTATAAAATGCTATGTATGATAAGAATAAAGAGAGAGCTTGTATTGTATATGCTGTTGTGTGTGTTTCTTTGCGAACTTTACAGCCTCCCAGTATACTGGTAATTTATATAGATTCCACAGATTGATCATAAGTGTGTAGATACTCAGTACCATTATACAGGGACGTGTGATCAGTATCACTGTGTAGATATCAGTACCATTATACAGAGCAGTGTGATCAGTATCAGTGTGTAGATATCAGTACCATTATACAGAGCAGTGTGATCAGTATCAGTGTGTAGATACTCAGTACAATTATACAGTGCGGTGTTATCAGTATCAGTGTGTAGATATCAGTACAATTATACAGTGCCGTGTGATCAGTATCAGTGTGTAGATACTCAGTACAATTATACAGTGCGGTGTTATCAGTATCAGTGTGTAGATAGTACAATTATACAGTGTGGTGTGATCAGTATCATTGTGTACATACTCAGTACAATTATACAGTGCGGTGTTATCAGTATCAGTATGTACATTCTCAGTACAATTAAACAGTGCGGTGTGATCAGTATCAGTGTGTAGATACTCAGTACAATTATACAGTGCGGTGTGATCAGTATCAGTGTGTAGATACTCAGTACCATTATACAGTGCTGTGTGATAAGTATCAGTGTGTAGATACTCAGTACAATTATACAGTGCGGTGTGATCAGTATCAGTGTGTAGATACTCAGTACCATTATAGAGTGCTGTGTGATCAGTATCAGTATATAGATACTCAGTACCATTATACAGAGCGGTGTGATCAGTATCAGTGTGTGGATACTCTGTACAATTATACAGAGCGGTGTGATCAGTATCAGTGTGTAGATATCAGTACAATTATACAGTGCGGTGTGATCAGTATCAGTGTGTAGATACTCAGTACATTTATACAGAGCAGTCTGATCATTGTCAGTGTGTAGATACTCAGTACCATTATACAGAGCGGTGTGATCAGTATCAGTGTGTACATATCAGTACCATTATACAGTGCGGTGTGATCAGTACCATTGTGTAGATATTCAGTACAATTATACAGTGCGGTGTGATCAGTATCAGTGTTTAGATATCAGTACCATTATACAGAGCTGTGTGATCAGTATGAGTGTGTAGATATCAGTACCATTATACAGTGCGATGTGATCAGTATCAGTGTGTAGATACTGAGTACAATTAAACAGTGCTGTGTGATCAGTATCAGTGTGTAGATACTCAGTACAATTATACAGTGCGGTGTGATCAGTATCAGTGTGTAGATACTCAGTACCATTAAACAGTGCGGTGTGATCAGTATCAGTGTGTATATAGCAGTACCATTTACAGTGCGTTGTGATCAGTATGAGTGTGTAGATATCAGTACCATTATACAGTGCGATGTGATCAGTATCAGTGTGTAGATACTGAGTACAATTAAACAGTGCTGTGTGATCAGTATCAGTGTGTAGATACTCAGTACAATTATACAGTGCGGTGTGATCAGTATCAGTGTGTAGATACTCAGTACCATTAAACAGTGCGGTGTGATCAGTATCAGTGTGTATATAGCAGTACCATTTACAGTGCGTTGTGATCAGTATCAGTGTGTAGATACTCAGTACAATTATACAGTGCGGTGTGATCAGTATCAGTGTGTAGATACTGAGTACAATTAAACAGTGCGGTGTGATCAGTATCAGTGTGTAGATACTCAGTACAATTATACAGTGCGGTGTGATCAGTATCAGTGTGTAGATACTCAGTACCATTATACAGTGCGGTGTGATCTATATCAATGTGTAGATACTCAGTACAATTATACAGAACTATATGATCAGTAGCAGTGTATAGATACTCAGTACAATTATACAGAGCGGTGTGATCAATATCAGTGTGTAGATACTCAGTACAATCATACAGAGCAGTGTGAACAGTATCAGTGTGTAGATATCAGTACCATCATACAGTGCGGTGTGATCAGTATCAGTGTGTAGGTACTCAGTACCATTATACAGTGCGGTGTGATCAGTATCAGTGTCTACATACTCAGTACAATTATACAGAGCAGTGTGATCAATATCAGTGTGTAGATATCAGTACAATTATACATTGCTGTGTGATCAGTATCGGTGTGTAGATATCAGTACAGTTATACAAAGCGGTGTGATAGTTATCAGTGTGTAGATACTCAGTACCATTATACAGTGTGGTGTGATCAGTATCAGTGTGTAGATACTCAGTATCATTATACAGTGCGGTGTGATCAATATCAGTGTGTAGATACTCAGTACAATCATACAGAGCAGTGTGAACAGTATCAGTGTGTAGATATCAGTACCATCATACAGTGCGGTGTGATCAGTATCAGTGTGTAGGTACTCAGTACCATTATACAGTGCGGTGTGATCAGTATCAGTGTCTACATACTCAGTACAATTATACAGAGCAGTGTGATCAATATCAGTGTGTAGATATCAGTACAATTATACATTGCTGTGTGATCAGTATCGGTGTGTAGATATCAGTACAGTTATACAAAGCGGTGTGATAGTTATCAGTGTGTAGATACTCAGTACCATTATACAGTGTGGTGTGATCTGTATCAGTGTGTAGATACTGAGTACCATTATACAGTGCGGTGTAATCTGTATCAGTGTGTAGTACTCAGTACGATCATACACAGCGGTGTGATCATTAATTTCAGTTCTTGCTACTACTCAGTGTTCCCGCAGGAGCTCTGTGAGTAAAAAATTTGTGACGTGATAGGACCGTCACTGGTCCTTAAGGGAAAAACAGTAGTGACAGTGCTGACTTGTCACTGGATGTTAAGGGGTTAAAGAAATATTCATGAGGTTTTAGTTTTGTGGATCCAGGTAATACACTTATACACACCGCGCCACACAGTCTTATCTCCAAGAAAGTGTTAAAGTAGGGAGGAAAAGAGGGACATGGGGATTTTCTAAGCAAAGGTACCGTGCTACATTAAAACACATTTTTTTGTTATTAATGACCGGTTACACCTTTCATGTGGTGTCCATAAAAAATTAACCCATTGGGCACAAATTATCACAAGAGAACCAATAGAAATATATATATTTATTCCTCGTTCTCTTTATCAGTAATAAAATAAATGGTGGGTTATCCATATACGTGTGGTACAAAAGAAAGCCCTAGTTGTGCTTAAAGACACAGTGTATCATTTGTGTGGATGGAATAAATGACTTAGAGGGAAAACACTGTTGAGCAAAGACCTAATCAAAAAGGTCAGATTTGCTCCTGTCCTTAAGTGCAAACCACCCCATATTTCCCCAGTCATTAAGGGGTTAATTCTGGGACAAACCAATTACCATACTTGGGAACTTGCCGGGTTTCACCCGGAGACTTAGAGCTCTGTCTCCGGATGAAACCTTCAAATCTCTGGGTAATGTAACTCGTGACATCTGCAAGTGCAAATATTCAGTATAATTATTGTATAGTATTCCTGCACTTGGATGTCCTTGCAGCTTGCCTGAACACTTTGCCCAGTGCCTCCATCCACCTCCGCATGCCATATGACCCCCTCACTGTTACCCCACACCACCAGCGAGCCAGCCAATTGTTGCTGCTGGCATTTCTGAGAAAGAGAGACTCCAAGGTAATGACTCTGGTATTGCAGTGAGTGGTGGGCTGGAGGTAGAGCACGGTCAGTGGACCTCAGTAGATGTAGAAGCTCCGAAATGGCAGCTAGCTGGAACATATAACCTCTAAGTGTGTTGGTAAATTATTATTTTTTATTTAAAGTAATGGAAATCCTAGTGCGCACTAAGCATAGTTTGTATAGTCAGGGATGTACACACAACAGTGCCATCCGGACCCGCTATTGATTTTTTGGTAAATATTAACCCTTTGAATGCCAGACAGTAAGGGTTAAAAGATCTCAGGGACAGCCCATTTCAAGAGTTCCCAGGAATGTCAATTGCACCATAGGGAAGATGTAAGAATTCCCCCCAAAAATCCCATTGATTAAAATTGGAATTTTAACCCCTTGAATGCTAAAGAAGTCTCAAAAGCATTTTTTCGCAAGACCTCTAGCATTCAAGGGGTTAACATCCCTATTTCACTGAAATGACATCTATAATTCATTACAAAATCAGCTCTCAATTCTCATGAACATACTATGAATCTGTATGGAAAGCAATATGGTATTTTAAGAGGTACCATCATTAACCCAAGGTGAGCTTATCCAACTGTTACTGATCTACAACTCCCATCATCCTCGGCAGGTTGTTCAGTCCTAGACAGTCTGACAGATTGAAGGTTTACTCCAGTACGCGGATACTGGTTCGCTCCACTTATCAGAGGCGGTTCAGTCCTAGACAGCCTGACAGATTGAAGGTTTACTCCAGTACGCGGGTACTGGTTCGCTCCACTTATCAGAGGCTGTTCAGTCCTAGACAACCTGACAGATTGAAGATTTACTCCAGTACGCGGATACTGGTTCGCTCCACTTATCAGAGGCTGTTCAGTCCTAGACAACCTGACAGATTGAAGGTTTACTCCAGTACGTGGGTACTGGTTCGCTCCACTTATCAGAGGCGGTTCAGTCCTAGACAGCCTGACAGATTGAAGATTTACTCCAGTACGCGGATACTGGTTCGCTCCACTTATCAGAGGCTGTTCAGTCCTAGACAACCTGACAGATTGAAGGTTTACTCCAGTACACGGATACTGGTTCGCTCCACTTATCAGAGGCGGTTCAGTCCTAGACAGCCTGACAGATTGAAGGTTTACTCCAGTACGCGGATACTGGTTCGCTCCACTTATCAGAGGCTGTTCAGTCCTAGACAGTCTGACAGATTGAAGGTTTACTCCAGTACGCGGGTACTGGTTCGCTCCACTTATCAGAGGTTGTTCAGTCCTAGACAGACTGACAGATTAAAGGTTTACTCCAGTACGCGGGTACTGGTTCGCTCCACTTATCAGAGGTTGTTCAGTCCTAGACAGACTGACAGATTAAAGGTTTACTCCAGTACGCGGGTACTGGTTCGCTCCACTTATCAGAGGTTGTTCAGTCCTAGACAGTCTGACAGATTAAAGGTTTACTCCAGTACGTGGGTACTGGTTCGCTCCACTTATCAGAGGCGGTTCTGTCCTAGACAGACTGACAGATTGAAGGTTTACTCCAGTACGTGGGTACTGGTTCGCTCCACTTATCAGAGGCGGTTCAGTCCTAGACAACCTGACAGATTGAAGGTTTACTCCAGTACGCGGGTACTGGTTCGCTCCACTTATCAGAGGCGGTTCAGTCCTAGACAGCCTGACAGATTGAAGTTTTACTCCAGTACGCGGATACTGGTTCGCTCCACTTATCAGAGGCTGTTCAGTCCTAGACAGCCTGACAGATTGAAGGTTTACTCCAGTACGTGGGTACTGGTTCGCTCCACTTATCAGAGGCGGTTCAGTCCTAGACAGCCTGACAGATTGAAGGTTTACTCCAGTACGCGGATACTGGTTCGCTCCACTTATCAGAGGCTGTTCAGTCCTAGACAACCTGACAGATTGAAGGTTTACTCCAGTACGCGGGTACTGGTTCGCTCCACTTATCAGAGGTTGTTCAGTCCTAGACAGTCTGACAGATTGAAGGTTTACTCCAGTACGTGGGTACTGGTTCGCTCCACTTATCAGAGATTGTTCAGTCCTAGACAGTCTGACAGATTGAAGGTTTACTCCAGTACGCGGGTACTGGTTCGCTCCACTTATCAGAGGCTGTTCAGTCCTAGACAGTCTGACAGATTGAAGGTTTACTCCAGTACGCGGGTACTGGTTCGCTCCACTTATCAGAGGTTGTTCAGCCCTAGACAGTCTGACAGATTGAAGGTTTACTCCAGTATGCGGGTACTGGTTCGCTCCACTTATCAGAGATTGTTCAGTCCTAGACAGTCTGACAGATTGAAGGTTTACTCCAGTACGTGGATACTGGTTCGCTCCACTTATCAGAGAGTTGGGAGTCCAGGCATCTTGCAGCAAAGTCTCCACGGACATGCGATCCAGTGCTAACTACATATTGATTCATAGGGGACATTACAGCTTTTGTGCACAGATTATGGTAAATGCTGGGAGGGTATTAATAGAAAGCGTTACTGTTCCTTTAAAAACAATTTTGTAATCAATGACATCCTATAGGAAGGGTTAAAAAGGGTTTTTGTTTAGCACATAGTTGAGCAACATGTGACCCTCCAGCTGCTGTTGGACTAACACTCCCAATATCTTCTGTTGGCCATGTAGACAGCCGAGGGTGATGGTTGTGCTTGTCCAGCAGCAGCTGGAGAGCCACTGGTCATTTACGCCAATCTAGAAAGCAATTGGTTAAAACAGGAAAGAAAAGAAGATGGAAGTCAGGTGCAGGGAGTCTTATTTACTAAGAATAACAGGACCAACTCTGGGCTAGACCAAGTGCTCCATAGGGGACAACTAGGATCTTCCACTTCCTTTTTCTGCACACGGCCCTTACTTGTATCAGTTAGAAAAGTCCAGTAGACGTGTGGACATGGTCTGTGACCTCTGTGCATCTCACCTCCGTACACGTGACTCCACGGAATAAGACTTGGGTCTCACACACGTGGCACCTCGATGGCAGTCGGATCTTCCGCAGCTTGTGGCTTTTTGCTTCATTCGATTTCCTGGTCTTCTTATAGGGCCCAGAAGAGATGGGGTTTTCTGGAGCCTCTTGATTCCGACCTACAGAGAATAATCATCATGTTAATAGAGAAGTAAATCCAACAGGAATGTACCACTGTCTTTATACAGAAGGCCCATAGTCCCCTATGTGTCTGGGTATGACACACAAGTGAATAAGACATTCTAGGTGCCTATCAGAACATATTAAATGAATGGGAGATCTGCCTGAATGAAGACAATGTGCGTGTAAAGTGCACATTTACGTCACACTTGTACTACACGTTTCCTATCCACTATAATGGACTGTACACGCAGACGAGATGTGAAATAAATCCCACACGTCATTGTAATGTAATCCTGTTACTGAATAAGACACTGATCACACAGCCTGGATTTCATACAGTATTTCACTAATACAGGGCATTTATACAATTACTGGCCATATTAATGATGTAAAAAGGGGCAATTATGGAACCAACTGAACCGTAGATGGGAATATACAAATCTCAAATTATTTAAATGGGACTTTAACCTCTTGAATGCTGAAGAGGTCTGTTGCATTGGAGACACTGGCGCGTCCCAGCAGATCTCCCATTGTTACAATATGACAGTTATACAGAGAGGCTGCAGTAGGCACCCAGTGAAAGCTGGGATTACACTCAGAGCCAAAGGACATGACATGACTGCTGGGATCCGCTGTATAAATGTTCCTTTTGTTATAATTAACCCTCTGATTGCTATCATTAAGAATTAGTTGCTCTAGAGAAATCTCTAGAGTCCTATGGGGCCATTTACAGACGGCAGGACATACTTTACACATGAAAATTCAATGATGCAGATTTGTTACCGAAAGAAGAACAACGGCTCATAAAGTGACGTTTTACATCACAGCTTCTGGCATTCGAGGGGTTAATCCCCCAGATTAAATCCATGGTGATTGTTCCTTATTGTACAGAATAGGAATCACTGCACCTCCTGCACTCTCTGAATCCATGAACATAACCACACCGGTTCCCTACAGACCTACATTCACCACAGAGGGGCGCTTCTCTTATAACCCTTTGAGTGCCAGTGCTTTGCAATGCGCTGTGTACCCCTCTGGCACTCAAAGGGTTAAAACACAGGAAAACAACTGAAAAGTCACTAACTGAGGATTAATATGTAGCTATGTGTAATTATACTTTCTGAAGAGTATTAACGATTTATTATGTAATTACTATACCTTGATTCTTGGTGCTGCCGTTATTTTTATCTTCATTGATCTTCCGGTATTGGCCATAAACGGGACGGCCAATTCCGTCCGGTGCCATATACGCAACTTCTCCTGAAATTTTAGGAAAGTCTCTAGATGAATCATCAACTCTATAGCTCTTTCGCCGTGATCGGAAAGATGAAAAAACCATAGCCAGCATAAGCTGGGCTACGGCGAAAGGCATGTTCCACCAAAATTGTGTTTTGATTAAAAAACAAGTGAAACTGTACTGACGTTTCTGACAAAATACAAAATTGACTTTGTCTCTGTCCGTCTCTATCAGTCTCTGTCAACTCCAACTGATCTGGAGCATCTGACTGTTGGATTAGAACACAGCGCAGCTTGTGATGTCACAGTACATTCCATGTTAACTTGGTTACATTGGTTTCTGTTCTTTACAATTTATTGAGGGGCATTGTGATATTATGGGATGGCTTTGTATCATTTGAATATAATCGGTTGGAAATAACATTACAGTTACAGGAAAGTACAGTTGGGTCTAGTGCAAAATGTGCAAATAAAATCATCTGGTGAAATGTCAAGAAGTGACCAGTCTCACTCTTGTCTTCCTATGTGACTGATGGGGAGACACATTTTTAATAGATAAATGCACAATAAAGTTATTTTATGAAAGAAAATGCTATAAGGTGCTAAATAAAAGAATCATTCACTGCTGGGAGATTTCATTTTAAGATTGATTTTGTACATTAAAGTGTATTTTTCTATATTGTTATATTATACTGTTCATATCACGTATAATGTATAACCATAGTCCATGTCTCAAATACTCCTGTAGAATCTTATTTAAAATGGATTTTTTATGGACAACATGTAATGCTGCTGCTAACAGTATGATCTCTAATAACATTTGAATTGAACATCTCC
This sequence comes from Rhinophrynus dorsalis, assembly GCA_037306005.1. NCBI lineage: Eukaryota > Metazoa > Chordata > Amphibia > Anura > Rhinophrynidae > Rhinophrynus > Rhinophrynus dorsalis. The sequence goes on along the minus strand of CM074718.1, from coordinate 8,290,741 downwards.
CAGTAGTGGGACCATTGTTTGACTAAGCAGAGAAATCAATATGTCACGTTCTTTCATAAAAAGGTGTACTGCATCATTAACCCTTTGAGTGCCAGAGGGGTACAGAATGCAGTGTGTTCAGTAACCCTCTGGCATTCAATGGGTTAATAAATAAAAGGTGTTCTCTTTTGTACTGTTTTTGGGCCAGTCTTACCAGGGGTTAATGACTGGTGATCTTGGACCAACTGGGCAATAGGAGACCACTTGGGGGTGTGATGAACAATTTCCTCAATGCTGTAATTATTAACCCCTTGAGGAGAGGGGTGCACAATGCTTTGCATATAAATGTGTTACACACTCTTCCGTTCCTGAATGGGTTAAACACCAGTAGTATATAGACAATGCAATAACACAATACAATTGTGTCACCACAACATACAGTGCAAAACTCATATAAGGCAATGAATAACACAGTAAAATCTCAGGTATAATATGACATTTTAATAATAAGAAAAGTTTTTATATATATATATTTTCCTTGAATAATTATTTTGCTGCAATAAAAAAAAAAAAAAAAAACATGAGGGCCCCCCCAGTGCACTGTGTATATATATAAATATATATTCATACATAGGGCCAGCACTCACAGGTCTTGTGTCCTATATATGTCATATAATACATTTACAATATGTTTAAGACCTGTGAGTGCGCGCCCTATGTATGAATATTGTTATTTTGCTAAGAACCCAGGCAATTTAATATTGAAGATTGGAGTGCCAACCCTGGAACTTTTCTTATAGATATATATATATATATATATATATATATATATATATATATATATATATATATTCTCATGTTGTCACCTATTGGGGGTCCTGTGAGTAAAAAAATACTTGACGTGATAGGACTGTCCCTGGTCCTTAAGGGAAAAACAGTAGTCCTGGTCTTTACCCGTCACTGGATGTTAAGGGGTTAAACAAACATTAATGAGGTTTTAGTGTTGTGGATCCAGGTAATACACTTTTACACACCACAGTCTTATCTCCAAAAAAGTGTTAAAGTAGGGAGGAAAAGAGGGACATGGGGATTTTCAATCCAGAGGGACGGTGCTAAATTAAAACTACATGTTTTTGGTATGAATGACGATTCATACCTTTCATGTAGTCTCCATAAAAAATTAACCCATTGGGCACAAAGTATCTCAAGAGAACCAATAGAAAAATATGTATATATGTGTTTCTTTACATTTATTCATCGTTTTCTTTATCAGTAATAAAATAAATGGTGGGTTATCCATATACGTGTGGTACAAAAGAAAGCCCTAGTTGTGCTTAGAGACACAGTGGATCATTTGTGTGGATGGAATAAAAGACTTAGAGGGAAAACACTGTTGAGCAAAGACCTAATCAAAAAGGTCAGATTTGCTCCTGTCCTTAAGTGCAAACCACCCCAGATTTCCCCAGTCCTTAAGGGGTTAATTCTGGGACAAACCAATTACCATACTTGGGAACTTGCCGGGTTTCACCCGGAGACTTAGAGCTCTGTCTCCGGATGAAACCTTCAAATCTCTGGGTAATGTAACTCGTGACATCTGCAAGTGCAAATATTCAGTATAATTATTGTATAGTATTCCTGCACTTGGATGTCCTTGCAGCTTGCCTGAACACTTTGCCCAGTGCCTCCATCCACCTCCGCGTGCCATATGCAGGGCCGGATTTGCCATAAGGCAGAGTAGGCACCTGCCTACAGGCGCACGCCACCGAGGGGCGCCTGCCATTGGGAATTTTTTTTTTTTTTTTTTTTAAATTCGCTAGCCTTCTTTGATAGTCTGGGCCGTGAACTACAAAGGGGGGACAGTGTGAGTGAGTGTGAGTGTCATGTGTCTGTGCAGGCAGCTGCTGTGCTGTCACGCTGTGTGTGAGCCTCTTGACTACAGTGTGAGTGACTGTGTGACTCAGACTGACAAGATCTATCACCTGTGCCGCCGCCGAGTCTACAGTGCAGAAGACACAGACATTGCTGTCAAAGTCAGTGGGGCGCCGCTGCATAACCCGGCCACATTATTTATTTGATCAAGTTTCAAGAAAGATCGCTCACTCTCTGGCACGTGACACACAGGGCCGGATTTGCCATAAGGCAGAGTAGGCACCTGCCTACAGGCGCACGCCACCGAGGGGCGCCTGCCATTGGGAATTTTTTTTTTTTTTTTTTTTTAATTCGCTAGCCTTCTTTGATAGTCTGGGCCGTGAACTACAAAGGGGGGACAGTGTGAGTGAGTGTGAGTGTCATGTGTCTGTGCAGGCAGCTGCTGTGCTGTCACGCTGTGTGTGAGCCTCTTGACTACAGTGTGAGTGACTGTGTGACTCAGACTGACAAGATCTATCACCTGTGCCGTCGCCGAGTCTACAGTGCAGAAGACACAGACAGTGCTGTCAAAGTCAGTGGGGCGCCGCTGCATAACCCGGCCACATTATTTATTTGATCAAGTTTCAAGAAAGATCGCTCACTCTCTGGCACGTGACACACAGACGTGAGACGTCACATGAGAGTAGAGAGATGATCAAGCAGCGCTGCCGCCACTGCCTGCCGGCCGGCTGGTGTGCATAACGTAAGGTGAGGAGTCATGAACTAATGCTGCTGCCCAGTCTGCCCTGAATGAACTTGACCCGGAATAGTCAGTACTGCTGCTGCCCCGCTGCCAGAGTCCAGTGCCAGCCTCCAGTCCTCCTCCGCTCCACACACACAGCAGTGCAGCCTGTAGCAGGGAGCCACAGCTGATCTACCCACCACGGTGCCCTGGTCCCGGACAATTGTACTTGCAGGCAGAAATTTCCAGCTCTGACTGACCCCAGGTATGTTTTCTGGATGTGAGTGTGACCAATGCCTACTTTTAATGTTTTAACCCTTTGTGTGCCAGGGTGCATACAACGCAATGCGTTGTGTAACCCTCTGGTATTCAAAATAATAATAAACTATTTCTTTGAGCCCGAAATTGAATGTGGATAGGCAGCCATATTGTGTATGTGGCAGGTAGGCAGTGTCTGAGGCAGGCAGATAGTGTCTGAGGCACATAGGCAGTGTTTGGGGCAGATAGGTAGGGGAATCTGGACATACAAACTAGTTATGTTAGTTTTTTGCTCTTACGTGTCTGTAGGAATCCTCTCCTGGGCTCCAACCTCCCTATATCCTGATAGGGGAATCAGCGTCCAGCACTGCCACATAGTGCCAAGAAGGTCATGCCATGAGGGGGTAACACCGGGCACACTCCGCCGCTCCTCCCAGCCCACCCACACTGATCACTCTCCTCTCAGCCACCAACTTGTCTACCTGTCCACCCTCCTTTTTATGTTTGTAAATTTACTTACTGCATATTTTTTGAGGCGGAATAAAAAATATATCCATCAAAAATTTTTTGTAATTTTATCCGGGGGGGGGGGGGCGCTTCAGATTTCTGTGCCTACAGGCTCCTGAGATGTAAATCCGGCCCTGGCCATATGACCCCCTCACTGTTACCCCACACCACCAGCGAGCCAGCCAATTGTTGCTGCTGGCATTTCTGAGAAAGAGAGACGCCAAGGTAATGACTCTGGTATTGCAGTGAGTGGTGGGCTGGAGGTAGAGCACGGTCAGTAGACGTGGAAGCTCCGAAATGGCAGCTAGCTGGAACATATAACCTCTAAGTGTGTTGGTAAATTATTATTTTTTATTTAAAGTAATGGAAATCCTAGTGCGCACTAAGCATAGTTTGTATAGTCAGGGATGTACACACAACAGTGCCATCCGGACCCGCTATTGATTTTTTGGTAAATATTAACCCTTTGAATGCCAGACAGTAAGGGTTAAAAGATCTCAGGGACAGCCCATTTCAAGAGTTCCCAGGAATGTCAATTGCACCATAGGGAAGATGTAAGAATTCCCCCCAAAAATCCCATTGATTAAAATTGGAATTTTAACCCCTTGAATGCTAGAGAAGTCTCAAAAGCATTTTTTCGCAAGACCTCTAGCATTCAAGGGGTTAACATCCCTATTTCACTGAAATGACATCTATAATTCATTACAAAATCAGCTCTCAATTCTCATGAACATACTATGAATCTGTATGGAAAGCAATATGGTATTTTAAGAGGTACCATCATTAACCCAAGGTGAGCTTATCCAACTGTTACTGATCTACAACTCCCATCATCCTCGGCAGGCCATTGTCTCTATATCCTCAGATGGCCAGAATCTTACTGAGGATGTTGAGAGTCGCAGATAAACGTTTGAGTGCCAGAGAGGTAACTAATGCATTGGATACCTTTTTGTCACTGAAATTGTTAAGCAATAGCTGGAAAGCCACCTGTTGTTGGTTGTTTCAGTGCTCCTCACTACAGGAAGACCAACCAGTGTATATATCACGTCTGAGCAGTAGGGGTCACTGTTGTAGGTATCTCTGTCTCTCAGTCACTTCCTTAGGTGCTCTGGTCACTGTCAGCTCTATGGTAGTGGGTATAAAAGGCAGCTTGTGACCAGCTCCATTTTAGCCTGCCAAGGACTGGATCAGAACCCAAACCCTCTGATCAGAAAACTCACTGCCACCACTGCAAACCCCTTCGACCGCTACCCGAGGCCCATCACAGCGAAGACCCTGTGAAACTAACCCAACTGTGACAAGTCAACACAGATCAAGAGTAATCCAAACCTGTGACTTAAAAACCCAACCCGAGAATATGGAGTAGTGAGGCTCAAGCCTCGGTATCCAAAATCACCGCTGATGGATAAAATCTATCAGCAAGAAGAAGACGACTGGCTCCATTTTAGTGTGTGAGGGGATGTACTGGAGGGAGGGTGTATGTCTCTCTGTGTGTTAGTAAATAGGGAAAGCAGGCAGGGAATAGTGTTACTAGCTTAAGGAATTCTTGTCTATTAGGTTTATGCTGCAATTCTGTATTAGAGGGGGAGAAATCTAGCTTTATTAATAAGCACATATTGTGCACTGATTAACCCTTTGTGTGCCAGGGGTGCAAGAGTGTATCCAGTTAAAAGGAAAAGTAGGCCGTAGCCTTGGTGGTTACTGCTAAACATCTTGGGTTCAAAATTACCGTATAACTGGTCCCACTGAGATTAGGAAAGAGGCTTTACAGTTGGTGTGTATTGTACACATAATACATTATAGTGTGTGGGACAAGGATTCTGCAGTATTAATGATTAAAGAAAACTGAGTTTTAATTGGATATGAGTATTACATTCACACCGCTCTGTATAATGGTACTGAGTATCTACACACTTATACTGATCACACCGCTCTGTATAATGGTACTGATATCTACACACTGATACTGATCACACCGCTCTGTATAATGGTACTGATATATACACACTTATACTGATCACTCCTCTCTGTATAATTGTACTGAGTATCTACACACTGATACTGGTCACACCGCTCTGTATAATGGTACTGATATCTACACACTGATACTGATCACACCGCACTGTATAATGGTACTGATATCTACAACTGATACTGATCACACCGCTCTGTATAATGGTACTGATATATACACACTGATACTGGTCACACTGCTCTGTATAATTGTACTGAGTATCTACACACTGATACTGATCACACCGCACTATATAATTGTACTGAATATCTACACAGTGATACTGATCACACTACTCAGTATAATGGTACTGAGTATCTACACACTGATCATACAACACTGTATAATTGTACTGATATCTGCACACTGATACTGATCACACCGCTCTGTATAATGTTACTGATATCGACACACTAATACTGATTACCCCGCACTGTATAATGGTACTGTTATCTACACACTGATATTGATCACACCGCACTCTATAATTGTACTGAATATCTACACAGTGATACTGATCACACAGCTCTGTATAATGGTACTGAGTATCTACACACTGATACTGATCACACCGCACTGTATAATGGTACTGATATCTACACACTGATATTGATCACACCGCTCTGTATAATGGTACTGATATATACACACTGATACTGGTCACACTGCTCTGTATAATTGTACTGAGTATCTACACACTGATACTGATCACACCGCACTATATAATTGTACTGAATATCTACACAGTGATACTGATCACACTACTCAGTATAATGGTACTGAGTATCTACACACTGATCATACAACACTGTATAATTGTACTGATATCTGCACACTGATACTGATCACACCGCTCTGTATAATGTTACTGATATCGACACACTAATACTGATTACCCCGCACTGTATAATGGTACTGTTATCTACACACTGATATTGATCACACCGCTCTGTATAATGGTACTGAGTATCTAGACACTGATACTGATCACACCGCTCTTTATAATGTTACTGATATCGACACACTGATACTGATCACACCGCACTGTATAATGGTACTGATATCTACACACTGATATTGATCACACCGCACTCTATAATTGTAGTGAATATCTACACAGTGATACTGATCACACTGCTCTGTATAATGGTACTGAGTATCTACACACTGATACTCATCATACCACACTGTATAACTGTACTGATATCTTCACACTGATACTGATCACACTGCACTGTATAATTCTACTGAGTATCTACACACTATTACTGACCACACCGCTCTGTATAATGTTACTGAGTTTCTACACACTGAGACTGATCACACCGCTATGTATAATTGTACTGACTATCTATACACTGATACTGATCACAACGCACTGTATAATTGTACTGAGTATCTACACACTGATACTGATCACAACACACTGTATAATTGTACTGTGTATCTACACACTGATACTGATCACACCGCACTGTATAATTGTACTGTGTATCTACACACTGATACTGATCACAACGCACTGTATAATTGTACTGAGTATCTACACACTGATACTGATCACACCGCACTGTATAATTGTACTGTGTATCTACACACTGATACTGATCACAACGCACTGTATAATTGTACTGAGTATCTACACACTGTTACTGATCACACCGCACTGTATAATTGTACTGTGTATCTACACACTGATACTGATCACACCGCACTGTATAATTGTACTGAGTATCTACACAGTGATACTGATCACACCGCTCTGTATGATGTTAATGAGTATCCACAACTGATACTGATAACACCGCTCTGTATAATTCTACTGAGTATCTACACACTGATACTGATCACACCGCTCTGTATAATGGTACTGAGTTTCTACACACTGATACTAATCACACCGCTCTGTATAATTGTACTGTGTATCTACACACTGATACTGATCACAGAGAACTGTATAATGCATACCTACCAAGTGTCCCTCTTTAGGAGTGACAGTCTCTCTTTTAGACCCAAATCCCTCTGTCCCTTTTTCCCACCCTGATGTCCCTCTTTTTAGGAGATCAGATTGTGTGATGTGTATATATGTGTATTAAATTGTTCTACAGCAATAAAACTCACATTATTGTTTGTTTAAACTTCAGTATAGGTGTTTATAAATTAGTCTGTGTAAATAAAACACTTTGATCTTGTTATAAGTCAATTTTTAGGTTACACAAGGAGGTGTCAATAGGTCATGAAATAGGCCAAAAATTCTTGGTAATGCTCCACCCACCAGCCGCGCTCCCAGAAACACCCCCTAAAACACAAGTGTCCCTCTTTGGCAATTTGAAATGTTGGGAGTTATGATAATGGTTCTGATATCTATACACTTATTTTTTTTTATTTTTTTTTTATTTATAATTAATAGAGTTTAATTTGCATTGAAATAATTATGAATGTGGTTGCAAAACAAATCTATTTAGGCCTAGCGTTGACATGCAAGTTCATTCGACAAGCAACACAAATTTGTAATCATACAGTTTTGACATAAAAAAAAAAAAAAATATTGACAGCAGCACAAGGCAAACACGTCTTACAACAATATCACAATGAAAGAATGAGGAAAATTTGGAAAATACCCGCTTTAGTCAACTGGGATAATAAAAGCACCTATGGGCTTTAACCCCTTGAGTGCCAGAAGAGTGTGCAAATCATTGCCCACCCCTCTGGCACTCAAATGGGCAAAGGTGAAAACAAAAATAAAATAAAACTAATAAACGGCTGTTTTCTTCTTAAGTCAGTCAGTTCTAATACTGATAAATAAAAAATAATTTAAATAACATAGAAAAATATTTAAATAAATAAATATGGCATCCAAGGTTCAAAACAACTTAACCCTCTGAGTGCCAAAAATGAAATCCAACGCATTACAAAGCAATGAATTGTTTACACCTCTGGCACTCAAAAGATTAACATCCAGAGCAAAATAAATGGTGCTGACACGGTACAGTTCCCGCACCCACAGTATGTCTTTAAATGTGTAACCTGTAAACACTTTACATTTAGAAATAAAATAACTTTGTTTTAAACTTTTAAATAAAGTTTGATAATTTGACAGTGTAAATACTGAAAGGCAATAAAATCAATTGATGCCAGCATTTTTTTAATATATATTTATGCATTTAACAACATTAATGCAGATGGTGACAAAAGATCCCAAAAACAATGAAAAAAGAAAATTTACAAACCACTCCTGTTTTTGAAGATTTAAGATGTGCCTTAAAATTTCATGTAAGCAAAAGAGATATTGTTAACGTTAAAACAGAGGTGTTGATGTTTCCAAAAGGGTTATAAAAGTAGGAATTTGTTTTTAAAAGGTTTGGTAAATTACACCTGGTTTTGAAGTGGCACAATGTTTACATAACATCAAAATACTGCAAATTATCAAAAGTATTATACAGAAAATTACAAATTCATTTCAAAATACGTTACACTCCTACGTCTGAAAAAAAGTGCATTTTACCTGAAAGAAGGATTTACAGTATTCAAAGAAATGAAATTTAATTTGGTTTGTTCAAATAAATGTAGGGTTTCAGTCTAGACTGTTATCTAGGTTCATGTCAAAAGAACCCTAATAAAAAGTCTGCAAGTCTTAACTAAAGAAAAGAAAGAAAGAAAGAAGAAAACAGTAAGTGAGGTTTCTGATAAAGCATACCCCAGTGTTTCATAGTCATTGTCCCGAATGATAGGCAGTTTTGATATGTAGATGCTGCTCTAGTTTTGCATGTTTTGATGTTTCTAAAGATGGTTTTAATTACTGTTCAATGTCTTCCTCTTCAAATTTGCATTCGGTGATGGTGTGAGAATCAGGATCTCAGTGGTGCCTGTATTGCCTCATCAGTGGTATGATACATGAAGGGGGACCTGAGAGTTTCAAGAATGGATGCCTTAACAGTTCTTGTGCTGTTGCTCTCTGGGAAGGCTCCCTTACCAACATCATGTCTAAGAATCCACGAAGTATGGAGGAAACCTGGTGTACATCTTTCATTCTGGGTGGTAAGTTATCTCGAATCCGGCACATTGCCTGCAATGGAGGCTCATTGAAATATGGAGGCTCTCCGTCAATCATTTCGATCACCATTATACCAAGGGACCATATGTCGACCTCAGTTCCATAAGGAAGTCTTGATATAACCTCAGGTGTTATCCAATATGGGGTTCCGACCAGCGACTTCCTTTTGGGGACCTACTTAGACACTTGTGCACAGAATCCAAAATCAGACAATTTTATTCTTCCGTCACTGGTGAGCAGTATAGAGTCACTTTTGATGTCCCTGTGAATTACTCCCTGATTATGCAGGTATGACAATGCCTTCAGAACAGAAAAACAGACGGTGGCTATTTGTTCCTCATTCATTCTTGTGTGAGTAACTATGTCTGTTAAATCTCCTCCTTCCAGAAACTCCATAACGACCCACAGCTCATCACTGACCAGATAACTGTTGTACATGTCAACAACATTCTCATGATGATAATCTCTCATAATCACCACCTCATTAAAGAGAAGTTCCCTTCTCTGTTGTTTCCTGAGATCCATTTTCTTCACAGCTACTTGCTTTCCTGTGTGTTTCTCTGTTGCAATACACACTATTCCAGTTGAGCCCTCTCCGATTTTAATGAAGTCATCCAAATATTCTCTGGGGTCCCCAGGACTAACCGCAAGCTGCAGTGCAGCTCTAAACTGTTCATGGGACACTCTTGAAAGTTGCTGATCTGAGGATGAACCCCAGCTTGGAGGCGGATAAACACTTGATGTGGTACTTGGAGAGCTGGGGTAAGAACCCGTGGACATGAAATGAGGACTTGAATGAAGAGGCGGTTGGTGGTAGTTATATGGCATGTGGTAAATTGATGGCTACTGGTACATACTTGAGGATGATGAGGATATACTTTGAGTTTGAGGTAGTTTTGAAGGACCTCGAGGGTAAGTGTCAGATCCGGTCAATGGAGGGCTCATGGTTGTCTGTGATCGATCATAATCCGCCTTTGGAATGCACGCTGCGGTTTCTGACAAACGTGGGTAGGTGAAAGAACTGAAGCTATGCCCTTGCTGGTTTGCTTTTAGAACACTTGTACCATATGGTATGACTGGTTCTTGAAGGCCAGATCCTGACCTTGACCTCTGTCTTATGGCTGGTTGAGGACTTGTTTGAGTGACATAAGATGACTTTGGCCTTTTGTCATAATCATCCTTGAGTAATCCATCTCCCCATTCACTGTACTCAAGTCTTTCTTTTGAGCCCTCGCTCAACATTACTGTCCCTGTAATAGAAGGCTGAAAGTAATCCCTGTAGTCCTGAAGAGATGAACCAGTGACCCGGTGGTAGTCATATGTTAGTCCACATTGATCAACAGATTTACTTTTTGTTTCCAGCTGTGGATGATACGCTGATGGGTAACTAGATAAATCTGCCTTAACAGATCTTACTTCTGGAAAGCATGCTTCATAAGATCTCATTTTAATTGGATGCCCATTTGGTCTGGCTGGTTTGTTTGCTCTGTAATAACCCTCTGCTTCCTCTGCACTTAGGCTTCTCTCCTTGTACCTTTCAGAAAGATTAATTCTTGGATTATCTGTTTCACATGTATATTGGGAGTAGGTCATGAAACCATTTTCTTCTGGGTATCCTTTCAAATGGTTAGACTGTCCCAGTCGAGGGGTAGGTGGGCTTTCCTTTATTAGTGAATTGGAACGTGTTACAGAAATATTATCAAAATCTTCGAGCAAGCCATTAATGGAAGCATCCTGTGGTGTCTTACTGCCTCTAACAATAGTCTTCATTGGAGCAAGCTGTATTGGTGTTATACAAGATGGATCCACCATTGGCTTCGGCCTGTTGGCTGTGTCTGCCAGCAAACTCTGCCACTGCTGAGGAAGGCCTATGAACTTCTGCTCCTTAGGATCAAATCCAGTGTGAACCCTGTGTTCAAAGTTTGAAGGCCCTGAAATTTCTATCTTTTTCTTCTTCTTCCCAAACATTTTGGGCAATCCAGTCAGACCTTATAATAGCGAGAAAATCCTAATAGGCCCAGTTAATTTTGTCCTTGTGCTGTTATTCAAAAGATAACATCTTCAGTCAGTCCTGGATGTCATGTCCATGGAGGCAGATGTGACACTGATCACATCGCACTTTATAATGTTACTGAGTATCTACATACTGATACTGGTCATACTGCTCTGTATAATTGTACTGATATCTACACACTGATACTGATCACACCGCTCTGTATAATTGTACTCAGTATCTACATACTAATACTGATCACACTGCTCTATATAATGGTACTGAGGATCTACACACTGATACTGGTCACACTGCTCTGTATAATTGTACTGATATCTACACACTGATACTGATCACACCGCTCTGTATAATTGTACTCAGTATCTACATACTAATACTGATCACACTGCTCTATATAATGGTACTGAGGATCTACACACTGATACTGGTCACACTGCTCTGTATAATTGTACTGATATCTACACACTGATACTGATCACACCGCACTGTATAATGGTACTGATATGTACACACTGATACTGATCACACCACTCTGTATAATTGTACTCAGTATCTACATACTAATACTGATCACACTGCTCTATATAATGGTACTGAGTATCTACACACTGATACTGGTCACACTGCTCTGTATAATTGTACTGAGTATCTACACACTGATACTGGTCATACTGCTCTGTATAATTGTACTGATATCTACACACTGATACTGATCACACCGCTCTTTATAATGTTACTGATATCGACACACTGATACTGATCACACCGCACTGTATAATGGTACTGATATCTACACACTGATATTGATCACACCGCACTCTATAATTGTAGTGAATATCTACACAGTGATACTGATCACACTGCTCTGTATAATGGTACTGAGTATCTACACACTGATACTCATCATACCACACTGTATAACTGTACTGATATCTACACACTGATACTGATCACAGCGCACTGTGTAATTGTACTGACTATCTAAACACTGATACTGATCACACCACACTGTATAGTTGTACTGAGTATCTACACACTGATACTGATCACACCGCACTGTATAATTGTACTGAGTATCTACACATTGATACAGATCACACCATACTGTATAATGGTACTGAGTATCTACACGCTGATACTGATCACACGGCAATGTATAATTGTACTTAGTTTCTATACACTGATACTAATCACACCGCACTGTATAATGGTACTGAGAATCTAAACACTGTTACTGATCACACTACTCTGTATAATGATGAGTATCTACACACTGATACAGATTACACCGCACTATATAATTGTACAGAGTATCTACACACTGACACTAATCACATTGCATTGTATAATTGTTCTGAGTACCTACACACAGATACTGATCACACCACACTGTTTAACTGAACTGAGTATCTACATACTGATACTGATCACACCGCACTATATAATGGTACTGATATCTACACACTGATACTGATCACACAACACTGTATAATTGTACTGAGTATCTACACACTGATACTGATCACACCGCACTGTATCATGGTACTGATATGTACACACTGATACTGACCACACCGCACTGTATAATTGTACTGAGTATCTCCACACTGATACTGATCACACCGCACTATATATTTGTACTTAGGATCTACACACTGATACTGATCACATCGGACTGTATAATGGTACAGAGTATCTACACACTGATACTGATCACACGTCCCTGTATAATGGTACTAAGTATCTACGCACTGATATTGATCACACCACACAGTATAATTGTACTGAGTATCTGCACACCGATACTAATCACACAGCACTGTATAATTGTCATCAGTATCTATACACTGATACAGATCACACAGCTCTGTATGATGGTACTGAGTATCTACACACTGATACTGATCACATCGCTCTGTACAATTGTACTAAGAATCTACACACTGATACAGATTACACCGCTCTGTATAATTCTACTGAGTATCTACACACTGATACTGATCACATCACTCTGTATAATATTACTGAGTATCTACACAATGATACTGATCACACCACACTGTATAATTGTACTGAGTATCTACACAATGATACTGATCACACCACACTCTATAATTGTTCTGAGTATCTACACACTCATACTGATTACACTACTCTGTATAATAGTACTGAGAATCTACACACTGATAGTGATCGCACTGCAATGTATAATTGTACAAAGTATCCACACACTGATACTGATCACACTGCTCTGTATAGTGGTACTGAGTATCTACACACTGATACTGATCACACCGCACTATATAATGGTACTGATGGCTACACACTGATAATGATCAGACTGCTCTGTATAATTGTACTGAGTATCTACACAATGATTCTATTCAGACTGCTCTGTATAATGATACTGAGTATCTACACACTGATACTGATCACACTACTCTGTATAATGGTACTGAGCATCTACACACTGATAGTGATTGCACTGCACTATATAATTGTACAGAGTATCTACACACTGATACTGATCCCACCGCACTGTATAATGGTACTGAGTATCTACGCACAGATACAGATCACACTGCACTGTATAATGGTACTGAGTATCTACACACGGATACAGATCATATTGTACAGAGTATCTACACACTGATACTGGTCACACCTCTCTGTATAATTGTACTGAGTATCTATACACTGAAACTAATCACACCTCACTGTATAATTGTACTGAGTATCTACACACTGATATTGATCACACCCCTCTGTATAATTGTACTGAGTATCTACACACTAATACTGATCACACCGCACTGTATGATTCTACTGAGTATCTACACTCTGATATTGATCACACCGCTCTGTAAAATTGTATTAAGTATGTACACACTGATACTGATCACACCGCTCTGTATTATAGTACTGAGTATATACACACTGATACGGATCACATTGCTCTATATAATTGTACAGAGAATCTACACACTGTTACACATTACACCGCTCTGTATAATTCTACTGAGTATCTACACACTGATACTAATCACACCGCACTGTATAATTGTACTGAGTATCCATACACTGATACGGATCACACCACTCTGTATAATTGTACTGAGTATCTATATACTGATACTGATCACACTGCTCTGTGTAATTGTACTGAGTATCTACACACTGATACTGATCAGACCGCACTGTATAATTGTTCTGAGTATCTACACACTGATACTGATCACAGCGCACTGTGTAATTGTACTGACTATCTAAACACTGATACTGATCACACCACACTGTATAGTTGTACTGAGTATCTACACACTGATACTGATCACACCGCACTGTATAATTGTACTGAGTATCTACACATTGATACAGATCACACCGTACTGTATAATGGTACTGAGTATCTACACGCTGATACTGATCACACGGCAATGTATAATTGTACTTAGTTTCTATACACTGATACTAATCACACCGCACTGTATAATGGTACTGAGAATCTAAACACTGTTACTGATCACACTACTCTGTATAATGATGAGTATCTACACACTGATACAGATTACACCGCACTATATAATTATACAGAGTATCTACACACTGACAATAATCACATTGCATTGTATAATTGTTCTGAGTACCTACACACAGATACTGATCACACCACACTGTTTAACTGAACTGAGTATCTACATACTGATACTGATCACACCGCACTATATAATGGTACTGATATCTACACACTGATACTGATCACACCGCACTGTATAATGGTACTGAGTATCTACATACTGATACTGATCACACTGCACTGTATAATGGTACTGAGTATCTCCACACTGATACTGATCACACCGCACTGTATAATGGTACTGATATGTACACACTGATACTGACCACACCGCACTGTATAATTGTACTGAGTATTTCCACACTGATACTGATCACATCGGACTGTATAATGGTACAGAGTATCTACACACTGATACTGATCACACGTCCCTGTATAATGGAACTAAGTATCTACACACTGATACTGATCACACCACACAGTATAATTGTACTGAGTATCTGCACACCGATACTAATCACACAGCACTGTATAATTGTCATCAGTATCTATACACTGATACTGATCACACCGCTCTGTATAATTCTACTGAGTATCTACACACTGATACTGATCACACCTCTCTGTATAATATTACTGAGTATCTACACAATGATACTGATCACACCACACTGTATAATTGTTCTGAGTATCTACACACTGATACTGATCACACCACACTCTATAATTGTACTGAGTATCTACACAATGATACTGATCACACCACACTCTATAATTGTTCTGAGTATCTACACACTGATACTGATTACACTACTCTGTATAATAGTACTGAGAATCTACACACTGATAGTGATCGCACTGCAATGTTGTCACGGTTTATTATGACTCTCAGACACAAGTTTTAGGTAAAAAAAATCAATTTTATTGAAATAATAAATGATAACTTAGGATGGCAATAACATACATATATATACAGAATATAGCACAGACAGAAGGCAGACTCTACCGGTCCTGTCAATATACCGGACAGGACAGTCTTTAGGCTCTACCGGCCTTGCCAATACCGGGTAAGGCAACCTGCAGATGGAATAGCATAACGGTTTTACCGGCCTTACCAAATTACCGGGCAAGGCAGCCTCAATAGATACACAATGTAGGCTCTACCGGCCCTGCCAATACCGGGTAAGGCAACCTCAGATGGAATGTGGCAAAAGGTTCTACCGGCCTTACCAATACCGGGCAGGGCAGCCCAGAGATAATAGCAGCAGTCAGATGGAACTGGCAAATTAGCAGAATCGTTAAGCAGCAAGGCTTTGGAGCAAACCAGCGTCCGCACGCTGGAAACAACACTGAATAGTATAGCCGTTAGGCTTAGCGAGCAAACCAGTGACCGCACACTGGAGTAACAAGTGAGTAGTATAGCCGCAAGGCTTAGGAGCAAACCAGCGTCCGCACGCTGGGACCAACACAGATTTGTATAGCTGATAGGCTTTGGAGCAAACCAGTGACCGCACACTGGTGTAACAAGCGAGTTTGTATAGCCGCAAGGCTTAGGAGCAAACCAGCGTCCGCACGCTGGGACCAACACAGATTTGTATAGCTGAAAGGCTTTGGAGCAAACCAGTGACCGCACACTGGTGTAACAAGTGAGTTTGTATAGCCGCAAGGCTTAGGAGCAAACCAGCGTCCGCACGCTGGGACCAACACAGAATTGTATAGCTGATAGGCTTTGGAGCAAACCAGTGACCGCACACTGGTGTAACAAGCGAGTTTGTATAGCCGCAAGGCTTAGGAGCAAACCAGCGTCCGCACGCTGGGACCAACACAGATTGTATAGCTGAAAGGCTTTGGAGCAAACCAGTGACCGCACACTGGTGTAACAAGTGAGTTAGTATAGCCGCAAGGCTAGGAGCAAACCAGCGTCCGCACTCTGGGACCAACACAGAATTGTATAGCTGATAGGCTTAGGAGCAAACCAGTGACCGCACACTGGTGTAACAAGCGAGTTTGTATAGCCACAAGGCTTGGGAGCAAACCAGCGTCCGCACGCTGGGACCAACACGGAATTGTAGCAGTGTCACCAACGCGACCAGGCAGAAGGTCGCCAGGATACTGAAGACAGGTGATGAGATGACAGGAACCAGCAACGATCAGTCAGGTCAGAAAACAGCAGAGAAGTTCAGCAGGAACTGCAACACCAGAGACTAGGCCGGAACCAGGACTGGAAGTACTTCAGCATGCAGGAAACACTGGAACAGTAGAGATCAGGAACTCAGGAACACATGAGATCAGGAACTCAGGAACACTGGAACAGAGGCCCAGCTATCACTAGCATAGTGATAGCAAGAAGGTCAGAAACAACACGAAAGGGCACTCAAAGGGTGCCCAATCCAGGTTTAAATAGTCAATAAGAGGCGGGCTATCTGCAGACAGCCAATAGAAGCCCCCTACTGGTGACAGACAAGTAACTGCAGCAAATCACGGGCACCGTGATAGTACCCCCCTTTCAAAGACCCCCTCTCCTAGAATAGGGTTTAGGTTTCAGCGGGTAATTGGCATGAAAGGCCCTAGTTAACCTAGGTGCATGAAGGTCCGTACTATCCACCCATGATCGATCCTCAGGACCATACCCTTTCCAATGTACCAGGTACTGTACCCTTCCTCTAAGCCTACGGGAATCAATAATGCTCTGAACCTCGTACTCCTCCTGGCCCTCGACCTCAACAGGTCCTGGCACCACAGGTGTGGTAGTATAGCGATTGCAAACCAGAGGCTTAAGAAGGGACACATGGAACACATTATGGATACGCATGGATGCAGGTAGGTCTAGTGCATAGGAGACAGGGTTAATTTTGCGAATAACTCTGTATGGACCAATAAACCGAGGAGCCAACTTATTAGACGGAACCTGCAGCTTGAGATTTCTGGAGGAAAGCCATACTCTATCCCCAACCTGAAAGGAAACCGCTGGAAGCCTTCTGCGATTAGCATGGCGCTGATGACGCTGAAATGACTGACCAAGTGCCCTCTGAACTTGTGCCCATGTGGAACGGAGTTGCTCGATATGCTCATCCAGAGCTGGAATCTGTTGCGTCTGAAATGAGTCTGGAAGCAAACAGGGCTGGAACCCATAATTAATCAGAAACGGAGAGCTCCCAGATGAAGAATTGACCGCACAGTTCCTGGCGAACTCTGCCCAAGGCAACAAGTCGGACCAATTATCATGATGGTCAGTAACGAAACAACGGAGAAATTGTTCCAAGCCCTGATTAGCTCGTTCAGCGGCTCCATTGGTCTGGGGATGGTAGGCAGAGGAGAAGGACAGCTGTATGCCCATCTGTTGGCAAAATGCCCTCCAAAATCTAGACACAAACTGGCTCCCCCTGTCAGACACCAGTACCCTAGGCACTCCATGCAACCGGAATACTTCTCTGGCGAACACCATTGCCAATTCCTTCGCTGAAGGAAGACCACGGAGGGGCACGAAATGAGCCATTTTAGAAAACCTGTCCACCACCATGAATATAAAGGAGTACCCCTTCGACATAGGCAACTCTCCCATAAAATCAATGGAAACATGAGACCAGGGGCGTTCGCCATTAGGCACCGGTTGAAGCAAGCCCACAGGGAGATGTCTCGGGGTCTTAGCGCGGGCGCAGGTGGCACAGGCATTCGTAAATTCGGCACAATCGTTTCTCATGGAAGGCCACCAAAATAACTGAGAAAGGGACCATAACAATTGGTCTCTACCAATATGTCCCGCAGCCTTAGAGGAATGGTAGGTTTCGAGCAGCCTAGCACGAAATGATTCAGCGACAAAACATTTGCCCACTGGGGTTTCATGGGGAGCGGACCCCTGAGAGGCCAGGATCTCCTCCCCTAGAGGAGAAGTGATACTCGTGCGTATAGTAGCCAGTATTCTATCAGGTTGGATGATAGGAGCTGGTGCTTCCACTCTGTCACTGTCGGCCTCAAATTGTCTTGACAGTGCATCAGCCCTGATATTTTTTGACCCTGGTAAATATGATACAATGAAATTAAATCGAGACAGGAACAGTGCCCACCTGGCCTGACGAGAGGACAATCTCTTGGCCTCCGAGAGATAGGTCAGATTCTTATGATCTGTTAGGATTAAGACAGGATTCTTAGTACCTTCAAGCAAATGACGCCATTCCTTAAGAGCAAGGATAATGGCCAATAATTCTCTGTCACCTATCTCATAGTGGCTTTGAGTGACAGTCAACTTTTTAGAGAAAAACCCACAAGGTCTGAGAGTTCCACCTTTCTCGTGTCGCTGCGAAAGTACTGCCCCGACCCCAATATCTGAGGCATCAACCTCTAACGTAAATGGAAGTAAAGGATTGGGGTGGGATAACACAGGAGCCGCAGCAAATGCCAGCTTCAAATTCTCAAAGGCTTTCTCAGCAGATACCGGCCAACAAGAAGGATTAGCACCCTTGTGCGTAAGATCGGACAGAGGTTTGACAATGGAAGAAAAGTTCTTAATAAACCTCCTATAATAATTAGCGAAACCCAGGAAACGCTGTATGGCCTTAAGACCCTTGGGTTTTGGCCATTGTAGGACAGCTGACAACTTTTCTTTGTCCATGGCAATGCCATCATTGCCAATTATGAACCCCAAGAATGGCACACTGGTTCTATGAAACTCACATTTTTCCATTTTACAAAATAATTTGTTCTCACGGAGTCGTAGCAATACTGCGGATACATCTTTGATGTGCTGTGCCATGTTTTGGGAGTAAATCAGTATATCGTCGAGGTACACCACAACACATGTCTGTAACATATCTCTCAGAACATCATTTATCAGTTCCTGGAAAACTGCGGGTGCATTACACAGCCCAAAAGGCATTACTAGATACTCGTAGTGCCCAGCTCGAGTATTAAAGGCAGTTTTCCACTCATCACCTGCTCGAATGCGAACCAGATTGTAAGCGGCCCGTAGGTCCAACTTGGTAAATATCGAAGCGCCCTTAAGCCTGTCAAAAAGCTCGGTGATGAGTGGTATTGGGTATGCGTTTTTTGCCATTAGTTTATTCAAGCCCCGGTAGTCAATGCATGGTCTTAATTCGCCATTTTTCTTTTTTACAAAAAAGAACCCAGCCCCAGCTGGAGAGGTAGATTTACGTATGATCCCTCTAGCAAGGGCATCAGAAATGTAATCCTCCATAGCCTTATTTTCATCACAAGATAATGGATAAGTGCGTCCCTTCGGAGGTACTGCACCAGGCTGCAATTCAATGCAACAATCATAAGGTCTATGCTGGGGTAGCATACTAGCCTCTCCTTTGCTAAAAACATCGCCAAACTGTTGGTACACATCCGGCATAGCAGAGGAGGTGCACATGACCTTAATAGGCTGGATGACGCACTTGTCCATACAAAACTGGGACCAAGCAGCAATTTCACACTTTTTCCAATCGAATTGTGGGTTATGTAACTGTAACCACGGAAATCCCAATATCACCGCATGGTGCGGGGAATTAATCAGCTGAAACTGCTGCTCTTCTCTGTGAAGTGCCCCAATAGTCATAGACAATGGCATAGTTTCAAATATAACCTGAGGCGGTTCTAAGGGTCTACCATCAATCGCTTCAATAGTCAAGGGGTTTTCTCTTTCAATGCGTGGAACTCCGTGCAATTCAGCAAAGGTATTATCCATAAAATACCCTGCTGCACCGGAGTCAACCAAGGCCAAAACCTCCACAGAGCGTTGTGCCCAAGACAATACCACCTGTATGGTGGGTTTCATTATGCCCGACACTGGGGACGATTGTACACCACCTAGGGCCTGTCCCCCAAGATACCCTAGGTGTGTGCGTTTCCCGGACGTACCGGACAGGAATTTAGCAAGTGCCCTTTTTTACCGCAGTATAAACATAACCCTTGTTTTTTGCGATATAGTCTCTCTGCCTTGGATAGTCTAGTGAAGCGTATTTCCATAGGTTCACTTGTTTCCCGTACTGGTTCACTAGACTTCAATGCCAAGGGAGGGATGGGTGGGCAAAACATGCTACTAGGCTCATTATTTTTTGACCGTAACTTACGATCTCTGGCAATTGATCTCTCACGTATTCTGGAGTCAATTATCATAACATACTCAATATAATCATCTAGATCAATAGGTAGATCTTTAGCAGCGATTTCGTCTTTAATGTGGTCATTCAGGCCTTGAGAGAAGGCTGCCAATAATGCCTCGTTATTCCAACCTACCTCTGCTGCCAATGTGCGGAATTCGATGGCATAGTCGCCCACTGTACGCCTGCCCTGTTGTATCTCCATAAGGCGTTTGGCAGCAGAGGTGGTTCTACCAGGAGGCTCAAACACTCTTCGAAAGGAACGCACAAATTCACTAAAGTTCTTAGTACAAGGTTTAGCATTCTCCCACAAGGGGTTAGCCCAAGCCAATGCTCTGCCAGTGAGCAGTGATATCGTGAACCCCACTTTACTACGATCATTGGGAAATGCGTGTGCCGTCAATTCCATAAAGATTTCGAGTTGATTGATGAACCCTCTGCAGAGACTAGGGTCACCATCATATCTTAGTGGCAAGGGTGCAGAAGCCGTTAACCCTTTAACAGTACCCCCTAGGGGTCTGGTATCACTTTCCGGTGTCTGACTTGGCGAGACCACCGGGCTAGAGCTAGATTGGTCAGCAGGTACCGTGCGTTCAAGGATCGTTTGAATTGCAACTGCCAACTGATCCAAACGTTGCTCGAGCACATCCATCCTCCAATGGATATTCTGTGCGTTACCTTCACCCTTGCTGTCTGAGGTCATGGCCCTTTCGTACTGTCACGGTTTATTATGACTCTCAGACACAAGTTTTAGGTAAAAAAAATCAATTTTATTGAAATAATAAATGATAACTTAGGATGGCAATAACATACATATATATACAGAATATAGCACAGACAGAAGGCAGACTACCGGTCCTGTCAATATACCGGACAGGACAGTCTTTAGGCTCTACCGGCCTTGCCAATACCGGGTAAGGCAACCTGCAGATGGAATAGCATAACGGTTTTACCGGCCTTACCAAATTACCGGGCAAGGCAGCCTCAATAGATACACAATGTAGGCTCTACCGGCCCTGCCAATACCGGGTAAGGCAACCTCAGATGGAATGTGGCAAAAGGTTCTACCGGCCTTACCAATACCGGGCAGGGCAGCCCAGAGATAATAGCAGCAGTCAGATGGAACTGGCAAATTAGCAGAATCGTTAAGCAGCAAGGCTTTGGAGCAAACCAGCGTCCGCACGCTGGAAACAACACTGAATAGTATAGCCGTTAGGCTTAGCGAGCAAACCAGTGACCGCACACTGGAGTAACAAGTGAGTAGTATAGCCGCAAGGCTTAGGAGCAAACCAGCGTCCGCACGCTGGGACCAACACAGATTTGTATAGCTGATAGGCTTTGGAGCAAACCAGTGACCGCACACTGGTGTAACAAGCGAGTTTGTATAGCCGCAAGGCTTAGGAGCAAACCAGCGTCCGCACGCTGGGACCAACACAGATTTGTATAGCTGAAAGGCTTTGGAGCAAACCAGTGACCGCACACTGGTGTAACAAGTGAGTTTGTATAGCCGCAAGGCTTAGGAGCAAACCAGCGTCCGCACGCTGGGACCAACACAGAATTGTATAGCTGATAGGCTTTGGAGCAAACCAGTGACCGCACACTGGTGTAACAAGCGAGTTTGTATAGCCGCAAGGCTTAGGAGCAAACCAGCGTCCGCACGCTGGGACCAACACAGATTGTATAGCTGAAAGGCTTTGGAGCAAACCAGTGACCGCACACTGGTGTAACAAGTGAGTTAGTATAGCCGCAAGGCTAGGAGCAAACCAGCGTCCGCACTCTGGGACCAACACAGAATTGTATAGCTGATAGGCTTAGGAGCAAACCAGTGACCGCACACTGGTGTAACAAGCGAGTTTGTATAGCCACAAGGCTTGGGAGCAAACCAGCGTCCGCACGCTGGGACCAACACGGAATTGTAGCAGTGTCACCAACGCGACCAGGCAGAAGGTCGCCAGGATACTGAAGACAGGTGATGAGATGACAGGAACCAGCAACGATCAGTCAGGTCAGAAAACAGCAGAGAAGTTCAGCAGGAACTGCAACACCAGAGACTAGGCCGGAACCAGGACTGGAAGTACTTCAGCATGCAGGAAACACTGGAACAGTAGAGATCAGGAACTCAGGAACACATGAGATCAGGAACTCAGGAACACTGGAACAGAGGCCCAGCTATCACTAGCATAGTGATAGCAAGAAGGTCAGAAACAACACGAAAGGGCACTCAAAGGGTGCCCAATCCAGGTTTAAATAGTCAATAAGAGGCGGGCTATCTGCAGACAGCCAATAGAAGCCCCCTACTGGTGACAGACAAGTAACTGCAGCAAATCACGGGAACCGTGATAAATGTATAATTGTACAAAGTATCCACACACTGATACTGATCACACTGCTCTGTATAGTGGTACTGAGTATCTACACACTGATACTGATCACACCGCACTGTATAATGGTACTGATGGCTACACACTGATAATGAGCAGACTGCTCTGTATAATTGTACTGAGTATCTACACAATGATTCTATTCAGACTGCTCTGTATAATGATACTGAGTATCTACACACTGATACTGATCACACTACTCTGTATAATGGTACTGAGCAGCTACACACTGATAGTGATTGCACTGCACTATATAATTGTACAGAGTATCTACACACTGATACTGATCCCACCGCACTGTATAATGGTACTGAGTATCTACGCACAGATACAGATCACACTGCACTGTATAATGGTACTGAGTATCTACACACGGATACAGATCATATTGTACAGAGTATCTACACACTGATACTGGTCACACCTCTCTGTATAATTGTACTGAGTATCTATACACTGAAACTGATCACACCTCACTGTATAATTGTACTGAGTATCTACACACTGATATTGATCACACCCCTCTGTATAATTCTACTGAGTATCTACACAAAGATACTGATCACACCGCACTGTATGATTCTACTAAGTATCTACACTCTGATATTGATCACACCGCACTGTATAATTGTACTGAGTATCCACACACTGATACTGATCACATTGCACTGTATAATGGTACTGATATCTACACACTGATACTGATCACATCGCACTGTATAACTGTACTGAATATCTACACGCTGATACTGATCACACCACACTGTATAACTGTACTGTGTATTTACACATTGATACTGATCACACCGCTATGTATGATGATACTGAGTATCTACACGCTGATACTGATCACACCGCACTGTATAATGGTACTGAGTATCTACACACTGATACTGATCACACCGCTCTGTATAATTGTACTGAGTATCTACACACTGATACTGATCACACTGCTCTGTATAATGGTACTGAGTATCTACACACTGATACTAATCACACCGCTCTGTATAATTGTACTGAGTATCTACACACTGATACTGATAACACCGCACTGTATAATGGATTTGAGTATCTACACACTGATACTGATCACACAGCACTGTATAATTGTACTGAGGAGTGTATAAACACTGATACTGATCACACCTCACTGTATAATTGTACTGAGTAGCTACACACTGATACTACGTCACCAGGTAAAATTCTTCTTCTGCTACAGGACAACGGATTAAAAAAAATAAATAAAAAATACATATCCGTGTGTTGTTAAGGACGGACTAACGATCTAGACCAACTTCATTGTATGTGAATGTTCCCCTTTAAAGAGCTGAGGAAATTGGTAGTGAGACAACACTGGTGTTGCATCTCTGGTGCTTAAAGGGTTAAGCTATTGCAAGAATTTCAACATTTGCTTATTCTGCAATACTTAAATATTCAATTTCTTTACACTAATAATTAAAAATTCATCAAATCTGTTCTTCCAAACTAATGTAAGATAATGGTACAAACAAGCATTTAAAACTTTGTTTATTCATTATTGCTGCAGAATTATTTTCCGTCACACTACAGTGTATTAGGCGCACCATACACACCAATTGTAAAGTCTCCTCCATAATCTTAGTGGGACCAGCTATATGGTCATTTTTACCATGAGCAGATTAGTTGTAGCCAGGGTTACAGCCTATATTTTAGTTTAACTGCATATACTGTTCCAATACATCTACACAATTAATTCCCCAAAACAAAAAAATGAAACTTCTGAATTCACCAATCTACAGGCTATAGTAAAGATTTGTTGACCCAAGTAACTCAGAATATTGCTATTTCATTCTAAAAATGTTAAAAAGAATTTTAAAGAGCTTGGGATATAGTGAGACAACATTGGTGTTGTACCTCTGGCACTTAAATAGTTAAGATTTTGCCAGAATTTCAACTATTTCTTCTACAGCAAAACTTAAATAATCTATTTCTCTACACTAATATTTTTAAAAATGCATCAGATGTTTTTCCACACTAATGTAGGTAAATGATACCAGCATTCATTTAATTTTTTGGTTATTTTATTCATGAATGTTGAAGAATTCTTGTCCCACATACTAGAGTGTATTAGGTGCACCATACACGCCAAGTGTAAAGACTCATCCCTAATCTTAGTGGGACCCCCTGGTAATTTTAACCCAAGCAGGTTAGTGGTAGACAGGGGTACAGCGTACTGTTCACTTTGAACTGGATTTACTCAGCCAATAAAGCTACACAATGAATTCCGCGAATATTTAAAAAAAAATCTCATGTACGTAATTGGCAGTCAGTATACTGGATTCATCATTACACAGGCCATGTTACAGATTTGTTGATCCAGGTAACTCAAAATATTGCTATTTCATTCTACAAATGTAAAAAAAGCTTTTGGAAGAGATTGGGATATTGCGAGACAACATTGGTGTTGTACCCCTGGCACTTAAATATCTAAGCTTTTGCCAGAATTTCAACATTTGTTTATACAGCAAAACTTAAATATTCTATTTCTTTATAGTAATATTTTTAAAACTGCATCAGATGCTTTTCCACACTAATGTAGGTAAATGATACCACCATTCATTAAATTTTTTGGTTATTTTATTCATGAATGTTACAGAGTTATTGTCCCACATACTAGAGTGTATTAGGTGCACCATACATGCCAAGTGTACAACCTCCTCCCTAATCTTAGTGGGACCACCTGGTAATTTTAATCCAAGCAGGTTAGTGGTAGACAGGGGTACAGCGTACTGTTCACGTTGAAATGGATTTCCTCAGCCAATAAAGCTACACAATGAATTCCGCGAATATTTAAAAAAAAAAAAATCTCTATGTATGTAATTGGAGGTCAGTATACTGGATTCATCATTACACAGGCCATGTTACAGATTTGTTGATCCATGTAACTCAGAATATTGCTATTTCATTCTAAAAATGTGAATAAGCTTTTTGAAGAGCTTGGAATATAGTGAGACAACAATGTTGTTGCACTACTTCCACACAAAGGGTTAATAATTGCACAATATGTGCTTATTAATAAATCTAGATTTCACCCCTCTGTAATACAGAACAATTGCAGTATAAACCTAATAGAGAACAACTCCTTAAGCTATTAACAGTATTCCCTGCCTGCTTTCCCTATTACCTAACACCCAGAGAGACACACAACCACCCTCCCTTACATCCCCTCACACACTAAAATGGAGCTGCCTCAGAACCTGACTTTTATACCCACTACCATAGAGCTGACAGTGACCAGAGCACCTCAGGAAGTGACTGAGAGACAGAGCTAGGTACAACAGTGACCCCTACTGCTCAGGTGTGATATATACACTGGTTGGTCTTCCTGTAGTGAGGAGCACTGAAACAACCAACAATAGGTGGCTTTCCAGCTATTGCTTAAACATTTCAGTGACAAAAAGGTATCCAATGCATTAGTTACCTCTCTGGCACTCAAAGGTTTATCTGCAACTCTCAACATCCTCAGCAAGATTCTGGCCATCTGAGGATATAGAGACAATGGCCTGCCGAGGATGATGGGAGTTGTAGTTCAGTAACAGTTGGATAAGCTCACCTTGGGTTAATGATGGTACCTCTTAAACTACCATATTGCTTTCCATACAGATTCATTATACACTAAGGAATTATAGATGTCATTTCATTGAAATAGGGATCTTAACCCCTTGAGTACTACAGGTCTTGCGAAGAAATACTTTTGAGACTTCTCTAGCATTCATGGGGTTAAAATCCCAATTTTAATCAATGAGATTTTTGGGGGATTTTCAAATCTTCCGTATGGTGCAATCGGTTTGCCCTAGAATTAACCCCTTAAGGACTGAGGAAATCTGGGGTGGTTTGCACTTAAGGACAGGAGCAATTCTGACCTTTTTGACTAGGCCTTTGCTCCACACTGTATTCCCTCTAAGTCATTTATTCCATCCACACAAATGATACACTGTGTCTTTAAGCACAAGCAGGGCTTTCTTTTGTACCACACGTATATGGATAACCCACCATTTATTTTATTACAAATAAAGAGAACGAGGAATAAATATATATATTTCTATTGGTTCTCTTGTGATAATTTGTGCCCAATGGGTTAATTTTTTATGGACACCACATGAAAGGTGTAACCGGTCATTAATAACAAAAAAATGTGTTTTAATGTAGCACGGATTCTTTCTTTGAAAATCCCCATGTCCCTCCTTTCCTCCCTACTTTAACACTTTTTTGTAGATAAGACTGTGTGACGCGGTGTGTATAAGTGTATTACCTGGATCCACAAAACTAAAACCTCATTAATGTTTGTTTAACCCCTTAACGTCTACAGTTTTTCCCTTAAGGACCAGTGACGGTCCTATTACGTCACATATTTTTTACTCACAGAGCTCCTGCGGGAACACTGAGTAGTAGCAAGAACTGAAATTAACCTCTCCAAGACTGGAGCGATCAACTGATCACACCGATCTGTATAATTGTACTGAGTATCTACACACTAATACTGATCTCACCATATAGTGGTACTAATATCTACACACTAATACTGATTAAACCGCACTGTATAAGTGTATTGAGTATCTACACACTGATAAAGATCACACCGCACTATATAATTGTACTGAGCATCTACACACTGATAGTGATCACACCACACTGTATATTTGTACTGAGTATCCATACACTGATACGGATCACACCACTCTGTATCATTGTACTGAGTATCTACACACTGATCACACCGCACTGTATAATTGTACTGAGAATTTACACACTGATACTGATGACAAAACACTGTATAATTGTACTGGGTATCTACACACTGATACTGATCACATCGCACTTTTTAATTATACTGAGTATCTACACACTGATACTGATCACATCACTCTGTATAATATTACTGAGTATCTACACAATGATACTGATCACACCACACTGTATAATTGTTCTGAGTATCTACACACTGATACTGATCACACCACACTCTATAATTCTACTGAGTATCTACACAATGATACTGATCACACCACACTGTATAATTGTTCTGAGTATCTACACACTGATACTGATTACACTACTCTGTATAGTGGTACTGAGTATCTACACACTGATACTGATCACACCGCACTGTATAGTGGTACTGAGTATCTACACACTGATACTGATCACACCGCACTGTATAATGGTACTGATGGCTACACACTGATAATGATCAGACTGCTCTGTATAATTGTACTGAGTATCTACACAATGATTCTATTCAGACTGCTCTGTATAATGATACTGAGTATCTACGCACAGATACAGATCACACTGCACTGTATAATGGTACTGAGTATCTACACACGGATACAGATCACATTGTACAGAGTATCTACACACTGATACTGGTCACACCTCTCTGTATAATTGTACTGAGTATCCACACACTGATACTGATCACATTGCACTGTATAACTGTACTGAATATCTACACGCTGATACTGATCACACCGCACTGTATAACTGTACTGTGTATTTACACATTGATACTGATCACACCACTATGTATGATGATACTGAGTATCTACACGCTGATACTGATCACACTGCACTGTATAATGGTACTGAGTATCTACACACTGATACTGATCACACCGCTATGTATGATGATACTGAGTATCTACACGCTGATACTGATCACACCGCACTGTATAATGGTACTGAGTATCTACACACTGATACTGATCACACCGCTCTGTATAATTGTACTGAGTATCTACACACTGATACTGATCACACCGCACTGTGTAACTGTACTGATATCTACACACTGATACTGATCACACCGCTCTGTATAATGGTACTGAGTATCTACACACTGATACTGATAACACCGCACTGTATAATGGATTTGAGTATCTACACACTAATACTGATCACACAGCACTGTATAATGGATTTGAGTATCTACACACTGATACTGATCACACAGCACTGTATAATTGTACTGAGGAGTGTATAAACAGTGATACTGATCACACCTCACTGTATAATTGTACTGAGTAGCTACACACTGATACTACGTCACCAGGTAAAATTCTTCTTCTGCTACAGGACAACGGATTAAAAAAAATAAATAAAAAATACATATCCGTGTGTTGTTAAGGACGGACTAACGATCTAGACCAACTTCATTGTATGTGAATGTTCCCCTTTAAAGAGCTGAGGGAATTGGTAGTGAGACAACACTGGTGTTGCATCTCTGGTGCTTAAAGGGTTAAGCTATTGCAAGAATTTCAACATTTGCTTATTCTGCAATACTTAAATATTCAATTTCTCTACACTAATAATTAAAAATTCATCAAATCTGTTCTTCCAAACTAACGTAAGATAATGGTACAAACATCCATTTCAAACTTTGTTTATTCATTACTGTTGCAGAATTATTTTCCGTCACACTACAGTGTATTAGGCGCACCATACACACCAATTGTAAAGTCTCCTCCATAATCTTAGTGGGACCAGCTATATGGACATTTTTACCATGAGCAGATTAGTTGTAGCCAGGGTTACAGCCTATATTTTAGTTTAACTGCATATACTGTTCCAATACATCTACACAATTAATTCCCCAAAACAAAAAATGAAACTTCTGAATTCACCATTATACAGGCTATAGTAAAGATTTGTTGACCCAAGTAACTCAGAATATTGCTATTTCATTCTAAAAATTTTAAAAAGAATTTTAAAGAGCTTGGGATATAGTGAGACAACATTGGTGTTGTACCTCTGGCACTTAAATAGTTAAGATTTTGCCAGAATTTCAACTATTTCTTCTACAGCAAAACTTAAAATAATCTATTTCTCTACACTAATATTTTTAAAAATGCATCAGATGTTTTTCCACACTAATGTAGGTAAATGATACCAGCATTCATTTAATTTTTTGGTTATTTTATTCATAAATGTTGCAGAATTCTTGTCCCACATACTAGAGTGTATTATGTGCACCATACACGCCAAGTGTAAAGACTCATCCCTAATCTTAGTGGGACCACCTGGTAATTTTAACCCAAGCAGGTTAGTGGTAGACAGGGGTACAGCGTACTGTTCACTTTGAACTGGATTTACTCAGCCAATAAAGCTACACAATGAATTCCGCGAATATTTAAAAAAAAAATCTCATGTACGTAATTGGCAGTCAGTATACTGGATTCATCATTACACAGGCCATGTTACAGATTTGTGATCCAAGTAACTCAAAATATTGCTATTTCATTCTACAAATGTAAAAAAAGCTTTTGGAAGAGATTGGGATATTGCGAGACAACATTGGTGTTATACCCCTGGCACTTAAATATCTAAGCTTTTGCCAGAATTTCAACATTTGCTTATACAGCAAAACTTAAATATTCTATTTCTTTATAGTAATATTTTTAAAACTGCATCAGATGCTTTTCCACACTAATGTAGGTAAATGATAGCACCATTCATTAAATTTTTTGGTTATTTTATTCATGAATGTTACAGAGTTATTGTCCCACATACTAGAGTGTATTAGGTGCACCATACACGCCAAGTGTACAACCTCCTCCCTAATCTTAGTGGGACCACCTGGTAATTTTAATCCAAGCAGGTTAGTGGTAGACAGGGGTACGGCTTACTGTTCACGTTGAACTGGATTTACTCAGCCAATAAAGCTACACAAAGAATTCCGCGAATATTTAAAAAAAAAAAAATCTCTATGTATGTAATTGGAGGTCAGTATACTGGATTCATCATTACACAGGCCATGTTACAGATTTGTTGATCCATGTAACTCAGAATATTGCTATTTCATTCTAAAAATGTGAATAAGCTTTTTGAAGAGCTTGGAATATAGTGAGACAACAATGTTGTTGCACTACTTCCACACAAAGGGTTAATAATTGCACAATATGTGCTTATTAATAAATCTAGATTTCACCCCTCTGTAATACAGAACAATTGCAGTATAAACCTAATAGAGAACAACTCCTTAAGCTATTAACAGTATTCCCTGCCTGCTTTCCCTATTACCTAACACCCAGAGAGACACACAACCACCCTCCCTTACATCCCCTCACACACTAAAATGGGGCTGCCTCAGAACCTGACTTTTATACCCACTACCATAGAGCTGACAGTGACCAGAGCACCTCAGGAAGTGACTGAGAGACAGAGCTAGGTACAACAGTGACCCCTACTGCTCAGGTGTGATATATACACTGGTTGGTCTTCCTGTAGTGAGGAGCACTGAAACAACCAACAATAGGTGGCTTTCCAGCTATTGCTTAAACATTTCAGTGACAAAAAGGTATCCAATGCATTAGTTACCTCTCTGGCACTCAAAGGTTTATCTGCAACTCTCAACATCCTCAGCAAGATTCTGGCCATCTGAGGATATAGAGACAATGGCCTGCCGAGGATGATGGGAGTTGTAGTTCAGTAACAGTTGGATAAGCTCACCTTGGGTTAATGATGGTACCTCTTAAACTACCATATTGCTTTCCATACAGATTCATTATACACTAAGGAATTATAGATGTCATTTCATTGAAATAGGGATCATAACCCCTTGAGTACTACAGGTCTTGCGAAGAAATACTTTTGAGACTTCTCTAGCATTCATGGGGTTAAAATCCCAATTTTAATCAATGAGATTTTTGGGGGATTTTCAAATCTTCCGTATGGTGCAATCGGTTTGCCCTAGAATTAACCCCTTAAGGACTGAGGAAATCTGGGGTGGTTTGCACTTAAGGACAGGAGCAATTCTGACCTTTTTGACTAGGCCTTTGCTCCACACTGTATTCCCTCTAAGTCATTTATTCCATCCACACAAATGATACACTGTGTCTTTAAGCACAAGCAGGGCTTTCTTTTGTACCACACGTATATGGATAACCCACCATTTATTTTATTACAAATAAAGAGAACGAGGAATAAATATATATATTTCTATTGGTTCTCTTGTGATAATTTGTGCCCAATGGGTTAATTTTTTATGGACACCACATGAAAGGTGTAACCGGTCATTAATAACAAAAAAATGTGTTTTAATGTAGCACGGAATCTTTCTTTGAAAATCCCCATGTCCCTCCTTTCCTCCCTACTTTAACACTTTTTTGGAGATAAGACTGTGTGGCGCGGTGTGTATAAGTGTATTACCTGAATCCACAAAACTAAAACCTCATTAATGTTTGTTTAACCCCTTAACGTCTACAGTTTTTCCCTTAAGGACCAGTGACGGTCCTATCACGTCACAAATTTTTTACTCACAGAGCTCCTGCGGGAACACTGAGTAGTAGCAAGGACTGAAATTAACCTCTCCAAGACTGGAGCGATCAACTGATCACACCGATCTGTATAATTGTACTGAGTATCTACACACTGATACTGATCTCACCGTATAGTGGTACTAATATCTACACACTAATACTGATCAAACAGCACTGTATAAGTGTAATGAGTATCTACACACTGATAAAGATCACACCGCACTATATAATTGTACTGAGCATCTACACACTGATAGTGATCACATCACACTGTATATTTGTACTGAGTATCTACACACTGATCACACCGCACTGTATAATTGTACTGAGAATTTACACACGGATACTGATGACAAAACACTGTATAATTGTACTGGGTATCTACACACTGATGCTGATCACATCGCACTTTTTAATTATACTGAGTATCTACACACTGATACTGATCACACCGCACAATTGTACTGAGTTTCAACACACTGATACAGATCACGCATCTCTGTATGATCGTACTGACTATCAACACACTGATACTGATCACACTGCAGTGTGTAATTGTACTGATATCTACACACTGACACTAATCACACCACTCTGTATGATGTTAATGAGTATCGACAAATGATACAAATAACAACGCACTATATAATTGTACTGAATATATACACACTGATACTGGTCACACCGCATTGTATAATTACACTGAGTATCTACACAATGATACTGATCACACTGCTCTGTATAATGGTACTGATATCTACACACAGATACTGAACACACCGCACCCTATAATTCTACTGAGAATCTACACACTGATACAGATCACACCGCTCTGTATGATTGTACTGAGTATCAACACACTGATATTGATCACACCACTCTGATCAATTGTACAAATATATACACACTGAAACTGATCACACCGCTCTGTATAATTGTACTGAGTATCTACACACTAATACTGATGACACCGCACTGTATAACTGTACAGAGTATCTACACACTGATACTGATCATACAGCACTGTATATTGGAACTGAATATATATGCACTGAAACTGATCACACCGCTCTCTATAATTGTACTGAGTATCTACACACTGATACAGATCACACAGCACTGTATAATGGTACTGAGTATCTACACACTGATACAGATCACACAGCACTGTATAATTGTACTGAGTATCTACACACTGATACTGATCACACCGCACTATATAATGGTACTGAGTATCTACACACTGATACTGATCACACCGCTCTGTATAATTGTTCTGAGTATCTACACACTGATACTGATCACACCGCACTATATAATGGTACTGAGTATCTACACACTGATACTGATCTCACTGCACTGTATAGTTGTAATGAGTATCTACACACTGATACTGATCACATTGCACTATTTAATGGTACTTAGTATCCACGCACAGATACAGATCACACTGCACTATATAATGGTACTGAGTATCTACACGCTGAAACTGATCACACCTCTCTGTATAATGGTACTGAGTATCTACACACTGATACTGATCACACCGCACTTTATAATTATATTGAGTATCTACACACTGATACTGATTACACCGCACTGCATAATTGTACTGAGTGTCAACACACTGATACAGATCACACATCTCTGTATGATCGTACTGACTATCAACACACTGATACTGATCACACCGCTCTGTATGATTGTATTGAGTATCTACACACTGATACTTATCACACTGAAGTGTGTAATTGTACTGATATCTACACACTGATACTGATCACACCACTTTGTATGATGTTAATGAGTATCGACAACTGATACTAATAACAACGCACTGTATAATTGTACTGAGTATATACACACTGATACTGGTCACACCACATTGTATAATGATATTGAGTATCTACACACTCATACAGATCACACAGCTCTGTATAATGGTACTGAGTATCTACAAACTGATACTGATCACACCGCACTGTATAATTCTACTGAGTATCTACACACTGATACTGATCACACCGCACTGTATAATTATACTGAGTATCTACACAATGATACTGATCACACCACTCTGTATAATGGTACTAATATCTACACACTGATACTGATCACACCGCACTGTATAATGCTACAGAGTATCTATGCACAGATACAGAAAACACTGCACTGTATAATGGTACTGAGTATCTATACACTGATACAGATCACATTGTACTGAGTATCTATATACTGATACTGATCACACCGCACTGTATAATGGTACTGATATCTACACACTGATACTGATCAGACCGCTCTGTATAATTGTCCTGAGTATCTACACATTGATACTGATCACATTGCACTGTATAATGGTACTAAGTCCCTACACGCTGATACTGATCACAGCACACTGTATAATTGTACTGAGTATCTACACACTGATACAGATCACACCGCTCTGTATAATTGTACTGAGTATCTACACACTGATACTGATCACACCGCACTGTATAATTGTACTGAGTATCTACACACTGATACAGATCACACCGCACTGTATAATTGTACTGAGTATATACACACTGATACAGATCACATTTCACTGTATAATGGTATTGAGTACCTACACCATGATATTGATCACACCGCACTGTTTAACTGGACTGGGTATCTACATACTGATACTGATCACACCGCACTGTATATTTCATCTGAGTATCTACACACTGATATTGATCACACCGCTCTGTATAATTGTACTGAGTATCTACACGCTAATACTGATCAGACCGCTTTGTATAATTGTACAGATATCTACACACTGATACTGATCACACCGCACTGTGTAAATGTACTGAGTATCTACACACTGATACTGATCACACCGCTCTGTATAATGGTACTGAGTATCTACACACTGATACTGATAACACCGCACTGTATAATTGTACTGAGGAGTGTATAAACACTGATACTGATCACACCTCACTGTATAATTGTACTGAGTAGCTACACACTGATATTGATCACACCCCTCTGTATAATTGTACTGAGTATCTACACACTGATACTGATCACACCGCAGTGTATGATTCTACTGAGTATCTACACTCTGATATTGATCACACCGCACTTTATAATTGTACTGAGTATCCACACACTGATACTGATCACATTGCACTGTATAATGGTACTGATATCTACACACTGATACTGATCACATCGCACTGTATAACTGTACTGAATATCTACACGCTGATACTGATCACACCGCACTGTATAACTGTACTGTGTATTTACACATTGATACTGATCACTCCGCTATGTATGATGATACTGAGTATCTACACGCTGATACTGATCACACTGCACTGTATAATGGTACTGAGTATCTACACACTGATACTGATCACACCGCTATGTATGATGATACTGAGTATCTACACGCTGATACTGATCACACCGCACTGTATAATGGTACTGAGTATCTACACACTGATACTGATCACACCGCTCTGTATAATTGTACTGAGAATCTACACACTGATACTGATCACACTGCACTGTGTAACTGTACTGATATCTACACACTGATACTGATCACACCGCTCTGTATAATGGTACTGAGTATCTACACACTGATACTGATAACACCGCACTGTATAATGGATTTGAGTATCTACACACTAATACTGATCACACCGCACTGTATAATGGATTTGAGTATCTACACACTGATACTGATCACACAGCTCTGTATAATGGTACTGAGTATCTACACACTGATACTGAGAACACCGCACTGTATAATGGATTTGAGTATCTACACACTGATACTGATCACACAGCACTGTATAATTGTACTGAGGAGTGTATAAACACTGATACTGATCACACCTCACTGTATAATTGTACTGAGTAGCTACACACTGATACTACGTCACCAGGTAAAATTCTTCTTCTGCTACAGGACAACGGATTAAAAAAAATATATAAAAAATACATATCCGTGTGTTGTTAAGGACGGACTAACGATCTAGACCAGCTTCATTGTATGTGAATGTTCCCCTTTAAAGAGCTGAGGAAATTGGTAGTGAGACAACACTGGTGTTGCATCTCTGGTGCTTAAAGGGTTAAGCTATTGCAAGAATTTCAACATTTGCTTATTCTGCAATACTTAAATATTCAATTTCTTTACACTAATAATTAAAAATTCATCAAATCTGTTCTTCCAAACTAATGTAAGATAATGGTACAAACATCCATTTCAAACTTTGTTTATTCATTACTGCTGCAGAATTATTTTCCGTCACACTACAGTGTATTAGGCGCACCATATACACAAATTGTAACGTCTCCTCCATAATCTTAGTGGGACCAGCTATATGGTCATTTTTACCATGAGCAGATTAGTTGTAGCCAGGGTTACAGCCTATATTTTAGTTTAACTGCATATACTATTCCAATACATCTACACAATTAATTCCCCAAAACAAAAAAATGAAACTTCTGAATTCACCATTATACAGGCTATAGTAAAGATTTGTTCACCCAAGTAACTCAGAATATTGCTGTTTCATTCTAAAAATGTTAAAAAGAATTTTAAAGAGCTTGGGATATAGTGAGACAACAATGGTGTTGTACCTCTGGCACTTAAATAGTTAAGATTTTGCCAGAATTTCAACTATTTCTTCTACAGCAAAACTTAAAATAATCTATTTCTCTACACTAATATTTTTAAAAATGCATCAGATGTTTTTCCACACTAATGGAGGTAAATGATACCAGCATTCATTTAATTTTTTGGTTATTTTATTCATGAATGTTACAGAATTCTTGTCCCACATACTAGAGTGTATTATGTGCACCATACACGCCAAGTGTAAAGACTCATCCCTAATCTTAGTGGGACCACCTGGTAATTTTAACCCAAGCAGGTTAGTGGTAGACAGGGGTACAGCGTACTGTTCACTTTGAACTGGATTTACTCAGCCAATAAAGCTACACAATGAATTCCGCGAATATTTAAAAAAAAAATCTCATGTACGTAATTGGCAGTCAGTATACTGGATTCATCATTACACAGGCCATGTTACAGATTTGTTGATCCAAGTAACTCAAAATATTGCTATTTCATTCTACAAATGTAAAAAAAGCTTTTGGAAGAGATTGGGATATTGCGAGACAACATTGGTGTTATACCCCTGGCACTTAAATATCTAAGCTTTTGCCAGAATTTCAACATTTGCTTATACAGCAAAACTTAAATATTCTATTTCTTTATAGTAATATTTTTAAAACTGCATCAGATGCTTTTCCACACTAATGTAGGTAAATGATAGCACCATTCATTAAATTTTTTGGTTATTTTATTCATGAATGTTACAGAGTTATTGTCCCACATACTAGAGTGTATTAGGTGCACCATACATGCCAAATGTACAACCTCCTCCCTAATCTTAGTGGGACCACCTGGTAAATTTAATCCAAGCAGGTTAGTGGTAGACAGGGGTACGGCTTACTGTTCACGTTGAAATGGATTTCCTCAGCCAATAAAGCTACACAAAGAATTCCGCGAATATTTAAAAAAAAAAAAATCTCTATGTATGTAATTGGAGGTCAGTATACTGGATTCATCATTACACAGGCCAGATACAGATTTGTTGATCCATGTAACTCAGAATATTGCTATTTCATTCTAAAAATGTGAATAAGCTTTTTGAAGAGCTTGGAATATAGTGAGACAACAATGTTGTTGCACTACTTCCACACAAAGGGTTAATAATTGCACAATATGTGCTTATTAATAAATCTAGATTTCACCCCTCTGTAATACAGAACAATTGCAGTATAAACCTAATAGAGAACAACTCCTTAAGCTATTAACAGTATTCCCTGCCTGCTTTCCCTATTACCTAACACCCGGAGAGACACACAACCACCCTCCCTTACATCCCCTCACACACTAAAATGGGGCTGCCTCAGAACCTGACTTTTATACCCACTACCATAGAGCTGACAGTGACCAGAGCACCTCAGGAAGTGACTGAGAGACAGAGCTAGGTACAACAGTGACCCCTACTGCTCAGGTGTGATATATACACTGGTTGGTCTTCCTGTAGTGAGGAGCACTGAAACAACCAACAATAGGTGGCTTTCCAGCTATTGCTTAAACATTTCAGTGACAAAAAGGTATCCAATGCATTAGTTACCTCTCTGGCACTCATAGGTTTATCTGCAACTCTCAACATCCTCAGCAAGATTCTGGCCATCTGAGGATATAGAGACAATGGCCTGCCGAGGATGATGGGAGTTGTAGTTCAGTAACAGTTGGATAAGCTCACCTTGGGTTAATGATGGTACCTCTTAAACTACCATATTGCTTTCCATACAGATTCATTATACACTAAGGAATTATAGATGTCATTTCATTGAAATAGGGATCATAACCCCTTGAGTACTACAGGTCTTGCGAAGAAATACTTTTGAGACTTCTCTAGCATTCATGGGGTTAAAATCCCAATTTTAATCAATGAGATTTTTGGGGGATTTTCAAATCTTCCGTATGGTGCAATCGGTTTGCCCTAGAATTAACCCCTTAAGGACTGAGGAAATCTGGGGTGGTTTGCACTTAAGGACAGGAGCAATTCTGACCTTTTTGACTAGGCCTTTGCTCCACACTG
This sequence comes from Rhinophrynus dorsalis, assembly GCA_037306005.1. Lineage (NCBI taxonomy): Eukaryota > Metazoa > Chordata > Amphibia > Anura > Rhinophrynidae > Rhinophrynus > Rhinophrynus dorsalis. Next base: position 8,251,302 of record CM074718.1, on the reverse strand, counting down.
TATTCCCTCTAAGTCATTTATTCCATCCACACAAATGATACACTGTGTCTTTAAGCACAAGCAGGGCTTTCTTTTGTACCACACGTATATGGATAACCCACCATTTATTTTATTACAAATAAAGAGAACGAGGAATAAATATATATATTTCTATTGGTTCTCTTGTGATAATTTGTGCCCAATGGGTTAATTTTTTATGGACACCACATGAAAGGTGTAACCGGTCATTAATAACAAAAAAATGTGTTTTAATGTAGCACGGAATCTTTCTTTGAAAATCCCCATGTCCCTCCTTTTCTCCCTACTTTAACACTTTTTTGGAGATAAGACTGTGTGGCGCGGTGTGTATAAGTGTATTACCTGAATCCACAAAACTAAAACCTCATTAATGTTTGTTTAACCCCTTAACGTCTACAGTTTTTCCCTTAAGGACCAGTGACGGTCCTATTACGTCACATATTTTTTACTCACAGAGCTCCTGCGGGAACACTGAGTAGTAGCAAGGACTGAAATTAACCTCTCCAAGACCGGAGCGATCAACTGATCACACCGATCTGTATAATTGTACTGAGTATCTACACACTGATACTGATCTCACCATATAGTGGTACTAATATCTACACACTAATACTGATCAAACAGCACTGTATAAGTGTATTGAGTATCTACACACTGATAAAGATCACACCGCACTATATAATTGTACTGAGCATCTACACACTGATAGTGATCACATCACACTGTATATTTGTACTGAGTATCAATACACTGATACGGATCACACCACTCTGTATAATTGTACTGAGTATCTACACACTGATCACACCGCACTGTATAATTGTACTGAGAATTTACACACGGATACTGATGACAAAACACTGTATAATTGTACTGGGTATCTACACACTGATGCTGATCACATCGCACTTTTTAATTATACTGAGTATCTACACACTGATACTGATCACACCGCACAATTGTACTGAGTTTCAACACACTGATACAGATCACGCATCTCTGTATGATCGTACTGACTATCAACACACTGATACTGATCACACTGCAGTGTGTAATTGTACTGATATCTACACACTGACACTAATCACACCACTCTGTATGATGTTAATGAGTATCGACAAATGATACAAATAACAACGCACTATATAATTGTACTGAATATATACACACTGATACTGGTCACACCGCATTGTATAATTACACTGAGTATCTACACAATGATACTGATCACACTGCTCTGTATAATGGTACTGATATCTACACACAGATACTGAACACACCGCACCCTATAATTCTACTGAGAATCTACACACTGATACAGATCACACCGCTCTGTATGATTGTACTGAGTATCAACACACTGATATTGATCACACCACTCTGATCAATTGTACAAATATATACACACTGAAACTGATCACACCGCTCTGTATAATTGTACTGAGTATCTACACACTAATACTGATGACACCGCACTGTATAACTGTACAGAGTATCTACACACTGATACTGATCATACAGCACTGTATATTGGAACTGAATATATATGCACTGAAACTGATCACACCGCTCTCTTATAATTGTACTGAGTATCTACACACTGATACAGATCACACAGCACTGTATAATGGTACTGAGTATCTACACACTGATACAGATCACACAGCACTGTATAATTGTACTGAGTATCTACACACTGATACTGATCACACCGCACTATATAATGGTACTGAGTATCTACACACTGATACTGATCACACCGCTCTGTATAATTGTTCTGAGTATCTACACACTGATACTGATCACACCGCACTATATAATGGTACTGAGTATCTACACACTGATACTGATCTCACTGCACTGTATAGTTGTAATGAGTATCTACACACTGATACTGATCACATTGCACTATTTAATGGTACTTAGTATCCACGCACAGATACAGATCACACTGCACTATATAATGGTACTGAGTATCTACACGCTGAAACTGATCACACCTCTCTGTATAATGGTACTGAGTATCTACACACTGATACTGATCACACCGCACTTTATAATTATATTGAGTATCTACACACTGATACTGATTACACCGCACTGCATAATTGTACTGAGTGTCAACACACTGATACAGATCACACATCTCTGTATGATCGTACTGACTATCAACACACTGATACTGATCACACCGCTCTGTATGATTGTATTGAGTATCTACACACTGATACTTATCACACTGAAGTGTGTAATTGTACTGATATCTACACACTGATACTGATCACACCACTTTGTATGATGTTAATGAGTATCGACAACTGATACTAATAACAACGCACTGTATAATTGTACTGAGTATATACACACTGATACTGGTCACACCACATTGTATAATGATATTGAGTATCTACACACTCATACAGATCACACAGCTCTGTATAATGGTACTGAGTATCTACAAACTGATACTGATCACACCGCACTGTATAATTCTACTGAGTATCTACACACTGATACTGATCACACCGCACTGTATAATTATACTGAGTATCTACACAATGATACTGATCACACCGCTCTGTATAATGGTACTAATATCTACACACTGATACTGATCACACCGCACTGTATAATGCTACAGAGTATCTATGCACAGATACAGAAAACACTGCACTGTATAATGGTACTGAGTATCTATACACTGATACAGATCACATTGTACTGAGTATCTATATACTGATACTGATCACACCGCACTGTATAATGGTACTGATATCTACACACTGATACTGATCAGACCGCTCTGTATAATTGTCCTGAGTATCTACACATTGATACTGATCACATTGCACTGTATAATGGTACTAAGTCCCTACACGCTGATACTGATCACAGCACACTGTATAATTGTACTGAGTATCTACACACTGATACAGATCACACCGCTCTGTATAATTGTACTGAGTATCTACACACTGATACTGATCACACCGCACTGTATAATTGTACTGAGTATCTACACACTGATACAGATCACACCGCACTGTATAATTGTACTGAGTATATACACACTGATACAGATCACATTTCACTGTATAATGGTATTGAGTACCTACACCATGATATTGATCACACCGCACTGTTTAACTGGACTGGGTATCTACATACTGATACTGATCACACCGCACTGTATATTTCATCTGAGTATCTACACACTGATATTGATCACACCGCTCTTTATAATTGTACTGAGTATCTACACGCTAATACTGATCAGACCGATTTGTATAATTGTACAGATATCTACACACTGATACTGATCACACCGCACTGTGTAAATGTACTGAGTATCTACACACTGATACTGATCACACCGCTCTGTATAATGGTACTGAGTATCTACACACTGATACTGATAACACCGCACTGTATAATTGTACTGAGGAGTGTATAAACACTGATACTGATCACACCTCACTGTATAATTGTACTGAGTAGCTACACACTGATATTGATCACACCCCTCTGTATAATTGTACTGAGTATCTACACACTGATACTGATCACACCGCAGTGTATGATTCTACTGAGTATCTACACTCTGATATTGATCACACCGCACTTTATAATTGTACTGAGTATCCACACACTGATACTGATCACATTGCACTGTATAATGGTACTGATATCTACACACTGATACTGATCACATCGCACTGTATAACTTTACTGAATATCTACACGCTGATACTGATCACACCGCACTGTATAACTGTACTGTGTATTTACACATTGATACTGATCACTCCGCTATGTATGATGATACTGAGTATCTACACGCTGATACTGATCACACTGCACTGTATAATGGTACTGAGTATCTACACACTGATACTGATCACACCGCACTGTATAATGGTACTGATATCTACACACTGATACTGATCACACCGCTCTGTATAATTGTACTGAGTATCTACACACTGATACTGATAACACCGCACTGTATAATGGATTTGAGTATCTACACACTGATACTGATCACACAGCACTGTATAATTGTACTGAGGAGTGTATAAACACTGATACTGATCACACCTCACTGTATAATTGTACTGAGTATCTACACACTGATACTGATCACACCGCAGTGTATAATTGTACTGAGTATCTACACACTGATATTGATCACACCCCTCTTTATAATTGTACTGAGTATCTACACACTGATACTGATCACACCGCACTGTATGATTCTACTGAGTATCTACACTCTGATATTGATCACACCGCACTGTATAATTGTACTGAGTATCCACACACTGATACTGATGACATTGCACTGTATAATGGTACTGATATCTACACACTGATACTGATCACATCGCTCTGTATAACTGTACTGAATATCTACACGCTGATACTGATCACACCGCACTGTATAACTGTACTGTGTATTTACACATTGATACTGATCACACCGCTATGTATGATGATACTGAGTATCTACACGCTGATACTGATCACACCGCACTGTATAATGGTACTGAGTATCTACACACTGATACTGATCACACCGCTCTGTATAATTGTACTGAGTATCTACACACTGATACTGATCACACCGCACTGTGTAACTGTACTGAGTATCTACACACTGATACTGATCACACCGCTCTGTATAATGGTACTGATATTTACACACTGATACTGATCACACCGCTCTGTATAATTGTACTGAGTATCTACACACTGATACTGATAACACCGCACTGTATAATTGTTCTGAGTATCTACACACTGATACTGATCACACCACACTCTATAATTGTTCTGAGTATCTACACACTGATACTGATTATACTACTCTGTATAATAGTACTGAGAATCAACACACTGATAGTGATCGCACTGCAATGTATAATTGTACAAAGTATCCACACACTGATACTGATCACACTGCTCTGTATAGTGGTACTGAGTATCTACACACTGATACTGATCACACCGCACTGTATAATGGTGCTGATGGCTACACACTGATAATGATCAGACTGCTCTGTATAATTGTACTGAGTATCTACACAATTATTCTATTCAGACTGCTCTGTATAATGATACTGAGTATCTACACACTGATACTGATCACACTACTCTGTATAATGGTACTGAGCATCTACACACTGATAGTGATTGCACTGCACTATATAATTGTACAGAGTATCTACACACTGATACTGATCCCACCGCACTATATAATGGTACTGAGTATCTACGCACAGATACAGATCACACTGCACTGTATAATGGTACTGAGTACCTACACACGGATACAGATCACATTGTACAGAGTATCTACACACTGATACTGGTCACACCTCTCTGTATAATTGTACTGAGTATCTATACACTGAAACTGATCACACCTCACTGTATAATTGTACTGAGTATCTACACACTGATATTGATCACACCCCTCTGTATAATAGTACTGATTATCTACACACTGATACTGATCACACCGCACTGTATGATTCTACTGAGTATGTACACTCTGATATTGATAACACCGCACAGTATAATTGTACTGAGTATCCACACACTGATACTGATCACATTGCACTGTATAATGGTACTGATATCTACACACTGATACTGATCACATCGCACTGTATAACTGTACTGAATATCTACACGCTGATACTGATCACACCGCACTGTATAACTGTACTGTGTATTTACACATTGATACTGATCACACCGCTATGTATGATGATACTGAGTATCTACACGCTTATACTGATTACTCTGCACTGTATAATGGTACTGAGTATCTACACACTGATACTGATCACACCGCTCTGTATAATTGTACTGAGTATCTACACATTGATACTGATCACACCGTTCTGTATAATGGTACTGATATCTACACACTGATACTGATCACACCGCTCTGTATAATTGTACTGAGTATCTAAACACTGATACTGATAACACCGCACTTTATAATGGATCTGAGTATCTACACACTGATACTGATCACACAGCACTGTATAATTGTACTGAGGAGTGTATAAACACTGATACTGATCACACCTCACTGTATAATTGTACTGAGTAGCTACACACTGATACTACGTCACCAGGTAAAATTCTTCTTCTGCTACAGGACAACGGATTAAAAAAAATAATTAAAAAATACATATCCGTGTGTTGTTAAGGACGGACTAACTATCTAGACCAATTTCATTGTATGTGAATGTTCCCCTTTAAAGAGCTGAGGAAATTGGTAGTGAGACAACACTGGTGTTGCATCTCTGGTGCTTAAAGGGTTAAGCTATTGCAAGAATTTCAACATTTGCTTATTCTGCAATACTTAAATATTCAATTTCTCTACACTAATAATTAAAAATTCATCAAATCTGTTCTTCCAAACTAATGTAAGATAATGATACAAACATCCATTTCAAACTTTGTTTATTCATTATTCCTGCAGAATTATTTTCCGTCACACTACAGTGTATTAGGTGCACCATATACACCAATTGTAAAGTCTCCTCCATCTTAGTGGGACCAGCTATAAGGTCATTTTTACCATGAGCAGATTAGTTGTAGCCAGGGTTACAGCCTATATTTTAGTTTAACTGCATATACTGTTCCAATACATCTACACAATTAATTCCCCAAAACAAAAAATGAAACTTCTGAATTCACCATTATACAGGCTATAGTAAAGATTTGTTGTCCCAAGTAACTAAGAATATTGCTATTTCATTCTAAAAATTTTAAAAAGAATTTTAAAGAGCTTGGGATATAGTGAGACAACATTGGTGTTGTACCTCTGGCACTTAAATAGTTAAGATTTTGCCAGAATTTCAACTATTTCTTCTACAGCAAAACTTAAAATAATCTATTTCTCTACACTAATCTTTTTAAAAATGCATCAGATGTTTTTCCACACTAATGTAGGTAAATGATAGCACCATTCATTAAATTTTTTGGTTATTTTATTCATGAATGTTACAGAATTATTGTCCCACATACTAGAGTGTATTAGGTGCACCATACACGCCAAATGTACAACCTCCTCCCTAATCTTAGTGGGACCACCTGGTAATTTTAATCCAAGCAGGTTAGTGGTAGACAGGGGTACGGCTTACTGTTCACGTTGAACTGGATTTACTCAGCCAATAAAGCTACACAATGAATTCCGCGAATCTTTAAAAAAAAAAAATCTCTATGTATGTAATTGGAGGTCAGTATACTGGATTCATCATTACACAGGCCATGTTACAGATTTGTTGATCCAAGTAACTCAGAATATTGCTATTTCATTCTAAAAATGTGAATAAGCTTTTGGAAGAGCTTGGAATATAGTGAGACAACAATGGTGTTGCACTACTGGCACACAAAGGGTTAATAATTGCACATTATGTGCTTATTAATAAATCTAGATTTCTCCCCTCTGTAATACAGAACAATTGCAGTATAAACCTAATAGAGAACAATTCCTTAAGCTATTAAGACTATTCCCTGCCTGCTTTCCCTATTACCTAACACCCAGAGAGACACACAACCACCTTCCGTTACATCCCCTCACACACTAAAATGGAGCTGCCTCAGAACCTGACTTTTATACCCACTGCCATAGAGCTGACACTGACCAGAGCACCTCAGGAAGTGACTGAGATACAGAGATACCTACAACAGTGACCCCTACTGCTCAGGCGTGATATATACACTGGTTGGTCTTCCTGTAGTGAGGAGCACTGAAACAACCAACAACAGGTGGCTTTCCAGCTATTGCTTAAACATTTCAGTGACAAAAAGGTATCCAATGCATTAGTTACCTCTCTGGCACTCAAAGGTTTATCTGCAACTCTCAACATCCTCAGCAAGATTCTGGCCATCTGAGGATATAGAGACAATGGCCTGCCGAGGATGATGGGAGTTGTAGTTCAGTAACAGTTGGATAAGCTCACCTTGGGTTAATGATGGTACCTCTTAAACTACCATATTGCTTTCCATACAGATTCATTATACACTAAGGAATTATAGATGTCAATGCATTGAAATAGGGATCTTAACCCCTTGAGTACTACAGGTCTTGCGAATAAACACTTTTGAGACTTCTCTAGCATTCATGGGGTTAAAATCCCAATTTTAATCAATGAGATTTTTTGGGGATTTTCAAATCTTCCGTATGGTGCAATCAGTTTGCCCTAGAATTAACCCCTTAAGGACTGGGGAAATTTGGGGTGGTTTGCACTTAAGGACAGGAGCAATTCTGACCTTTTTGACTAGGCCTTTGCTCCACACTGTATTCCCTCTAAGTCTTTTATTCCATCCACTCAAATGATACACTGTGTCTTTAAGCACAAGCAGGGCTTTCTTTTGTACCACACGTATATGGATAACCCACCATTTATTTTATTACAAATAAAGAGAACGAGGAATAAATATATATATTTCTATTGGTTCTCTTGTGATAATTTGTGCCCAATGGGTTAATTTTTTATGGACACCACATGAAAGGTGTAACCGGTCATTAATAACAAAAAAATGCGTTTTAATGTAGCACGGAATCTTTCTTTGAAAATCCCCATGTCCCTCCTTTCCTCCCTACTTTAACACTTTTTTGGAGATAAGACTGTGTGGCGCGGTGTGTATAAGTGTATTACCTGAATCCACAAAACTAAAACCTCATTAATGTTTGTTTAACCCCTTAACGTCTACAGTTTTTCCCTTAAGGACCAGTGACGGTCCTATTACGTCACATATTTTTTTTCTCACAGAGTTCCTGCGGGAACACTGAGTAGTAGCAAGGACTGAAATTAACCTCTCCAAGACCGGAGCGATCAACTGATCACACCGATCTGTATAATTGTACTGAGAATCTACACACTGATACTGATCTCACCGTATAGTGGTACTAATACCTACACACTAATACTGATCAAACCGCACTGTATAAGTGTATTGAGTATCTACACACTGATAAAGATCACACCGCACTATATAATTGTACTGAGCATCTACACACTGATAGTGATCACACCACACTGTATATTTGTACTGAGTATCCATACACTGATACTGATCACACCACACTGTATATTTGTACTGAGTATCTACACACTGATACGGATCACACCACTCTGTATAATTGTACTGAGTATCTACACACTTATCACACCGCACTGTATAATTGTACTGAGAATTTACACACTGATACTGATGACAAAACACTGTATAATTGTACTGGGTATCTACACACTGATACTGATCACATCGCACTTTTTAATTATACTGAGTATCTACACACTGATACTGATCACACCGCACTGCATAATTGTACTGAGTTTCAACACACTGATACAGATCACGCATCTCTGTATGATCGTACTGACTATCAACACACTGATACTGATCACACTGCAGTGTGTAATTGTACTGATATCTACACACTGACACTAATCACACCACTCTGTATGATGTTAATGAGTATCAACAACTGATACGAATAACAACGCACTATATAATTGTACTGAATATATACACACTGATACTGGTCACACCACATTGTATAATTACACTAAGTATCTACACAATGATACTGATCACACCGCTCTGTATAATGGTACTGATATCTACACACTGATACTGATCACACCGCACCCTATAATTCTACTGAGAATCTACACACTGATACAGATCACACCACTCTGTATGATTGTACTGAGTATCAACACACTGATATTGATCACACCACTCTGGTCGATTGTACAAAGTATATACACACTGAAACTGATCACACCGCTCTGTATAATTGTACTGAGTATCTACACACTAATACTGATGACACCGCACTGTATAACTGTACAGAGTATCTACACACTGATACTGATCATACAGCACTGTATATTGGAACTGAATATATACGCACTGAAACTGATCACACCGCTCTCTATAATTGTACTGAGTATCTACACGCTGATACTGATCACACCACACTGTATAACTGTACTGAGTATCTACAAATGATACAGATCACACCGCACTGTATAATGGTACTGAGTATCTACACACTGATACAGATCACACCGCTCTGTATAATTGTACTGAGTATCTACACACTGATACTGATCACACCGCACTATATAATGGTACTGAGTATCTACACACTGATACTGATCTCACTGCACTGTATAGTTGTAATGAATATCTACACACTGATACTGTTCACATTGCACTGTTTAATGGTACTTAGTATCTACGCACAGATACAGATCACACTGCACTATATAATGGTACTGAGTATCTACACGCTGAAACTGATCACACCTCTCTGTATAATGGTACTGAGTATCTACACACTGATACTGATCACACCGCACTTTATAATTATATTGAGTATCTACACACTGATACTGATTACACCGCACTGCATAATTGTACTGAGTGTCAACACACTGATACAGATCACACATCTCTGTATGATCTTACTGACTATCAACACACTGATACTGATCACACCACTCTGTATGATTGTATTGAGTATCTACACACTGATACTTATCACACTGCAGTGTGTAATTGTACTGATATCTACACACTGATACTGATCACACCACTCTGTATGATGTTAATGAGTATCGACAACTGATACTAATAACAACGCACTGTATAATTGTACTGAGTATATACACACGGATACTGGTCACACCACATTGTATAATGGTATTGAGTATCTACACACTCATACAGATCACACAGCTCTGTATAATGGTACTGAGTATCTACAAACTGATACTGATCACACCGCACTGTATAATTCTACTGAGTATCTACACACTGATACTGATCACACCGCACTGTATAATTATACTGAGTATCTACACAATGATACTGATCACACCGCTCTGTATAATGGTACTAATATCTACACACTGATACTGATCACACCGCACTGTATAATGCTACAGAGTATCTATGCACAGATACAGAAAACACTGCACTGTATAATGGTACTGAGTATCTATACACTGATACAGAGCACATTGTACAGAGTATCTATATACTGATACTGATCACACCGTACTGTATAATGGTACTGATATCTACACACTGATACTGATCAGACCGCTCTGTATAATTGTCCTGAGTATCTACGCACTGATACTGATCACATTGCACTGTATAATGGTACTAAGTCCCTACACGCTGATACTGATCACAGCACACTGTATAATTGTACTGAGTATCTACACACTGATACAGATCACACCGCTCTGTATAATTGTACTGAGTATCTACACACTGATACTGATCACACCGCACTGTATAATTGTACTGAGTATCTACACACTGATACAGATCACACCGCTCTGTATAATTGTACTGAATATCTACACACTGATACTGATCACACCGCACTGTATAATTGTACTGAGTATTTACATACTGATACTGATCACACCGCACTGTATATTTCATCTGAGTATCTACACACTGATATTGATCACACCGCTCTGTATAATTGTACTGAGTATCTACACGCTGATACTGATCAGACCGCTTTGTATAATTGTACAGATATCTGAACACTGATACTGATCACACCGCTCTGTATAATGGTACTGAGTATCTACACACTGATACTTATTACACAACTCTGTATAATGGTAATGAGTATCTACACACTGAAATTAATCACTGTACTGTATAATTGTCCTGAGTATCTACCCGCTGATATTGATCACATGGGACTGTTAAACTGGACTGAGTATCTACACACTAATAATGATCACACCGCACTGTATAACGGTACTTATATCTACACACTGATACTTATCACACAGCACTGTATAATGGTACTGAGTATCTTCACACTGATACTGATCACACCGCACTGTATAATGGTACTGATATGTACACACTGATACTGATCCCACCGCACTGTATAATTGTACTGAGTATCTACACACTCATACTGATCACACCACACTGTATAATTCTACTGAGTATCTACACACTGATACTGATCACACCACACTGTATAATTGTACTGAGTATCTACATAATGATACTGATCACACCGCACTGTATAATGGTACTGAGCATCTACACACTGATAGTGATCACACCGCTCTGTATGATTGTACTGAGTATCTACACACTGATACTGATCACACCTCTCTGTATAATGATAATGAGTATCTACACACTGATACTGATCACACCACACTGTATAATTTTACTGAGTATCTACACACTGATACTGATCACACCGCAGTGTATAATTTTACTGAGTATCTACACACTGATACTGATCACACCGCAGTGTATAATGGTACTAAGTATCTACACACTGATACTGATCACACCGCTCTGTATAATTGTACTGAGTATCTACACACTAATACAAATCACACCGCTCTGTATAATGCTACTGATATCTACACACTGATACTGATCACACCGCTCTGTATGATGGTACTGAGTATCTACACACTGATACTGATCACACCGCACTGTATAATTGTACTGAGTATCTATACACTGACACTGATCACACCGCACTGTATAATGGTACTGATATCTACACACTGATACTGATCACACTGCTCTGTATAATGGTACTGAGTATCTACACACTGATACTGATCACACCGCACTGTATAATAGTACTGATATCTACACACTGATACCGATCACACTGCTCTGTATAATGGTACTGATATCTACACACTGATACTGATCACACCTCTCTGTATAATGGTACTGATACCTACACACTAATACTGATCACACCCTCTGTATAATGGTACTGATATCTACACACTGATACTGATCACACCGCACTGTATAATGGTACTGAGTATCTACATACTGATACTGATCATACCGCTCTGTATAATTGTACTGACTATCTACACACTGATACTGATCACATCGCTCTGTATAATTGTACTGATATCTACACACTGATACTGATCACACCGCTCTGTATAATTGTACTGAGTATCTACACACTGATACTGATCACACCGCTCTGTATAATTGTACTGATATCTACACACTGATACTGATCACACTGCTCTGTATAATGGTACTGAGTATCTACGCACAGATACAGATCACACTGCACTGTATAATGGTACTGATATCTACACACTGATACTGATCACATCGCTCTGTATAATGGTACTGAGTATCTACACACTGATACTGACCACACCGCTCTGTATAATTGTACTGATATCTACACACTGATACTGATCACACCGCTCTGTATAATTGTACTGAGTATCTACGCACAGATACAGATCACACTGCACTGTATAATGGTACTGATATCTACACACTGATACTGATCACATCGCTCTGTATAATGGTACTGAGTATCTACACACTGATACTGACCACACTGCTCTGTATAATTGTACTGATATCTACACACTGATACTGATCACACCGCTCTGTATAATTGTACTGAGTATCTACACACTGATACTGATCACACCGCTCTGTATAATTGTACTGACTATCTACACACTGATACTGATCACACCGCTCTGTATAATTGTACTGAGTATCTACACACTGATACTGATCACACCCCTCTGTATAATGGTACTGATATCTACACACTGATACTGATCACACCGCACTGTATAATGGTACTGAGTATCTACATACTGATACTGATCATACCGCTCTGTATAATTGTACTGAGTATCTACACACTGATACTGATCACACCGCTCTGTATAATGGTACTAATATCTACACACTGATACTGATCACACCTCTCTGTATAATGGTACTGATACCTACACACTGATATTGATCACACCGCACTGTATAATGGTACTGAGTATCTACATACTGATACTGATCATACCGCTCTGTATAATTGTACTGACTATCTACACACTGATACTGATCACATCGCTCTGTATAATTGTACTGATATCTACACACTGATATTGATCACACCGCTCTGTATAATTGTACTGAGTATCTACACACTGATACTGATCACACCGCTCTGTATAATTGTACTGGAGTATCTACACACTGATACTGATCACACCCCTCTGTATAATGGTACTGATATCTACACACTGATACTGATCACACCGCACTGTATAATGGTACTGAGTATCTACATACTGATACTGATCATACCGCTCTGTATAATTGTACTGACTATCTACACACTGATACTGATCACATCGCTCTGTATAATTGTACTGATATCTACACACTGATACTGATCACACCGCTCTGTATAATTGTACTGAGTATCTACACACTGATACTGATCACACCGCTCTGTGTAATTGTACTGACTATCTACACACTGATACTGATCACACCGCTCTGTATAATTGTACTGAGTATCTACACACTGATACTGATCACACCGCTCTGTATAATTGTACTGATATCTACACACTGATACTGATCACACTGCTCTGTATAATGGTACTGAGTATGTACGCACAGATACAGATCACACTGCACTGTATAATGGTACTGATATCTACACACTGATACTGATCACATCGCTCTGTATAATGGTACTGAGTATCTACACACTGATACTGACCACACCGCTCTGTATAATTGTACTGATATCTACACACTGATACTGATCACACCACTCTGTATAATGGTACTGAGTATCTACACACTGATAGTTATCACACCGCTCTGTATAATTGTACTGAGTATCTACACACTGATACTGATCACATTGTATAATAGAACTGAGTATCTACACACTGATACCGATCACACCGCTCTGTATAATTGTACTGATATCTACACACTAATACTGATCACATCGCTCTGTATAATGGTACTGAGTATCTACACACTGATACTGATCACACCGCTCTGTATAATGGTACTGAGTATCTACACACTGATACTGATCACACCGTTCTGTATAATGGTACTGAGTATCTACACACTGATACTGATCACACCGCTCTGTATAATTGTACTGTGTATCTACACACTGATACTGATCACATTGCACTGTATAATTGTACTGATATCTACACACTAATACTGATCACATCGCTCTGTATAATGGTACTGAGTATCTACACACTGATACTGATCACACCGCTCTGTATAATGGTACTGATATGTACACACTGATACTGATCACACCGCTCTGTATAATTGTACTGATATCTACACACTGATACTGATCACACCGCTCTGTATAATTGTACTGATATCTACACACTGATACTGATAACACCGCTCTGTATAATTGTACTGAGTATCTACACACTGATACTGATCACACCGCTCTGTATAATGGTACTGAGTATCTACACACTGATACTGATCACAGCTCTCTGTATAATGGTACTGATATCTACACACTGATACTGATCACACCGCTCTGTATAATGGTACTGAGTATCTACACACTGATACTGATCACATCGCTCTGTATAATGGTACTGATATCTACACACTGATACTGATCACATCGCTCTGTATAATGGTACTGATATCTACACACTGATACTGATCACACCGCACTGTATAATTGTACTGAGTATCTACACACTGATACTGATCACACCGCTCTGTATAATGGTACTGAGTATCTACACACTGATACTGATCACACCGCTCTGTATAATGGTACTGAGTATCTACACACTGATACTGATCACACTGCTCTGTATAATGGTACTGAGTATCTACACACTGATACTGATCACACCTCTCTGTATAGTTGTACTGAGTATCTACTCACTGATACTGATCATACCGCACTGTATAATGGTACTGAGTATCTACACACTGATACTGATTACACCGCACTGTATAATTGTACTGAGTATCTACACACTGATACTGATCACACCTCTCTGTATAGTTGTACTGAGTATCTACACACTGACACTGATCACACCGCTCTGTATAATGGTACTAAGTATCTACAGACTGATACTGATTACACCGCACTGTATAATTGTACTGAGTATCTACACACTGATACTGATCACACCTCTCTGTATAGTTGTACTGAGTATCTACACACTGATACTGATCATACCGCTCTGTATAATGGTACTGAGTATCTACACACTGATACTGATCACACCGCTCTGTATAATGGTACTGATATCTACACACTGATACTGATCACACCGCTCTGTATAATTGTACTGAGTATCTACACACTGATACTGATCACACCGCTCTGTATAACTGTACTGATATCTACACACTGATACTGATCACACTGCTCTGTATAATGGTACTGAGTATCTACGCACAGATACAGATCACACTGCACTGTATAATGGTACTGATATCTACACACTGATACTGATCACATCGCTCTGTATAATGGTACTGAGTATCTACACACTGATACTGAACACACCGCTCTGTATAATTGTACTGATATCTACACACTGATACTGATCACACCGCTCTGTATAATTGTACTGAGTATCTACGCACAGATACAGATCACACTGCACTGTATAATGGTACTGATATCTACACACTGATACTGATCACATCGCTCTGTATAATGGTACTGAGTATCTACACACTGATACTGATCACACCGCTCTGTATAATTGTACTGAGTATCTACACACTGATACTGATCACACCGCTCTGTATAATTGTACTGACTATCTACACACTGATACTGATCACACCGCTCTGTATAATTGTACTGAGTATCTACACACTGATACTGATCACACCCCTCTGTATAATGGTACTGATATCTACACACTGATACTGATCACACCGCACTGTATAATGGTACTGAGTATCTACATACTGATACTGATCATACCGCTCTGTATAATTGTACTGAGTATCTACACACTGATACTGATCACACCGCTCTGTATAATGGTACTAATATCTACACACTGATACTGATCACACCTCTCTGTATAATGGTACTGATACCTACACACTGATATTGATCACACCGCACTGTATAATGGTACTGAGTATCTACATACTGATACTGATCATACCGCTCTGTATAATTGTACTGACTATCTACACACTGATACTGATCACATCGCTCTGTATAATTGTACTGATATCTACACACTGATATTGATCACACCGCTCTGTATAATTGTACTGAGTATCTACACACTGATACTGATCACACCGCTCTGTATAATTGTACTGAGTATCTACACACTGATACTGATCACACCCCTCTGTATAATGGTACTGATATCTACACACTGATAATGATCACACCGCACTGTATAATGGTACTGAGTATCTACATACTGATACTGATCATACCGCTCTGTATAATTGTACTGACTATCTACACACTGATACTGATCACATCGCTCTGTATAATTGTACTGATATCTACACACTGATACTGATCACACCGCTCTGTATAATTGTACTGAGTATCTACACACTGATACTGATCACACCGCTCTGTGTAATTGTACTGACTATCTACACACTGATACTGATCACACCGCTCTGTATAATTGTACTGAGTATCTACACACTGATACTGATCACACCGCTCTGTATAATTGTACTGATATCTACACACTGATACTGATCACACTGCTCTGTATAATGGTACTGAGTATGTACGCACAGATACAGATCACACTGCACTGTATAATGGTACTGATATCTACACACTGATACTGATCACATCGCTCTGTATAATGGTACTGAGTATCTACACACTGATACTGACCACACCGCTCTGTATAATTGTACTGATATCTACACACTGATACTGATCACACCACTCTGTATAATGGTACTGAGTATCTACACACTGATAGTTATCACACCGCTCTGTATAATTGTACTGAGTATCTACACACTGATACTGATCACATTGTATAATAGAACTGAGTATCTACACACTGATACCGATCACACCGCTCTGTATAATTGTACTGATATCTACACACTAATACTGATCACATCGCTCTGTATAATGGTACTGAGTATCTACACACTGATACTGATCACACCGCTCTGTATAATGGTACTGAGTATCTACACACTGATACTGATCACACCGTTCTGTATAATGGTACTGAGTATCTACACACTGATACTGATCACACCGCTCTGTATAATTGTACTGTGTATCTACACACTGATACTGATCACATTGCACTGTATAATTGTACTGATATCTACACACTAATACTGATCACATCGCTCTGTATAATGGTACTGAGTATCTACACACTGATACTGATCACACCGCTCTGTATAATGGTACTGATATGTACACACTGATACTGATCACACCGCTCTGTATAATTGTACTGATATCGACACACTGATACTGATCACACCGCTCTGTATAATTGTACTGATATCTACACACTGATACTGATAACACCGCTCTGTATAATTGTACTGAGTATCTACACACTGATACTGATCACACCGCTCTGTATAATGGTACTGAGTATCTACACACTGATACTGATCACAGCTCTCTGTATAATGGTACTGATATCTACACACTGATACTGATCACACCGCTCTGTATAATGGTACTGAGTATCTACACACTGATACTGATCACATCGCTCTGTATAATGGTACTGATATCTACACACTGATACTGATCACATCGCTCTGTATAATGGTACTGATATCCACACACTTATACTGATCACACCGCTCTGTATAATGGTACTGAGTATCTACACACTGATACTGATCACACTGCTCTGTATAATGGTACTGAGTATCTACACACTGATACTGATCACACCTCTCTGTATAGTTGTACTGAGTATCTACACACTGATACTGATCATACCGCACTGTATAATGGTACTGAGTATCTACACACTGATACTGATTACACCGCACTGTATAATTGTACTGAGTATCTACACACTGATACTGATCACACCTCTCTGTATAGTTGTACTGAGTATCTACACACTGACACTGATCACACCGCTCTGTATAATGGTACTAAGTATCTACAGACGGATACTGATTACACCGCACTGTATAATTGTACTGAGTATCTACACACTGATACTGATCACACCTCTCTGTATAGTTGTACTGAGTATCTACACACTGATACTGATCATACCGCTCTGTATAATGGTACTGAGTATCTACACACTGATACTGATCACACCGCTCTGTATAATGGTACTGATATCTACACACTGATACTGATCACACCGCTCTGTATAATTTTACTGAGTATCTACACACTGATACTGATCATACCGCTCTGTATAATGGTACTGTGTATTTACACACTGATACTGATCACACCTCTCTGTATAATGATACTGAGTATCTACACACTGATACTGATCACACCACACTGTATAATTTTACTGAGTATCTACACACTGATACTGATCACACCGCAGTGTATAATTTTACTGAGTATCTACACACTGATACTGATCACACCGCAGTGTATAATGGTACTAAGTATCTACACACTGATACTGATCACACCGCTCTGTATAATTGTACTGAGTATCTACACACTGATACTGATCACACCGCAGTGTATAATTGTACTGAGTATCTACACACTGATACTGATCACACCGCACTGTATAATTGTACTGAGTATCTACACACTGATACTGATCATACCACTCTGTATAATGGTAATGAGTATCTACACACTGATACTGATCACACCTCTCTGTATAATGATACTGAGTATCTACACACTGATACTGATCACACCACACTGTATAATTTTACTGAGTATCTACACACTGATACTGATCACACCGCAGTGTATAATTTTACTGACTATCTACACACTGATACTGATCACATCGCTCTGTATAATTGTACTGATATCTACACACTGATATTGATCACACCGCTCTGTATAATTGTACTGAGTATCTACACACTGATACTGATCACACCGCTCTGTATAATTGTACTGAGTATCTACACACTGATTCTGATCACACCCCTCTGTATAATGGTACTGATATCTACACACTGATACTGATCACACCGCACTGTATAATGGTACTGAGTATCTACATACTGATACTGATCATACCGCTCTGTATAATTGTACTGACTATCTACACACTGATACTGATCACATCGGTCTGTATAATTGTACTGATATCTACACACTGATACTGATCACACCGCTCTGTATAATTGTACTGAGTATCTACACACTGATACTGATCACACCGCTCTGTGTAATTGTACTGACTATCTACACACTGATACTGATCACACCGCTCTGTATAATTGTACTGAGTATCTACACACTGATACTGATCACACCGCTCTGTATAATTGTACTGATATCTACACACTGATACTGATCACACTGCTCTGTATAATGGTACTGAGTATGTACGCACAGATACAGATCACACTGCACTGTATAATGGTACTGATATCTACACACTGATACTGATCACATCGCTCTGTATAATGGTACTGAGTATCTACACACTGATACTGACCACACCGCTCTGTATAATTGTACTGATATCTACACACTGATACTGATCACACCACTCTGTATAATGGTACTGAGTATCTACACACTGATAGTTATCACACCGCTCTGTATAATTGTACTGAGTATCTACACACTGATACTGATCACATTGTATAATAGAACTGAGTATCTACACACTGATACCGATCACACCGCTCTGTATAATTGTACTGATATCTACACACTAATACTGATCACATCGCTCTGTATAATGGTACTGAGTATCTACACACTGATACTGATCACACCGCTCTGTATAATGGTACTGAGTATCTACACACTGATACTGATCACACCGTTCTGTATAATGGTACTGAGTATCTACACACTGATACTGATCACACCGCTCTGTATAATTGTACTGTGTATCTACACACTGATACTGATCACATTGCACTGTATAATTGTACTGATATCTACACACTAATACTGATCACATCGCTCTGTATAATGGTACTGAGTATCTACACACTGATACTGATCACACCGCTCTGTATAATGGTACTGATATGTACACACTGATACTGATCACACCGCTCTGTATAATTGTACTGATATCTACACACTGATACTGATCACACCGCTCTGTATAATTGTACTGATATCTACACACTGATACTGATAACACCGCTCTGTATAATTGTACTGAGTATCTACACACTGATACTGATCACACCGCTCTGTATAATGGTACTGAGTATCTACACACTGATACTGATCACAGCTCTCTGTATAATGATACTGATATCTACACACTGATACTGATCACACCGCTCTGTATAATGGTACTGAGTATCTACACACTGATACTGATCACATCGCTCTGTATAATGGTACTGATATCTACACACTGATACTGATCACATCGCTCTGTATAATGGTACTGATATCCACACACTGATACTGATCACACCGCACTGTATAATTGTACTGAGTATCTACACACTGATACTGATCACACCGCTCTGTATAATGGTACTGAGTATCTACACACTGATACTGATCACACCGCTCTGTATAATGGTACTGAGTATCTACACACTGATACTGATCACACTGCTCTGTATAATGGTACTGAGTATCTACACACTGATACTGATCACACCTCTCTGTATAGTTGTACTGAGTATCTACACACTGATACTGATCATACCGCACTGTATAATGGTACTGAGTATCTACACACTGATACTGATTACACCGCACTGTATAATTGTACTGAGTATCTACACACTGATACTGATCACACCTCTCTGTATAGTTGTACTGAGTATCTACACACTGACACTGATCACACCGCTCTGTATAATGGTACTAAGTATCTACAGACGGATACTGATTACACCGCACTGTATAATTGTACTGAGTATCTACACACTGATACTGATCACACCTCTCTGTATAGTTGTACTGAGTATCTACACACTGATACTGATCATACCGCTCTGTATAATGGTACTGAGTATCTACACACTGATACTGATCACACCGCTCTGTATAATGGTACTGATATCTACACACTGATACTGATCACACCGCTCTGTATAATTTTACTGAGTATCTACACACTGATACTGATCATACCGCTCTGTATAATGGTACTGTGTATTTACACACTGATACTGATCACACCTCTCTGTATAATGATACTGAGTATCTACACACTGATACTGATCACACCACACTGTATAATTTTACTGAGTATCTACACACTGATACTGATCACACCGCAGTGTATAATTTTACTGAGTATCTACACACTGATACTGATCACACCGCAGTGTATAATGGTACTAAGTATCTACACACTGATACTGATCACACCGCTCTGTATAATTGTACTGAGTATCTACACACTGATACTGATCACACCGCAGTGTATAATTGTACTGAGTATCTACACACTGATACTGATCACACCGCACTGTATAATTGTACTGAGTATCTACACACTGATACTGATCATACCACTCTGTATAATGGTAATGAGTATCTACACACTGATACTGATCACACCTCTCTGTATAATGATACTGAGTATCTACACACTGATACTGATCACACCACACTGTATAATTTTACTGAGTATCTACACACTGATACTGATCACACCGCAGTGTATAATTTTACTGAGTATCTACACACTGATACTGATCACACCGCAGTGTATAATGGTACAAAGTATCTACACACTGATACTGATCACACCGCTCTGTATAATTGTACTGAATATCTACACACTGATACTGATCACACCGCAGTGTATAATTGTACTGAGTATCTACACACTGATACTGATCACACCGCACTGTATAATTGTACTGAGTATCTACACACTGATACTGATCACACCGCTCTGTATAATTGTACTGAGTATCTACACACTGATACTGATCACACCGCAGTGTATAATTGTACTGAGTATCTACACACTGATACTGATCACACCGCACTGTATAATTGTACTGAGTATCTACACACTGATACTGATCACACCGCACTGTATAATTGTAATGAGTATCTACACACTGATACTGATCACACCGCACTGTATAATTGTACTGAGTATCTACACACTGATACTGATCACACCGCACTGTATAATTGTACTGAGTATCTACACACTGATACTGATCATACCGCTCTGTATTATTGTACTGAGTATCTACACACTGATACTGATCACACCGCTCTGTATAATGGTACTGAGTATCTACACACTGATACTGATCACACCGCTCTGTATAATGGTACTGAGTATCTACACACTGATACTGATTACACCGCACTGTATAATTGTACTGAGTATCTACACACTGATACTGATCACACCTCTCTGTATAGTTGTACTGAGTATCTACACACTGACACTGATCACACCGCTCTGTATAATGGTACTGAGTATCTACACACTGATACTGATTACACCGCACTGTATAATTGTAATGAGTATCTACACTCTGATACTGATCACACCTCTCTGTATAGTTATACTGAGTATCTACACACTGATACTGATCATACCGCTCTGTATAATGGTACTGAGTATCTACACACTGATACTGATCACACCTCTCTGTATAATGATACTGAGTATCTACACACTGATACTGATCACACCACACTGTATAATTTTTCTGAGTATCTACACACTGATACTGATCACACCGCAGTGTATAATTTTACTGAGTATCTACACACTGATACTGATCACACCGCAGTTTATAATGGTACTAAGTATCTACACACTGATACTGATCACACCGCTCTGTATAATTGTACTGAGTATCTACACACTAATACAAATCACACCGCTCTGTATAATGCTACTGATATCTACACACTGATACTGATCACACCGCTCTGTATGATGGTACTGAGTATCTACACACTGATACTGATCACACCGCACTGTATAATTGTACTGAGTATCTATACACTGACACTGATCACACCGCACTGTATAATGGTACTGATATCTACACACTGATACTGATCACACTGCTCTGTATAATGGTACTGAGTATCTACACACTGATACTGATCACACCGCACTGTATAATAGTACTGATATCTACACACTGATACCGATCACACTGCTCTGTATAATGGTACTGATATCTACACACTGATACTGATCACACCTCTCTGTATAATGGTACTGATACCTACACACTAATACTGATCACACCCCTCTGTATAATGGTACTGATATCTACACACTGATACTGATCACACCGCACTGTATAATGGTACTGAGTATCTACATACTGATACTGATCATACCGCTCTGTATAATTGTACTGACTATCTACACACTGATACTGATCACATCGCTCTGTATAATTGTACTGATATCTACACACTGATACTGATCACACCGCTCTGTATAATTGTACTGAGTATCTACACACTGATACTGATCACACCGCTCTGTATAATTGTACTGATATCTACACACTGATACTGATCACACTGCTCTGTATAATGGTACTGAGTATCTACGCACAGATACAGATCACACTGCACTGTATAATGGTACTGATATCTACACACTGATACTGATCACATCGCTCTGTATAATGGTACTGAGTATCTACACACTGATACTGACCACACCTCTCTGTATAATTGTACTGATATCTACACACTGATACTGATCACACCACTCTGTATAATGGTACTGAGTATCTACACACTGATAGTTATCACACCGCTCTGTATAATTGTACTGATATCTACACACTGATACTGATCACACCGCTCTGTATAATAGTACTGAGTATCTACACACTGATACTGATCACACCGCTCTGTATAATGGTACTGATATCTACACACTGATACTTATCACACCGCTCTGTATAATAGTACTGAGTATCTACACACTAATACTGATCACACCGCTCTGTATAATGGTACTGATATCTACACACTGATACTGATCACATTGCACTGTATAATTGTACTGAGTATCTACACACTGATACTGATCACATTGCACTGTATAATTGTACTGATATCTACACACTGATACTGATCACACCGCTCTGTATAATAGTACTGAGAATCTACACACTGATACCGATCACACCGCTCTCTATAATTGTACTGAGTATCTACACACTGATACTGATCACATTGCACTGTATAATTGTACTGATATCTACACACTGATACTGATCACATCGCTCTGTATAATGGTACTGAGTATCTACACACTGATACTGATCACACCGCTCTGTATAATTGTACTGAGTATCTACACACTGATACTGACCACACCGCACTGCATAATTGTACTGAGTATCTACACACTGATACTGATCACATTGCACTGTATAATTGTACTGATATCTACACACTAATACTGATCACATCGCTCTGTATAATGGTACTGAGTATCTACACACTGATACTGATCACACCGCTCTGTATAATTGTACTGAGTATCTACACACTGATACTGACCACACCGCACTGTATAATTGTACTGATATCTACACACTAATACTGATCACATCACTCTGTATAATGGTACTGAGTATCTACACACTGATACTGATCACACCGCTCTGTATAATGGTACTGAGTATCTACACACTGATACTGATCACACCGCTCTGTATAATGGTACTGAGTATCTACACACTGATACTGATCACACTGCACTGTATAATTGTACTGATATCTACACACTGATACTGATCACATCGCTCTGTATAATGGTACTGAGTATCTACACACTGATACTGATCACACCGCTCTGTATAATGGTACTGAGTATCTACACACTGATACTGATCACACCGCACTGTATAATGGTACTGATATCTACACACTGATACTGATCACATCGCTCTGTATAATGGTACTGAGTATCTACACACTGATACTGATCACACCGCTCTGTATAATGGTACTGAGTATCTACACACTGATACTGATCACACTGCACTGTATAATTGTACTGATATCTACACACTGATACTGATCACACCGCTCTGTATAATGGTACTGAGTATCTACACACTGATACTGATCACACCGCTCTGTATAATGGTAGTGATATGTACACACTGATACTGATCACACCGCTCTGTATAATTGTACTGATATCTACACACTGATACTGATCACACCGCTCTGTATAATTGTACTGATATCTACACACTGATACTGATAACACCGCTCTGTATAATTGTACTGAGTATCTACACACTGATACTGATCACACCGCTCTGTATAATGGTACTGAGTATCTACACACTGATACTGATCACAGCTCTCTGTATAATGGTACTGATATCTACACACTGATACTGATCACACCGCTCTGTATAATGGTACTGAGTATCTACACACTGATACTGATCACATCGCTCTGTATAATGGTACTGATATCTACACACTGATACTGATCACACCGCACTGTATAATTGTACTGAGTATCTACACACTGATACTGATCACACCGCTCTGTATAATGGTACTGAGTATCTACACACTGATACTGATCACACCGCTCTGTATAATGGTACTGAGTATCTACACACTAATACTGATCATACCGCACTGTATAATGGTACTGAGTATCTACACACTGATACTGATTACACCGCACTGTATAATTGTACTGAGTATCTACACACTGATACTGATCACACCTCTCTGTATAGTTGTACTGAGTATCTACACACAGACACTGATCACACCGCTCTGTATAATGGTACTAAGTATCTACAGACTGATACTGATTACACCGCACTGTATAATTATACTGAGTATCTACACACTGATACTGATCACACCTCTCTGTATAGTTGTACTGAGTATCTACACACTGATACTGATCATACTGCTCTGTATAATGGTACTGAGTATCTACACACTGATACTGATCACACCGCTCTGTATAATGGTACTGATATCTACACACTGATACTGATCACACCGCTCTGTATAATTTTACTGAGTATCTACACACTGATACTGATCATACCGCTCTGTATAATGGTACTGTGTATCTACACACTGATACTGATCACACCTCTCTGTATAATGATACTGAGTATCTACACACTGATACTGATCACACCACACTGTATAATTTTACTGAGTATCTACACACTGATACTGATCACACCGCAGTGTATAATTTTACTGAGTATCTACACACTGATACTGATCACACCGCAGTGTATAATGGTACAAAGTATCTACACACTGATACTGATCACACCGCTCTGTATAATTGTACTGAATATCTACACACTGATACTGATCACACCGCAGTGTATAATTGTACTGAGTATCTACACACTGATACTGATCACACCGCACTGTATAATTGTACTGAGTATCTACACACTGATACTGATCACACCGCTCTGTATAATTGTACTGAGTATCTACACACTGATACTGATCACACCGCAGTGTATAATTGTACTGAGTATCTACACACTGATACTGATCACACCGCACTGTATAATTGTACTGAGTATCTACACACTGATACTGATCACACCGCACTGTATAATTGTAATGAGTATCTACACACTGATACTGATCACACCGCACTGTATAATTGTACTGAGTATCTACACACTGATACTGATCACACCGCACTGTATAATTGTACTGAGTATCTACACACTGATACTGATCATACCGCTCTGTATTATTGTACTGAGTATCTACACACTGATACTGATCACACCGCTCTGTATAATGGTACTGAGTATCTACACACTGATACTGATCACACCGCTCTGTATAATGGTACTGAGTATCTACACACTGATACTGATTACACCGCACTGTATAATTGTACTGAGTATCTACACACTGATACTGATCACACCTCTCTGTATAGTTGTACTGAGTATCTACACACTGACACTGATCACACCGCTCTGTATAATGGTACTGAGTATCTACACACTGATACTGATTACACCGCACTGTATAATTGTAATGAGTATCTACACTCTGATACTGATCACACCTCTCTGTATAGTTATACTGAGTATCTACACACTGATACTGATCATACCGCTCTGTATAATGTTACTGAGTATCTACACACTGATACTGATCACACCGCTCTGTATAATGGTACTGATATCTACACACTGATACTGATCACACCGCTCTGTATAATTTTACTGAGTATCTACACACTGATACTGATCATACCGCTCTGTATAATGGTACTGTGTATCTACACACTGATACTGATCACACCTCTCTGTATAATGATACTGAGTATCTACACACTGATACTGATCACACCACACTGTATAATTTTTCTGAGTATCTACACACTGATACTGATCACACCGCAGTGTATAATTTTACTGAGTATCTACACACTGATACTGATCACACCGCAGTGTATAATGGTACTAAGTATCTACACACTGATACTGATCACACCGCTCTGTATAATTGTACTGAGTATCTACACACTAATACAAATCACACCGCTCTGTATAATGCTACTGATATCTACACACTGATACTGATCACACCGCTCTGTATGATGGTACTGAGTATCTACACACTGATACTGATCACACCGCACTGTATAATTGTACTGAGTATCTATACACTGACACTGATCACACCGCACTGTATAATGGTACTGATATCTACACACTGATACTGATCACACTGCTCTGTATAATGGTACTGAGTATCTACACACTGATACTGATCACACCGCACTGTATAATAGTACTGATATCTACACACTGATACCGATCACACTGCTCTGTATAATGGTACTGATATCTACACACTGATACTGATCACACCTCTCTGTATAATGGTACTGATACCTACACACTAATACTGATCACACCCCTCTGTATAATGGTACTGATATCTACACACTGATACTGATCACACCGCACTGTATAATGGTACTGAGTATCTACATACTGATACTGATCATACCGCTCTGTATAATTGTACTGACTATCTACACACTGATACTGATCACATGGCTCTGTATAATTGTACTGATATCTACACACTGATACTGATCACACCGCTCTGTATAATTGTACTGAGTATCTACACACTGATACTGATCACACCGCTCTGTATAATTGTACTGATATCTACACACTCATACTGATCACACTGCTCTGTATAATGGTACTGAGTATCTACGCACAGATACAGATCACACTGCACTGTATAATGGTACTGATATCTACACACTGATACTGATCACATCGCTCTGTATAATGGTACTGAGTATCTACACACTGATACTGACCACACCTCTCTGTATAATTGTACTGATATCTACACACTGATCCTGATCACACCACTCTGTATAATGGTACTGAGTATCTACACACTGATAGTTATCACACCGCTCTGTATAATTGTACTGATATCTACACACTGATACTGATCACACCGCTCTGTATAATAGTACTGAGTATCTACACACTGATACTGATCACACCGCTCTGTATAATGGTACTGATATCTACACACTGATACTTATCACACCGCTCTGTATAATAGTACTGAGTATCTACACACTAATACTGATCACACCGCTCTGTATAATGGTACTGATATCTACACACTGATACTGATCACATTGCACTGTATAATTGTACTGAGTATCTACACACTGATACTGATCACATTGCACTGTATAATTGTACTGATATCTACACACTGATACTGATCACACCGCTCTGTATAATAGTACTGAGTATCTACACACTGATACCGATCACACCGCTCTCTATAATTGTACTGAGTATCTACACACTGATACTGATCACATTGCACTGTATAATTGTACTGATATCTACACACTGATACTGATCACATCGCTCTGTATAATGGTACTGAGTATCTACACACTGATACTGATCACACCGCTCTGTATAATTGTACTGAGTATCTACACACTGATACTGACCACACCGCACTGCATAATTGTACTGAGTATCTACACACTGATACTGATCACATTGCACTGTATAATTGTACTGATATCTACACACTAATACTGATCACATCGCTCTGTATAATGGTACTGAGTATCTACACACTGATACTGATCACACCGCTCTGTATAATTGTACTGAGTATCTACACACTGATACTGACCACACCGCACTGTATAATTGTACTGATATCTACACACTAATACTGATCACATCACTCTGTATAATGGTACTGAGTATCTACACACTGATACTGATCACACCGCTCTGTATAATGGTACTGAGTATCTACACACTGATACTGATCACACCGCTCTGTATAATGGTACTGAGTATCTACACACTGATACTGATCACACTGCACTGTATAATTGTACTGATATCTACACACTGATACTGATCACATCGCTCTGTATAATGGTACTGAGTATCTACACACTGATACTGATCACACCGCTCTGTATAATGGTACTGAGTATCTACACACTGATACTGATCACACCGCACTGTATAATGGTACTGATATCTACACACTGATACTGATCACATCGCTCTGTATAATGGTACTGAGTATCTACACACTGATACTGATCACACCGCTCTGTATAATGGTACTGAGTATCTACACACTGATACTGATCACACTGCACTGTATAATTGTACTGATATCTACACACTGATACTGATCACACCGCTCTGTATAATGGTACTGAGAATCTACACACTGATACTGATCACACCGCTCTGTATAATGGTAGTGATATGTACACACTGATACTGATCACACCGCTCTGTATAATTGTACTGATATCTACACACTGATACTGATCACACCGCTCTGTATAATTGTACTGATATCTACACACTGATACTGATAACACCGCTCTGTATAATTGTACTGAGTATCTACACACTGATACTGATCACACCGCTCTGTATAATGGTACTGAGTATCTACACACTGATACTGATCACAGCTCTCTGTATAATGGTACTGATATCTACACACTGATACTGATCACACCGCTCTGTATAATGGTACTGAGTATCTACACACTGATACTGATCACATCGCTCTGTATAATGGTACTGATATCTACACACTGATACTGATCACACCGCACTGTATAATTGTACTGAGTATCTACACACTGATACTGATCACACCGCTCTGTATAATGGTACTGAGTATCTACACACTGATACTGATCACACCGCTCTGTATAATGGTACTGAGTATCTACACACTAATACTGATCATACCGCACTGTATAATGGTACTGAGTATCTACACACTGATACTGATTACACCGCACTGTATAATTGTACTGAGTATCTACACACTGATACTGATCACACCTCTCTGTATAGTTGTACTGAGTATCTACACACAGACACTGATCACACCGCTCTGTATAATGGTACTAAGTATCTACAGACTGATACTGATTACACCGCACTGTATAATTATACTGAGTATCTACACACTGATACTGATCACACCTCTCTGTATAGTTGTACTGAGTATCTACACACTGATACTGATCATACTGCTCTGTATAATGGTACTGAGTATCTACACACTGATACTGATCACACCGCTCTGTATAATGGTACTGATATCTACACACTGATACTGATCACACCGCTCTGTATAATTTTACTGAGTATCTACACACTGATACTGATCATACCGCTCTGTATAATGGTACTGTGTATCTACACACTGATACTGATCACACCTCTCTGTATAATGATACTGAGTATCTACACACTGATACTGATCACACCACACTGTATAATTTTACTGAGTATCTACACACTGATACTGATCACACCGCAGTGTATAATTTTACTGAGTATCTACACACTGATACTGATCACACCGCAGTGTATAATGGTACTAAGTATCTACACACTGATACTGATCACACCGCTCTGTATAATTGTACTGAGTATCTACACACTAATACAAATCACACCGCTCTGTATAATGCTACTGATATCTACACACTGATACTGATCACACCGCTCTGTATGATGGTACTGAGTATCTACACACTGATACTGATCACACCGCACTGTATAATTGTACTGAGTATCTATACACTGACACTGATCACACCGCACTGTATAATGGTACTGATATCTACACACTGATACTGATCACACTGCTCTGTATAATGGTACTGAGTATCTACACACTGATACTGATCACACCGCACTGTATAATAGTACTGATATCTACACACTGATACCGATCACACTGCTCTGTATAATGGTACTGATATCTACACACTGATACTGATCACACCTCTCTGTATAATGGTACTGATACCTACACACTAATACTGATCACACCCCTCTGTATAATGGTACTGATATCTACACACTGATACTGATCACACCGCACTGTATAATGGTACTGAGTATCTACATACTGATACTGATCATACCGCTCTGTATAATTGTACTGACTATCTACACACTGATACTGATCACATGGCTCTGTATAATTGTACTGATATCTACACACTGATACTGATCACACCGCTCTGTATAATTGTACTGAGTATCTACACACTGATACTGATCACACCGCTCTGTATAATTGTACTGATATCTACACACTGATACTGATCACACTGCTCTGTATAATGGTACTGAGTATCTACGCACAGATACAGATCACACTGCACTGTATAATGGTACTGATATCTACACACTGATACTGATCACATCGCTCTGTATAATGGTACTGAGTATCTACACACTGATACTGACCACACCTCTCTGTATAATTGTACTGATATCTACACATTGATACTGATCACACCACTCTGTATAATGGTACTGAGTATCTACACACTGATAGTTATCACACCGCTCTGTATAATTGTACTGATATCTACACACTGATACTGATCACACCGCTCTGTATAATAGTACTGAGTATCTACACACTGATACTGATCACACCGCTCTGTATAATGGTACTGATATCTACACACTGATACTTATCACACCGCTCTGTATAATAGTACTGAGTATCTACACACTAATACTGATCACACCGCTCTGTATAATGGTACTGATATCTACACACTGATACTGATCACATTGCACTGTATAATTGTACTGAGTATCTACACACTGATACTGATCACATTGCACTGTATAATTGTACTGATATCTACACACTGATACTGATCACACCGCTCTGTATAATAGTACTGAGTATCTACACACTGATACGATCACACCGCTCTCTATAATTGTACTGAGTATCTACACACTGATACTGATCACATTGCACTGTATAATTGTACTGATATCTACACACTAATACTGATGACATCGCTCTGTATAATGGTACTGAGTATCTACACACTGATACTGATCTCACCGCTCTGTATAATTGTACTGAGTATCTACACACTGATACTGACCACACCGCACTGTATAATTGTACTGAGTATCTACACACTGATACTGATTATATTGCACTGTATAATTGTACTGATATCTACACACTAATACTGGATCACATCGCTTTGTATAATGGTACTGAGTATCTATACACTGATACTGATCACAACCGCTCTGTATAATTGTACTGAGTATCTACACACTGATACTGACCACACCGCACTGTATAATTGTACTGATATCTACACACTAATACTGATCACATCGCTCTGTATAATGGTACTGAGTATCTACACACTGATACTGATCACACCGCTCTGTATAATGGTACTGATATCTACACACTGATACTGATAACACCGCTCTGTATAATTGTACTGAGTATCTACACACTGATACTGATCACACCGCTCTGTATAATGGTACTGAGTATCTACACACTGATACTGATCACAGCTCTCTGTATAATGGTACTGATATCTACACACTGATACTGATCACACCGCTCTGTATAATGGTACTGAGTATCTACACACTGATACTGATCACATCGCTCTGTATAATGGTACTGATATCTACACACTGATACTGACCACACCTCTCTGTATAATTGTACTGATATCTACACATTGATACTGATCACACCACTCTGTATAATGGTACTGAGTATCTACACACTGATAGTTATCACACCGCTCTGTATAATTGTACTGATATCTACACACTGATACTGATCACACCGCTCTGTATAATAGTACTGAGTATCTACACACTAATACTGATCACACCGCTCTGTATAATGGTACTGATATCTACACACTGATACTGATCACATTGCACTGTATAATTGTACTGATATCTACACACTGATACTGATCACACCGCTCTGTATAATAGTACTGAGTATCTACACACTGATACCGATCACACCGCTCTCTATAATTGTACTGAGTATCTACACACTGATACTGATCACATTGCACTGTATAATTGTACTGATATCTACACACTAATACTGATCACATCGCTCTGTATAATGGTACTGAGTATCTACACACTGATACTGATCTCACCGCTCTGTATAATTGTACTGAGTATCTACACACTGATACTGACCACAGCACGCACTGTATAATTGTACTGAGTATCTACACACTGATACTGATTATATTGCACTGTATAATTGTACTGATATCTACACACTAATACTGATCACATCGCTCTGTATAATGGTACTGAGTATCTATACACTGATACTGATCACACCGCTCTGTATAATTGTACTGAGTATCTACACACTGATACTGACCACACCGCACTGTATAATTGTACTGATATCTACACACTAATACTGATCACATCGCTCTGTATAATGGTACTGAGTATCTACACACTGATACTGATCACACCGCTCTGTATAATTGTACTGATATCTACACACTGATACTGATAACACCGCTCTGTATAATGGTACTGAGTATCTACACACTGATACTGATCACACTGCACTGTATAATTGTACTGATATCTACACACTGATACTGATCACATCGCTCTGTATAATGGTACTGTAGTATCTACACACTGATACTGATCACACCGCTCTGTATAATGGTACTGAGTATCTACACACTGATACTGATCACATTGCACTGTATAATGGTACTGATATCTACACACTGATACAGATCACACCGCACTGTATAATGGTACTGATATCTACACACTGATACTGATCACTTCGCTCTGTATAATGGTACTGAGTATCTACACACTGATACTGATCACACCGCACTGTATAATTGTACTGAGTATCTACACACTGATACTGATCATACCGCTCTGTATTATTGTACTGAGTATCTACACACTAATACTGATCACACCGCTCTGTATAATGGTACTGATATCTACACACTGATACTGATCACATTGCACTGTATAATTGTACTGATATCTACACACTGATACTGATCACACCGCTCTGTATAATAGTACTGAGTATCTACACACTGATACCGATCACACGCTCTCTATAATTGTACTGAGTATCTACACACTGATACTGATCACATTGCACTGTATAATTGTACTGATATCTACACACTAATACTGATCACATCGCTCTGTATAATGGTACTGAGTATCTACACACTGATACTGATCTCACCGCTCTGTATAATTGTACTGAGTATCTACACACTGATACTGACCACACCGCACTGTATAATTGTACTGAGTATCTACACACTGATACTGATTATATTGCACTGTATAATTGTACTGATATCTACACACTAATACTGATCACATCGCTCTGTATAATGGTACTGAGTATCTATACACTGATACTGATCACACCGCTCTGTATAATTGTACTGAGTATCTACACACTGATACTGACCACACCGCACTGTATAATTGTACTGATATCTACACACTAATACTGATCACATCGCTCTGTATAATGGTACTGAGTATCTACACACTGATACTGATCACACCGCTCTGTATAATTGTACTGATATCTACACACTGATACTGATAACACCGCTCTGTATAATGGTACTGAGTATCTACACACTGATACTGATCACACTGCACTGTATAATTGTACTGATATCTACACACTGATACTGATCACATCGCTCTGTATAATGGTACTGAGTATCTACACACTGATACTGATCACACCGCTCTGTATAATGGTACTGAGTATCTACACACTGATACTGATCACATTGCACTGTATAATGGTACTGATATCTACACACTGATACAGATCACACCGCACTGTATAATGGTACTGATATCTACACACTGATACTGATCACTTCGCTCTGTATAATGGTACTGAGTATCTACACACTGATACTGATCACACCGCACTGTATAATTGTACTGAGTATCTACACACTGATACTGATCATACCGCTCTGTATTATTGTACTGAGTATCTACACACTGATACTGATCACACCGCTCTGTATAATGGTACTGAGTATCTACACACTGATACTGATCACACCGCTCTGTATAATGGTACTGAGTATCTACACACTGATACTGATTACACCGCACTGTATAATTGTACTGAGTATCTACACACTGATACTGATCACACCTCTCTGTATAGTTGTACTGAGTATCTACACACTGACACTGATCACACCGCTCTGTATAATGGTACTGAGTATCTACACACTGATACTGATTACACCGCACTGTATAATTGTAATGAGTATCTACACTCTGATACTGATCACACCTCTCTGTATAGTTATACTGAGTATCTACACACTGATACTGATCATACCGCTCTGTATAATGGTACTGAGTATCTACACACTGATACTGATCACACCGCTCTGTATAATGGTACTGATATCTACACACTGATACTGATCACACCGCTCTGTATAATTTTACTGAGTATCTACACACTGATACTGATCATACCGCTCTGTATAATGGTACTGTGTATCTACACACTGATACTGATCACACCTCTCTGTATAATGATACTGAGTATCTACACACTGATACTGATCACACCACACTGTATAATTTTACTGAGTATCTACACACTGATACTGATCACACCGCAGTGTATAATTTTACTGAGTATCTACACACTGATACTGATCACACCGCAGTGTATAATGGTACTAAGTATCTACACACTGATACTGATCACACCGCTCTGTATAATTGTACTGAGTATCTACACACTAATACAAATCACACCGCTCTGTATAATGCTACTGATATCTACACACTGATACTGATCACACCGCTCTGTATGATGGTACTGAGTATCTACACACTGATACTGATCACACCGCACTGTATAATTGTACTGAGTATCTATACACTGACACTGATCACACCGCACTGTATAATGGTACTGATATCTACACACTGATACTGATCACACTGCTCTGTATAATGGTACTGAGTATCTACACACTGATACTGATCACACCGCACTGTATAATAGTACTGATATCTACACACTGATACCGATCACACTGCTCTGTATAATGGTACTGATATCTACACACTGATACTGATCACACCTCTCTGTATAATGGTACTGATACCTACACACTAATACTGATCACACCCCTCTGTATAATGGTACTGATATCTACACACTGATACTGATCACACCGCACTGTATAATGGTACTGAGTATCTACATACTGATACTGATCATACCGCTCTGTATAATTGTACTGACTATCTACACACTGATACTGATCACATCGCTCTGTATAATTGTACTGATATCTACACACTGATACTGATCACACCGCTCTGTATAATTGTACTGAGTATCTACACACTGATACTGATCACACCGCTCTGTATAATTGTACTGATATCTACACACTGATACTGATCACACTGCTCTGTATAATGGTACTGAGTATCTACGCACAGATACAGATCACACTGCACTGTATAATGGTACTGATATCTACACACTGATACTGATCACATCGCTCTGTATAATGGTACTGAGTATCTACACACTGATACTGACCACACCTCTCTGTATAATTGTACTGATATCTACACACTGATACTGATCACACCACTCTGTATAATGGTACTGATATCTACACACTGATACTGATCACACCGCTCTGTATAATAGTACTGAGTATCTACACACTGATACTGATCACACCGCTCTGTATAATGGTACTGATATCTACACACTGATACTTATCACACCGCTCTGTATAATAGTACT
This sequence comes from Rhinophrynus dorsalis, assembly GCA_037306005.1. Taxonomy (NCBI): domain Eukaryota; kingdom Metazoa; phylum Chordata; class Amphibia; order Anura; family Rhinophrynidae; genus Rhinophrynus; species Rhinophrynus dorsalis. The sequence goes on along the minus strand of CM074718.1, from coordinate 8,213,045 downwards.
GAGTATCTACACACTAATACTGATCACACCGCTCTGTATAATGGTACTGATATCTACACACTGATACTGATCACATTGCACTGTATAATTGTACTGAGTATCTACACACTGATACTGATCACATTGCACTGTATAATTGTACTGATATCTACACACTGATACTGATCACACCGCTCTGTATAATAGTACTGAGTATCTACACACTGATACCGATCACACCGCTCTCTATAATTGTACTGAGTATCTACACACTGATACTGATCACATTGCACTGTATAATTGTACTGATATCTACACACTGATACTGATCACATCGCTCTGTATAATGGTACTGAGTATCTACACACTGATACTGATCACACCGCTCTGTATAATTGTACTGAGTATCTACACACTGATACTGACCACACCGCACTGCATAATTGTACTGAGTATCTACACACTGATACTGATCACATTGCAATGTATAATTGTACTGATATCTACACACTAATACTGATCACATCGCTCTGTATAATGGTACTGAGTATCTACACACTGATACTGATCACACCGCTCTGTATAATTGTACTGAGTATCTACACACTGATACTGACCACAACCGCACTGTATAATTGTACTGATATCTACACACTAATACTGATCACATCACTCTGTATAATGGTACTGAGTATCTACACACTGATACTGATCACAACCGCTCTGTATAATGGTACTGAGTATCTACACACTGATACTGATCACACCGCTCTGTATAATGGTACTAAGTATCTACACACTGATACTGATCACACTGCACTGTATAATTGTACTGATATCTACACACTGATACTGATCACATCGCTCTGTATAATGGTACTGAGTATCTACACACTGATACTGATCACACGCTCTGTATAATGGTACTGAGTATCTACACACTGATACTGATCACACCGCACTGTATAATGTACTGATATCTACACACTGATACTGATCACATCGCTCTGTATAATGGTACTGAGTATCTACACACTGATACTGATCACACCGCTCTGTATAATGGTACTGAGTATCTACACACTGATACTGATCACACTGCACTGTATAATTGTACTGATATCTACACACTGATACTGATCACACCGCTCTGTATAATGGTACTGATATCTACACACTGATACTGATCACACCGCTCTGTATAATGTACTGATATCTACACACTGATACTGATCACACCGCTCTGTATAATGGTACTGAGTATCTACACACTGATACTGATCACACTCGCTCTGTATAATTGTACTGATATCTACACACTGATTACTGATAACACCGCTCTGTATAATTGTACTGAGTATCTACACACTGATACTGATCACACCGCTCTGTATAATGGTACTGAGTATCTACACACTGATACTGATCA
>CM074718.1:8119981-8211437 GCA_037306005.1 Rhinophrynus dorsalis | reverse complement strand
TAAACCTGCCAGCAACTGTCATGTCCGCCTCCATGGACCTGACATGAGGTACTGATTGAACCAAGGCACATGGGTATAATTCAAAAGGGCCATTAGTATTTTTTCCAGAAGCATAGACTTTGATGGCAGAAAAGAACCAGCTGGCCCATCCAGTCTGCCCTTTTTATTATCTCCATAAAATGAACAATCTTACATAGCTCTCAAAATAGACATATTCCTACTATCCCTGGCATATATTCATTCCCTTACTGTAATCCCCCCTTACCACTTCAATTGGGAGGCTGCTCCATGAGTCTACTGCATCATTCTTTCTGTAAAGTAAAACTTATACACATTACTTCTGAGTCTTCCACCCTCTAAGTTAGATCCTGCATTTTGTTCCAGTATCTGCCTTTTTATCTGCTGAACTATATTAAATCCCTTAATTTAACTGACATTATCTATCCTTTACCCCTTATGCTTTCTCCCGTCCAAGATATACACATTAAGGTGTTTGAGTCCATTCTGCTAAGTTTTTCTTGTTTGAACTGCCATTTATCTGTATCTTTCATGAGAGGTGGCATCCAAAACTGTAATCAGGGGAAGGCTTACCAGTGATCCATAACATGGCATTAGTACCTCTCTTCCTGCTGCAAATGCTTCTTCTCACACAACCTAGTATACTGTTAACTTTTCCTATTTCCTTACTGCATTACTTGCCTATCCTTCTCATCTGAAATAAGTACTACCAATCCTATATTCCAACTCAGGCTGTTTTCAGTCAGCTGGGTTAAACTTTAGAAGATGATGTTCCTCCAGTTTTCCAAAAAATTATTCATTAGGTTTAACACCCCCCCCCCCATTTATGTTGTCTACAAAAAGGCCCAACTTACCTCGAACAACATTACTAATATAACTAATATATAACACGTCTAAGCACAAGCCTCTGTGGCACCCACTTGTAACTCCTGAATGAATAACATTGGCTTTGAAGCACTGTTGCCTCTTCTTCAAAGAATTCTTTACCCAATCAACTACCATTGCAATCAAGTCCAAATTATGCATCTTATAAATTAAATTATTTTGGGAAAGTGTTAAACCGTTATTAAAATCCAAGCAACCAACATCTTCCACTCTACCCTCGTTTATGACTTAAGCATAGCAAAAAGTGACAAGATATTCATGTTGTATTCCCATGATTAACTGTATATTTTAACACTTTACAATTCATCTATGCAACAAATATTTATTTTTCTATAGTGTTTCCATTATTTTCAAATATTAATGTCAGACTCACAGGCCTGTAGTTGCCACTGTCCTCCCTCTTGTCTTTTAGTGGAGGCAATAAAATCAAATGCACCATACGTGACTCAACAAAATACTGAATGATATAAATGGAGATTTTAACCTCTTGAATGCTAGAGATGCATTGTAAATCAAGAAATTGGAGACTTCTCTAACATTCAAGGGGTTAAATTCCCCATTTAAATCATTGGAGATTTTTAATCCATGTGGAGCACTTGAAGGAGAAGTGCACTCTTTTGTGACTAACGCTTGTTGCAACATGTTAACATGTCACTAAAATTTCACAAATTATTGGAATACTAGTGTACACGAGCCAAGGTCCGGGTAATGTTAACCCTTTGAGTGCCAGAGTGGTATGCAATGCATTGAGCACCCCTCTGGCACTCAAAAGGTTAAAAGGCCACCACCTCACTGCTCCACATGATGCAATCATGCACAGTAGAGACTGGCCAAATGCGGGCAGTCTCTACTGCACATGACTGCATCGTGACAAACATCCTAGCGAATTATTATATAGGATAAAGATTTTAAACATTGTTTGGCATATATATATATATATATATTTTTTTTAACGGAAAGCTAATAAAAACCTAATTTGATATTGGAAAATGTGCACTGACATAGGTATCAATGCATCACTAAAGGGTCAGTATTTAGAAAATTACTGTGAATAACACTTGCTTGGTTTGCAGTGCGTTTCATACCCATCTGGCACACAAATGGTTAATTAAGGTGCTTCATCTTTTTGTACGTTCTCTATTTTGTCCCCATCGCCTTGCAAAAACATTTGATAAGTAGATCTCTTTGTGCCAAATAGCATTCAGATTGATGGATGTGCTGATTTTACAGACTTCACAATAGTCTCTGTCTACATCTACACGGATCTGAAAAATGATTTACTGCCGCACCGACCATGTGACTCCATTAAGACTTAGTCATTTACACAACATCTTTTTCCCAGCATTTGTTTGCGTCTTAAATCATGTAGAGAAGCAGGATGGTGACAAAAGAATTAGGCTAAACACACAAAATTACTCAGTATTTTAACTCTTTGAGTGCCAGAGGGGTATGCAGCGCATTGCAGAGCATATATGTGCATATGAGTGCAATCTATGGCCCCCCATAACACTGGACATCCCCGCCACTTCAGTCAAGGCATTTCTGACAGCCTGCTAGCCAGCTCTATCAGCCGGGAAACTGATGATCCTGTTAATAATTTTCTTTTTGGTGGCTAGTATGGACCCTAACAGTGGCTTAACTATAGGGGCCACAGGGGTCGCACCTGCGACCGGGCCCATGCACTGGAGGGGCCTGGCCGTCCCCTGCGACCCCTCCACCGGGCGCCCACAATCTCCCTCTGGCGCTCTAGTAATGCAGAGCGCTGGGAGATGACATCATCTCCCAGCGCTCTTCATTACTAAGAAGACCACGCAGGAGCTACAAGTAGCAGATGGGGCATTGTGGAGATTGATGGGCATTGTGGAGGGGGTCAATGTGGTCAAGGGGGGCCAATGTGGTATTTTATGTCTCTGGACCCTAACAATTTCAAAAAGGCAGGCTGGCTGACCCCATCAACAGCCCCTGTAGTGGACTGAAATTAGGGATGGGTGGAAAATCAAAAAATGTTTCCGCAGGAATTTTTGCAGAAAACTAGCAATTTCCCACTTTATCTGGGAAAATTCCCACCCATAGAAAATGCATAAAATGTCGCTTTTGGCAAAGCCAATAAAGTTCCTTCAAGAAATGTACCATTTTTCCTGTATGCCATTTATGGCTATGAGATTGCTGTCCTCAATACTACTGACGCTGAGGGCTGAAGTGGAGAAATCATCTACTGAAAAAAACAGGTGTCCTACAGAAACATATGAAATAATTGTTAGCTGTCTGAGTCCCTTTGTCATTTGCACATGATATTAAGGTGTTAGTAATGTCCACAAAAAAGTTTTTTGCATTTATAAGAACTTAAAAAGCTGATCTAAATGCAAAAAAACGTATCTCTCAAACCGCTATGGTTTAAGAGATACAGGCATTTAAAGTTTGATCTCTCCTACTGACAGCTGTAAATTTGTCAGCAGGAGATCTGTGTCGTTCGACACGGAGGTGCTTGAGCAGAGCCGCGATCTCGTTATTTACCACGAATCCCTTCATTGGAATGGTCTAAAACGAGTACTTGAAAACCAGGCATACGTTTTAGACCATTCCAATGAAGGGATTCGTGGTAAATAACGAGATCCTGGCACTTCTCAAGCGCCTCCGTGTCGACTGACACGGATCTCCTGCTGACAGCTTTACAGTTGTCAGTAGGAGAGATCAAACTTTAAACGCCCGTATCTCTTAAACCATAGCGGTTTGAGAGATACGTTTTTTTGCATTTAGATCAGCTTTTTAAGCTCTTATAAATGCAAAAAACTTTTTTGTGGACATTACTAACACTTTAACCACCTGCTTGTACAACTTTTGCACAAACATCCTTGAAAAGTAAATGTGGCTTGGGATATGCCAACAGGAAACAACACTTCACATCAGTTCTTTAAAGGGATCGTAATTCTAGCAATAAAGTAGATTGCCGAGTCTTCTTATAATAAAGGTAACGCATTGCGCTATTTTAACTATCTTACATTTCTGTATTTCATAAGATATTAACTGTAGAAAGATCCCCCCACCTGCCCCTTCTGTCCATATCACTGCTGCAGCTTATCCAGATCCGGACGGATGCGACAAGGGACAATCTTCAGTAAGCAAAGGAAAATCATATCCTCCATCGTCAAGATGGGCAGAGTTTTCCTTATACTTACTGACTGAAGTTTGTCCCTTGCTGTATCCTTCCGGTCCCGGGATCAGATTAGATATTTAATGAGAGTTGAGTAGAAGGGGCGGGAGGGTTTTTTTCTACATTTAATATCTTATAAACTACAGAAATGTAAGTTAGTTAAAGGGATAGTAATGTTTCACAATAAAATCAGCTCTAATTAATCATCATAGTATTTGGGCCATGGAGAGTGTTATATCAATACTGTCAGAGTTGTAGTACAAGAGTAATTGAATGATAAAGTATCCCCCTACCGCCCCTTTTACTGATGTAACACTGCTCACCTCAGAGCAGCAAGACTGTCCGGATGGATCACAGAGTGGGACAATCTTCAGTGATCATAAGGGAAAACCTGAAAAACCTGTCAAGGGGGGCAGGGTTTTCCTTATGGTCACAGTAAGAAGATTGTCCCTTGCTGTGACCTGTCCGGTCAAGAGACCAGATTCCACATCTGAGGGGAGGTGACTTACACTAGGTAAAAGGGGCGGGAGGTGGATACTTTATCATTCAATTACTCTTGTACTACAACTCTGACAGTACTGAAATAACACTCTCCATGGCCCAAATACTATGAAGATTAATTGGAGTTGCTATTAAAATAGCTCAATGCGTTACCCTTATTATAAAGAAGACTCAGCGATCTAGTTTATTTCAAACATTACTATCACTTTAAAACCTCTGTTTTCAACAGACCCTGACCCAAATGGGACCAGATGCAGACTGGTGTTGGTCTCAGAAAAACGACACAGTGAAGACCCGAGATGAAGACACGCAACCAAAAAGGATCTTCTGAAGATAGCAGGCTGAGACCGCTTAAGGTTAGCTAGAAGGGCAATAATGATTAGCCCTTGAAATGTAGCAGGCTGGACTGTTTAAGGTTTGATCATAGGGCAGTAGAGACCTGCCCTTTAAATGTCGCAGGCAGGGACTGCTTAAGGTTCACCCAAAACACATAAGAAAAATCTCTCATCATACAGTGGTGAAGGAAATGGAGTAGGACAGCAATGACAAGTGTGAAGGACTTTCAACCACAGTTTGAACCGAATACGACTAGGACTGACAAAACTATAATAACCTCAGGGACACAGTAAAATGGACTACTACCGCCATCAAGTGATCGATTAATACTAGCACGGCTCTTACACCACAAGTGCCCAAAGGAATATAATGCAAGAAAGTCAAGGCAACAGATCGACAAGGAGGATAAATATACTCACCCATGCTACCTCTTAAACCTAGGCCAGGACCACAGCTATAGTAAAGCACCCCTGAACACTAAGAGATGGAACCGCTGAGAGATGCGGCACACCCGGCTTTGACTTTCCCTGCAGTGGAAAGACACTGTTGAGCTGAGTTGGCCAGGGGCCAACCTAGGCAGATGCGGAGGCCCAAATCAAAGGTAATTATATGGGTCTATGTAGGAGAATACCATAATTGCACCTGTCTTGTGGGTCAGAGGAAACATAGATATACAGGTAATAGAGTACAATAAATACCTCTCGGCCCCTAAACAAAGATGGCCTTTGGCAGATGGCCAGAACAGCTAAGCTAGGCAGGGGTACAACTGGCAGCATCAGACCGGAGAGCTGGAGATACAACAAGATTTGTCTGCTGACACTTTCTAGACTGTTGCTAAAAGGCAGAGGTTCTTATTGGACAGATAATGTGACAAGACAATCTGACCACATACAGAGGAAACTCAGCTGAAGATGAAATAGTTCATAGGGTGGAACTAAATGCTTTGGGTTCTGTAGATATATCTGAAAAAGCAGGAATACTGTGCAAATCAGAAGAATAGGTTCAGGCATCCAGAGGCTGTAGCGCAGAACTTACTGCAGATCAGACAAACTGGCCCAGACAACCAGCAGCAGTGCACCAGAGTGCTCTGCAGATCTTAAAATTAATCAGACAGCCTGTAGCAAAAGCACTGGATTGCCCTGCAGATCACATGAAATCATCAGAGACCTAGTAACAGTAGCACAGGAGTTCCTGCAAATCACATGAATTGATTGAACAGACTGAAGCTGATCCGATGACCCAGAAACCGACGAGACCAGAAGCATGCTGGCAAGGTGGCTGGAAGCATGAAGAACGTAAATGAAAGTAGGGCTTATCAATCCAGAATGCAGTGATGAATGGAAGAGGAGGAGGGCATCAGGAATGGCAACCAAGTTGAGGGGTGATTTGGCATGCAGTTAGAAGGTCAAACGGCCAGTTCATTAACCAGAGAGAAGTACTAGGTGAGAGACCAACTCAGAGTGTAAACAGAAGCCAAGATCAAGGTCTGTAGAAACAATCAGCAAAAACACTGGATCACATCTAGATAATTGGGCACAAAGAGAAAAAGGCACCAGGAATTAAAGCTCCAAACTCCAATCTATGACAGACTGCGCTCATCACCAGAAGTTCCATCCACCAGGATGACCGTCCAGACTACCTTGTCAATCTTTGACAGACTGTGCTCATCACTAACCCCTGCATCTTAGCTACAGAGCAGACTCTGTTCTATGTTTGCCAGAAGGTTGAGCATCAGGTTATCGCCTTCAGTTCAAGCTTTTTTCAGTGACCTGTTTGACAGAGTGAGTACTGCAAGTTCCTGTGCTTTCCAACATCTATATTGCTTGACTACTTCTGCTCAGACCTGATTTCCTTAGACAACGGGTTCTTGGTCCTCAAAGGTTCATCTCCCCTTCTCTGCACCCTAAACAGTCTCCTGGTTACCTATCCTGGTCCACTGTCCAGCTTATCCTGGGGGTTGGTCATCTGGCCTTGCGGCCAGCACATTTAACTCACTTTCGTCCGCAGCAAGGGTAATACAGAGACCGTCTCCCTTCACAAGCTTCTCTCCCCAGTGCCGGTGTCTAGCATTTGTAGTGCAGGGAAGGTGTTCTTTACAGAAAATCGGCAGACTAGTTGGGTCAGATTGTTCTTTTTATACCATCAAATTCTGTTTTTATTCTTTCTTAAATGCACTTAGTGGTTCCTAATATATGAAAGAAGCAAAAATGGCAGACAATGGACAAATAGGGAGAAGCACAGAATTCCTGCACCATGCACATTTCCTACTGAGGAATGAGTTCAACAGACACTAGAAAAGGTTATGGTGAATAAAGCACTTGAACCAAAGGGTACTTAAGAAGCTTAGTTAAGTATTACTAAGACCATTAAACTTAATATTTATTGATTAGAGAAAAGCAGATGTGGTATCATTATTCAAAAAAGGGTATAAGCTTGAATTCTATAGTGGCTGAGGTACTAATTGTGTTACATAGGGATAGTAGTCAGGATTATGTGATGACCAACAATATTATTTATTAAGAGCCAGTATGGTTTTACAAAGTATACACTATGCAGAACTCTGGACTTAATTCTGTTCTATGAAAGCATACATGGTAACTTGGACAAAGATTAAAAAAAATATTTATTGTAGCATTAGCTGTGTGACTTAATTACAATGTAGTTTACAAAATATATGTGTTTTCCCAGGATCTTTGTTTGTCTTAAAACATGTGGTGAAGCAGGATGTTAATACAAGTGTAGGATCATGGAAAAAAATCGCTGTATTTTAACTTTCCTGGTCACTAGAGGCAACCTTCATGAAAGGGTTAAGGGTTCCTACTTCAGCCAATAGGATAGGAAACAACAGAGTTGTAAATTAACCCCCCTATGTTTCCTGTCCTCCGGTGAAGTCCCCACTATTGCCTCCCACCAGGAAGGACTAAGCGGGAGGCCTGGTTATGCTATGAGGGATTTTGGGCCACTATGTTATGCTGGTTAACCATCCACTCTTTGGCTTGTGATCAGTCTGGCTTGGGCTATGCATATCTCAGCTAGGCCATGCTGCTCGTTGGTCTTTGCCAGTCCCAAGATTGTGCCGGTTGGCATCTGGTGGCCACATTCAGCCACCATGCACATTTGTGTTGGACATTGCCAACCACAGGATGTTGCTTTGTTTGGTCAGTTTGTTTTAAAGTTTGTATACTTCAGAAGGATTATCAGGTGCCTCCTGTTGTTTTGTAGCACTGTATGGACCAATCTTTTCTGAAATTCAGGTGTAGCCTCAGGTTCTTTTTCCTAGTGACTCTGGCAAGTGTGGGCATAGGAGAATATGGTGACAATTACTTATTCTTACTGTATTTCCTGCTTCTCTTTTCATGTTGGTTTGCATGTCTTGCAGTCAATTGTGCTCAACAAGGTTCTGAACCTTGCAAATGGTTGTGAAGTAATTTAAAAAATGTGGTTAGTCCTTGATTTTTTTTTATTTTAAAAACAGTGATTTGTGGTTGATGGGACCATTTGTTGTCATAACTACCTTGGCAGGTCTGAATCATATTTCATCCTCTCCGGTCCTTCTTCCTCACCAAGACCCTGTTTTGCCTGCAGAAATAATGCAGTATACAGAAAGATCTTCCATTCCTGTTGGCGAACGAAGCCCCTTCTACTTCCTCAGGCATGCCTTCCCTCATTTGACATACAGTCGCTTAAGGAATCCATTACACCACTTAGTATTGGAGAACACTAAGATATTTCAGCCTCAGAACAATCATATTTGGGACCCTTGTTTTCAGAGATTCTGGAGACTCAGCAGATAAGGAAGAAGCAAAGTTCCCCTCCCCGCCCCTTTTTCCTAGTGTAAGCCATCTCTTCTCAGATGTGAGTCTGGTTGTATGACAGTACAGATAACAGAAGGGGACAATTTTCTTTGTATGAAAACAATGAAAGCCCTGCCCCCCTTGACAAGTTTTTCAGCTTTTTCCCTTATCTTAATTGAAGATTGTCCCTCTCTGCAGTCTACCTGGACACCTCCCTTCTGATCTGGCTGAACGGGGGGGGATACTTTGTTTGTGAATATCTCTTAAACCATAAAGGTTTCAGAGATAAGACTTATATCGTTCTTCATGTTTTTTTAATGCCTACAAAATAAAATAAAGTTAAAATGAAGTATTACTATCCCTTTAATGGTGAGAGTTTTCCTATAGGTCAACAAAACATTACGTCTGATACATCAAGTTCAGATCTTCAACAAGAACCCTGCTTTCTGGCAAGACACTGTTTGACTATTCTGGGTTTCATGTCCTCTACCATTTTGGTGATCATATGGATCATGTGGTTTATGAGACCTCTCCAGCTTTCTCTCCTGTACCTGAATGCCAGAGTCCGTCCATCCCTTTCTCTCTACTCTTCAGCCTTAATGGCCAGTGAAGATCCATACAATGGCCCTCTGCTCTGCAACCTTAACACCTGAGGTGATCTATCCACTGGCCCTCCACTTGGCTGTCTAACTGCCTCTAGACTCTACTATCTGATAACTCTCTGTGGTCAATATGTCTGCTTTCTCCTTGCTCCACCAACAGTCAAGTTCAGCTACTGCTCAGTCAAATGCTGCCCTTCAGTCAGTGCTCTGAGGCCATCCTGTTCTGACTTGGCTCATTCATGGTTATGCAGTAAGCACCTCTGCCTTCAGTTTCAGCCACGGTAAGAATTCTCCTGAGGCTGCCAACGCACCCTTGTATTGCACACTGTTCATCACTTCTCATCATCTACTGGTAGCACTGGTCTTGGCCTAGGCTGGTCCTGACAATCCATCCCTTCTCCTCAGCTACTCACTCAGGCCATGGGGGTGGGGGATTTGGAAGTTTAGGGAGCGTTATTTTCTATCTGAAGAAGGAAGCCTAATACTTGGTTTCCCTCATTGTGACCAGGAAACTAACTGTAAGCTGTAACAATTTTACATTTTAATTGAGCCAAAGATTATTTACTTCTCACAGAATACATTTTAAAACTTCCCAGTTTATAGAAGAAATTTCCTCTGGTGTTCTCCAAACAAAGAGTGTGATGCCACGTCGCTCCTTCAAAGTCAGTCGGAACCCTCTGATGGTGCAGGTGTTCAGGAATTAGAACTCTTAGAACTCTTGGGATAGATATATGGCTATTCTAAGACTAAGATAAGCCTAAGCCAACAGCGCAGGGGAATGAGGAGCAAAGAGACTCAGGGAGCTCATTGTCAAGAACGTAAGTAGCTTAAAAATAAAATAAAAATAATAACATAACATGAAAAATAAAAAATTGTACTGACTTAAACAGAGTTTTCAACCCCTTCAGTACTGGGGATGTCTCCAGCACATTCCCTTGGAGACCTTGCAAGCATTTGAGGTGTTTTAAGGTCACCCTAAAATCAGTGGAAATTTGGGAACATATTATTTCACCTATATGGATTAGTTAGTTTGCAACAGAATTAATCCAATTTTTTCCTAATCCATCAGCCTCAATATGATACGTTGCTTGTCCCTTTCACTAATGTGTTTGTTTATGTAACTGATGATTTTTAATATTTGGTAAACAACAACTAGAACATATTGACATGTAAATAGCTAAATAGCAGGTAAGCTGTGGGTGAATTTTATTCATAAGGGGTAATGGCAGTTGATGAATTAATGAGCAGTAGCTTAAATCAATAGCACATGATTCCCTGAGCTTCTAATATCTCGGATACACAGTGTATAAATCCAGGTGTGTGGGGCATCGAGACGTCCACACTCACAGATCTGATTCTGCACAAGGAAGAGACACAGGACACAATGTCGAAAAATGGTAACAAACATATCACTTGTTGTACTGATCAGAAGTAACCATTGTATTCTGATATAATAGGACATTTTTTATTGAGGCTGATGTACTATGTAGAACTGAATCAATTCTGGGGCAGACTGCATCAGAGAGGTGAAATAATCATTCCCATTGATCTAGAAGAGCAGTAAACAATATATGTATTGTATTGTATTGTTCCTGTTGAATAAATCAAGTGTTCTTCCACTGCTAAGAGATGCATTTGCCCAGAGTCGTTACAGTTCAAACAGGTGTTTTTTAACATTAACAGTGCCCTCTAGTAGACAGACTCCATTTAATTATTCTATTGCATTCTCTGGGAGGGGAATGTCACTAACACACAGTTCTCCATAGAAACTGCTGAGTCACTTCCTGTCAGAACCATCAGGAAGTAATCATGCTGTAATTCACTTCCTGATAATTTGAACTGTTAAAACTTTTGGAAAAGACAATGATAGAAGTATCAGGACCAGCAGGACCAGCACTATAACAAAGGTTTTCATAAAAAATGTACTGTTTTTTTCAATGGGGCTTTTAACCTCTTGAAAGCTAGATAGATCTCCAATTCATTGCTTCACAATGTGTTGAAGACCTCCCTAGCATTCAATAAGTTACAATTATAAACATATATGACAGAGTAAAAGATGGGCATCCACATTGCTGATTGATGTTTTATTTAAATGTTATTGCAGATCAAAATTGCTTTGCAATGCGTTGCGTATACCCTATTGCACTCAAAGCATTAAACTGTCCCATAGGACTCTGATTGGCTGAGCTTTAAAAGCTTACACAATACATAGTTTGTGACCTAAGATATCTAGGAGATAGTGCGAAGGTGGAATTATTAACCTCTTGAATGCTAAAAAGGCATCCAGTGCGTTGCTTTGCAATATTTGAGGCCACTCTAGCATTCAAGAGATTAAAGGAACTGTAAACTTTTTTATGAAAAGTATGTTTTTTTTTTTTTTTTTAATTAAAAGTCAGTTTTCGATCCTAGCCACTAGGTGATGCTGTATCACTTACTATGGTGATTTCTTTGTTTGTAACGCAAGCTCTCTCACAGAGTGCCTTAAAGGGATAGTAATACCTAGTTTAAAGTTTATTTATTATGATAGGCATTAACAGCTATGTAAGTCTTATCTCTCAAACCATTGTGGTTTGAGAGATATTCGCAATTAAAGTTCCCCTCTCCGCGATGTCAGCGCTGTAGCTGACAGACTTGGATTCCGGTACACAGATCAGCCGGCAGCTCTTCAGCAGAGTTGAGGTCACGATCTTTAAAAAGAACTACTTCATTGGAACTGTCTACAAAGTGTGCCTGGTTTGCTAGCACACTTTGTAGACAGTTCCAATGAAGTAGTTCTTTTTAAAGATCGTGATCTCGGCTCTGCTGAAGTGCTGCCGTCCATCCGGTCCGCGGACCGGAATCCAAGTCTGTCAGCTAGAGGGCAGACTTGACTAAAACAGCCAGGAAGAGGGACCTTTAGTTGTGAATATCTCTCAAACCATGAAGGTTTGATAGATAAGAAGAATTACATAGTTCTTAATATTTTCTATAATAATAAATAAACTTTAAATTAGGTATTACTATCCCTTTAAGGACACCAGAAGGGCTATTAATTGAAAAATCAAAATACTACTAGCAGGGAGACAGAGCCTCAAACTGGAGATTTCCCATATACCTTTAGTCTGTTGGTATTGTCATGCTGTCACTCAGTATAGATTGTAAGTTATGTAGCATATTATGGATGATCATATTATCACCATGGAGCTTACAGTCTAAAAATGAATTACCCACAGTGGGTCACTTACTGTGAAATGGTACCATGAGAGTCACATGACACTAGATAATGTATAATATACAATCTGTGACAAACATGGCACTACAGAGGATGCCACGTCACAGGATCCACAGTGGGTAATTCCTTTTAGATTGGTAGTTAGATTGTGTTTACATATAGGTCATATATTACTAACCTAATGTTATAATGCGGATCATAGGTTGCAATCACTGTAGTGAATATTGGTGACTTGCATAGTTTCACAGTATCTGCACATCATAGGACATGACCCACAAGGTGTAATACCTCTTTAACTGTTAGCTCTGTGGTGTCATATGGGTCCGGCATTGTAGAGTGTAAGCTCTTTTGTGTCATATGGATCATGCATTGTCGACTGCAAGCTTCGTGGTGCCTTGTACGTGACCCTCATGGCACCAGAGATCTTGTACTTAAAACAAACTCCCCAGCAAGTAATTCCTCTTAGATTGTAAGCTCTATGGTGTCATGTAAGTTACACATTGCAGACATAGGAAATAATCCACAGTGTGTAAGTCCTTTTCAGTTGTAAGCTATGAAGTGTCATAAGGGTCATGATTTATAGTGTATAACTCTCTGGTGCCATGTGAGTCATATATGTTATATTATAAGCTTTGTGTTATCTTCTAGTGACCTTCATGACACTACAGAGCTTGCACTTCACAAGAACTGACCTAGGGTGGTAAGTCCTCTTACCACTGTAAGCTCTGTGGTGTCATGTGAATATATTATAGACCATAGGCTTTGATGTCATGTAAGTCATACATTTAGGAGACTAGTAGAGTAAAAATGATTCCTTTATTGGTAACTGAATGGCTTTGGATGCAAACTTTCAAGACAACTAGGTCTCTTCTTTAGGGATAATAAGAATGTTATTATTATTATGTTTGAAGAATAGACCTACTTGTGTTGAAAGCTGCAACCAAAGCCATTCTGTCACCGAATAAAGGAATCATTTCTGCTCTACTAGTCTCCTACATCTTCTATGGCTAATACGGCCCCATGCTTTACCTATCATACACTGTAAACTCTGGTGCCATATGAGTGTCCCTCACGGCACTTCAGAGCTTGCACTTTACAATATTTGAACCACTGTCGGTGATGTTATGTGAAATAATTTGTCTTAGTGGAAAGTGCTTATCTCTGGTGCATCAGCTTTTTACAAATCAGAAGAAAAAGCATCTCATTTTCGAGAAGGCCACAGATTGCTTACCAGTTGTATGTGTGGAATATGTATGCTTGTTGCAGTATAACAGAGGGCTTACTATTGAAATGTCATTCTCTATTTGGCGACCAACAAAATGATAAAATGTTGTCTGCATGACAATGGCGACATCAGAATGTTGACTGATGTCACAGGCTTAAATGTTGTCAAGCCAAGCATTCTCCATCTGTGCCTTAACAATTTGAGTGCCAGGGGGCCTGCAATACATTGCAGTGCATTGCGCACCCCTCTGGCACTCAAAGGGTTATTGGTTATCCATGAAGACATAACATAAAATAAAAAAAAGTAACTTCCCATCTTCTCTTCCCCCACCAAATAAATATTGAATATCGTAAGAAATAACATAATGCATACCATCCACAAGCCCACATCAGAATGTCGTCTGCATCACAGTCGCACTTAAATGTCGCAGACCCATTGATACATTGTCTGACACCCCAGCCTTGCTTCCCTGACTGTCATTACCTTCTTTTTTATTATCGCAGGCTTGTTTTCTTGAAAACATAAAAAAGAAGGATTCCCTGTATAAACATAGCTTATCTTAGATAATTAAGTGTTTCATTAATAAATACTTTTCTGCTTCTATTGATCAGCCATTTTGTGTTACAGCGAACAGGTGTGAAAGGAGTCAGAGGCAGCCTTGTGAAATGAATCTAGTCTTAACGAGTCTCAGATCTTTGTTAATCTTGTGGGATGTCTTGAGCCTTGAGATACAGATTTCAATTTAACGATTTAAAGACCAGAGGGGTGCACAACATATTGCAAAGCAATGTGTTGCACACACACACACACACACACATCTGGTCCTTAAAGGGATAGTAATGTTTCACAATAAAATCAGCTCCAATTAATCTACATAATATTTAGGCCATGGAGAGTGTTATTTCATTACTGTCAGAGTTGTAGTACAAGAGTAATTGAATGATAAAGTATCCCCCTCCCGCCCCTTTTACTGATGTAACACTACTCACCTCAGAGCAGCAAGACTGTCCAGATGGATCTCAGAGAGGGACAATCTTCAGTGATCATAAGGAAAAACCTGAGAAACCTGTCAAGAGGGGCAGGGTTTTCCTTATCATCACAGTAGGAAGATTGTCCCTTGCTGTGATCTATCTGGTCTATGGGCCAGATTCCACATCTGAGGTGAGCAGTGTTACACTAGGTAAAAAGTGTGGGAGGTGGATACTTTATCATTCAATTGCTCTTGTACTACAACTCTGACAGTACTGAAATAACACTCTCCATGGTCCAAATACTATGAAGGTTAATTGGAGCTGCTGTTTTTGTGAAACATTACTATCCCTTTAAAGGGATAGTAATATTCAATATGCAAAAAAAAATATATATTTATGAATAAATAAAACTTCGGCACTCGGGACCAATAAATATGAGCAGACAGTGCAGACACAATATATATAAAACACTTTTATTCTTGCATTTCCTGAGCTTTGTACATATATCTCAAAAAATAAAAAACGAATAAAATAATGATGGGAAAAATTATAGATCAATTCCAATGTGATAACCCCTGATCCACCAATCAGAATCAGGGGTCACAATATATTCCCAAACAATAATCTAAAACGTTGAAAATAAAATAAAAGTAATATAGTCTCACAAAACCTATTCTATGCCCGCTACACCGCTCCTCCCGATCATCCGGACCTGTGAAAAGAAAGACACCACACAAGTCCAACCTCACCCAAGTCAGCCCAACTGGGAGCACGGTGAAAATAAAAAACAGACACAGCTAAACCAAAACAATATAATAACTGTCTCAACCCTTCTATACTGCTCTCACCGGCATATCGGACCAGTACATAGGAAGACACCACATGGATCTAACCTGACTATAGTCCGCTCAACTGGGAGCGCAGCACAAACGAAAGGTTGACACAGTTGAAAAATACACCTTTAAACAACCATTTTAACACTTTCTTAACTGACTCAAATACAAGAATCAAAAAATATATAACCAACACATATACGTACACCAAAGAAAACCATAAACATATATGTATTAAAGTCCCAATAGCATAAAAATATGAAAAAATAATAAAAAATGATCGATCATAAAAGAAAAAATATAAAAAAAAAAAATCCAAAAAGTCCACAAACTGAGACAGATAAATATGATACTAGTAGACAACAGGGATAATTTTTCTTGATTCCTTAAAACTTGTTTGTAAGCTCATAATATAGCCCAAAATATACTCATCTATCACGATGGATTTTCTTCTCTGATATAAATGTTCTGATGTGTGTAAGTGCCTATGGGAGAGTCTAATGCCCGTAGGGTTGTATCACGATAGGTACTTAGTATCAACCTAGGGAAATATCGGGATCCTTCTCACCGGTCTATAAATATTTGCATCCTTCTCACAAAGTAGGTCATCCCCGGTGTACATGAACTCTATTCCTTCATTCCACTCTTATTAAAAGTACCTGTACAGGCCGATAATAAGAGAAAGGTATATACTTATCATCAACAAAATGTAAGAAAAGTTCAGGTCGCAGAGCCCTCTATAAACCCAGCCATCCCAACGCATTTCGCCTGTTATCGGGCTTCTTCAGGGGATAAATCTTGCTGCAATGCTGAGTTTTTAAATCTCCAAGGTCCAATCAAAAAAGGCAGTGGAGAACAAACATATGAGTCTAACACAACTCTCAGTGTATAACCACTTCTTCATCAGAGACAGAATGATCAAACAGGGGCTGTTACAATAATCAAGGTTTAAAAACCCCTGTGATCGCATTCATTGATTGGCCAGGCTTGACGCACATCGAGTATGATGGAAGCCGACACACATGAAGAGCACTGATTGCCAAACTATGAATGTGAGCTTCTGGGATGAGTGACAGCTGAGTTCTACCATTGGCTGTCAAATACTTGCCCTTTTCCTCCTGTGCCTGTTTAACATTTTTAAGTGACCAAAGGGAACGCACTGTATTGCTTTTCAATGTGTTCTGCACACTTCTGGTGCTCAAAGGGTTAAGAAATGAAGACTAAGACATATATTAACAATGTAAAGTAGAAGACCTGGGGGTTGTGGGTGGCACTCACTTTGCTGCAAAGTAGGGAGTGAAGCATGAGTCTTTGTGCTGCTGGTAGTCCACACATGGAGCTGGTCTGCTGATTTTGCACACTGATGTTTCTGGGAGACTCTGCCATGACTTCTGCATCTAATAGTCTCCCTGAAGTATCAGTTTGTATGAAGCTATTGAGATTAGCAAGGAGATGAGCAGCACAGAGGTTCATGCTGCACACTGTCCCTGGAGAATAAAGATGGAGTCAGGAGAGGTAGGGTGTCAGATTATTTTATGGACAATGGAGAGATTTAGCTATCCTCGGGGTTCACTATTAAAATGTTGCCATCTATTTGGCGACCAAACAATGGTGCATAATCATATCACCTTGTGCGATATCAGAATGTGGCCTGCAGGAAAAGGCCGCAATTCTGATGCTGCAGCCATCAATGTTACATAAGCCTGTAAAACCATTTCAGAAATGCAGAAGTCTCCTTCACCTTGGGGATCTATGTGTTAGTGCAGAGGCTGTTGGCGTTGCTGGCATGCATCCAGGGGCTCCCGGACGTTACACAGTTCTGCCGGTTCCACTACATACTATTAATGCCTTCAAGTGTACAAGTATTCGGCCCTGCAGGAGAGCTGTGGATTGTGGCTGTGCATTCCAGCACTGCCAAAAGCCTCTGCACTGACACAGAGATCACCGACTTCTGCATTTCTGAAATGGTTTTACATGCTTATGTGACATTAATGGCTGCAACATCAGAATATTGTTCTTTTCATTCTATTAAACAAGGCAACATATTTAATGCGCCCTTGTGTTGGTCGCCTCAGCCCAGATGACCATCATTGTAGCATGTTGTTGAATACCCAACAACCGTATGAAAGAAGCTGAAAGTAAGAAGAAAGGTACACTCACACCCATGCCATGTCTATGTATGAGACTCTGAAGTGCATTCTCACTGTTTTGCCACTGAAAGGTTTAAATCACAGGTCCCTCATGCATTGGTGGATAGTGTGCCCCTATCTGCCGTTCCTGGAATTAGCCTGATGAGGTCTGTGACATCCCTGGCAAAGACCTCTATAGGAATGCTCCCTTATGTCTCTGTACTCTCATATAATGCAGAGTACCAGTATATGACATCATATCTCAGCACTCTCTAATATTATACTGTGTGAAAGCCACAAGGGAGAAGTCTTATCAGAGCTGTGCTGGAGGAAGTACAAACGTTGGCTCCAAACACTTGTAGATCAGGGAAAATCGGCTAGGAGGATGGGACCTCGGGAAAGATGGAGGAGAGGTGGAGCGGATGAGAGAAAAGGGAGAAACTAGGGGTGTAAGTAATGGAAAAAGACTGGAGTAGGGGGAGACTGGAGGGGAGATAGAGAGGTATAAGACTGGATGGGGGAGACTGGGGGAGAGAGGGCAAAAAGGATGGAGGAGTATTAGGAACCAGACAGACACAAAAATGTAAAATGCAGAACACCTTTATTAAAGTAACAAAAGTAAAGTAAAGTTGTGATAAACCAAAAGACAAGTTGGAGTCAGGAACCAAGACAGGTATTCAGACAAGCCGGAGTCAGGAATATGGAGATCTGCGATGTCAGGAACAAGCCAGGACTCAGAAGCCAGAAGGGACATCAGTGGAAGCCAGGACATGCACAGATAATAAGGAGCACAGGAGAACGCACTTGCAGCCAGAAGCAGACACAAGGGCAAGGAGGAAGTGAGCGTAGCTGCTTTAAATACCCTGGAAGGGGTTGGCTGATAACAGTGAGGTGAGTAACCATGGAAACTGAGAGGTCAAAGCAGCATCAGCTGACTCAGCCTGACACAAGAAAGGAAGGGCAGCAGCAATCAAAAGCCAAGTGTCAGACCAGACAAGGAGTGAGAGCAAAAAAAGACTTCAGCAGAGAAGGTCTTTGATTACCAAATGTTACCTCTTCTCACAGTGGCAAAGCCGTAAATATATAGGTGTTTTCACCCACTGAACTGCAACTCATTGGATTTGTTTAGTTATTGCTCCATTAAATGTAAACTCTGGAGACTGTAGTGCAAAAAAATTCTAGGAGACCAGCTATTTCTGAGATGCAGGAACCAGCACCTCTGGCACCAACAATCATACCACAATCAAAGTTACTTGGAGCATATTCCCCATTTTAATGCCAGGTTGAACAACTAAACCTCTTGACCACATCTGATCACAGAAAAAAAAACTTCCAAAAGGTGCTATATCTCTCAGATGTTCAATATATAATGAGAAAATGAAAGATACGCTCACATTATTTCAGTCAGAAAGAAAAATCCATTCAGAGTACTCCAGAAACTAGAACACACAGCTGCTCTCCAAGTATTAGGTATCCAAATTGGGAACATTTTATCAGCTTACTGTTATTTTCCTTTCCTGGTCAGTCGTCATGGCAACACTCACCAATGGGGTTCTCTCTCTTTCCATAGCTCAAAGGACAAGAAACTTCCTTAAGCACATAAATTGTTTCTACTCCTTCCTTCCCATTAGTCTTTGTTGTTAATTCATTCCAGTGAGGAGACGTTTATAAGTTTTCCTGAAGGAAGCTGTCATTTCAATATCTTAATCTTAAGACATCTAACCAAGTCCAGGGTAGGCCACTGGCTTTTCTCTGTGGTCGTCTGAAGGAATAAGGACAGGAAGGACAATGTTCTGGGTCAGGTGAAATTTTGATACCAGTTTGGGGAAGAATTCTGGCACTGGTCTTAGAACCACTTAACATGGATAAAATCTAATAAAGGAATCTTTATAGAAAGTGCCTGATGTTCTGACAATAGTCTGGCAGAAGTGACTGCAATGAGCATAGTAACCTTCAGGGATAACATAACTAAGAAAACAGTCCAAAGGCTCGAACAGCTGTCCTGAAAGGGAGTCCAGGACTAAAGGCAGATCCCAGGAGGGGCCTCAAGTGAGAGCAGGCTTTGAAACATCGGACCACTAAGTCATGAAAGGCCCATTTGAACCATGTTATAGCAGAGAGGGAAGAAACATGGACCTTCAAGGTTCTGGTAGACAGCCTTTTGTGGAAGCCATCCAACTATAATTCAATGAGAATTGGAGCCGTAAAATGTCTGTGGTAAAGGTCTTTGTTCAAAGCCCAGTGACAAAATACTTACCAAATTCTATAGTAGGAGCTGGACATTGATAGTTTTCAGGCATTTAGCAGGAGTGAGATGGCTGAATCCGAGAGACCTTGATTGACCAAAAGCTTGCCGTTCATCATCCAAGCCATGACTTGTAGGTTGCACACTCCTGAATGAAGAATGGGATATTGTGATAAGAGATCCTTCCTGCAGACAAGAATCCAAGGGTCTTGGGCTGCCAGCATTTTTAAAGTTGGAAACCATGGTCTTCTCGGCCAAACAGGAATAATTGCTATTACACTTGCTTTCTCTCGATCTTCTTGAGCACCATTGGAATCATCAGGATAAGAGGAAAAATGTATCCCTGTTCGACCAGGGGTTAGGTAGAGCGTCTGTCCATTGGGACTCCGGATAGTACATCTGAATAATCTTGAAACATTCCAGTTCAAGGAGATGCCATGATATCTATCATTGGGAGACCCCATCTATGAGTTATCAGACCAAAGATCTCCGATTTCAAGGTCCAATAACCTGGATCCATATGAGTTCTGCTCAGGAAGCCTGCATGGATGTTGACTTCCCCTTGTATGTATACTGCAGTGAGATGAGCTGCACGAGTAGTCGCCAAAGATAGAATTGTCCTTACTTCCTTCAGTAGAAGATTGCTTCTGGTCCCGCCATGCTTCTTGATAAAAGACGCTGCTGGGATGTTGCCCATCTGGATTTTGCCTAGTTGACCTTCCCGTAGGGAGGAGAAATGGTGAATCGCCTTTAGAATAGCATTTAATTCCAAGATTGTCATGGGGATAGTTCTGAAGGTATCTGGCCAGGTTCCTTGAGCAATATAATTGTTGCATTTGCTCCCCATCCTCCTCCGCTGGCATCAGTGGTAAAAATTATCCATGGTATATCCCCTAGTGGAAAACCTTGGCATAGATTGTCTCAGTCTTGCCATCATGCAAGTGTTTCCCCTGAAAAACCTGTGAAACCTGGGTCGACAGATCTAATAAATCAATGTGGTCATCCCACTGATCTAACAGAGTCCACTGAAGAGGTCTCATATTCCATGTGTCCCTCTTGACTTCTGGAATAGAGGATGACATCAGACCTAGGATCTTCATTAGTGATGAGCGAGCACCCCAATGCTCGGGTGTTCGGGTGCTCTGACCGAGCACCCCCTGAGGCTCGAGTGCTCGGCCGAGCACCCGAGCCCCATTGAAGTCAATGGGAGGACTCGAGCATTACATCAGGCACCCCCTGCTCTGATGAGGGGAGGGTGCCTGGTCCATAGGAAAATGGCAGAAAAGGATGGAAACACCACAGAAATGGTTCAGGGACAGCATAGGGAGGATGTCTGGATGCATCTTGGACTCCAACATCGCTGCTGGGAACGATCTTTCGCCCGTAGTACGCCATTTGTACAGACTGACCATAAAACACACAAAAAGGAAAATAAAAACGACTTTAGGCGAAAAATTGTTACCAAACAATATTTGCTGTATATTTACTTGTATATCATCTGCAAATTCTCCCAAAAATTTCCTTGATTTTCTGAAGTGAGGCCATGATTAAGAGGGAAACGTGCGCAGAGGCAAATTCTCCCAAAAATTTCCTTGATTTTCAGAACTGAGGCCATGATTAAGAGGGAAACGTGCGCAGAGGCAAATTCTCCCAAAAATTTCCTTGATTTTCAGAACTGAGGCCATGATTAAGAGGGAAACGTGCGCAGAGGCAAATTCTCCCAAAAATTTCCTTGATTTTCAGAACTGAGGCCATGATTAAGAGGGAAACGTGCGCTGAGCTGACCATCTAAAACATTATGGGTGAGGGTCTGCTGCAGAGCTGACCATCCTAAACATTATATGCGAAGGCCCGCTAGTGAGCTGACGCTATAAAACATTATATGAGAGGGCCCGCTAGAGAGCTGACCCAATAAAACATTATATGAGAAGGCCCGCTGGTGAGCTGACCTATACAAAAATTGTCAAACAGGGCCCGCTGGTGAGCTGGCCCTATATAAAAATTATATCACAGGGCCCGCTGGTGAGCTGGCCCTATATAAAAATTATATCACAGGGCCCGCTGGTGAGCTGGCCCTATATAAAAATTATATCCCAGGGCATATGGAAGAGGAGGAGGAGGATGAGAAGATTAAGAGTCAACCATATACCTGTTTTTTGGGTGGAAGGGGTGAATGGGAATACAGAGTATTCCCATCATTGTAAATAACATATATAAAGTGAGTTTATGTTCCCCCGGGGCTTTCCTCCAGTGGAGTGGAGAAGTCAGGGGAAATCCAGGCCTTGTTCATTTTTATAAGTGTCAACCTATCAGCATTGTCGGTGGAAAGGCGGATACGCTTATCTGTTATGATGCCACCAGCAGCACTAAATACCCGCTCAGACAGAACGCTGGCGGCAGGGCAGGCCAGCACCTCCAAGGCGTAGAGTGCCAGTTCATACCACGTGTCCAGCTTGGACACCCAGTAGTTGTAAGGCACAGAGGGATCATTGAGGACGCTGACACGGTCTGCTACGTACTCCTTCACCATCTTCCAAAACTTTTCCCTCCTTGTGACACTAGGCTGCGCATCAGGGTGAGGGTGCTGGCGGGGTGTCATGAAGGTGTCCCACGCCTTGGAGAGTGTTGACCTGCCTTTTTCTGATCTGCTGTGTGCTCCCCTTTTCTCCCCTTCTCTGTTGGCCAAGGTAGCACGTACTCTGCCGCCAGCGTTGTCAGATGGAAAATTTTGGAGCAATTTTTCAACAAGAACCTTCTGGTATTGCACCATTTTGCTTGTCCTCTCCACCGGAGGAATGAGAGATGAGAAATTCTCTTTGTAGCGGGGGTCCAGAAGGGTGAACATCCAGTAATCCGTGTTGTTTAAAATGCGTATAACGCGTGGGTCACGGGAAAGGCAGCCTAACATAAAGTCAGCCATGTGTGCCAGAGTACCAACAGTCAAGATTTCGCTGTCCTCACCAGGAGGATGACTCTCAATATCCTCATCCTCTTCCTCCTCTTCTGCCCACCCACGCTGAAGAGATGGAACTAAAGTTCCATGGCTACCCTCTGTAGCGGAGGCAACCGTGTCTTCCTCCTCCTCCTCCTCCTCCTCCTCCTCCGCCTCCTCCAATTGTCGCTGAGAAGACGAAGTGAGGGTGTTCTGGCTATCACCTTGTGTAAGCTCTTCCTCCCCCATTTCCACCTCTTCCACATGCAAAGCGTCGGTTTTAATTGTGAGCAGCGAGCGTTTCAGTAGACACAGAAGTGGGATGGTGACACTGATAATAGCGTTATCGCCGCTCACCATCTGTGTCGATTCCTCAAAATTGCGTAAAACCTCGCAGAGGTCTGACATCCATTCCCACTCCTCACTTCTGATTAGAGGAAGTTGAACGGAGAGGCGACGACCGTGTAACAGCTGGTACTCCACTACTGCCCTCTGCTGCTCACAAAGCCGGGCCAACATGTGGAAGGTGGAGTTCCAGCGCGTGCTCACGTCACACAGCAGCCGGTGAGCTGGCAATTGTAAGCGCTGCTGCAGCTTCAACAGGCCGGCCGAAGCTGTAGATGACTTACGGAAATGTGCACACACGCGGCGCACCTTGGTCAAGAGATCATGCAAATTGGGGTAGGTTTTTAGAAATCGCTGAACCACTAAATTAAATACATGCGCTAGGCATGGTACGTGTGTGAGCTTGCCAAGCTCCAAAGCCGCCACCAAGTTACGCCCATTATCACACACAACCATGCCTGGTTGCAGGTTGAGTGGCGAGAGCCACTGCTCGGTCTGGTGACTAATCCCCTGCAACAGCTCTGAGGCCATGTGCTGTTTGTCCCCAAGGCAGATCAGCTTCAGCACGGCCTGTTGACGCTTCCCCACTGCAGTGCTACACTGCTTCCAGCTACTGGCTGATGGGGGAGTGGCGCTGCGTGTAGAGAATTCGGAGGTGGAAACGGAGGAGGAGGAGCCAATAACGTAGGTGCTGGCGGAAACCCTGATGGAGGTAGGGCCCGCAATCCTCGGCGTGGGTAGCACCCGTGCCATCCCAGGGTCCGAGTCGCTCCCAGCCTCCACGACATTCACCCAGTGTGCCGTCAGGGAAATGTAGAGTCCCTGGCCACAAGCACTTGTCCATGTGTCAGTCGTTAAGTGGACCTTCCCAGTAACTGCGTTGGTCAGGGCACGGGTGATGTTACGGGACACATGGTGGTGTAATGCGGGGATGGCACACCGGGAAAAGTAGTGGCGGCTGGGGACCGCGTACCGAGGGACAGCTGCTGCCATCAGGCTGCGGAAGGACTCAGTCTCCACAAGCCTAAATGGCAGCATTTCGATGGCCAGTAATTTGGAAAGGTGTGAGGTTAGTGCTATGGCCTGTGGGTGGGTGGCTGGGTACTTTCTCTTGCGCTCAAATGCCTGGGGTAACGACATTTGGACGCTGCGCTGGGACAGGGAAGTGGATGTGGTCGCTGATGGTGCTTCAGATGCTACAGGTGCAGGGCGGGAGGTATGCGGGCCTGCGCCTTCGACAGGCGATTGGCCGGCACCGAAAACAGGGGAAGAGGAGGCAGTGGTGTGGCCTGCAGACACAGATGGGCGATCCAGGCGTTCCTCCCACTTACTACGGTGCTTGGATGCCATGTGTCGGATCATGCTGGTGGTGGTGAGGTTTCTAGTGTTCATGCCTCGGCTCATTCTGGTGTGGCACAGGTTGCAAACTACAATTCTTTTGTCGTCCGCACTTTCCTTAAAAAAACGCCATACCGCGGAACACCTACCCTTTGGCAAGGTAGATTTACGCAAGGGGGTGCTCCGTGGAACATTTGCGGGCCGGTTTGGTGCGGTCCGCCTTCTTTCTGTAGCCACACCACTGCCTCTTCCAGCCTGTTGCGGTGCTGCAGATGGCTCACCCTCAGGACTGCTGTCATCGCTCGGCTCTACACCTTCCCAGGTGGGGTCAGTCACCTCATCGTCCACCAAGTCCTCCTCCACTTCCTCACTCTGATCATCCTCCTCAAGTCTTGATCCCACCACATACTCAGTCATTGACAACTGTATAACATTCTCCTCAACAAGGTCTTGAGACGGAAATAGTGGTTGATTTAATGGCAACTGTGTCTCATCATCATCATCATCATCCACTACTTCCTTTGACCTTAAATGCCGTTCACATCTGTCATCTTCTTGTGATTGGGTAGCCTCTAGAGGTTGTGAATCAGGGCACAAGATGTCATGTTCCTCTGCAAGCGTGCTTGGAGAGAGGGTCAAATGAAGGATTGGTGATGAGACGAGCTCCTCACTATATCCCAGTGTAGGATCACTTCTTTGACCAGACCGTGTATGGTGGGAGGAAGGATGATCAGAGTGAGGATTATGTTGACCAGACTCTTGGCTACTGAGAGTGAACTTGGTGGAAGACAGGGTGGTGCTTAACCGACTGGAAGCAGTATCAGCTGTCATCCAACCGACCACCTGTTCGCAGTGGTCGGACCTCGAGAGTGATGTCCTGCAACGCCCTGTAAAATTAGACATGAAGCTAGGTATGGTGGATGTCTTTCTTTCTTGTGCTCTGGCACCAGGCACAGTTTCTCCGCGTCCTGACCAGCGCCCTGAACTATCAGGATCACGTCCACTTCCCCGTCCCTTTTTACCCGCCTTCTTCATCTTACACGGAATATGTGACTTTAATATTTGAGTTTGAAAACTTAACAGTATTTCTTCCTATTCTGCAACTGTGCAGAGTACACAGAATAGGCTGCTAAACTGCGGTGACGAACACAGAATGGAATATGTGACTTTAATATTTGAGTTTGAAAACTTAACAGTATTTCTTCCTAGTCTGCAACGGTGCAGAGTACACAGAATAGGCTGCTAAACGGCGGTGACACACACTGAATGGAATATGTGACTTTAATATTTGAGTTTGAAAACTTAACAGTATTTCTTCCTATTCTGCAACTGTGCAGAGTACACAGAATAGGCTGCTAAACGGCGGTGACACACACTGAATGGAATATGTGACTTTAATATTTGAGTTTGAAAACTTAACAGTATTTCTTCCTATTCTGCAACTGTGCAGAGTACACAGAATAGGCTGCTAAACGGCGGTGACACACACTGAATGGAATATGTGACTTTAATATTTGAGTTTGAAAACTTAACAGTATTTCTTCCTATTCTGCAACTGTGCAGAGTACACAGAATAGGCTGCTAAACTGCGGTGACGAACACAGAATGGAATATGTGACTTTAATATTTGAGTTTGAAAACTTAACAGTATTTCTTCCTAGTCTGCAACGGTGCAGAGTACACAGAATAGGCTGCTAAACGGCGGTGACACACACTGAATGGAATATGTGACTTTAATATTTGAGTTTGAAAACTTAACAGTATTTCTTCCTATTCTGCAACTGTGCAGAGTACACAGAATAGGCTGCTAAACGGCGGTGACACACACTGAATGGAATATGTGACTTTAATATTTGAGTTTGAAAACTTAACAGTATTTCTTCCTATTCTGCAACTGTGCAGAGTACACAGAATAGGCTGCTAAACTGCGGTGACGAACACAGAATGGAATATGTGACTTTAATATTTGAGTTTGAAAACTTAACAGTATTTCTTCCTAGTCTGCAACGGTGCAGAGTACACAGAATAGGCTGCTAAACGGCGGTGACACACACTGAATGGAATATGTGACTTTAATATTTGAGTTTGAAAACTTAACAGTATTTCTTCCTATTCTGCAACTGTGCAGAGTACACAGAATAGGCTGCTAAACGGCGGTGACACACACTGAATGGAATATGTGACTTTAATATTTGAGTTTGAAAACTTAACAGTATTTCTTCCTATTCTGCAACTGTGCAGAGTACACAGAATAGGCTGCTAAACGGCGGTGACACACACTGAATGGAATATGTGACTTTAATATTTGAGTTTGAAAACTTAACAGTATTTCTTCCTATTCTGCAACTGTGCAGAGTACACAGAATAGGCTGCTAAACTGCGGTGACGAACACAGAATGGAATATGTGACTTTAATATTTGAGTTTGAAAACTTAACAGTATTTCTTCCTAGTCTGCAACGGTGCAGAGTACACAAAATAGGCTGCTAAACGGCGGTGACACACACTGAATGGAATATGTAACTTTAATATTTGAGTTTGAAAACTTAACAGTATTTCTTCCTATTCTGCAACTGTGCAGAGTACACAGAATAGGCTGCTAAACGGCGGTGACACACACTGAATGGAATATGTGACTTTAATATTTGAGTTTGAAAACTTAACAGTATTTCTTCCTATTCTGCAACTGTGCAGAGTACACAGAATAGGCTGCTAAACTGCGGTGATGAACACAGAATGGAATATGTGACTTTAATATTTGAGTTTGAAAACTTAACAGTATTTCTTCCTAGTCTGCAACGGTGCAGAGTACACAGAATAGGCTGCTAAACGGCGGTGACACACACTGAATGGAATATGTGACTTTAATATTTGATTTTGAAAACTTAACAGTATTTCTTCCTATTCTGCAACTCTGCACAGTACACAGAATGTGCTGCTAAACTGCGGCGAAGCACACTGAATGGAATATGTGACTTTGATATTTTAGTTTGAAGACTTAACAGTATTTCTTCCTATTCTGCAACTCTGCACAGTACACAGAATGTGCTGCTAAACTGCGGCGAAGCACACTGAATGGAATATGTGACTTTGATATTTTAGTTTGAAGACTTAACAGTATTTCTTCCTATTCTGCAACTCTGCACAGTACACAGAATGTGCTGCTAAACTGCGGCGAAGCACACTGAATGGAATATGTGACTTTGATATTTTAGTTTGAAGACTTAACAGTATTTCTTCCTATTCTGCAACTCTGCACAGTACACAGAATGTGCTGCTAAACTGCGGCGACGCACACTGAATGGAATATGTGACTTTGATATTTTAGTTTGAAGACTTAACAGAATGTGCTCTAATCTGCAACTTTGCACACTAAACAGAATGTGCTCTAATCTGCAACTTTGCACACTAAACAGAATGTGCTCTAATCTGCAACTTTGCACACTAAACAGAATGTGCTCTAATCTGCAACTGTGCACACTAAACAGAATGTGCTCTAATCTGCAACTTTGCACACTAAACAGAATATATTTGTTTTTTTTTGTTTTTTTTTTTTTCCCCCCACACAAAATAACCTGCTGCCCCCACACACAGTAGTCCTAAAAAGGACTTTTGGTTCTTTTTTTTCACAATTTTGGTTTTTTTCCTCCCTACACTGCCTTTCCCTTCCTATCCTCAGCTCTCCCTGGCTAAGACTGAGCCGAACTCGATGGTCAGGTGCTATACAGCACCCGACCACGGGTTCTGGCCAGCCAATCAGTGTAATGCCAGCAGCCAACATGGCTGCTGGCATTACACCGATGTCAGAGCCTCCCTGCACGTTTATTGGCTGCGCAGCAGCCGCAAAACGTGCGGGGAGGAGACCCGAACATGGCGGGCGAGCACATGCGGTACTCGTACGAGTACCGCCATGTGCCGAGCAGAGCGATGCTCGAGCCGATCCGAGCATCGGCCGAGCATGCTCGCTCAACACTAATCTTCATGCATTCTCTTGCTGTCCATAGGTCGTTCCATCTGAATCTTGCTATCTTTTGTGCTATATGATTTATTTTGTCTCCTGGAAGGGATGCTGTTGCTGATTGAGTTTTTGAAATGAACTCCTAGAAATGTCATCTCCCTTGATGGTGTGAATTGACTTTTTGCCAGATATAAAATCCAACACATCTGTGTTAGAAGGTTGATTGTTAGGTCTGTGTCCTGGAGAAGAAGCTGATATAATTGGGAAAGAATTAGGATACCGTGCAGATAATGAAACATCCTTTGTGCCTCAATTCTGCAAGGAGAGGAAACAGAATTTTGGTAAAGGTCTTTGGAACTGTTGCAATGTCAAAAGGCAAACAGGTGAACTGGAAGTAATGTCCTCCTACAGCAAACCTAAGAAATCAGTGGTGGTCTAGAATGACTGGGATGTAAAGATACACATCCTGTAGATCTAGTGATATCCAGTCCTGAGGAAGGAATTGTATCATAATGGTGTTTACTGATTCCGTCTTGAAGCTCCTAATGTTTTGATGTTTGTTGAGATTTTTGAGGTTTAGACTAGGATGAAGATCTCCAGGGGGCTTCTGGAAGAAGACAAGAATAGAATTAAGAATAGAAGTTTTCTTATAAAAACATGTAAAATGATTAGAATAATACCCATTCACACATTTCATAGCTGAACACTCTTAATTAAAAATATGTTTGTTTTTTTTATGTAACCATGTCTGCTTGCTTTATATATCATGTTGCAGCACGTAATTCATACAGATATAGAGTATATGCACTACCGTTAAAAAGTTTGGGGTCACTTAGAAATGTCCTTGTTTTCCATCAAATTAGTTGCAAAATGAATAGGAAATGCAGTCAAGACATTGACAAGGTTAGAAATAATGATTTTTAATTTAAATACAAATTGTGTCCTTCAAACTTTGCTTTCGTCAAAGAATCCTCTATTTGCAGCAATTAAAGCCTTGCAGTCCTTTGCCGTTCTAGTTGTCAGTTTGTTGAGGTAAAGTGAAGAGAGTGCACCTCATTCTTCCTGAAGAACCTCCCACAATTTGAATTGGCTTGATGGGCACTTCTTACGTACCATACGGTCAAGCTGCTCCCATAACAGAAACAAGGACATTTCTAAGTGACCCCAGACTTTTGAATGTTAGTGTATGTATACACAGACACACAAACACACACATACACATACACAAATACATATATATACATACAGAGGGGCATGAATTTGTCAGGAGCTGGCAGCCTCTGCAAGGAGCTTCCTCTCCCTCAGCTTCCACCTGAACCTGAAAAAGAGGCTTGGATTTAAATGAACTGAAAGAGCATGCTCAGAGCATGATAAAGAGGCTTGGGATACAAGAAACTTACTGGGCAGATGCAGAACATGAAAGCAAGGCTGCTGCACACACACAGCCAACTCAACTCGCTACATATAAAAAATGCAAATGCCCCTCTCACTGCCTTACTGCCAGACTCCACTAGGGTTTCCACCCAGCCGGTATTTTACCTGCAGGCCAGTAAAAAATTGGCTTCTTTCCAATGTTAAATCTATGAAGGGAATGCCTTGGCTGGTATTCTTTTGAAGAAAAGGTGGCAACCCTGGACTCCACTTGCATGCAGGCCTACAGAAAACCAACACTGAATGAGAACACCACCACCTGATGCTCACGCTATTGTCGGTCTCTCTTAATGCCCCAGTTATCAAGCTCAGCAGTGGAATAAACTACTGCACTGTCTGACACTCATAGTGCTGAGGAGGCCACTTCCGCTCCACTATGACTGTCACACACTGTGACTGCTTCCTCCACTGCTGCCTCACCACTTAGTACCCACACTTCCACTGTCTGACACCTCTGCTCCACTATGACTGTCACACACTGTGACTGCTTCCTCCACTGCCTCACCACTTAGTACCCACAGTTCCACTGTCTGACACCTCCGCTCCACTATGACTGTCACACACTGTGACTGCTTCCTCCGCTGCTGTCTCACCACTTAGTACCCACACTTCCACTGTCTGACACCTCCGCTCCACTATGACTGTCACACACTGTGACTGCTTCCTCCACAGCTGCCTCACCACTTAGTACCCACAATTCCACTGTCTGACACCTCCGCCCCACTATGACTGTCACACACTGTGACTGCTTCCTCCGCTGCCTCACCACTTAGTACCCACACTTCCACTGTCTGACACCTTCGCTCCACTATGACTGTCACACACTGTGACTGCTTCCTCCGCTGCCTCACCACTTAGTACCCACAATTCCACTGTCTGACACCTCCGCTCCACTATGACTGTCACACACTGTGACTGCTTCCTCCTCTGCTGTCTCACCACTTAGTACCCACACTTCCACTGTCTGTCATCTCCGCTCCACTATGACTGTCACACACTGTGACTGCTTCCTCCTCTTCTGTCTCACCACTTAGTACCCACACTTCCACTGTCTGTCATCTCCGCTCCACTATGACTGTCACACACTGTGACTGCTTCCTCCACTGCCTCACCACTTAGTACCCACACTTCCACTGTCTGACACCTCCGCTCCACTATGACTGTCACACACTGTGACTGCTTCCTCCGCTGCTGCCTTACCACTTAGTACCCACACTTCCACTGTCTGATACCTCCGCTCCACTATGACTGTCACACACTGTGACTGCTTCCTCCACTGCCTCACCACTTAGTACCACGCTTCCACTGTCTGTCACCTCCGCCCCACTATGACTGTCACACACTGTGACTGCTTCCTCCACTGCTGTCTCACCACTTAGTACCCACACTTCCACTGTCTGTCACCTCCGCCCCACTATGACTGTCACACACTGTGACTGCTTCCTCCACTGCCTCACCACTTAGTACCCACACTACCACTGTCTGACACCTCCGCTCCACTATGACTGTCACACACTGTGACTGCTTCCTCCACTGCCTCACCACTTAGTACCCACACTTCCACTGTCTGACACCTCCGCTCCACTATGACTGTCACACACTGTGACTGCTTCCTCCACTGTCTCACCACTTAGTACCCACACTTCCACTGTCTGACACCTCCGCTCCACTATGACTGTCACACACTGTGACTGCTTCCTCCACTGCCTCACCACTTAGTACCCCACACTTCCACTGTCTGACACCTCCGCTCCACTATGACTGTCACACACTGTGTCTGCTTCCTCCACTGCCTCACCACTTAGTACCCACACTTCCACTGTCTGACACCTCAGCTCCACTATGACTGTCACACACTGTGACTGCTTCCTCCACTGCCTCACCACTTAGTACCCACAATTCCACTGTCTGACACCTCCGCTCCACTATGACTGTCACACACTGTGACTGCTTCCTCCGCTGCTGTCTCACCACTTAGTACCCACAATTCCACTGTCTGACACCTCCACTCCACTATGACTGTCACACACTGTGACTGCTTCCTCCTCTGCTGTCTCACCACTTAGTACCCACACTTCCACTGTCTGACACCTCCGCTCCACTATGACTGTCACACACTGTGACTGCTTCCTCCACTGCTGCCTCACCACTTAGTACCCACACTTCCACTGTCTGACACCTCCGCTCCACTATGACTGTCACACACTGTGACTGCTTCCTCCACTGCTGCCTCACCACTTAGTACCCACAATTCCACTGTCTGACACCTCCGCCCCACTATGACTGTCACACACTGTGACTGTTTCCTCCGCTGCCTCACCACTTAGTACCCACACTTCCACTGTCTGACACCTCCGCTCCACTATGACTGTCACACACTGTGACTGCTTCCTCCACTGCTGCCTCACCACTTTATTACCCACACTTCCACTGTCTGACACCTCCGCTCCACTATGACTGTCACACACTGTGACTGCTTCCTCCACTGCCTCACCACTTAGTACCCACAATTCCACTGTCTGACACCTCCGCTCCACTATGACTGTCACACACTGTGACCGCTTCCTCTGCTGCCTCACCACTTAGTACCCACAATTCCACTGTCTGACACCTCCGTTCCACTATGACTGTCACACACTGTGTCTGCTTCCTCCACTGCCTCACCACTTAGTACCCACACTTCCACTGTCTGACACCTCAGCTCCACTATGACTGTCACACACTGTGACTGCTTCCTCCACTGCCTCACCACTTAGTACCCACAATTCCACTGTCTGACACCTCCGCTCCACTATGACTGTCACACACTGTGACTGCTTCCTCCGCTGCTGTCTCACCACTTAGTACCCACACTTCCACTGTCTGACACCTCCGCTCCACTATGACTGTCACACACTGTGACTGCTTCCTCCACTGCTGCCTCACCACTTAGTACCCACACTTCCACTGTCTGACACCTCCGCTCCACTATGACTGTCACACACTGTGACTGCTTCCTCCACTGCTGCCTCACCACTTAGTACCCACAATTCCACTGTCTGACACCTCCGCCCCACTATGACTGTCACACACTGTGACTGTTTCCTCCGCTGCCTCACCACTTAGTACCCACACTTCCACTGTCTGACACCTTTGCTCCACTATGACTGTCACACACTGTGACTGCTTCCTCCACTGCTGCCTCACCACTTTATTACCCACACTTCCACTGTCTGACACCTCCGCTCCACTATGACTGTCACACACTGTGACTGCTTCCTCCACTGCCTCACCACTTAGTACCCACAATTCCACTGTCTGACACCTCCGCTCCACTATGACTGTCACACACTGTGACCGCTTCCTCTGCTGCCTCACCACTTAGTACCCACAATTCCACTGTCTGACACCTCCGCTCCACTATGACTGTCACACACTGTGACTGCTTCCTCCACTGCTGCCTCACCACTTAGTACCCACACTTCCACTGTCTGACACCTCCGCTCCACTATGACTGTCACACACTGTGACTGCTTCCTCCGCTGCTGCCTCACCACTTAGTACCCACAATTCCACTGTGTGACACCTCCACTCCACTATGACTGTCACACACTGTGACTGCTTCCTCCGCTGCTGCCTCACCACTTAGTACCCACAATTCCACTGTGTGACACCTCCGCTCCACTATGACTGTCACACACTGTGACTGCTTCCTCCTCTGCTGTCTCACCACTTAGTACCCACACTTCCACTGTCTGTCACCTCCGCTCCACTATGACTGTCACACACTGTGACTGCTTCCTCCTCTGCTGTCTCACCACTTAGTACCCACACTTCCACTGTCTGACACCTCCGCTCCACTATGACTGTCACACACTGTGACTGCTTCCTCCACTGCTGCCTCACCACTTAGTACCCACAATTCCACTGTGTGACACCTCCGCTCCACTATGACTGTCACACACTGTGACTGCTTCCTCCTCTGCTGCCTCACCACTTAGTACCCACACTTCCACTGTCTGACACCTCCGCTCCACTATGACTGTCACACACTGTGACTGCTTCCTCCTCTGCTGTCTCACCACTTAGTACCCACACTTCCACTGTCTGACACCTCCGCTCCACTATGACTGTCACACACTGTGACTGCATCCTCCTCTGCTGTCTCATCACTTAGTACCCACAATTCCACTGTCTGACACCTCCGCTCCACTATGACTGTCACACACTGTGACTGCTTCCTCCACTGCCTCACCACTTAGTACCCACAATTCCACTGTCTGACAACTCCGCTCCACTATGACTGTCACACACTGTGACTGCTTCCTCCTCTGCTGCCTCACCACTTAGTACCCACACTTCCACTGTCTGACACCTCCGCTCCACTATGACTGTCACACACTGTGACTGCTTCCTCCACTGCTGTCTCATCACTTAGTACCCACAATTCCACTGTGTGACACCTCCGCTCCACTATGACTGTCACACACTGTGACTGCTTCCTCCGCTGCTTCCTCACCACTTAGTACCCACACTTCCACTGTCTGACACCTCCGCTCCACTATGACTGTCACACACTGTGACTGCTTCCTCCACTGCTGTCTCATCACTTAGTACCCACACTTCCACTGTCTGTCACCTCCGCTCCACTATGACTGTCACACACTGTGACTGCTTCCTCCACTGCTGCCTCACCACTTAGTACCCACAATTCCACTGTCTGTCACCTCCGCCCCACTATGACTGTCACACACTGTGACTGCTTCCTCTGCTGCCTCCCCACTTAGTACCCACAATTCCACTGTCTGTCACCTCCGCTCCACTATGACTGTCACACACTGTGACTGCTTCCTCCACTGCTGCCTCACCACTTAGTACCCACAATTCCACTGTCTGACACCTCCGCCCCACTATGACTGTCACACACTGTGACTGCTTCCTCTGCTGCCTCCCCACTTAGTACCCACAATTCCACTGTCTGTCACCTCCGCTCCACTATGACTGTCACACACTGTGACTGCTTCCTCCACTGCTGCCTCACCACTGAGTACCCACACTTCCACTGTCTGTCACCTCCGCCCCACTATGACTGTCACACACTGTGACTGCTTCCTCCACTGCCTCACCACTTAGTACCCACACTTCCACTGTCTAACACCTCCGCTCCACTATGACTGTCACACACTGTGACTGCTTCCTCCACTGCCTCACCACTTAGTACCCACACTTCCACTGTCTGTCACCTCCGCTCCACTATGACTGTCACACACTGTGACTGCTTCCTCCGCTGCTGCCTCACCACTTAGTACCCACACTTCCACTGTCTGTCACCTCCGCTCCACTATGACTGTCACACACTGTGACTGCTTCCTCCGCTGCTGCCTCACCACTTAGTACCCACAATTCCACTGTCTGACACCTCCGCTCCACTATGACTGTCACACACTGTGACTGCTTCCTCCGCTGCTGCCTCACCACTTAGTACCCACACTTCCACTGTCTGACACCTCCGCTCCACTATGACTGTCACACACTGTGACTGCTTCCTCCACTGCTGCCTCACCACTTAGTACCCACACTTCCACTGTCTGTCACCTCCGCCCCACTATGACTGTCACACACTGTGACTGCTTCCTCCGCTGCTGCCTCACCACTTAGTACCCACAATTCCACTGTCTGACACCTCCGCTCCACTATGACTGTCACACACTGTGACTGCTTCCTCCGCTGCCTCACCACTTAGTACCCACAATTCCACTGTCTGTCACCTCCGCCCCACTATGACTGTCACACACTGTGACTGCTTCCTCCGCTGCTGCCTCACCACTTAGTACCCACACTTCCACTGTCTGACACCTCCGCTCCACTATGACTGTCACACACTGTGACTGCTTCCTCCACTGCCTCACCACTTAGTACCCACACTTCCACTGTCTAACACCTCCGCTCCACTATGACTGTCACACACTGTGACTGCTTCCTCCACTGCCTCACCACTTAGTACCCACACTTCCACTGTCTGTCACCTCCGCTCCACTATGACTGTCACACACTGTGACTGCTTCCTCCGCTGCTGCCTCACCACTTAGTACCCACACTTCCACTGTCTGTCACCTCCGCTCCACTATGACTGTCACACACTGTGACTGCTTCCTCCGCTGCTGTCTCACCACTTAGTACCCACAATTCCACTGTCTGACACCTCCGCTCCACTATGACTGTCACACACTGTGACTGCTTCCTCCGCTGCTGCCTCACCACTTAGTACCCACAATTCCACTGTCTGACACCTCCGCTCCACTATGACTGTCACACACTGTGACTGCTTCCTCCACTGCCTCACCACTTAGTACCCACAATTCCACTGTCTGACACCTCCGCTCCACTATGACTGTCACACACTGTGACTACTTCCTCCTCTGCTGTCTCACCACTTAGTACCCACACTTCCACTGTCTGTCAACTCCGCTCCACTATGACTGTCACACACTGTGACTGCTTCCTCCACTGCCTTACCACTTAGTACCCACACTTCCACTGTGTGACACCTCCGCTCCACTATGACTGTCACACACTGTGACTGCTTCCTCCACTGCCTTACCACTTAGTACCACGCTTCCACTGTCTGTCACCTCCGCCCCACTATGACTGTCACACACTGTGACTGCTTCCTCCACTGCTGCCTTACCACTTAGTACCCACAATTCCACTGTCTGTCACCTCCACTCCACTATGACTGTCACACACTGTGACTGCTTCCTCCACTGCTGCCTCACCACTCAGTACCCACACTTCCTCTGTCTGTCACCTCCGCTCCACTCTGACTGTCACACACTGTGACTGCTTCCTCCACTGCTGCCTCACCACTTAGTACCCACACTTCCACTGTCTGTCACCTCCGCTCCACTATGACTGTCACACACTGTGACTGCTTCCTCCACTGCTGCCTTACCACTTAGTACCCACACTTCCACTGTCTGACACCTCCGCTCCACTATGACTGTCAGACACTGTGACTGCTTCCTCCACTGCTGCCTCACCACTTAGTACCCACACTTCCACTGTCTGTCACCTCCGCTCCACTCTGACTGTCACACACTGTGACTGCTTCCTCCGCTGCCTCACCACTTAGTACCCACACTTCCACTGTCTGACACCTCCGCTCCACTCTGACTGTCACACACTGTGACTGCTTCCTCCACTGCTGCCTCACCACTTAGTACCCACACTTCCACTGTCTGACACCTCCGCTCCACTATGACTGTCACACACTGTGACTGCTTCCTCCACTGCCTCACCACTTAGTACCCACACTTCCACTGTCTGTCACCTCCGCTCCACTATGACTGTCACACACTGTGACTGCTTCCTCCACTGCCTCACCACTTAGTACCCACACTTCCACTGTCTGTCACCTCCGCTCCACTATGACTGTCACACACTGTGACTGCTTCTTCCACTGCTGTCTTACCACTTAGTACCCACACTTCCACTGTCTGACACCTCCGCTCCACTATGACTGTCACACACTGTGACTGCTTCCTCCACTGCTGTCTCACCACTTAGTACCCACAATTCCACTGTCTGACACCTCCGCTCCACTATGACTGTCACACACTGTGACTGCTTCCTCCACTGCCTCACCACTTAGTACCCACACTTCCACTGTCTGACACCTCCGCTCCACTCTGACTGTCACACACTGTGACTGCTTCCTCCACTGCTGCCTCACCACTTAGTACCCACACTTCCACTGTCTGACACCTCCGCTCCACTATGACTGTCACACACTGTGACTGCTTCCTCCACTGCCTCACCACTTAGTACCCACACTTCCACTGTCTGTC
This sequence comes from Rhinophrynus dorsalis, assembly GCA_037306005.1. NCBI lineage: Eukaryota > Metazoa > Chordata > Amphibia > Anura > Rhinophrynidae > Rhinophrynus > Rhinophrynus dorsalis. Next base: position 8,173,707 of record CM074718.1, on the reverse strand, counting down.
ACCTCCGCTCCACTATGACTGTCACACACTGTGACTGCTTCCTCCACTGCCTCACCACTTAGTACCCACACTTCCACTGTCTGTCACCTCCGCTCCACTATGACTGTCACACACTGTGACTGCTTCCTCCGCTGCTGCCTCACCACTTAGTACCCACACTTCCACTGTCTGTCACCTCCGCTCCACTATGACTGTCACACACTGTGACTGCTTCCTCCGCTGCTGCCTCACCACTTAGTACCCACACTTCCACTGTCTGTCACCTCCGCTCCACTATGACTGTCACACACTGTGACTGCTTCCTCCGCTGCTGCCTCACCACTTAGTACCCACAATTCCACTGTCTGACACCTCCGCTCCACTATGACTGTCACACACTGTGACTGCTTCCTCCGCTGCTGCCTCACCACTTAGTACCCACAATTCCACTGTCTGACACCTCCGCTCCACTATGACTGTCACACACTGTGACTGCTTCCTCCACTGCCTCACCACTTAGTACCCACAATTCCACTGTCTGACACCTCCGCTCCACTATGACTGTCACACACTGTGACTACTTCCTCCTCTGCTGTCTCACCACTTAGTACCCACACTTCCACTGTCTGTCAACTCCGCTCCACTATGACTGTCACACACTGTGACTGCTTCCTCCACTGCCTTACCACTTAGTACCCACACTTCCACTGTGTGACACCTCCGCTCCACTATGACTGTCACACACTGTGACTGCTTCCTCCACTGCCTTACCACTTAGTACCACGCTTCCACTGTCTGTCACCTCCGCCCCACTATGACTGTCACACACTGTGACTGCTTCCTGCACTGCTGCCTTACCACTTAGTACCCACAATTCCACTGTCTGTCACCTCCACTCCACTATGACTGTCACACACTGTGACTGCTTCCTCCACTGCTGCCTCACCACTCAGTACCCACACTTCCTCTGTCTGTCACCTCCGCTCCACTCTGACTGTCACACACTGTGACTGCTTCCTCCACTGCTGCCTCACCACTTAGTACCCACACTTCCACTGTCTGTCACCTCCGCTCCACTATGACTGTCACACACTGTGACTGCTTCCTCCACTGCTGCCTTACCACTTAGTACCCACACTTCCACTGTCTGACACCTCCGCTCCACTATGACTGTCACACACTGTGACTGCTTCCTCCACTGCTGCCTCACCACTTAGTACCCACACTTCCACTGTCTGTCACCTCCGCTCCACTCTGACTGTCACACACTGTGACTGCTTCCTCCGCTGCCTCACCACTTAGTACCCACACTTCCACTGTCTGACACCTCCGCTCCACTCTGACTGTCACACACTGTGACTGCTTCCTCCACTGCTGCCTCACCACTTAGTACCCACACTTCCACTGTCTGACACCTCCGCTCCACTATGACTGTCACACACTGTGACTGCTTCCTCCACTGCCTCACCACTTAGTACCCACACTTCCACTGTCTGTCACCTCCGCTCCACTATGACTGTCACACACTGTGACTGCTTCCTCCACTGCCTCACCACTTAGTACCCACACTTCCACTGTCTGTCACCTCCGCTCCACTATGACTGTCACACACTGTGACTGCTTCCTCCGCTGCTGCCTCACCACTTAGTACCCACACTTCCACTGTCTGTCACCTCCGCTCCACTATGACTGTCACACACTGTGACTGCTTCCTCCGCTGCTGTCTCACCACTTAGTACCCACAATTCCACTGTCTGACACCTCCGCTCCACTATGACTGTCACACACTGTGACTGCTTCCTCCGCTGCTGCCTCACCACTTAGTACCCACAATTCCACTGTCTGACACCTCCGCTCCACTATGACTGTCACACACTGTGACTGCTTCCTCCACTGCCTCACCACTTAGTACCCACAATTCCACTGTCTGACACCTCCGCTCCACTATGACTGTCACACACTGTGACTACTTCCTCCTCTGCTGTCTCACCACTTAGTACCCACACTTCCACTGTCTGTCAACTCCGCTCCACTATGACTGTCACACACTGTGACTGCTTCCTCCACTGCCTTACCACTTAGTACCCACACTTCCACTGTGTGACACCTCCGCTCCACTATGACTGTCACACACTGTGACTGCTTCCTCCACTGCCTTACCACTTAGTACCACGCTTCCACTGTCTGTCACCTCCGCCCCACTATGACTGTCACACACTGTGACTGCTTCCTCCACTGCTGCCTTACCACTTAGTACCCACAATTCCACTGTCTGTCACCTCCACTCCACTATGACTGTCACACACTGTGACTGCTTCCTCCACTGCTGCCTCACCACTCAGTACCCACACTTCCTCTGTCTGTCACCTCCGCTCCACTCTGACTGTCACACACTGTGACTGCTTCCTCCACTGCTGCCTCACCACTTAGTACCCACACTTCCACTGTCTGTCACCTCCGCTCCACTATGACTGTCACACACTGTGACTGCTTCCTCCACTGCTGCCTTACCACTTAGTACCCACACTTCCACTGTCTGACACCTCCGCTCCACTATGACTGTCAGACACTGTGACTGCTTCCTCCACTGCTGCCTCACCACTTAGTACCCACACTTCCACTGTCTGTCACCTCCGCTCCACTCTGACTGTCACACACTGTGACTGCTTCCTCCGCTGCCTCACCACTTAGTACCCACACTTCCACTGTCTGACACCTCCGCTCCACTCTGACTGTCACACACTGTGACTGCTTCCTCCACTGCTGCCTCACCACTTAGTACCCACACTTCCACTGTCTGACACCTCCGCTCCACTATGACTGTCACACACTGTGACTGCTTCCTCCACTGCCTCACCACTTAGTACCCACACTTCCACTGTCTGTCACCTCCGCTCCACTATGACTGTCACACACTGTGACTGCTTCCTCCACTGCCTCACCACTTAGTACCCACACTTCCACTGTCTGTCACCTCCGCTCCACTATGACTGTCACACACTGTGACTGCTTCCTCCGCTGCTGCCTCACCACTTAGTACCCACACTTCCACTGTCTGACACCTCCGCTCCACTATGACTGTCACACACTGTGACTGCTTCCTCCGCTGCCTCACCACTTAGTACCCACACTTCCACTGTCTGACACCTCCGCTCCACTATGACTGTCACACACTGTGACTGCTTCCTCCGCTGCCTCACCACTTAGTACCCACACTTCCACTGTCTGTCACCTCCGCTCCACTATGACTGTCACACACTGTGACTGCTTCCTCCACTGCCTCACCACTTAGTACCCACACTTCCACTGTCTGTCACCTCCGCTCCACTATGACTGTCACACACTGTGACTGCTTCCTCCACTGCTGTCTTACCACTTAGTACCCACACTTCCACTGTCTGACACCTCCGCTCCACTATGACTGTCACACACTGTGACTGCTTCCTCCACTGCTGTCTCACCACTTAGTACCCACAATTCCACTGTCTGACACCTCCGCTCCACTATGACTGTCACACACTGTGACTGCTTCCTCCACTGCCTCACCACTTAGTACCCACACTTCCACTGTCTGACACCTCCGCTCCACTCTGACTGTCACACACTGTGACTGCTTCCTCCACTGCTGCCTCACCACTTAGTACCCACACTTCCACTGTCTGACACCTCCGCTCCACTATGACTGTCACACACTGTGACTGCTTCCTCCACTGCCTCACCACTTAGTACCCACACTTCCACTGTCTGTCACCTCCGCTCCACTATGACTGTCACACACTGTGACTGCTTCCTCCACTGCCTCACCACTTAGTACCCACACTTCCACTGTCTGTCACCTCCGCTCCACTATGACTGTCACACACTGTGACTGCTTCCTCCGCTGCTGCCTCACCACTTAGTACCCACACTTCCACTGTCTGTCACCTCCGCTCCACTATGACTGTCACACACTGTGACTGCTTCCTCCACTGCTGCCTCACCACTTAGTACCCACACTTCCACTGTCTGTCACCTCCACTCCACTATGACTGTCACACACTGTGACTGCTTCCTCCGCTGCTGCCTCACCACTTAGTACCCACAATTCCACTGTCTGACACCTCCGCTCCACTATGACTGTCACACACTGTGACTGCTTCCTCCGCTGCTGCCTCACCACTTAGTACCCACAATTCCACTGTCTGACACCTCCGCTCCACTATGACTGTCACACACTGTGACTGCTTCCTCCACTGCCTCACCACTTAGTACCCACAATTCCACTGTCTGACACCTCCGCTCCACTATGACTGTCACACACTGTGACTACTTCCTCCTCTGCTGTCTCACCACTTAGTACCCACACTTCCACTGTCTGTCAACTCCGCTCCACTATGACTGTCACACACTGTGACTGCTTCCTCCACTGCCTTACCACTTAGTACCCACACTTCCACTGTGTGACACCTCCGCTCCACTATGACTGTCACACACTGTGACTGCTTCCTCCACTGCCTTACCACTTAGTACCACGCTTCCACTGTCTGTCACCTCCGCCCCACTATGACTGTCACACACTGTGACTGCTTCCTCCACTGCTGCCTTACCACTTAGTACCCACAATTCCACTGTCTGTCACCTCCACTCCACTATGACTGTCACACACTGTGACTGCTTCCTCCACTGCTGCCTCACCACTCAGTACCCACACTTCCTCTGTCTGTCACCTCCGCTCCACTCTGACTGTCACACACTGTGACTGCTTCCTCCACTGCTGCCTCACCACTTAGTACCCACACTTCCACTGTCTGTCACCTCCGCTCCACTATGACTGTCACACACTGTGACTGCTTCCTCCACTGCTGCCTTACCACTTAGTACCCACACTTCCACTGTCTGTCACCTCCGCTCCACTCTGACTGTCACACACTGTGACTGCTTCCTCCGCTGCCTCACCACTTAGTACCCACACTTCCACTGTCTGACACCTCCGCTCCACTCTGACTGTCACACACTGTGACTGCTTCCTCCACTGCTGCCTCACCACTTAGTACCCACACTTCCACTGTCTGACACCTCCGCTCCACTATGACTGTCACACACTGTGACTGCTTCCTCCACTGCCTCACCACTTAGTACCCACACTTCCACTGTCTGTCACCTCCGCTCCACTATGACTGTCACACACTGTGACTGCTTCCTCCACTGCCTCACCACTTAGTACCCACACTTCCACTGTCTGTCACCTCCGCTCCACTATGACTGTCACACACTGTGACTGCTTCCTCCGCTGCTGCCTCACCACTTAGTACCCACACTTCCACTGTCTGACACCTCCGCTCCACTATGACTGTCACACACTGTGACTGCTTCCTCCGCTGCCTCACCACTTAGTACCCACACTTCCACTGTCTGACACCTCCGCTCCACTATGACTGTCACACACTGTGACTGCTTCCTCCGCTGCCTCACCACTTAGTACCCACACTTCCACTGTCTGTCACCTCTGCTCCACTATGACTGTCACACACTGTGACTGCTTCCTCCACTGCCTCACCACTTAGTACCCACACTTCCACTGTCTGTCACCTCCGCTCCACTATGACTGTCACACACTGTGACTGCTTCCTCCACTGCTGTCTTACCACTTAGTACCCACACTTCCACTGTCTGACACCTCCGCTCCACTATGACTGTCACACACTGTGACTGCTTCCTCCACTGCTGTCTCACCACTTAGTACCCACAATTCCACTGTCTGACACCTCCGCTCCACTATGACTGTCACACACTGTGACTGCTTCCTCCACTGCCTCACCACTTAGTACCCACACTTCCACTGTCTGACACCTCCGCTCCACTCTGACTGTCACACACTGTGACTGCTTCCTCCACTGCTGCCTCACCACTTAGTACCCACACTTCCACTGTCTGACACCTCCGCTCCACTATGACTGTCACACACTGTGACTGCTTCCTCCACTGCCTCACCACTTAGTACCCACACTTCCACTGTCTGTCACCTCCGCTCCACTATGACTGTCACACACTGTGACTGCTTCCTCCACTGCCTCACCACTTAGTACCCACACTTCCACTGTCTGTCACCTCCGCTCCACTATGACTGTCACACACTGTGACTGCTTCCTCCGCTGCTGCCTCACCACTTAGTACCCACACTTCCACTGTCTGACACCTCCGCTCCACTATGACTGTCACACACTGTGACTGCTTCCTCCGCTGCCTCACCACTTAGTACCCACACTTCCACTGTCTGACACCTCCGCTCCACTATGACTGTCACACACTGTGACTGCTTCCTCCGCTGCCTCACCACTTAGTACCCACACTTCCACTGTCTGTCACCTCCGCTCCACTATGACTGTCACACACTGTGACTGCTTCCTCCACTGCCTCACCACTTAGTACCCACACTTCCACTGTCTGTCACCTCCGCTCCACTATGACTGTCACACACTGTGACTGCTTCCTCCACTGCTGTCTTACCACTTAGTACCCACACTTCCACTGTCTGACACCTCCGCTCCACTATGACTGTCACACACTGTGACTGCTTCCTCCACTGCTGTCTCACCACTTAGTACCCACAATTCCACTGTCTGACACCTCCGCTCCACTATGACTGTCACACACTGTGACTGCTTCCTCCACTGCCTCACCACTTAGTACCCACACTTCCACTGTCTGACACCACCGCTCCACTATGACTGTCACACACTGTGACTGCTTCCTCCACTGCTGTCTCACCACTTAGTACCCACAATTCCACTGTCTGACACCTCCGCTCCACTATGACTGTCACACACTGTGACTGCTTCCTCCACTGCCTCACCACTTAGTACCCACACTTCCACTGTCTGACACCTCCGCTCCACTATGACTGTCACACACTGTGACTGCTTCCTCCACTGCTGTCTCACCACTTAGTACCCACAATTCCACTGTCTGGTCACTTTTCCATAGTATAATAATCTGCCTCACTCCCACTTCCTGGTCGGACAATGTACAGATAAACCCTTGGGGTGCCAGAGGTTGCAACGCATAATCTTCTTCTGTCACACACTGCGCCTACATCCTCTGCTGCTGCCTTACCAGTCATTACCCACACTGCCCCACTCTACATCACTTTTCCGCTCTATAATAACCCGCCTCCCCTTCTCACAGCCGCCTGGCACTCAGAGGGTTCACCTCCTGTCACACAGTGCGCTGCCCCCTCCGCTGCTGCCTGTGTTACTGTTACACTTACTGTCACTAAGTTCTTACTGGGAACGTGTCCTTGTCCCCTGATTCTCTTCTTCTTAACCCTTTTATTGCCACAGTGGTACGCAACACATTGCTTTTCAATGCATTGCGTACCCATGTGGCGCTCAAAGGGTTAACAGCATTGAAGGGAACTCTCCGGGCAGCGGCCGAGTCTCTGGATGTGGAGACTTTCTACTAAAACTCTGCCAAGTGCCAACCACTGCTCCTTCCCTGTCTGTCCTGATTCAGGTAGATCAGTAACCACAACTAAACCACTGATTACCCATCGGTGATTAACCAGGGGTATCCCAAAAACAGGCACTGCCGATGGGCCTTGAGACCTGTCATTGCTATGGCCCATGAATGCCACTGGGGGATGTATGAATTAGCAGCAGGCATACTTAAGGGTATACTACTATATATATATATATATATATATATAGTGTGTGTGTGTGTGTGTGTGTGTATATATATATAGTACACTAAAAGCTTACATATTTACAAGAGAGAGATTATATACACACATATAGCTATACACATAAACATACATACATAGTTACATATTGTTTTAAAAAACAAAGAAGAAGTTATTTTTGGGGATTTTTAGAGTTGTTATCTCTGTGTGTATAGATAGATATGAGATCAATAGATAGATAGATAGATAGATAGATAGATAGATAGATAGATATGAGATCAATAGATAGATAGATAGATAGATAGATAGATAGATAGATAGATATGAGATAGATAGATAGATAGATAGATAGATACATAGATAGATAGATAGATAGATAGATAGATAGATAGATAGATAGATAGATAGATAGCATAGTAACATAGTAATTTAGGTTAAAAAAAGACTTTCGTCCATCTAGTTCAACCCTTTTCCTATTCATGTTTACCATCATTGATCCAAAAGAAGGAACAAAACAACAACCAAAAAAAAGATAGATATAAAATAGATATATATTAGATAGATAGATAGATAGATAGATAGATAGATAGATAGATAGATATGAGCTAGATAGATAGATAGATAGATAGATAGATAGATAGATAGATAGATAGATATAGATAGATAGATAGATAGATAGATAGATAGATATGAGCTAGATATGAGCTAGATAGATAGATAGATAGATAGATAGATAGATAGATAGATATGAGATAGATAGATAGATAGATAGATAGATAGATATGAGATAGATAGATATGAGATAAAAAATATAGATAGATAGATAGATAGATAGATAGATAGATAGATATGAAATAGATAGATAGATATTAGATAGACATATAGATAGATAGATAGATAGATAGATAGATAGATAGATAGATAGATATGAGATAGATAGAGATATAGATATGAGATAGTAGATAGATAGATAGATAGATAGATAGATAGATAGATAGATAGATAGATTATGGGCACTTCTATGGCACTCAGAGGGTTAATGTAATTTGTGCCAAGCTGAGGGCAATGGTAAGTTTATGACCATTTTGGTATGTTGCTTATTTAACACTATGTAATAACGTTGCAAGACAGAAAACATAACTTTATTTCTTGTGCCATTGGGTAAGGGAGAAGTTTGATACTTGCTCCCATTAAAGTCTGTATGATGGCAGAGTGTGTGTGAGATCTTGTACATACCCCAGCATGCAGGCAGTTCAGTCAATGACTTATCAAAGCACAGAAAATGTGCCGAGCTGATCGATTCACATCTACCCACAAAGTGCTCAGAAGTCTAGAATTGTCTGTGGTTGTCTATTGTAATGTACAAAAACAATGGTGTAAAACTGGCCATATTTTTCATTTCTTTGCAGCGACCATTTTGTTTACTGTGCATGAAGATTCTACAGTCAGGGTTGGTGTACCACCAGCGGATTCCAGAGATCGATATGTAGAGAGGGCAGCAAATTTAGGCAATCTAAGAAATGTCAACCATATTGCCTTCAGTCCAACTGGGGATATGTACGTTGTTCGGAATGATGAACTCTACACCGGTCCAATGCCTACATTTGGAAATCATGACTGGTTTTCTGCTGCTAAAAGAGTTGGAAGATATGAATGGAATAATTATGCATTTCTCTTCTTCCACCCTACCGGTCTTCTCTACGTAGTTACAAAAGGTGGTGAGTTGTACAAGGGCCCAGCACCACACAACGAAAACCTGTCCTGGATTTACAGGCAAGCTACTTTGATAGGGAGAAGTAAATGGAATGAGTTTAAGGCCCTTTGCTTTAATCCGTATGGTCATTTATTTGGGGTGACCAACACAGACAGGTTAGTGGGTGGGAATCCACCAGCTAATGCTGATGTTTCTTGGCTTCTGCACTGTCAGCAATATGGCTCTGGAGGCTGGATTACGCTATCCAAATTCTTGGGTTTCACTCCTGATAATTCCCTGTGGTGTGTCAATAAGGATAATGGAAATATCTACAAGGGGCCACTCCCAGGTACAGATCCCAGCTACTTGAATAGGGCTCAAATGTTGGGGTGGAACTATAATAAATTTAAATTTCTTGCTTTAACAAACGATAAAACTATTCAGACTATTCTAAACTTTGAGTTCCTGCCTGAATCCGGGAAAATATTATCACAAAGCAATGAGGTGGTCGAGGAGAAAATTTATGACAACAGGAAAAGTTCTTCTACATTAAATCACACATTTACGTAAGTAACTTCTTATTATATATCAAGGGGACATGCAAAATGAAGGAATCATTAATAATACTGTGTAATATCTAATTTGTTTAGATCATAGGATTGTGGTTGTATTTAGAGATGTCAGCAAAACTGTAATGTCCTTCCAGTGGGAATTTGCACAGAATAGCATATATGATTCTGTTTTTGTTTTGCTTGTTTTTTGAGCTTTAAAAGACACTTTATTGATTTAATAAGATGAAATGACAGCATAGTCAATGAACTCTGGTAAATAAACCAGTTTAACAGTCATTCAGCAAAGAAAGGCCACCAGGATAATTCGTTGATGTACTTATACAAAGCAAACGAATGAAAAATATTTCACGAGTAAAGCTTATGTCAATTTAGCATAATATAAAAAAGAAATAAAACCTAGGAAAAAACATATATTATATATAGAATGATATCTGGATGTTATAATCCCTTTTGGGGGAAAAGGAGGTCTAGGAGAAAAAAATAAAAGGAGTGGTGGTGGGGGGATATGTCCTGATCTTCTTATATAGGAAGAAATAAACATCGTGTTAGCCTAAGGGGAACATTGAGAGTAACCCAGTTAGGAATCAAAAATAAAAAATATAGGCATGCTCAATCACGAGCACAGGGAAGGAACCGAAGAGTAATAGCTTCCACGCTCAACAAAAGGTCCCAAGTCTGGAGGAGAGCAAATTAATCACAGAATGAAGGAGCTGTAACACAAGTAGAATTAGGGGAGTGTGAGTGGATATAAGGATTCCACTCAGCTAGGAAAATTGACAGAGTGTCTGTAGCAACCGCAGGAAATTGTTCAAACATTAGGTAGTTGTCCACTCTAGACCAGTGGTTCTCAACCCGTGCCCTCAGTGGCCACTAACAGGCCAAGATTTGATGATTTCCTTGTGAAAGCACAGGTGAGTTAATCAATGTGACTGAGCCTCTGATCAACACACTTGTGTTCTAGCAGGGAAATCCCTAAGTCGTGGCCTGTTAGTGGCCACTGAGGGCACGGGTTGAGAACCCCTGCTCTAGACAACCAACTGGCAGATTAAGGGGCAGTCTATGCGCCCCAGTGACTAGGAATCAAAGCTTTTGCCGCATTTAATAATGTTGAGATACAAGCCCAGTGTTGAGGTCTGCAGGATGAATAAAGATTTGTATGAAGAAACAGCGTATGGAATCAATAGGCAAAGAAGTGTTAAGAGAGGCATTAATATGAATAATCACATCAGACCAAAAAGGGATAATGATAGGGCATAACCACCAGATATGTAACACAGACCCTGTTTCTTTGAGACATCTCCAACAAAGGGCTGAGCTAGATGGTGAAAATTGAGCCTCTCTCTGAGGGGTCATATACCAACATGTAATTAATTTCTAGTTCATTCCTTTCGTATTTGAATCACATCCAGATCTGGAAAGATTCTGAAGAATTGTATTACATGTAGATGTCTCAAATGTAAGATCCCATTCATGTTCCCATAGTCTAAGAAAATAAAGTTTGCTGGAAGTAGAACATCCAGAGAGTAGGGAATGGCAAAACAAGAGTGGTCTAAACAGATTTCCTCTCATTATGTTTGACCAATGTTTAAGTTGCAGGTATACCTACCAAGGCAGAGCATAGCCATCTACTTGTGTGGATAATTGTTCAAATGAAATAAAAGTGTTATTAGGGAACAAAAGTTCTAATCTGTCCAATGACTTTCATTTAAGGGTGGAGAAAAAAGGGTGAGATTTACCTGCAGGAAAGTCTGTATTACCCACCACAGACTGAAGAGGAGATGGGTATGGAGCAATTTCTCTAGAGTTATTTAGAGATCCCCAATGTGAGAAAATATGTTTGAGGATAGGGTTTTCACAGTGCCCGTGATTGCCGTCCAGGAGCACCGTGCTATTTTCAGGAGATGTTGTCTATCACTTCCTGAGTGTCACACATAGACGCGTTCGCTATTCTTATGGGTCTGTGGTAACTGCCAGAGTCAGTCTGCACCTACTTGTTAGGCCTTATAGGCCTCATTCTGCCAGTACTCCTTTGCCCTTTCGTGGTGTACCTGTCCACTAGCTCTTGTGATTATTTCCGATGCTTTGATCCGTGTATGACCTCTGGCAACGTTTGAATCAGGCTACGTTCGATCCCTGACTTGCTGCCTTCCATTCCAGTCTGACCCATGGCTTCGTCTGACTACCCGCTCTGTGCTGACCTCGACTCCGGCTGATTATCCGACACGGTATTGACCTTGGCTTGGCTGACTACCCGCTCTGTGCTGACCCCGGCTCTGGCTGACTATCCGATACAGTACTGACCTTCGCTTAGCTGACTACTGCTCTGTGCTGACCCCGGCTCCGGCTGACTATCTGATACGTTTCCGACCTGAGGCCTGACGGAATCCGCTCCTACACTAGACCGTGCTCTAGCTGTTCTCTCTGGTATAAGCTATGCTTATTATCCTCCCTCAATGCTGGATCTTGTCTCTGACTATCCTATACTGCTTTATACCGATGGTTAGTGCCTTTGGGTGCACCCTAGCGTACTAGGGATTTGAGTCACCGTTGCCCTAGCTAACCTAGCATTCTGGGGTAGTCACCACTGCCTGTAGGTTTACCCTAACGCTCTGGGATACTCTAGTAGCCACTGCCTGTAGGTTTACCCTAACGTTCTAGGGCATATGAGTCTTTTACCTTGATGTACCCTAGTGTTTGGGCGATTCCACTTTATTTGCACTAGTAACTACTGCTATCCTTGCTACCTTCCCATTCAGTAATCAGATTGGGATCCGTTCCTGTTCCTTCAGTGGATCCTGTGCTGTCTCCACACCTGGCCCTGTGAGGGTTGGGGAAGTGCTTTCAGTATTTATTTTTTATTCTTATTTTTAATAAAGATATTGATTTTACTGTATGTGTACTTGCCAGTGTCATTATTCCATAGTCACTTCGTGACAAGGGTGATCCGTATGAAAGAACGGTTTGTGTCCTGAGTATGACAAACACATTTGTAAAGGATCTAAGTGTTAGGGACCAGGAACTAGACAGGCACAAAAATGTAAAATCGAAAACACCTTTATTAAAATAACAAAAGCAAACAAAGCAAAATTGTGATCCAGGAGCGTAAACCAAAAGACAAGCCGGGGTCAGGAACCAGGACAGGTACTCAGACAAACCGGGGTCAGGAATACGGAGATCAGCAAGCCAGGAGTCGGGAACCAGAAGGGACGTCAGAGGAAGCCAGGTCATGCAAAGATAATCAGGAACTCAGGATAATGCACTTGCAGCTAGAATCAGACACAAGGGCAAGGAGGAAGTGAGCCTAGCTGCTTTAAATACCCTGGAAGGGGTTGGCTGATAACAGTCAGATGAGTAACAATGGAGACTGAGAGGTCAAGGCAGTTCATTAAGCATCAGCTGATTCAGCCTAACCCAGGGAAGGAAAGGCAGCAGTAATCAAGAGGTGAGTATAGACCAGATTAGTCAAACCATGACAGTACCCCCCTCAACAACCCCCCCCCCCCCACACACACACACACACAAGGCAGGACCAGGTTTGAGGGGAAAGAAAAATCTGGCCCCTGGCAGGACTTGCAGATGAACCCCCGTGAAAGCACATCCACAACATACTCCTCCATATCCTTATTCTCCGCAACAGATAAAGGGTAGACTAGACCTCAAGGAGGTATGGCACCCGGTTGCAGCTCAATGGTACAATCATATGGACGGTGAGGAGGGAGCTCATCAGCTCAGCCCTTATTGAATACTTCACGGAACTCTAGGTGCTCTTCAGGCAGCAAAAAGGCCTGGCATGTGGTTAACACCTTCACAACTTTTACTAGGCATTTCTTGGAACAGTTGGGTGACCATGCCATGACTTCGGCCCTTACACAATTGAATGTGGGATTGTGTTTGTGCAACCATGAATAACCCAGGACCACAGAATAGTGAGGAGATTGGATCACCTGGAATTGTAAGGTTTCATGATGAAGAGTCCCTACAGCCATAGACAAAGGAGCGGTTTTGTGGGTGACCTGTGGCGGCTGTAGGGGTCTGCCATCAATTGCCTCAATGGCAAGTAAAGTATTACGGAGCTTCAATGGGATAGAGTGCTTCTGGGTGAAGGCACTGTTGATAGACTCCGCTGCACTGGAGTCCATGAGTGCCTCTGTAATAATAATAATAATCTTGCCCCAAAAGAGCCCAATGAAGACTAGTTATTTAGGCTTATGGATAGCTGGGGACACCGAGATGCCACCTAAGGTCTGTCCCCCTATAGTGGCTTAGGTGAGGATGTTTCCCGGACGTGTGTGGCAAGTTCACAGTAGACGCCCTGCCTTACCTCCTTTCTCCTAAAGGTCCTTTCCTCAACCGATAGGCAAGTGAACCCAAGCTGCATTGACTCCACATTGCCAGAGGTCTTGAGAGTAGAAGGCAGGAGAGGAGAGGGAGGCATGGGTGGGGACAGAAAGCTTGGGGCTAATGGATGGGATGCAGGCGCTCCCTAAATCAAGGTCTTTCACGGATTCGGGAGTCAATCAGTGTGCAATATGAGACCAGTTCCTCTAAATCTCTGGGGAGGTCTCACAATCTCATCTTTAACCATATCCGAAAGCCCATTGGAGAAAGCAGCCACGAGAGCCTTATTATTTCAACCAACCTCAGCTGCCAGGGTACGAAACTTTATGGCATAATCTGAAACCGTTCTTGTAACTTGCCGAATGGAAATTAGTTGCTTGGCAGCCAAAGTGGAGCGAGCTGGTACATTAAATACCCTTTTAAAGGATGCCACACATTCAGGGTAATTGTATACAGTAGGTTTCTGTGTCTCCCAAAGGTGATTAGCCCATGCCAAGGCCCTGTCAGAGAGTAAGGAACTCATGAGGCCCACCTTACTCCTATTAGATGAGAAGGCCAGTGGCACCATCTCCAGATAGATAGCGACCAGTTCAGGAAACCTCTGCACTGGTTAGGGTCGCCCCTATAATGCTGGGAAAGTGGGACGGACCCAGTCATGTCTCTAGCAACAGTGGGATCACCATTGGCAACCAGAGTGGGAGCAGCAACAGCTATAGGGGCAGCATTTACCGGGGGTTGCTAGGATAGTGGAGCCAGATGCTCAGTATGGAGCAACAAAGTCTGGAGGACTAACGTAAACTGACCCATGTGCTGGTCTACCTGGTCCAGCCTGGTAAAAATGTTCGGTGGATCAGCGATGTCAGGAACAAGCTAAGAGTCAAGAGCCAGAGGGGATGTCAGAGGAAGCCAGGTCATACACAGATAATCAGGAACTCAGTAGAACACACTTGCAGCCAGAATCAGACACAAGGTCAAGGAGGAAGTGAGCCTAGCTGCTTTAAATACTCTGGAAGGGGTTGGCTGATAACAGTCAGGTGAGTAACCATGGGGACTGAGAGGTCAAGGCAGTTTGTTAAGCATCAGCTGATTCAGCCTGACCCAGGGAAGGAAAGGCAGTAGTAATCAACAGGTGAGTGTAGACCAAATTTGTCAAACCATGACACTAAGTGACCTAAAATTCCAGAGGCAGACTTGATCCATTGTACTGTGGGAAACATGGTGAAGTTGAATACTTTTGCCAAAGCAGAGGCAATATAATATCTTTGTACATCAGGAAGACCAATACCTCTTCTATCCACACTTAGTGTAAGAATGGTATGATGTAAGCGTGGTCTCTTGCCCGCCCAAACAAAGGAAGATATTGTCTTCTTCAAGGAGTTTCACATTTGAATAGGTATATGTATAGGCAATGCATTAAAAAGGAATAGAATTTTAGGGAGGACTGATATTTTAACAATGTGCAGTCTCCCAAACGATGAGAGAGGCAGTTGCTTCCAAGATGTCAAGTCCTCTGAGATTGATTTAATTAATGGTTGAAAGCTGAGATCTGGAAGCAAACGAGGTTCTTATCACGGTACCCGTGATCCCTTTCTGGCACTCTCGCTTGTGGTGCTCTCCTATTGGCTGAGCAGGTTTGGCCTGCCCCCGGTGACCTTTTTATACCCAGCCAGTGACACCTTTCACTTGCCCTTTCGTGGTGTTCTTGAGCCAGTGTTGCTGTTGCTGTCTTCAGTTGATCCTGATTCCTGTGTACCGACTTGGCCTGTCCTGACTACGCTCCTGTGTTCCTGTTCCGTGATCCGACCCGGCCTGGCTGACGTTCCTGTTTGTGAGTGATCTGGCTTGTCTGAGAACCACCTCCATGTACCGACCCGGCCTGGCTGACGTTCCTGCTTGTGACTGATCCGGCTTGTCTGAGAACCACCTCCGTGTGCCGATCTGGCCTGGCTGACTTCCTTCTCCGTGACCCGAACCGGCTTGTTCCAGTGACCTGCGTGGACTACTTCTTGCTACTGTCGCCGTGGCGACATTCAGACTTCCGCCAAGGCCGAGTATCGGTCTGATTGTCTCTTGCCACAGTACTCCTTCTGTGTAGTGCCTCCTGTGCTGAGTCTCCGTTACCAATTGCAGAGCTGTGCTACCGTACTGAGCCTTCCTGATCCTTGCAGAGTATTTCCCTACTTTCGCTAGTTGTAGTCAACGAGCTGCTTAACCCGTTCTGTGCTGGTATGCATCTTGTGAGCCTTTCGTTTATTGCTGAGCCTATTCCTGTCCAACTGCTACCTCTGCCGAGCTGGCCGCTTGTATGCTTGATTTGGATGGCAGCTCAAACATCTACCTAGCAGAGTAGCCAGTATTGCTTACCGCGTCTGGTGTGGCGCTATTGCCTCTAGAATTGTCTCCTGTATACGCCCGTGGTTTACAGCAGTCTCAGTATTACGCCCGTGGGGGCTATTGGCTGAAGCTCTTGCAGGTTTCTCCGGTATATGCCCGTAGAGGCTGCAGGCAAGCCCTTGCATTATAGCAGTATCGCTGGTTTCCGTTCTTTACGCCCGTGTGGGCTAAAGGCAAGCCCTTGCATTATAGCAGTCTCAGTGGTGACGCTTGTGGGGGCTACCGACTCAAGCACTAGCAGATATTGTGGTCTTCATTGCTACGCCTGTGGGGGCTATGCACCATTATAATCCTAGGAAGTACTGACTGTGCATTTAGCCTTCTGTGCACTACCATCTACAGCTTTATCACCAGCTTGGGCGTACCAAACTCCACAGTTGAGACAGACTTATTGTTATTTATCCCTTGAGTAGCCTGGCTACTGTGTACCTTACAGTGATATGTGATAGTGTCCATTGTGTTCAACTGCTTACCTGTATAGCAACTTTGATTGTGTTTGCTATTTCCATTGTCTCCTATAGAGGGCGTTCCTTTCTATTTCTTTTTATTTAATAAAACTGTGTTTTATTTTACTTGCTGGTCTGAGTGTCTTGAAAACCCTAACTGTTCTGGGGTCAAGTGAATAAATAAATATTTAGTGGAGGAGGAGGACAATTTGAATTTATTTTGACTTAGATTGGATTGAAGAGTTGCTTTGTGATAATTAATGTTCAGGATTTCCGATTTCAAATAATTTATTAAAGCTTGTGAACGATAGCAGTATTCCTCTAAGACTGAAATGAGAGAAGGAAGGGATCTCTCAGGGTGTGACAGGAAGTAAAGGACATCGTCTGCATAAGCCGCAACTTTGAAAGTATCCCGACCTGATTGTATCTCAAGGATGTCTGGAGAGTTCCTTATGACATTCAATAGAGGGTATAGCTTCAATATGAATATGATTGGCGAAAGTGGGCAACCCTTTCTGGTGCCATTTGAAATATCAAATGAGCCAGACAAGGTACCTTTTACCAGAACTTTGGCCGATGGGTTTGAGTAAAGACTCTGGATCCCAGACAACATTAGGGGGCCTAGTTCCATATGTTTTAGAATCTCTGACATATAATTCCAGTCAACTCCATCAAATGTTTTTACAGCATCAGTAGAGAGAAGAATGGTGGGGATGCCACTAGCTTTGGCCCTGAATAATTAGGGAAATGGCTGTCGTATTATGATGGACTTCCCATTTAGGAACAAATCCGCTTTGATCAGGATGTATCAGAAAATGGAGAAAAGATTTAAGACGAGAGACAATAATTTTGACAAAGGTCTTAACTAGTGATGAGCGAGCATGCTCGGCCGAAGCTCGGTTCGGCTCGAGCATCGCTCTGCTCGGCACATGGCGGTACTCATACGAGTACCGCATGTGCTCGCCCGCCATGTTCGGGTCTCCTTCCCGCACGTTTCGCGGCTGCTGCGTAGCCAATAAACGTGCGGGGAGGCTCTGACATCAGTGTAATGCCAGCAGCCATGTTGGCTGCTGACATTACACTGATTGGCTGGCCAGAACCCGTGATCGGGTGCTGTATAGCACCTGACCAGCGAGTTCGGCTCAGTCTTAGCCAGGGAGAGCTGAGGATAGGAAGGGAAAGTCAGTGTAGGGAGAAGAAAAGTGTGTTTGAACAACATAAAGACCCAAAAGTCCTTTTTAGGACTATTGTGTGTGGGGGCAGCAGTTATATTTTGTTTGGGGGGGCAGAGATTTAAAAATAAAAGTCACATATTCCGTTCACTGTGCCTAGCCGCAGATTAGCAGCACATTCTGTTTAGTGTGCAAAGTTGCAGATTAGCAGCACATTCTGGTTAGTGTGCAAAGTTGCAGATTAGCAGCACATTCTTTTTAGTGTGCAAAGTTGCAGATTAGCAGCACATTCTGTTTAGTGTGCAAAGTTGCAGATTAGCAGCACATTCTTTTTAGTGTGCAAAGTTGCAGATTAGCAGCACATTCTGTTTAGTGTGCAAAGTGTAAAAAATAAAAGTCACATATTCCGTTCACTGTGCCTAGCCGCAGATTAGCAGCACATTCTGTTTAGTGTGCAAAGTTGCAGATTAGCAGCACATTCTGTTTAGTGTGCAAAGTGTAAAAAATAAAAGTCACATATTCCGTTCACTGTGCCTAGCCGCAGATAAGCAGCACATTCTGTTTAGTGTGCAAAGTTGCAGATTAGCAGCACATTCTGTTCAGTGTGCAAAGTGTAAAAAATAAAAGTCACATATTCCGTTCACTGTGCCTAGCCGCAGATAAGCAGCACATTCTGTTTAGTGTGCAAAGTTGCAGATTAGCAGCACATTCTGTTTAGTGTGCAAAGTGTAAAAAATAAAAGTCACATATTCCGTTCACTGTGCCTAGCCGCAGATAAGCAGCACATTCTGTTTAGTGTGCAAAGTTGCAGATTAGCAGCACATTCTGTTTAGTGTGCAAAGTGTAAAAAATAAAAGTCACATATTCCGTTCACTGTGCCTAGCCGCAGATAAGCAGCACATTCTGTTTAGTGTGCAAAGTTGCAGATTAGCAGCACATTCTGTTTAGTGTGCAAAGTGTAAAAAATAAAAGTCACATATTCCGTTCACTGTGCCTAGCCGCAGATAAGCAGCACATTCTGTTTAGTGTGCAAAGTGTAAAAAATAAAAGTCACATATTCCGTTCACTGTGCCTAGCCGCAGATAAGCAGCACATTCTGTTTAGTGTGCAAAGTTGCAGATTAGCAGCACATTCTGTTCAGTGTGCAAAGTGTAAAAAATAAAAGTCACATATTCCGTTCACTGTGCCTAGCCGCAGATAAGCAGCACATTCTGTTTAGTGTGCAAAGTTGCAGATTAGCAGCACATTCTGTTTAGTGTGCAAAGTGTAAAAAATAAAAGTCACATATTCCGTTCACTGTGCCTAGCCGCAGATAAGCAGCACATTCTGTTTAGTGTGCAAAGTTGCAGATTAGCAGCACATTCTGTTTAGTGTGCAAAGTGTAAAAAATAAAAGTCACATATTCCGTTCACTGTGCCTAGCCGCAGATAAGCAGCACATTCTGTTTAGTGTGCAAAGTTGCAGATTAGCAGCACATTCTGTTTAGTGTGCAAAGTGTAAAAAATAAAAGTCACATATTCCGTTCACTGTGCCTAGCCGCAGATAAGCAGCACATTCTGTTTAGTGTGCAAAGTTGCAGATTAGCAGCACATTCTGTTTAGTGTGGAAAGTGTAAAAAATAAACGTCACATGTTCCTTTCACTGTGCCTAGCCGCAGATTAGCAGCACATTCTGTTTAGTGTGCAAAGTTGCAGATTAGCAGCACATATTCCGTGTAATATGAAGAAGGCGGGTAAAAAGGGACGGGGAAGTGGACGTGATCCTGATAGTTCAGGGCGCGGGTCAGGACGCGTAGAAACTGTGCCTGGTGCCAGAGCACAAGAAAGAAAGACATCCACCATACCTAGCTTCATGTCTCAGTTTACAGGGCGTCGCAGGACATCACTCTCGAGGTCAGACCACTGCGAACAGGTGGTCGGTTGGATTTCAGCTGATACTGCTTCCAGTCAGTTAAGCACCACCCTGTCTTCCACCAAGTCCACTCTCAGTAGCCAAGAGTCTGGTCAACATAATCCTCACCCTGATCATCCTTCCTCCCACCATAGCGGGTCTGGCCAAAGAAGTGATCCCACACTGGGATATAGTGAGGAGCTCCAATCCTTCATTTGAACCTCTCTCCAAGCACGCTTGCAGAGGAACATGACATCTTGTGCCCTGATTCACAACCTCTAGAGGGTACCCAATCACAAGAAGATGACAGAGGGGAATGGCATTTAAGGTCAAAGGAAGTGGATGATGATGATGAGACACAGTTGCCATCAAATCAACCACTATTACTGTCTCAAGACCTTGATGAGGAGGATGATACACAGTTGTCAATGACTGAGTATGTGGTGGGATCAAGAAATGAGGAGGATGATCAGAGTGAGGAAGTGGAGGAGGACTTGGTGGACGATGAGGTGACTGACCCCACCTGGGAAGGTGGAGAGCCGAGCGATGACAGCAGTCCTGAGGGTGAGCCATCTGCAGCACCGCAACAGGCTGGAAGAGGCAGTGGTGTGGCTAAAGAAAGAAAGCGGACCGCACCAAACCGGCCCGCAAATGTTCCACGGAGCACCCCCTTGCGTAAATCTCCCTTGCCAAGGGCTAGGTGTTCCGCGGTATGGCGTTTTTTTAAGGAAAGTGCGGACGACAAAAAAATTGTAGTTTGCAACCTGTGCCACACCAGAATGAGCCGAGGCATGAACACTAGAAACCTCACCACCACCAGCATGATCCGACACATGGCATCCAAGCACCGTAATAAGTGGGAGGAACGCCCCGGATCGCCAATCTGTGTCTGCAGGCCACACCACTGCCTCCTCTTCCCCTGTTTTCGGTGCCGGCCAATCGCCTGTCGAAGGCGCAGGCCCGCATACCTCCCGCCCTGCACCTGTACCATCTGAAGCACCATCAGCGACCACATCCACTTCCCTGTCCCAGCGCAGCATTCAAATGTCGTTACCCCAGGCATTTGAGCGCAAGCGAAAATACCCAGCCACCCACCCACAGGCCATAGCACTAACCTCACACCTTTCCAAATTACTGGCCATCGAAATGCTGCCATTTAGGCTTGTGGAGACTGAGTCCTTCCGCAGCCTGATGGCAGCAGCTGTCCCTCGGTACGCAGTCCCCAGCCGCCACTACTTTTCCCGGTGTGCTGTCCCCGCCTTACACCACCATGTGTCCCGTAACATCACCCGTGCCCTGACCAACGCAGTTACTGGGAAGGTCCACTTAACGACTGACACATGGACAAGTGCTTGTGGCCAGGGACGCTACATTTCCCTGACGGCACACTGGGTGAATGTCGTGGAGGCTGGGAGCGACTCGGACCCTGGGATGGCACAGGTGCTACCCACGCCGAGGAATGGCGGGCCCTACCTCCATCAGGGTTTCCGCCAGCACCTACGTTATTGGCTCCTCCTCCTCCGTTTCCACCTCCGAATTCTCTGCGCGCAGCGCCACTCACCCATCAGCCGGTAGCTGGAAGCAGTGTAGCACTGCAGTGGGGAAGCGTCAACAGGCCGTGCTGAAGCTGATCTGCCTTGGGGACAAACAGCACACGGCCTCAGAGCTGTTGCAGGGGATTAGTCACCAGACCGAGCAGTGGCTCTCGCCACTCAACCTGCAACCAGGCATGGTTGTGTGTGATAATGGGTGTAACTTGGTGGCGGCTTTGGAGCTCGGCAAGCTCACACACGTACCATGCCTAGCGCATGTATTTAATTTAGTGGTTCAGCAATTTCTAAAAACCTACCCCAATTTGCATGATCTCTTGACCAAGGTGCGCCGCGTGTGTGCACATTTCCGTAAGTCATCAACAGCTTCAGCCGGCCTGTTGAAGCTGCAGCAGCGCTTACAATTGCCAGCTCACCGGCTGCTGTGTGACGTGAGCACGCGCTGGAACTCCACCTTCCACATGTTGGCCCGGCTTTGTGAGCAGCAGAGGGCAGTAGTGGAGTACCAGCTGTTACACGGTCGTCGCCTCTCCGTTCAACTTCCTCTAATCAGAAGTGAGGAGTGGGAATGGATGTCAGACCTCTGTGAGGTTTTACGCAATTTTGAGGAATCGACACAGATGGTGAGCGGTGATAACGCTATTATCAGTGTAACCATCCCACTTCTGTGTCTACTGAAACGCTCGCTGCTCACAATTAAAACCGACGCTTTGCATGTGGAAGAGGTGGAAATGCGGGAGGAAGAGCTTACACAAGGTGATAGCCAGAGCACCCTCACTTCGTCTTCTCAGCGACAATTGGAGGAGGCGGAGGAGGAGGAGGAGGAAGACACAGTTGCCTCCGCTACAGAGGGTAGCCATGGAACTTTAGTTCCATCTCTTCAGCGTGGGTGGGCAGAAGAGGAGGAAGAGGATGAGGAGATTGAGAGTCATCCTCCTGGTGAGGACAGCGAAATCTTGCCTGTTGGTACTCTGGCACACATGGCTGACTTTATGTTAGGCTGCCTTTCCCGTGACCCACGCGTTATACGCATTTTAGACAACACGGATTGCTGGGTGTTCACCCTTCTGGACCCCCGCTACAAAGAGAATTTCTCATCTCTCATTCCTCCGGTGGAGAGGACAAGCAAAATGGTGCAATACCAGAAGGTTCTTGTCGAAAAATTGCTCCAAAATTTTCCATCTGACAACGCTGGCGGCAGAGTACGTGCTACCTTGGCCAACCGAGAAGGGGAGAAAAGGGGAGCACACAGCAGTTCCGACAAAGGCAGGGCAACACTCTCCAAGGCGTGGGACACCTTCATGACACCCCGCCAGCACCCTCACCCTGATGCGCAGCCTAGTGTCACAAGGAGGGAAAAGTTTTGGAAGATGGTGAAGGAGTACATAGCAGACCGTGTCAGCGTCCTCAATGATCCCTCTGTGCCTTACAACTACTGGGTGTCCAAGCTGGACACGTGGTATGAACTGGCACTCTACGCCTTGGAGGTGCTGGCCTGCCCTGCCGCCAGCGTTCTGTCTGAGCGGGTATTTAGTGCTGCTGGTGGTATCATAACAGATAAGCGTATCCGCCTTTCCACCGAAAAATGCTGATAGGTTGACACTTATAAAAATGAACAAGGCCTGGATTTCCCCTGACTTCTCCACTCCACTGGAGGAAAGCCCCGGGTGAACATAAAGTGACTTTATATATGTTATTTACAATGATGGGAATACTCTGTATTCCCATTCACCCCTTCCACCCAAAAAAACGGGTATATGGTTGACTCTCTTCCATATACCCTGTGATATAATTTTTATATAGGGCCAGCTCACCAGCGGGCCCTGTTTGACAACTTTTTGTATAGGTCAGCTCACCAGCGGGGCCTTCTTATATAATGTTTTATTGGGTCAGCTCTCTAGCGGGCCCTCTCATATAATGTTTTATAGCGTCAGCTCACTAGCGGGCCTTCGCATATAATGTTTAGGATGGTCAGCTCCGCAGCAGACCCTCACCCATAATGTTTTAGATGGTCGGCTCAGCGCACGTTTCCCTCTTAATCATGGCCCCAGTTCAGAAAAATCGAGGAAATTTTTTGCAGAATTTGCCTCTGCGCATGTTTCCCTCTTAATCATGGCCCCAGTTCCGAAAAATTGATGACATTTTTTGCAGAATTTGCCTCTGCGCACGTTTCCCTCTTAATCATGGCCCCAGTTCAGAAAAATCGATGAAATTTTTTGCAGAATTTGCCTCTGCGCACGTTTCCCTCTTAATCATGGCCCCAGTTCCGAAAAATCGAGGAACTTTTTTGCAGAATTTGCCTCTGCGCACGTTTCCCTCTTAATCATGGCCCCAGTTCTGAAAAATCGATGACATTTTTTGCAGAATTTGCAGATGATATACAAGTAAATATACAGCAAATACTGTTTGGTAACAATTTTTCGCCTAAAGTCGTTTTTATCTTCCTTTTTGTGTGTTTTACGGTCAGTCTGTAAAAATGGCGTACTACGGGCGAAACATCGTTCCCAGCAGCGACGTTGGAGTCCAAGATGCATCCAGACATCCTCCCTATGCTGTCCCTGAACCATTTCTGTGGTGTTTCCATCATTTTCTGCCCTTTTCCTATGGACCAGGCACCCTCCCCTCATCAGAGCAGGGGGTGCCTGGTGTAATGCTCGAGACCTCCCATTGACTTCAATGGGGCTCGGGTACTCGGCCCGAGCACTCGAGCCTCCGGGGGTGCTCGGCCAGAGCACCCGAACACCCGAGCATTGGGGTGCTCGATCATCACTAGTCTTAACATTTACATTAAATAGAGAGATGGGTCTGTAGTGCGAACACAAGAACTGATCTTTGTGCTCCTTAGGGATGACAACTATATATATATGGTCCTTTAGAGCTTGATGTGGAAAGGATAAGTATGGTGTTTAAAGATTTCAATAAGTGTGGGAGTAATGACTCTTGGAATTTCCAGTAATATATAAGAGGAAAACCATTCGGGCCAGGGTTTTTTCCTATGGACATAGATTTGATACTGTATATTATTTCTGATCCTGAGATAGGGTGTTCAAGAGATGATGCATCCTTGTAAGAAAAGGATTGAGTTTTAGCTTTGTCTAAGAAACAATGCAAAGCATTCCTCCAAGCGGCCAAAGGTGGTGGAGAGTTTGGTTTAAGATTATAAAGATTATTATAGAAATCCCTAAATGTATTAGCTATTTGAGGGAAAGATTTTAGTAAGGTACCTGAGAGACTATTGTGGCATGTTTTTTCTACCAATGTGGCAAGCAAGTGAACATCCACATTTATTATTCGAAATACACTAATGCTATTTAAGCCACATATGGGATTTGATTACATCTTCTCTGAGAAGAGCATTCAGAGTATCCTTAAGATTTTGTAATTTGTCAAGATCAGTAGGAGAGAGAGATTTTTTTATGCGCCCCATCCAGAGGCTTCATTTTGGCAAGAATATCATCAATGCGTTTCCATTTAGCTCTCTTTTAGATTGCTCCAACTTTGATAAAATTTCCCCTCATCATGCTTTTGTGAGCTTCCCATATTATAGGATCTGATATTTCCGGAGATGAATTGAGATTAAAATATTCATTTAGAGTTTATGTGAAAGAGGACATGAGTGTCTGGTCATTAAGCAATGTGTCATTAAGCCTCCAGATTTTGGGAACGTCAGAAGGCCAAGGGAGGCTATGGACAATGTAACCGCTGCATGGTCTGTCCAGGAGAAAGGTCCAATGGAAGATTCCTTAAAGGGATAGTAATACTTTGTTTTATCTTTATTTTATTTTGTAGGCATTAAAAAAACATGAAGAATGATATGTCTTATCTCTCAGACCTTTATGGTTTAAGAGATATTCACAAGCAAAGTATCCCCCCCCCCTGTTCAGCCAGATCAGAAGGGAGGTGCCCAGGTAGATTGCAGAGAGGGACAATCTTCAATTAAGATAAGGGAAAAACCAGAAAAACTTGTCAAGGGGGGCAGGGCTTTCATTGTTTTCATACAAAGAAGATTGTCCCCTTCTGTTATCTGTCTGGTCTTACAACCAGATTCACATCTGAGAAGAGATGGTTTACACTAGGTAAAAGGGGCAGGAGGGGGAAACTTTGCTTGTGAATATCTCTTAAACCGTACCCTAATGTACTCTGTATGTCTCCCATTACCAGTTTAGATTGTAAGCTTTCGGGCAGGGACCTCGCACCCAATGTTTCACTCTACAAAAAGCACCTGTAACCCTGTATTGTTTAAATTCTGAGATTGTAAAGCGCTGCGTACACTTGTGGCGCTATATAAATAAACATATTCATTCATTCATTCATTAGATAAGACTTATATCATTCTTCATGTTTTTTTTAATGCCTACAAAATAAAATAAAGTTAAAACGAAGTATTACTATCCCTTTAAGAAGATGAAGAAGAGATTGGGAGAGAAAAACATAATCAATCCTGCTCTAAGAGGAATGTACATGTAAGAAGAAAGTATAGTCTCTATCTGAAGGGTGAAGAGAGCGCCAAGCATCTATAAGTTACAAGTCTGATAACTTCTTTCTAATTCTCCTGAGATGGGAGAGTCTGAAAGGAGATTTGTGAGAAGTTGTGTAAAGCAAAGGGTCTAGTGTGAAATTTGTCACCTCCCAAACAAGACTTCCATCCAGAAGATGATAAAATTTCCAAAAGGGACTGATAGCGCAGGCGCACGGACATCACTATGGCAAGATGTCCCTGCTTCCTGCAACTGTCAGCCCCCGAATAAGTCGAAAATCTTTTAAACCAGGTAATATTTCTGGTGACTAGCGCTACTAAGCAGCTAATCGCCAGATGAAGACTTAATTAAGATAACGTTTTTGCGGGGTGGTAGTTCCCCTTTAATATATTTAAGAGTAAGGACAGTTGCTTTGAATTAGGGCAGTAAATATTGAGGATAGTGAAAGGGTTATTGTAAAGTAAACCTCTCAAAAGTAGATATCTGCTGTCCTTATCTCTATGACTATCAAGTAGTGTCCATGGGATAGAAGCGCTAAATAATATGCAAATCCCCCTTTTTTTAACTGGTGCAGATGCAAAATAAGCTGTAGGACATTGTTTGTTAGAGAATTTGGGTTGGGAGGATGAATTGAAGTGTGTTTCCTGTAACAATATTATATCTGATTTAAGTTATCTAAATGAGCGGAGTGCCACTGAACATTTTTCAGGAGAATTGAGACCCTTCACATTGAGCGTAGTTACCTTAAGTTGTGACATAATCAATATATTATCATGTTATTATCCTGGGTACACCTGACACCCACCACGGGGCAAACAGGACAAGGAAGAGAACATAAACGAGGGGAAAAAAATGGTGTGGTGGGAGGGGAGTAGAAGGAATTGAGAAAGTATGAAGGAGTAATACCCATACACATCAAGATAAATTTAATTGGGATCCATGTGATGGATGCTGAGCATTTAAAAGCCAAAAAAGAAACAAAAATCAAACCAACTAAACAAAAATAGAGAGAAAGGAAAAGAAAATATCATACATAAAAATGTAAAAAGGAGATACAGATTGACAGAAAGGTCGGTGTGTGCCAATTGGCCTGTGGGGGACAGCCATTTGTGACACACTTGGTGAAAGAGGACTTGTGAGGTAATCCTATACCTGAGTATGTTAGGAAAATTTAGGACCTAGTAGAAACTATATAAAAGATAAAAGAAAAACAATAAGAATAAAAAGGGGTAAAAAGAAGCATGCCAAATTTTCATTTGGGTATCTGAAAATGAATATAGTTTCCATTTCAAGGAATGATAATTCAGTGTCATGAGTATACTTATCCTAGATCACGATTTATGAATAGATACAGAAGAATAATATAACAAAGTAGATCATATGAAAAGAAAAAAATTTCAATATGTAGATAAAAATCACCAACATATGTTTAAAGTTAAACTGAGCCATCTCCATCATAACCTATAGCAGTGATTCTCAACCAGGGTGCCGCGGCACTTTGGTGTGCCACGGACATCAATTTAGGGTGCCCCATGTTTTCTATGAAGACTAACAAAAATGGACTTTTAATTAAAGATTTATAGAAATTGTTATGCAAAATATATTTAGTTTTGTTATGATTATAAAACATAATAATAACTGTATATTTATGTATTGTACCCTTCTTATGCCCTTGTTAAAGTACATTAAATATGTTAGGGGTGCCCTGAATGTTCTAGATTACGTGTTAGGGGTGCCCTGAACAAAAAAAGATTGAGAACCACTGACCTATAGGAAAATAGGAAAACGGCAGATAACCTCATAGGGTTTCAACATGGGAAATCTTTGTGTGGGCTTAAAGGAGATTGTAAAAAAATGTGCTCATGGCTATTTACTCTGAATAATCTAACTTGGAGGAGTAATAAAATTCACACATCCCTCCATAGAGATTAAGTTTGAAACAAATATAAATAGTTACATAACAAAAACATTGACCTGATAATATAATCACACTTGGAGGGAAGCGGGATAACAGAGCAACCTAGAAGTATTTGTTCACTCCAACAAAAAGCTGAGTGGATTTGATTGGTTCTGAAACAAATGGAAATGATCCTGATTGGTGTTCATTGTAGAGATGAAAAAGCAGTCAGGAGACATCTGTATTGGGAATGGGTAATATAGTGAAGTGCAGGCCCTGACCATTGGGCATACCAGGCATTTGCCAGTTGGGCTGGTCTGGGGCCGGTCCGGGCGTTTAAAAAAAAAAAAAAAATCATTAAACGAGTTTGGGCCGTCTTTCACTTTCTGAAAGACGGCCACCTCGTTACAAGTTTCCTGGTGGATGGGCAATCAACGTGCTGCCGTGTGGCGCACCGCAAGTGATTATAAGCTCCGCCCGTGATCACCGTCGGCTGACGGCCCAACCCTGCGACAGTCAGTGTCAGTGAAGGCCGTCCCCTCCATGGGCTGCTCAAAAAACAAAAACGGGCTGCTCAGCCTTAAATGCCCGGGCCTATTTTATGTCCCAATCTGGGCCTGGTGAAGTGAAACTTTTTAATCCATCTGTGAAGTGGCAGGAATATGATAAACTATCAATGGATTCTCCCCCCGTCTGCATCAGTTATAATCCAGGAAATTCCAAACAGCCTGTGACCTCTCTCTGCAAGTGAAATCACCTCAGAGAGAGAGAGTTGCTGTTACATATAAAGTCCCACATCTCTCCATCTTATATAAATTAAAAACAGGGAGATATTAAGTAAACAATAGTGAATTCAGTGCTTTGACTATTCTGAGAAAAATTAGAAGGATCAGGGGGGAGATTCACTAAGCGGTGATAAAGAGGTGATAATGTGGAGATGAATTCTCCAGTCATATCACTTCTCCTATGTTATTCCATGGAGCCTATTCAATAAGATCTCCAAAGTTGAAGAAATATTAGTGCATAGACTCCATAGAATAACATAAGAATTGGAGAAGTGATATCACTGGAGAAGTCATCACCTCTTTATCACCTGTTTATCACCGCTTAGTGAATCTCTCTCCTGTCTTAATATTAAAACTTTGACTATTCTTAGTTCCCAGCTTACCTCCGATAAATCCAAGAAATCCCCCCCCATTTAGGGTTGCCACCTTTTCCTCCAAAAAATACCGGCCATGGCGTTCCCTCCATAGACTTAACATTGGACAGAAGCAATTTTTTACCGGCCTGCCGGTAAAATACCGGCTGGGTGGCAACCCTACCCCCATTATAGTTGCAAGTAATCAAAATCTATTTAGATAATTATATAACTATACCACCCATGGGGAGTAGCAAGTCATGTGTAACATCGAAAAACAATAAACAGAAATAAAATAAACCAAATAGTTCATAAACTATCAGAAAACTCTGATTTGTTATTTAAAGGAGCAGTAAACTTTTTATTAAAAAATATATATTGTAGGGATTTTCCTATTGAGTAAGATAAGGGTACTCCCACTGCCGAGAGATTTATATTTCTAGAGTTATTACAGTTTAAATCATTTTTTTTACATTAGCAGTGCCCTCTAGTGGTCAAATTCTAATTAGATTTCCTGTTAGATTCTAATGGAGAGGAAAGTCAGAAAAGTCAGAGACATACAGTTCTCCATAGAATGTGATAGAACTGCCTGTCAGTTCCTGTCAGTTAGACCTATCAGGAAGTAAACACAGTAAATTCACTTCCTGTCAGTTAGAACTATCAGGAAGTAAACACAGTAAATTCACTTCCTGTCAGTTAGAACTATCAGGAAGTAAACACACAGTAAATTCACTTCCTGTCAGAACAATCAGGAAGTAAACACAGTACATTCATTTCCTTTCAGTTAGATCTATCAGGAAGTAAACACAGTAAATTCACTTCCTGTCAGAACTATCAAGAAGTAAACACAGTAAATTCACTTCCTGTCAGTTAGATCTATCAGGAAGTAAACACAGTAAATTCACTTCCTGTCAGTTAGAACTATCAGGAAGTAAACACAGTAAATTCACTTCCTGTCAGTTAGATCTATCAGGAAGTAAACACAGTAAATTCACTTCCTGTCAGTTAGAACTATCAGGAAGTAAACACACAGTAAATTCACTTCCTGTCAGAACTATCAAGAAGTAAACACAGTAAATTCACTTCCTGTCAGTTAGAACTATCAGGAAGTAAACACACAGTAAATTCACTTCCTGTCAGTTAGAACTATCAAGAAGTAAACACAGTACATTCACTTCCTGTCAGTTAGAACTATCAGGAAGTAAACACACAGTAAATTCACTTCCTGTCAGTTAGAACAATCAGGAAGTAAACACAGTAAATTCACTTCATGATTATTTAAACTGCTATAATTTTTGAATAAAACATCTGACATCAATGAGAGTGACCTTGTTTTATTCAGCAGGAAATGCTCTGTAAAATATGTGTTTTCATAAAAAAAAGTTTACTGCTCCTTTATCTATGTCACAAATCTTTGATTTCTCATATCCAAAAACAGATTGATTTAACTGTCTGAAAATATCAGAAAGTCAGGTCCACGATGCAGAGGCAGATGGAGATGAATTATCTTCCCTAGTTTGCCTTCTCTGCTGCTTCGAGATTGAGGAGGAGCCAGGAGGACCATTCATGGTGTCTTTGGGCTTTAGTTGAGTTGGCTGAGGAGAAAGGAGGACTTTGTGGAGGTGGAGGGATGGCATAAGGCAGTGCAGAATGTATATATCTGTTCAGCATTTCTCAAGGTCGCTGTGGTACCATTATGAGTGGAGGAGACGGAGAAAGGAAAACCCCACTTATATTTAATGTTCAAATTTCTGAGATGATCAATCAGATCCCTGACAGATCTGCACAGATTCAATGTATGAGGTGACAGATCATTAAATAATTTTATGGAAGCACCAGCACGTTTAGGAAGCTGGCCTTCTCTGCTGCGTCTTATTATTTTTTCTTTTACTCCGAAGTTGTTAAAGCACATCACAACATCACGTGGGGCTCCATATTCCCTAGGTTTAAGGGTACAGTGGATTCTGTCCAGAATTATTGGGGCTGTATGGTCTTCACCAAGAAGTATTTAATTATAGTATCCCTAAGGTGTTGGCGTGAAATTGTTTCAGGTAAATTCTTTAGATGAATATTATTCCTCCTTCCTCTATTATCCAGATCATCTAATCTCATCATGAGATGATGAATGGTATCATTTTGTGTAGATAACACTCTTTCTAAATTAGTAGTGTGATCTGCAGAGGCTGCTCCCTCATCTTCAAGAAACTTGATCTTCTGATTGACTTGTTGCAGATTAGCCTGCATGGTATTAATTTCTCCAGATAAAACAAAGGCAGGGATTCTTTACAGTAAGGGCGGTAAGGCTATGGAATTCTTTGTCTCGGGATGTTGTGCTTGCAGATAATGCAACTGCATTCAAAAAAGCAATGGATGCCTATCTAGCACAGAACAATATTGACAATTATGACAGATGGCTTCAAAGCAAATAGGACATTGATCCATGGAACTATTTGACTACTAATTGGAGTCAGGAAGAAATAATCCCCCCCCCCACACACACACACTTGGGACTAGATTGGAAATGGTTCCAGAGGGCTTTTTTTGCCTTCCTCTGGATCAACAGGGGTGTTATTGGCATGGGCTGGACTTGATGGACGCATGTCTTTTTTCAGCCTTATCTACTATGTTAAGGATGCTTTCATTTCCTCCACCAATTGTTTAAGATCTTCTTTGGAGGGTAGACCAGCCAGGAGCCATTCCAAGTCCTCCATGGTGCCATAGGAAACCATGTTGACTTGATGAGGGTTATCTGAGGATAAGCTAGTTATTTGTGATTGATCTGAGTCACTTATGTAGGAGGAAGAAGAGACTTGTGTGAGATCAAACGGAGCAGCGCTATCCGTGTGAGGAGAAGTATCCAAAGATGCAGCAGGCCACGTTATTAGGTAAGATGTAATTAAGTTAGATTAACAATTAGCTCTTTGATTTTTCCCTCTTTTGTGGATTTATAATATGAATAAAGAAATATGACTAAAACAAAGTAATCTAACAAGTCTTAGGTTCAGAAAAATTGGGAGGAGCTCACAGGTTATGCGACCTACTCCATTGCCAGTCAGGCCACGCCCTATGATTCTGCTGTCCACAGATTCTCCCAAAGAAGAAAAGTCACTTAATTCTATGACAGAAAGCGAAATCCAATGATTTAAATCATTATACCTTCTATCATTAATGCTCTTGATAATGCACGTCATTATGAAAGCACAAACATTTAAAGGGATAGTAATACTTTGTTTTATCTTAATTTTATTTTGTAGGCATTAAAAAAACATGAAGAACAATGTAAGTCTTATCTCTCAAACCTTTATGGTTTGAGAGATATTCACAAGCAAAGTTTCCCCTCACTGACCAAAACAGTCAAGTCTGCCATCTATCTGTCAGATTTGGAATCCGGTCCGCAGATGAACCGGTGGCTCTTCAGTAGAGCCGAGATTGCAAAATATAAAAATAACTATTTCACTGGAAGGGTCTAAAAAGTGTGCTTGCAAACCAGGCACACATTGTAGACTATTCGAATTAAGTAGTGCTCCTTATATCTCGCGATCTCGGCTCTGCTGTAGAGCCACGGCCGGTCCGCGGACCGGATTCCAAATCTGACAGCTAGATGGCAGACTTGACCGTTTTGGTCAGTGAGGGGAAAATTTGCTTGTGAATATCTCTCAAACCATAAAGGTCTGAGAGATAAGACTTATATCATTCTTCATGTTTTTTTAATGCCTACAAAATAAAATAAAGATAAAACAAAGTATTACTATCCCTTTAATCACTAATACACAAAAACATAGACACGCGTCATCACTTATGCATACACACATCATCACTCTCGTTGTCACTCACGCTTCATCAGACACATAATCATCATCACTCACACACGAGCATGCACCCAAATATATATTCCCAACCACAGAGACACACTTCACATTTCCCTCATTCATATCAACGTAGAATGAAGTTGCGAAAACAGTGATCCTGCAGAAATCCCAGAGTGATGTAATAATGTGTTTATTTGATTTAACTTGGGCTTTTAAACCTTTTTTAAGTAACAATGCTCATAATTTGAATATTTTATTTTTATGCACACTATTTTTCCATCAGCCCACTTTATATGGGTCCTCTCCAGACAGATACTCTTAAAGATATAGTAATACTTCGTTTTATCTTTATTTTATTTTGTAGGCATTAAAAAACATGAAGAACGATATAAGTCTTATCTCTCAGACCTTTATGGTTTGAGAGATATTCACAAGCAAAGTTCCCCTCCTGCCCCTTTTACCTAGTGTAAGTCATCTCTTCTCAGATGTGGAATGCAGTCCATAGACCAGACAGATAACAGAAGAGGACAATCTTCTTCCTATGAGAACAATGAAAGCCCTGCCCCCCTTGACAAGTTTTTCAGGTTTTTCCCTTATTTTAATTGAAGATTGTCCCTCTCTGCAATCTACCTGGGCACCTCCCTTCTAATCTGGCTGAGCAGTGTTACATCAGTAAAAGGGGCGGGAGGGGGATACTTTGTCATTGAATTACCCTTGAACTACAATTCTGACAGAATTGATATAACACTCTCCAAAGTCCAAATACTATGATGATTAATTAGAGCTGTTTTTATTATGAAACATTACTATCCCTTTAAACTTACGTAAGACTAGAACTGACAGTGGGACAATCCAGGTGAGGGCCAAGAGTGGCATTCAAATCTCCCACTAAGAATACTCTAACTAGGGCAAATCTTCCAATTCAGATAGTGATCTTGTCAAGAAGGATAGTTGAGCCTGATTGGGGGTATAAATATTGGCTAGGGTAATCATAGTGTTACAAAATAAGCCGGAACGGAGAGAGCTAATCTGTATTCTTTAAATATAAAATACGAAGAGACATGCATATACAAAAAGGTATCAAATATTTATTAATAGACCCCCTAAAATATCTAAAGCATGATATACACCAAAATCACTATACTGGGTCCGAGCTCAAGAACCAGTGCGTGTATATATATAAAATTCACAGATAATATATCACATAAACATAAAAACCATCAACACACCAATCTAATAATCAGTTTAGTATGCTGTAACAACAAATATGTATGTTATCCTTAAAAAGTCAATGCGGGTATATGGTTGGACACAATCCAAAATTCCGTTAGGTGCTACAATGTTTAATGGTATCCGCTATCTGGATGTTATCCAGCGGGCAGTGAGAAAAGTCAGCTGTTACCTCTTAGCCATAGATATAGCTAAATCTATTCACTCCCGACTGCTTGTCACACTGTGACCGTAATCCATATACCTTACACGGGCAGTGCACAGCCCTCCAAATGCATCCACTCCCGACCGAGGCTTGCACTACAGGGTTTAAGGATTGTAGCGAGAACTGTATTCTTTGTATTATTATTATTATAATTTTATTATACGGAACAGGATAATAGAGGGCGCCTTTTCCCCAGTATTGGGGCCATTTTTTTGTAGGTTTTATTTTATGTATATATATATATATATATATATATATATATATATATATATATATATATAAAAGAAGACTTTGTGCCTGCCAAAACACACCCAGGGGAGGCATAAAGCAGGAGTTACTATTCCTATTGGGTGATTCAATCATGCAGGGAGTTGTCCCTCCCCCACTATGCAGCCCGCCCACCACTATCAAAGTCAGAAAAAAACAATATGGCCGCCACTTGCTCCTACACCACAGACAAACACACATGCCTCACTCATACAGCACCAAACTCACACACATGCCCCACTCACATAGCACCACACAAACACACACACATGCCCCACTCACACACACAGACCACCACACACAATGCCCCACTCACACAGCACCAAACACACATGCCCCCACTCACACACACAGCACCACATACACACACAAAGCCAGAAATAAATATGGCTGACAGACACACACACTCACTCACCCTGACTCCCAGTGGCTTCAGCAGGACCTGTAGTGCAGCACCAGAAGAACAAAATGGCACTCAAAGGTTTAAGGTAGGCCCTCATTGCTCAATTATTTCTTCACTGTCATCATTTGCCATGCAAGACACAGGACAGACAGCCATCAGATTCACACTTAACTCACTGACTGCCACAGGGTTGTGTATCAAGTTTTTGCCCTCAGGGAGTGTGTTCAAACCCCTCACATTGTAAACTTGCATTTCCCTCCCACATCTCCTCCTTCCACAGCCTATTACTAACACTTTTCCATATTTATGTTAAGCCCCGCCCCCTACTCGCGATTAAGCCCCGCCCCCTTTTAACCCAGATTGCCCCATTTGTCTCTCCACATCAGCACCACATCAGTCCCCTCTAGGGACTCCACAAGTCAAAGTTCCCAGGTATGAACACACTTCCCACTGCTATTTAACTCTGACATGCCTCTGTATATCTTAACCCTTTGACTGCCAGAGGGGTGCACAACTCATGAGTGCATGTGTTTCTGCTCATATATGTTGCATGTGTGTTTGTGTCCATCTCTGTTACATATATGTGTCCATGTGTGCATCTCCAGTGTGTCTGTGTGTGTACATCTGTTACATATGTGTGCATCTCCAGTGAGTCTGTGTGTGTGCGTGTCTTTTGCATGTTTCTGCCGCTCACTGTGTGTATGTGCATACCTCCCAACATTTCACATGGCCAAAGAGGGACACTGTAGTTTTAGGTGATATTGTTGGGGCGTGGCTGGTGGCCAGGGCATTAGTTAGAATGTTTAGGTTATTTCATGACCTATTACTGGTTATTTATGTAACTGAATAAATGATTTAGTGCAGTATTGAAGTAGTGAAGTATTTTATTTGCACAGACTAATGTATAAACACATATACGGAAGTTTATTGCTTTATTGCTGGAGAGCAAAGTAAAACACACCACACAGTCAGGGCTGGTGCAAGGATTTTTGCCACCCTAGGCAAAACCTAATTTTGCCGCCCATTTCGCTCCGCCCCTTGTGTCCCACCCCTTTATACCCTGCCTACTTATACCCCACCTCTTTTCATGATTGTCCTCTCTCTGCCCCCTGGGCCAGTCTGCCCCTGGTCTGGAGGTGCCTGTAAGAGATGCCCCCTACCAGCTCCAACTTGCCCCTTATCAGCTTCACTTTGGCCCACCAGCTCCACTTTGCCACCATCAGCTCCAACTTGCCACCATCAGCTCCACTTTGCCCCCCATCCACTCCAACTTGCCCCCATCAGCTCCACTTTGCCCCCCATCCGCTCCAACGTGCCCCCACCAGCTCCACTTTGCCCCCCATCTGCTCTAACGTGCCCCCACCAGCTCCACTTTGGCCCCTCAGCTCCACTTTGCCCCCATCAGCTCCACTTTGACCCCCATCCTCTCCAACTTACCCCCATCAGCTCCACTTTGCCCCCCATCCGCTCCAACTTGCCCCCCATCCGCTGCAACTTGCCCCCACCATCTCCAACTTGCCTCCACCAGCTCCACTATGCCCCCATCCGCTCCAACTTGCCCCCCATCTGCTCCACTTTGCCCCCCATCCGCTCCAACTTGCCCCCCATCTGCTCCACTTTGCCCCCCCTCAGCTCCAACTTGCCCCCCCTCAGCTCCACTTTGACCCTCATCCGCTCCACTTTGCCCCCATCAGCTCCAACTTGCCCCCACCAGCTCCACTATGCCCCCTCAGCTCCAGCTTTCCCCTAACAGCTCCAACTTGCCCCCATCATCTCCACTTTGCCCCACATCCGCTTCAACTTGCCCCCTCAGCTCCACTATGCCCCCTCAGCTCCAACTTGCACCCCATCACATACCTGTAGCTCCCGCGCAGTCTTCTCTTCAGTAATGCAGAGCGAGGCGGGAGATCATGACTCCCAACGCGCTCTGCATTACTAAAGATCCGACCAGATGAGGGAGCGCTGTAGCAACACAGACCTGACTGTGTTGTGGTTCCCGGCGTGGTGTGTGCGGGCGCAGCTCTTCTCCGCTGCATGCCCACGCCCCCAGTACGTGTGCGCCCTAGGCCGGCGCCTACCTCGCCTATAGGTGGAGCTGCCCTGCACACAGTCTGACCTCCTAAAAAGAGGGACAACAGGGTGGGAAAGAGGGACGGAGGGATTTGGCCCTCAAAGAGGGACACTTGGGATGTATGGTATGTGTCTGCCTGTGTGCTGCATATGTCTGTGTTTATCAGTGTGTCTGCATTTCACACACATGCGCCCAACGGTCATGACATGACGGGCAACGCCGTCCCACATTGCTAGTATATATATATATATAAAGATATAAGCTGGGGTACCTGGGGTCCACAAAAAGCAGAGTTCTCAGGAGCGACAATTCCACATTCACATGTAAAACCCTGAATGGTGTTTTTGGTTGGTGGCAGATTCAACAAGACTTTGACGGAGTCGAGCGAGTTCGCCCATGACCACGGATTCTCGGTTGCATCTGGTATTGAAGTCACCTTTAAAGGTGGGATTCCTCATGTTGCGGAGGGAGGATTGTCTCTTTCTGTTAAAACCACCACAACTCACAACTGGAAATTCAATGAGAAAAATGAGACACAGGTACCATTTTTATTTTTATTTAAAGGGACAGTAATACTTGTATTTAAGTGCAGCTCTTGGTCTTCTTTATATATATTTTAACACATAGCCCTATGTTGAAAGATGGATAACAAAGAACAAACTTTTCTTAAACACAGACAAAACTGTCACAATGATATTTGGTACAAAGCACAAACTGCGTAATCTCGACAATACCCACCTATCCATTGTAACGGAATCTAATTGTAAATTGGCTGAAGTAGAATCCTACATATATCTTGGTATGTGGCTTGACCCCAACCTCACTTTTGGTCTTCATATTGACAAATTACCATCCAAGCTTTATCCCAAAATCAGTACTCTTTTTAGAAACAAATCATATTTAAGTCCCCCGGTTAGAAAACGTATTGTGCAACAGATGTTGCTGCCTGTCATAGACTATGGTGATGTAGTTTATGCTCCAGCGCCAGAAATCCATCTTAGTAAACCTGACACCCTGTATAATTCAATATGCCGCTTTATCCTCCAATGTATTTACATTACCCATCACTGTGACATGCTTAAAGAACTAAATTGGTTAACACTCAAATCTAGACGTGCCCTTCACCTTTCTTGCTTAGTACACAACCACTTCTCTGGAAAACTACCAGACTACCTGAGCAGTATGATCACTCCAGATCTCCATACTAACTATAACCTCCACTACTAACAACTCACTGACTTTGCCACACTACCTGAGCAGTATGATCACTCCAGATCTCCATACTCACTATAACCTCCACTACCAACAGCTCACTGACTATTCCACACTACCTGAGCAGTATGATCACTCCAGATCTCCATACTAACTATAACCTCCACTGCTAACAACTCACTGACTATTCCACGCTACCTGAGCAGTATGATCACTCCAGATATCCATACTAACTATAACCTCCACTACACTGCTAACAACTCACTGACTATTCCACACTACCTGATCAGTATGATCACTCCAGATCTCCATACTAACTATAACCTCCACTACTAACAACTCACTGACTTTGCCACACTACCTGAGCAGTATGATCACTCCAGATCTCCATACTCACTATAACCTCCACTACCAACAACTCACTGACTATTCCACACTACCTGAGCAGTATGATCACTCCAGATCTCCATACTAACTATAACCTCCACTACTAACAACTCACTGACTATTCCACACTACCTGAGCAGTATGATCACTCCAGATCTCCATACTAACTATAACCTCCACTACTAACAACTCACTGACTTTGCCACACTACCTGAGCAGTATGATCACTCCAGATCTCCATACTCACTATAACCTCCACTACCAACAACTCACTGACTATTCCACACTACCTGAGCAGTATGATCACTCCAGATCTCCATACTAACTATAACCTCCACTGCTAACAACTCACTGACTATTCCACGCTACCTGAGCAGTATGATCACTCCAGATATCCATACTAACTATAACCTCCACTACACTGCTAACAACTCACTGACTATTCCACACTACCTGATCAGTATGATCACTCCAGCTCTCCATACTAACTATAACCTCCACTACTAACAACTCACTGACTATTCCACACTACCTGAGCAGTATGATCACTCCAGATTTCAATAATAACTATAACCTCCACTGCTAACAACTCACTGACTATTCCACACTCCCTGAGCAGTATGATCACTCCAGATCTCCATACTAACTATAACCTCCACTGCTAACAACTCACTGACTATTCCACACTACCTGAGCAGTATGATCACTCCAGATCTCCATACTAACTATAACCTCCACTACTAACAACTCACTGACTATTCCACGCTACCTGAGCAGTATGATTGCTCCAGATCTCCATACTAACTATAACCTCCACTACTAACAACTCACTGACTATTCCACACTACCTGAGCAGTATGATCACTCCAGATCTCCATACTAACTATAACCTCCACTACTAACAACTCACTGACTATTCCACACTACCTGAGCAATATGATCACTCCAGATCTCCATACTAACTGTAACCGCCACTGCTAGCAACTCACTGACTATTCCACACTACCTGAGCAATATGATCACTCCAGATCTCCATACTAACTATAACCTCCACTACTAACAACTCACTGACTATTCCACACTACCTGAGCAATATGATCACTCCAGATCTCCATACTAACTATACCCTTCACTACTAACAACTCACTGACTATTCCACACTAACCAAGTAGTACGATCACTCCAGATCTCCATACTAACTATAACCTCCACTCCTAACAACTCACTGACTATTCCACACTACCTGAACACTATGATCACTC
This sequence comes from Rhinophrynus dorsalis, assembly GCA_037306005.1. Lineage (NCBI taxonomy): Eukaryota > Metazoa > Chordata > Amphibia > Anura > Rhinophrynidae > Rhinophrynus > Rhinophrynus dorsalis. The sequence goes on along the minus strand of CM074718.1, from coordinate 8,133,657 downwards.
CAGATCTTCATACTAACTATAATCTCCACTACTAGCAAATCACTGACTATTCCACACTTCCTGAGCAGTATGATCACTCCAGATCTCCATACTAACTATAACCTCCACTCCTAACAACTCACTGACTATTCCACACTACCTGAGCAGTATGATCACTCCACCTCTCCATACTAACGATAACCTCCACTACTAACAACTCTCTGACTATTCCACACTACCTGAGCAGTATGATCACTCCAGATCTCCATACTAACTATAACCTCCACTACTAACAACTCACTGACTATTCCATACTACCTGAGCAGTATGATCACTCCAGATCTCCATACTAACTATAACCTCCACTGCTAACAACTCACTGACTATTCCACACTACCTGAGCAGTATGATCACTCCAGATCTCCATACTAACTATAACCTCCACTACTAACAACTCACTGACTATTCCACGCTACCTGAGCAGTATGATTGCTCCAGATCTCCATACTAACTATAACCTCCACTACTAACAACTCACTGACTATTCCACACTACCTGAGCAATATGATCACTCCAGATCTCCATACTAACTATAACCTCCACTGCTAACAACTCACTGACTATTCCACACTACCTGAGCAGTATGATCACTCCAGATCTCCATACTAACTATAACCTCCACTACTAACAACTCACTGACTATTCCACACTACCTGAGCAATATGATCACTCCAGATCTCCATACTAACTGTAACCGCCACTGCTAGCAACTCACTGACTATTCCACACTACCTGAGCAATATGATCACTCCAGATCTCCATACTAACTATAACCTCCACTACTAACAACTCACTGACTATTCCACACTACCTGAGCAATATGATCACTCCAGATCTCCATACTAACTATACCCTTCACTACTAACAACTCACTGACTATTCCACACTAACCAAGTAGTACGATCACTCCAGATCTCCATACTAACTATAACCTCCACTCCTAACAACTCACTGACTATTCCACACTACCTGAACACTATGATCACTCCAGATCTTCATACTAACTATAATCTCCACTACTAGCAAATCACTGACTATTCCACACTTCCTGAGCAGTATGCTCACTCCAGATCTCCATACTAACTATAACCTCCACTCCTAACAACTCACTGACTATTCCACACTACCTGAGCAGTATGATCACTCCACCTCTCCATACTAACGATAACCTCCACTACTAACAACTCTCTGACTATTCCACACTACCTGAGCAGTATGATCACTCCAGATCTCCATACTAACTATAACCTCCGCTCCACTGCTAACAACTCACTGACTATTCCACACTACCTGAGCAGTATGATCACTCCAGCTCCACAACGAAGAAACCATTTTGCTTCTCCTGCTGCTTTATTGCAGTTTGTTACCTTCCAGAAATCTAAAATGATAACCTGACCTTTTCAGTACTCAGTGTTATTTCAATACTGTCAGAGCTGTAGTTCAAGAGTAATTGAATGATAAAGTATCCTCGTCTCGCCCCTTTTACTGATATAGCACTGCTCACCTCAGAGCAGCAAGACTATCCAGATGGATCTCAGAGAGGGACAATCTTCAGTGATCATAAGGGAAATACCTGAAAAACCTGTCGGGGGGGGCAGGGTTTTCCTTATGATCACAATATGAAGATTGTCCCTTGCTGTAATTCCACATCTGAGGGGAGGTGTCTTACACTAGGTAAAAGGGGCAGGAGGGGGATACTTTATCATTCAATTACTGTTCAACTACAACTCTGACAGTACTGAAATAACACTCTGCATGGCCCAAATACTATGAGTATTAATTGGAAGTGCTGTTTTTGTGAAACAATAATATCCCTTTAAATCCTGTACTATTGGTATCCCTTGAGGAGTGAACTTGGACAACCCTGCTCTTGTCCATTCCTCCAATCTTCCGAAATACTCATGCATTTGGTTTAGAACTTCTGGGAGGGAGAAGCACTAAAGTATGATAAAGACGTGATAAAGAGAAGATAACTTCTCCCGTGAGATTACTTCTTCAACTTCTATGTTATTCCCAGGATCTCATGCACTAAGATCTCTCCCATTGTAGGTCTAGCTAAAGTTTCTCATGGCACCAAATTGCAAACATTTATATTTTTAAGCAGTTTTGTACTTGGAACCAACAAAAGCAATTTTTATGAAACTTGCAAGGAACTGCCAATCAAACATGGAATTCAAACATTCAGCCAATTTTTCTGTTTCAATCAAAAGTTGTGGCCAAAAGAAAAGTGTCAAATAACGGAACCTTTCTTCAAACTTAACTACAGAATTCCCATCAGGCTTCCTTAATCAAAAGCTGTGATGGTAGATCATGGACATCATAATTGGAATGTTCTTGTTTGTATCTCTGCAGGTTACATTTTCCACTAGTACAAGCGTTGAGCTGGAAGGAGGGAAAGCCATACGAATAGTTGCATCGGTAATGAAGGCGAAAATGGATGTGCCGTACCGTGCTAATGTCCGTACTATTTTTGGCAATGAAGTAGTCATCCACGGCACATGGAGAGGGTCCAGACACTATAATCTGAAGGTCTCTCAGGAAGATTATACAAAATAGACCACTGGCATTTAGTCTGATGTATTAAGAGCAACTAGCGCAATTCGAGGACATGCCATCTGCATCACAGGATAAAAATAAAAATTCTGAAAATCCCCATTGGTGTAAATCCCCATTGGTGTAAACCCTTTAAAGGGATAGTAATGTTTCATAATAAAAGCAGCTTTAATTAATCATCATAGTATTTGGACTTTGGAGAGTGTTATTTCAATTCTGTCAGAGTTGCAGTTCAAGAGTAATTCAATGACAAAGTATCCCCCTCCTGCCCCTTTTACTGATGTAACACTGCTCAGCCAGATCAGAAGGGAGGTGCCCAGGTAGACTGCAGAGAGGGACAATCTTCAATTAAGATAAGGGAAAAACCTGAAAAGCTTGTCAAGGGGGGCAGGGCTTTCATTGTTCTCATAGGAAGAAGATTGTCCTCTGCTGTTACCTGTCTGGTCTGTGGACTGGTTTCCACATCTGAGAAGAGATGGCTTACACTAGGTAAAAGGGGGCAGGGCTTTCATTGTTCTCATAGGAAGAAGATTGTCCCCTGCTGTTATCTGTCTGGTCTATGGACTGGATTCCACATCTGAGAAGAGATGGCTTACACTAGGTAAAAGGGGCGGGAGGGGAAACTTTGCTTGTGAATATCTCTCAAACCATAAAGGTTTGAGAGATAAGACCTATATCGTTCTTCATGTTTTTTTAATGCCTACAAAATAAAATAAAGATAAAATGAAGTATTACTATCCCTTTAAATGCAAAGCAATGCATTGGGGACATTTCTAGAATTCTAGGTGTTAGCATAGCCTTTTAAATCAATAAGAACTTGTGTTTTTTCCCTAAGGTGAATTTAGTTTGTCCCCGAGATACAACAGCTGTTCTTAGTAAATCAGCTACATTTTGTTTTGTTGCGTTTTAAAGACAGCGTTAACCTTCTTTATGAAAAAAAATATATTGTACAGCTTTTCCTGTCTAGTAAAACAAGGGTACTTTGCTGGGAGATGCATATTTCCAGAGCCGTTACAGTTTAAAATTTTGTTTTAATTAATTTTGCCCTCTAGTAGTCAGATTTTGATTAGTTATTCTGTTGCATTTTCCAAGAGAGGCGAGTAACTGACAAAACAGTTCACAGTAAAATATGATACAAACTGCTGAGTCACTTCCTGTCAGACCTTTCAGAAAGTAATCTCACTGTAATTCACTTTCTGATAATTTAAACTGTTATAACTTTTGAATAAAACAACTGACAGCGATGGGAGTACCCTTGTTTTACTCAGCTGGAAAAGCTGTATAATATGTTTAAGAGCTCTACACCCGTACTGAACTCCATCTTAAAAATATACAGTTGGTCTCTTCCAAAAGAATAAAATGAATAATGAAAGACTACAAGGCTATCAAAGTGTCTTAAGGCTGTACTGGTGTTAGAAAATGTGTGTGTAGAAATACAAAGTGCAAACATGATTTTTATAACAGTTGAAAGTACAGAGCAATAATGAAAGATATATACTCACAACTTGTAAAATCAATGTAGTGCTATACACAGGGCCGGATTTATAATAAGGCAGAGTAGGCATCTGCCTACAGGCTCACCCCACAGAGGGGCGCCTGTCATTGGGATCAATTAGTCTTATATGATGCATCAGCGTATCTAAAGGTTCTGGAGTGGCAAGTGCAGGCGGGGGTAGGTTGTGTGTGATAACTGAATGCGCGGCACAGCCGCGTATCAAGCTACTGCATGGGGGGAGGGGCTTATCCGGCTTGCCATTTAATATTTTCTACCTTGTACCTCAATGTCTCAAACAAATAGTTAAACCCTGAATATGTGTGAAACAAACTAAAGACAGAGGTGTGTTAACAACACTAGCCAACGCACGTTTCCTCAGCATTTCTTCTGGGCAACTTTTTGCACTTTTTGTTTTGTGGGGGGGGGGAGGGGGCACTTCTGATTTCTGTGCCTACAGGCTCCTGAGATGTAAATCCGGCTCTGGCTATACAATGTAATAAAGTTTATTAAAATTGAAAAAAAATATTTGTCAACATTTGCTCCTAGTCATTAAAGTGAATATCACCTGAAAATTGTGACTTGCGCAAGAGTTTGAGAATGGTGTCTTACAAACTGGATAAACGACTTTTGTAAATGTAGTTCCTTTTTTTTACTTTTTTAGGACAAATAAATTGTGACATATAAGGCCATCACAACGGTAAAGATCTTACAGCTCAAGTTCAACTTTCCCTAAACAGAGGTCATTTGTTATTAGTCCTTCCCAACCTTGATACATATGCCATGTTGCGAATTAGTGACTTCTTAGTGACATGTATGGGGGAATGCATGGATTTTCCAGGTCAGCTCCACTGGTTTTAGCCTGTAATTCCAGTGGCTGGACCTCAGGGTGCACACTACAGCTAGGCTTTTCAACCTCAGTGACAAGCTGCAAACATTTTCACTATAACCCCAACATGCAACTGAAGTATAATGAACTACTATGTACAAACCAGCAAAACCTATCATGAGACTGGGAAAAGGGGCAGACACCTTTGGGTGGGCTTCCAAAAACCTGGACTGGAATTTTATTGCTTTTATTGGGGCAAATACACCTCCCACTCCCGGTTGTATTAGGACACTATAAACTGCTAGACAGTGAGTCTCTCTACATTGTAAAGAGTAAAGCAGGAGAGTTTCAACTCATAGGGCGAAACAAATTAAGGTTAGGACTTAGTTATAATGTGGCACCATAGTATGGTGGCAAGCTTGGCATACAATGGTCATGTTATATGACTAAAACCTCAACTTTATTACAATGATTTCAGCAAATATGCTGCAGTATGAAAGGTTACTATTGAGTATTAAGTATGTGCATCAGTATACCAAGTAGATTGTACTGTCTGGCATGCATTCCACACTACTCTGCATCCCAATTGCCACTTCTTGCTGCCCAGTTAAATCAGCAGTAAACTTTTTTATGAAAAAAATATATATTGTAAAGATTTTCCTGCTGAGTAAAATAAGAATACTCCCACTGCTGACAGATTTATATTTCCAGAGTTATTACAGTTTAAACCCATGTTTTTTTACATTAGCAGTGCCCTCTAGTGCTAAAATTCTAATTAGATTTCCTGTTAGATTCTAATGGAGAGGAAAGTCAGAAAAGTCAGAGACATACAGTTCTCCATAGAATGTGATAGAAACTGCCTGTCACTTCCTGTCAGTTAGAACTATCAGGAAGTAAGCCCAGTAAATTCACTTCCTGTCAGTTAAAACTATCAGGAAGTAAACGAACAGTAAATTCACTTCCTGTCAGTTAGAACTATCAGGAAATAAACACAGAAAATTCACTTCCTGTCAGTTAGAACTATCAGGAAGTAAGCCCAGTAAATTCACTTCCTGTCAGTTAAAACTATCAGGAAGTAAACGCAGTAAATTCACTTCCTGTCAGTTAGAACTATCAGGAAGCAAACACAGCACAAGCTGACATAAATGCTCTGAAACAGAATATCTCAAACTACTGATTGGTGAGTTTAAAAGTTCTTTCAAAATCATCTATTTGTTATAAAGTGTCATCTGAGCAAGAGTTACTATACTGGCACTCAGCTGGAGACCTGCATGTGATATAGAAGTGCCAGGATGGCACATATGGAAGTATAACCACTGTCATAGCTTGTGTAAGCATTCTGGGGAACAGCCTTTTATGCCCACGACCTGTATTCCAAGTGCCACCAGGGATACTTGTACCACAGGTTCATAAACTAGGCGCTACAGCAAATGAGCATTGCAGTGTATACCGTCTGATAATCCTCACCATTATTGGCAGAAAGTCCTGTGAGTCCTTTCCTCTATGTTTTGCTTAATACATTGACTGAAACAGGACCCAGAATGTCCGAACACTGCTACATTCACCTTCCCTTTGCGTGAGCGTGGTTGAGGGGAGGAAACCTGGTGGATATAGCTTAGGAAATTGATGTTAGGCATGTGTACAGGTGGAAGATCGATTCCAGAACCTGTACTTGTGTAGAAGCACCAGAGTATATTGCTAACACTGACACTGACCTGGTTCATGCCTTGAATTTGGGGCCAACTGTAAGGTTTAACAAACAACATGGAGTTCAGTATATATCCTGCTGTGGAACTTTTGGGATAGTTTATATATTTTACTCTTGCTTTTAATTATTTGAACTGTATATTCTATTATAATTTTCTATTCAGAGTCTGTGTGAGCTCAATTAAATTTAACCCTTTGAGTGCCAGGGGGTATGGACTGCAGTACTTTGCAATGCATTCCTTACCACTCTGGTACTCAAAGGGTTAAGACTAAAAGTACAGTTCCTTTTTATATGTGCAAATAAAAATGTAACTTTACCAGTCCAGTAGAGATGGTGGTTCAATTAGCTAGACCAGAGCTGTCCAATTTCAGTCCTCAAGGGCCACCAACAGGCCGGAATGTAAGGATTTCCCTGATTAAGCGCAGGGGAGTCAGTCACAATGAACGAGCCACTGATTATCTCACCTGTGCCTAATGAAGTCATTAAATCCTGGCCTGTTGGTGGCCCCTGAGGCCTGAACTTGGACAGCCCTGATCTAGACAGCTTACTTGATGGGGGTTAAATTGGATATATAACATACTGGATTGGTGTTTAATTGGCTTTATATCTTATTGGATCTATGTTTAATTAGGCAGCTTATTGGATAGGGAGTTAATCAGTTAGATAAGTTATTGAACAAGGGTATAATTTCTCAGCAACCTATTGGATGGGGGTATAATTATCTAGACAAGTTATTGGATGGAGGTTTATTTAGCTAGACAAATTATTGGATAGAAGTTTAATTATCAATAGAAGTTATTGGATGGGAGTTTATTTGGCTGGAAAACAAATTAGATGAGAGTGTAATTGATTGACAACTTATTGTATAAATGAGTAATTAGCTAGATAAGTTATTGGATGGAGTTTTATTTATCTAGACAAGTTATTCAATATGGGTTTAATTCGCTAGTTATGTTATAGGGTGGGAGTGTAATAATTAGCTAGACAACTTATTTGATGGAGGTGTAATTAGTTAGACATGTTATTGGGTGGGGGTGTAATTAGCTAGTCAACTTATTGGATGAAGGTTTAATTATTTAGGCCACTTATTGAAGGGGGACGTGACACGTAGACAGCTTATTGGAGAGGATTAGCTAGAAAACTAATTGGAGGGGGGATGTAATTAGACAATTCATTGGATGGGGATGTAATTAGACAAGTCATTGGACGGGGATGTAATTAGACAACTTGAACGGGGATGTAACTAGACAACTCATTGAATGGGGATGCAATTAGACAACCCATTGAACCCATTGGACTAAAGCCTCCTGTAGACAGCACAAACACTTATAGAATGTGAAAGGGCATATGCCAACATTTGTCTCATCTCTACATCATGGAGTGCAGGTCTGCAGCCGTGAGCTCAAGGGCAGCCTTCCAGGCCCTTTATTGGAAGCTGGTGGAGTAGTCTCTGAAACTCACTCTAAAACAGTTTTAATAAAAGGTTCCCAAATGAACTAAAAATACTCCAATTCTTTTTTGTTATCCTGTGTGGTTAGAAGCCAGAAAAGGTTACTAAAATGTATTGTCTTATTCTTTTACTGTTGAGGTCCTGGTAGAGTGGTACTGATCCAATTAGTCAAGATGCACTTAACAGCAATCAAAATTAGAACATCAATAAGTTTCATGGTTGAGCTAGACATCGTGGATGAAATGGCACAAGTCCCACCAATAGCAAGGGGGGGGGGTTCAGAGCTATCAAACTGTACTCTCCACACTTCCCCATGAAACTCAGAACTGCAGACCAGGAAACTTGAATATGTTGACAGCCCAACAGTAGGTGTTGGATGGTGTCCTGCGGTCTCTTACACTTGAGGCATTGCGAGGACTGTGTTAGTCCTAATTTGCATGCAGTGGCCATGGAGGTATAGGCTCTATGCAGACCGTGAAATTGCAGTTCTTGAAAGTATGAAGCTGATGTGCATCTAATCCTTCGGACTGAGCTTTGTAAGATAATATCCATGGTTACAGTAGGGGAGTTGGAAGCCCAGGCTCTGAGCCCTCCCATCTCTTGTGTGGTAGGAGGAATTTATAAAGAAGCCAGTATATTTAACAATTAATAAATGTATTCCTTCATACATAGTTTAGTTTGTTATCACGTTTTTAGAGCAATAACCAGTTTTAGGTTTTATTATGTTTTTTGAGGTTAGATCCATTCAATTTCCAGTTCACAGAGATTCTTCTCTTACATTTGTTTATCTCAATAACACAACACATTGCTCATACTGCTTATTAAGAGTTTGTATAGAAAAACGGGTCAGATAACATATTAACAGGGCTATAGTCACAGAAAAACACGTGTCCATCAAGTGCAGCATTGTGTCTTTGTTGAGTGGGTACAAAACCCTTTTTCCTGATTCCAAAAGGTAGTCGGATATCTCCCTGGATCTATATCATATCTGCATTGAAACCAACTGTCAGAATTCTCTATATTATTCTGAGATAGGAAGGTATCCAATACTATTTTGAAAAAGCAAAAAAGAAAGAATGTGGTGCCTATAGCATAACTCTGTGTATCAAATAGAAAGAAAGGACAACTGTGTCATATGGGTTCTTAATCAATGTTAGGTTACCATATGAAGAGGGTGAAACCTCAATCAGTGCAAGTGAAGGATGTTAGAGTGCCTTTAAAGTGGATCTATCACATATAGATATATAATGCTCATTAGATAGAGCATTTAGCGAAAAAGTTTAATATGTTAGTAATTTTTGAAAAACAAAACATTATTTAAGCAAAAATTCAAGTTTAAAAGGTGCCCATCAGCCTACTTCCTGCTTGCCACACAGATGCTGCTCCTGTCTCACTACCCAGCATCTTTCAACGATGGAGGATGTCCATCTCTAAGCTGGAGCGATCTCATTGGCTAGATATCGATCTCTGCCAATGAGATCGCTCCAGCTTAGAGAAGTAAGCCTCCGTCATTGGAGGATGCTGGGTAGTGGGTCGGGAGCTGCCTCTGTGCGGCAAGCAAGTACGTTTTGAACTTGAATTTTTGCATAACGGGTTTTTTTCAAAAATTACTACCATATTAAACTTTTTCACTAAATGCTCTAACTAATGAGCATTAGATATCTATATGTGATAGATCCACTTTAAACAGATAACACAGCATCCAGTGTTCTTCCATGTGTCAGTGGCTTCCTCGAGATTTGTGGGCCAAGGAACAACAATCCAGTATGGCTTCGATATCCCAAATAAATCAAATGTATTACTGCTCCAGTGAGCACATGAAATATGGAGTCAAACTTGACAATTTTAATAATAAAGTATTACACTCTAGGTATGAACTATGGCTTTTCATTCATTTCCATCAGTTTTTCACTGTATATCAAACTGTAATATTTGGGAACCCATATGTTGTAGCCTCAAATGGAGGAGGTTCGCTCAAACATCCCTCATGTTGTACATCGGTATCTGCAGGTATTGCTGGGGAACATAAATATGTCAATAATCTACATTTATATGGTCATATTGGCTGCCCCCTTTCTCTATTTTTTGTAATATTATGTTTAAAGGATTTACAGTATATACAGATAGACCTTTCTCAAGCAAAGAAATTCATAACCTTACTACCACTGTAAAAAAAATCCCTACCTTTAATTCAGTCAGAAATACCTTTCCTCAAGTCTTTATAATAATATCAAAGTATTTTACCAGGAAGGATACATTGTGATTGTCTCTCGTATTCAAGTATGTCCTGGGTGTATAGATAATATTACTCAATTTAATGGTACTCATATTATTTACCTCAGAAGGATGAAAATCTGAGTCAATGCTGCTGGTACCAGAACCTGTGACCTTGCGGTTTGAACACATTCTACACTTGGCGCCCCCTTGTATTTTGTGGTCATACATGCCTCTGCATCTGGAAGAAAAGCACAAGTATCACATTGCTTAGGTGTAGTACAGCTATTAAATATTTTTTACAAATGTTGGCTAAGAATACATGAATACATTTAAAAGTATACAAATGCTATGAATCTTATGTGGTCCTGTCCCTTTAATGATGTACTATAAATTGGAAATAATTGTACTGAGGTGCAAATAAAAGCAGCTAGTAAGGTGAAACTAAGTATAGGAGACTCAGGGCTGGAAGCACACCTCTAAGAGGGAACCTAGCTGCCAGGAGCCCCGCCCATGGTCACACCTCCACTCATCACATGACCACACTCAAGCTCCACCCATTGTTTCCTGGTACAGAAAATACCCTTTAGTCTATAATGTACAAAATCGTTCTTGCAAGTTGTCCAGCAAATTGGATATGAAATCCAAAAAACTGATGATGATTGAAGATAAAATTGTGCAGTTCTGAAACACAGAAAATCCCACAATAGCCCCTTGAGTGAAATGGGGTTTTTAACCTTTTGAATCCTAGAGATCTCCTCACTGCATTGTGGAGCAATGTGTTGGAGACCTCTATATTTCAAGGGATTAAAAGCTCTATGATGTTGCTGGTTTCACCATCTTTTGTTATTTCTACATCTGTGTGCTGGAATGAAACACTGTAACGAATATAAGAATATCTATACTAGTATTTATACTGACCAAATAAATATATACTATATTAGAAAATAAAGAAGATAGAAAGCACAAAAAGTCTCTTGCAAACTACCCCGAATGTGCCAATTCTATTTAACCAAGAACATAACGGAGTGCAAGAGACTACATAAAAGAGACTCGTTCAGTACTATAAATGTATGAGGAAAAAAGGGACTAAAAACTCAACTTTTATTGTATATATTAAAAATCAATAAAAACACCATTCCATGGAGAATCTGTATATGGTATTTTATTATCTCAAGAAAGGTATTAGCATCTATATGCGGAAACAAAGCATATATTATGGTTATTCTAAATGAAATTCGAAGAAAAGCCACCCTCGCTATTTCAATCAGTGACCAATCCCTGAAAGAGATATCAGTAACGGTTCTGTGTACCCTAAGTATATATCTCTTGTGTGTTGATGCACCTTACCTAACCACTATTAAAGCGGTCTGTTAATTTATAGAGGAAGATTGTATTCGCAAATACGGACTACAACTGTGTCATTATTTAACTTACTTTAAAAGTACATCACGTACCAATAGGTAAATTAACCCTATAGCTGCTGCTCTGCGACCGGTCTGCTGTAATTTCGTACAGATTAATTGCTACCGATTCACTGCTAGTTAGCGATAATATAGCCAGTCCACTAAACACGCATTATTGCGGATATATTATAAGAAATCCGCTATTAGTTAACAAAGCCTCAGCGCTTCAATTACTCCTCTACACATACCCTATTACAAAATTATTCAAATCAATCGCTGTAGAGCTGCCGCTAGTTAGCAGCCCATAGTAGTTATAGTTATTCAATATATCACACGCTCAATCTAGTTATATACTTCTTATATGTGTGAACCATAGATAAATTGATGTTGCTTTATTGTATGAGCGACTCCATTACTCATTGTTTATTCAGTACGTAATATGTAACGAATGTGAAGATGTTATTTATGTTAAATTCAACATTGTAACAACAGATAGTTTTCTATCAGTGTCTAGTTACACGAACAGCACACAGCCACTCACAAGTATCCAATGACTGATATGTTTAACATAAGATCTTACTACTCTAATTATTGTGCCAAGTGCACGCTAACTAATCTCCTCGTGGAGTAAGCCACATTCTAAAGTACCCTAACCAATAACTACTATACTGCTAGCTATGATTCCTATTGCGCCAAATGCACGCTAACTAATCTCCTCGTGGAGTAAGCCACATTCTACAAAACACTGATCTAATGCTATAATATCGTAACCCTTTCTCAAGCCACAACAGACACATCAAAATGACACACCGGGGCATTAAATAACAATGCCCCTAAATAGCCCAACGCGTTTCACCAGATCAACTGGTTTCATCAGGGGCTTATTATGCCAATGGATGCTGTGACACCCTGACACCCTTTTATATGTCTGTACACAGAATGGCTGCTGTGAGAGCCTGACACTCTTTTATATGTCTGTACACAGAATGGCTGCTGTGAGATCTGACATCCTTTTTATGTCTGTATACAGAATGGATGCTGTGAGACCTGACACCCTTTATATGGCTATACACGGAATGGCTGCTGTGACACCCTTTTATATGTCTGTTCACAGAATGACTGCTATGAGACATTGACTCCCTTTTATATGTCTGCACATAGAATGGCTGCTTTGAGAGCCTGACACACTTTTATATGTTTGTACACAGAATGGCTGCTGTGACACCATGACACCCTTTTATATGTCTGTACACAGAATGGCTGATGTGACACCCTGCCACCCTTTTATATGTCTGTACACAGAGTGGCTGCTGTGACACCCTGACAGTCTTTTATATGTCTGTACACAGAATGGCTGCTGTGAGAGCCTGACAGCCTTTTATATGTCTGTACACAGAATGGCTGCGGTGACACCCTGACACCCTTTTATATATCTGTACACACAATGGCTGCTGTGACACCCTGACACCCTTTTATATGTCTGTACACAGAATGGCTGCTGTGAGAGCCTGACACTCTTTTATATGTCTGTATACAATATGGCTGCTGTGACACCCTGACACCCTTTTATATGTCTGTACACAGAATGGCTGCTGTGACACCCTGACACCCTTTTATATGTCTGTAGACAGAATGGATGCTGTGAGATTTGACACCGTTTTATATGTCTGTACACAGAATGGCTGCTGTGACAACCTGACACCCTTTTATATGTCTGTACACAGAATGGCTGCTGTGAGACCTGACACCCTTTTTTATGTCTGTATACAGAATATCTGCTGTGAGACCTGACACCCTTTTTATGTCTGTACACAGAATGGCTGCTGTAACACCATGACACCCTTTTATATGTCTGTACACAGAATGGCTGCTGTGAGAGCCTGACAGCCATTTATATGTCTGTACAGAGAATGGCTGTGGTGACACCCTGACACCCTTTTATATATCGGTACACACAATGGCTGCTGTGACACCCTGACACCTTT
>CM074718.1:8102909-8119781 GCA_037306005.1 Rhinophrynus dorsalis | reverse complement strand
TCCCGGAACGTCCGGGACTGTCCCTTATTTCAGGGCTATGTCCCGCGTCCCGGGTCCCCTTCAACCGGGACAATGAAGTGTCCCGGAATGAAGGCAAGCCGCCCTGGATGTCAGCCTGCAAGCGGTGTGTCACATCATGGACGCCGCTCGCTGCGTCCATGATATGACACACCGCTTGCAGGCTGACATCCAGGGCGGCAATGCAGCTTACCTGGAGGCAAGCGCTCTAGTAATACAGAGCGCTGGGAGATGACATCACTCCCAGCGCTCTGCATTACTGGCCATACCGCGCGGGAGCTTCAGCTCTGTGCCGGAGGAGGCACAGAGCACATTCTACGCCGCTAGACCACCAGGGACTTAAGGTATGACGGCTAGGGTGACCACGTCCCGGAATGGCAGAAGGGAAATGTGGTCACCCTACTTACTGATAGTTCTAACTGACAGGAAGTGAATTTACTGTGTTTACTTCCTGATAGATCTAACTGACAGGAAGTGAATTTACTGTGTTTACTTCCTCATAGTTCTAACTGACAGGAAGTGAACTTACTGTGTTTACTTACTGATAGTTCTAACTGACAGGAAGTGAATTTACTGTGTTTACTTCCTGATAGATCTGACAGGAAGTTAATTTACTGTGTTTACTTCCTGATAGTTTTAACTGACAGGAAGTGAATTTACTGTGTTTAGAATTTACTGTGTTTACTTCCTGATAGTTCTGACAGGAAGTAAATTTACTGTGTTTACTTCCTGATAGTTCTGACAGGAAGTGAATTTACTGTGTGTTTACGTCCTGATAGTTCTAACTGACAGGAAGTGAATTTACTGTGTTTACTTCCTGATAGATCTAACTGACAGGAAGTGAATTTACTGTGTTTACTTCCTGATAGATCTAACTGACAGGAAGTGAATTTACTGTGTTTACTTCCTGATAGTTCTAACTGACAGGAAGTGACTCAGCAGTTTCTATCACATTCTAAGGAGAACTGTATATCACTGACTTTTCTGACTTTCCTCTCCATTAGAATCTAACAGGAAAAATTAATTAGAATTTGACCACTAGAGGGCACTGCTAATGTAAAAAAAAATGGGTTTAAATTGTAATAACTCTGGAAATATGAAAGTCTTGGCAGTGGGAGTATCCTTATTTTACTCAGTAGGAAAATCCCTACAATATATATTTTTTTCATAAAAAAACGTTTACTGCTCCTTTAAGAATTATACTAGATTGCGATTAACTCCTTGAGTGATGGAGAACTAAGACAACAAAATGCTTCTTTTTGTTCTTTTTAAATTTACAGGTCATCTTCACTTAGGAGAGCCATCCGTTTTTCAACCCTTTCAGTACCTGCGAGGTGCACAACTCATTGCAAAGCAATGTGTTGCACACCCCTCTGGCACTGAAAGGGTTAAATGAAACCCAGTATATTACAGGGCCTTTACCTTGGACAAACAAACAAACAAAAGAGGGTGCGCCTCATAGAGTAGTATATCCAGATCAACAACATAGAGAATCTTCTAACAGACCCTTATTACAGGGGACTCACGTTTAAAATGTGTCTGTCACTCACTTGTGTGTAACACAGACGGTTTAATCTTGTGGAGGAGATTATTACGCACACTTCCACTCGGGCCCTTTTCTTTCAGTGCACTTCAGCTGCTCTCCAATAATCCACAACGTTCCCCCTCACGGGTACAATGATGGACCAAGAAATAAAAAAAGAAATGACTGTGCCAGTAGATGCTCTACCAGAATAGCAGTCGGGTACATAGGGTTGCCACCCAGCCGATATTTTACCGGCAGGCCGGTAAAAATTGGCTTCTGTCCAATGTTAAGTCTATGGAGGGAATGCCATGGCCGGTATTTTTTTGAAGAAAAGGTGGCAACCCTACGGGTACATGAATTTGAACAGGAAGATATTAATACTCACAGTATCCGCATCAGCGGTGCACTTCCCCCACCGGTAATTTCAGAAAGCTTGTAGGGATAAAAGATTGTCCCTGCTCAAACAACCGGGTCATTCTCCAGCAGGTATTTGAGCAGCATATATGCATGATCCAACAAATTAAGAAATATCAAAAAACACATTTATTTTAAAAAAAAATTTATGAAAAGGACAATTATATGTCACTCAATATTAAAATAAACAAATGTACATTCTATGGTATCCTTTTGAAATGTCGCATGCTTAAAGGGATAGTATTACTTCATTTTATTCTTATTTTATTTTGCAGGCATTAAAAAACCATGAAGAACGATATAAGTCTCATCTCTCAAACCTTTATGGTTTGAGAGATATTCACAAGCAAAGTTTCCCCTCCCGCCCCTTTTACCTAGTGTAAACCATTTCTTCTCAGATCTGGAACACAGTCCATAGACCAGACAGATAACAGAAGGGGACAATCTTCTTCATATGAGAACAATGAAGGACCTGCCCCCCTTGACAAGTTTTTCAGGTTTTTCCCTTATCTTAATTGAAGATTGTCCCTCTCTGCAGTCTACCTGGGCACCTCCCTTCTGATCTGGCTGAGCAGAGTTACATCAGTAAAAGGGGCAGGAGGGGGATACTTTATCATTGAATTACTCTTGAACTACAACCCTGACAGAATTGAAATAACACTCTCCAAAGTCCAAATACTATGATGATTAATTAGAGCTGCTTTTATTATGAAACATTACTATCCCTTTAAGAGAGTGCGACCTTTAACTAATTCACCACGTCGCCATGATCAAAATGGCGACATGACAATCTTGCACTGCATGACAGTGCGAGATTGTCATGTTGCCTACTAAATGGTTGCATACATTTTAACCAATTACTTATAGTATATGTAAAGGAAAAGTATTATCTGCAGCACACGGAGCTCCAGCTAAAAGTGTCTCTTTCTTATAATGTAGTAGCAGCTGGAGCGCATCCGTGTGCTGCAGATAATACTTTTCCTTTGATCGTGCTCCTTGTCATGATGAATGGGATCCCCTCAATCTGCTGTTAATTAACAAAGTAGAGACCTGAGGACAGATGAGTTACATGAGGACACAGGTCGCTGCTTTGTCAATTAACAGCAGATTGAGGGGATCCCATTCATCATGACAAGGAGCACGATCAAAGGAAAAGTATTATCTGCAGCACACAGAGGCACTCCAACTGCTACTACATTTTAATAAGAGACACTTTTAGCTGGAGCGCCTCCATGTGCTGCAGATAATACTTTTCCTTTGATTGTGCAAATACATACACTATTAGTAACTGGTTAAAATGTATGTGACCATTAAGTAGGCGACATGACAATCTTGTGCTGTCATGCAGTGCAAGATTTTCATGTCGCCATTCTGATCATGGCGACGTGCTTAATTAGTTAAAAGGTTGCACACTCTTAAGCGTGCAACATTTCAAAAGTGAACCCCTTCTACACTGGGATTCACAATGCGTTTCATTGCAGTACATATAAGCCACTTTATGAAGTATACATTTTCATGTCATCCGCGGATACTGTGAGTATTAATATCTTGCTGTTCAAATTCATGTACCCGAGCGCTATTCTGGTAGGGCATCTACTGGTACATTGTTTTCTTTTTGTATTTACCTTCGACTCTCCCTGCTGGGAGATTATTACATATTATTATTACAGCTCAAATTTTCGGAAAAGATCAGTTTAACACTTTCAATGTCAAAGGGGCACACAACGCATTGCTCAGCATTCTCCTGAATTATTAACTTTTACTGTTTGTACAATTGTCACTGTATACCCAAATATCACAGGAATATCAACACTTTATTCACTTTAAAGGGATAGTAATACTTAAAATGTAAAAAAAAAATGTTGTGGGGTTTATTCCCCTGAGTAAAACAAGGGAATTCCCACTGCTGAAAGGTGTTTTATTCAAAAGTTATTACAACTCAAAGTTGAATTTTTTAGTGGCAATATCACAGTGGCCTGAAATTGTACAGTGTCGCTGTTGCTACACGATTCTATGGAGATTCATGGGGCTGGGACCAGAGCTGTCCATAGGATGGTGTAGCAACAGCGCCACTGTACAATTTCAGGTCACTGTGATATTGCACCTAAAAAATCAACTATGAGCTGTAAAAACTTTTGAATAAAACACCTTTCAGCAGTGAGAGTGCCCTTGTTTTACTCAGGAGGATAAACCCTACAACATAAGGTACCCCTTATGACCTATCTGTATATGAAATTTGGTATCAGTCCTTTCTGAATATTTTGCTGTAGATCTGATTTAAAAAATTCCCTGTGATAATACTACTTTTGCACATCACTTGTTATAAAAAAAAAAAATTACGTAATGGATGTGTAAAAAGAATGTGTAAGTTCTGGTAACGTAACCTAGAATGCAGAATATCAGCTAAATTTTTCATTCTCTTTCAAAGGGCTTTATAGAGGGGTGAGAAATGCATTCCAAAGCAATTCGTTGAGTAGACCTCTGACATTCAAGAGATTAAAAATAGCATTTAAGGTGATAGTTCTGTATGAGATTTTCCTTTCATTTACAGAATATAATTTTAACCCCTTAACGACCCTTGACGGTCATAGTACGTCATGGATAGATGTGAGTTAATGACCCATGATGTACTATGACCGTCATCGAATTCCAGGCTCCCCCTGCGGCTGCACGCCTATCGGGGAGTTCGGAACCGGAAACAGCAAAAAAAAAAAAAAAAAAATGCTCCGTGGTCCTTAAGTGACCGCAATGCGCTGATCGGCCGGTCATTAAGGGGTTAAAGAGTAATTAATACAAATCACTTTCTTTAAAACACTTCAGTTCACAACTAAACTTTATTTTAAATTCCGGTAACATCATCTCCTTCATTCAGATTCAGCAAACTGTAGTTGTTTAAAGGGATAGTAACACTTCGTTTTAACTTTATTTTATTTTGTAGGCATTAAAAAAACATGAAGAACGATATAAGTCTTATCTCTCAAACCTTTATGGTTTGAGAGATATTCACAAGCAAAGTTTCCCCTCCCGCCCCTTTTACCTAGTGTAAGCAATCTCTTCTCAGATGTGGAATGCAGTCCATAGACCAGACAGATAACAGCAGGGGACAATCTTCTTCCTATGAGAACAATGAAAGCCCTGCCCCTTTTACCTAGTGTAAGCCATCTCTTCTCAGATATGGAATCCAGTCCATAGACCAGACAGATAACAGAAGGGGACAATCTTCTTCCTATGAGAACAATGAAAGCCCTGCCCCCCTTTTACCTAGTGTAAGACATCTCTTCTCAGATATGGAATGTAGTCCATAGACTGGACAGATAACAGAAGGGGACAATCTTCTTCCTATGAGAACAATGAAAGCCCCGCCCCTTTTACCTAGTGTAAGCCATCTCTTCTCAGATGTGGAATTCAGTCCATAGACCAGACAGATAACAGAAGGGGACAATCTTCTTCTTATGAGAACAATGAAAGCCCTGCCCCCCTTTTACCTAGTGTAAGCCATCTCTTCTCAGATGTGGAATGCAGTCCATAGACCAGACAGAGAACAGCAGGGGACAATCTTCTTCCTATGAGAACAATGAAAGCCCTGCCCCCCCTTTTACCTAGTGTAAGCCATCTCTTCTCAGATGTGGAATCCAGTCCATAGACCAGACAGATAACAGAAGGGGACAATCTTCTTCCTATGAGAACAATGAAAGCCCTGCCCCCCTTTTACCTAGTGTAAGCCATCTCTTCTCAGATGTGGAATCCAGTCCATAGACCAGACAGATAACAGCAGGGGACAATCTTCTTCCTATGAGAACAATGAAAGCCCTGCCCCCCTTTTACCTAGTGTAAGCCATCTCTTCTCAGATGTGGAATGCAGTCCATAGACCAGACAGATAACAGCAGGGGACAATCTTCTTCCTATGATAACAATGAAAGCCCCGCCCCTTTTACCTAGTGTAAGCCATCTCTTCTCAGATGTGGAATCCAGTCCATAGACCAGACAGATAACAGCAGGGGACAATCTTCTTCCTATGAGAACAATGACAGCCCTGCCCCCCTTTTACCTAGTGTAAGCCATCTCTTCTCAGATGTGGAATCCATTCCATAGACCAGACAGATAACAGAAGGGGACAATCTTCTTCCTATGAGAACAATGAAAGCCCCGCCCCTTTTACCTAGTGTAAGCCATCTCTTCTCAGATGTGGAATCCAGTCCATAGACCAGACAGATAACAGCAGGGGACAATCTTCTTCCTATGAGAACAATGAAAGCCCTGCCCCTTTTACCTAGTGTAAGACATCTCTTCTCAGATGTGGAATCCAGTCCATAGACCAGACAGATAACAGAAGGGGACAATCTTCTTCCTATGAGAACAATGAAAGTCCTGCCCCCCTTTTACCTAGTGTAAGCCATCTCTTCTCAGATGTGGAATCCAGTCCATAGATCAGACAGATAACAGAAGGGGACAATTTTCTTTGTATGAAAACAATGAAAGCCCTTCCCCCCTTGACAAGTTTTTCAGCTTTTTCCCTTATCTTAATTGAAGATTGTCCCTCTCTGCAGTCTACCTGGGCACCTCCCTTCTGATCTGGTTGAACAGGGGGGGTAGATACTTTGTTTGTGAATATCTCTTAAACCATAAAGGTTTCAGAGATAAGACTTATATCGTTCTTCATGTTTTTTTAATGCCTACAAAATAAAATAAAGTTAAAATGAAGTATTACTATCCCTTTAAGCAGACGTTGTTCTCGGCACTCTGGTTGTTATGGTAACAATTCATGGTGTTCACATCGAGAGAGATATTTCCCTCGTTTGTAAAGGAATTGCAACAAACATTAGTGTTGAGAGCTTGGTGAGATCGTCCAGATGAGGAAAGTATCTCCCTTGATCAGAGTTTTGAGTAGTGTTACCCTGTCTAACGAAGCTCCATGGACAGTGTTAGGAGGAATTTATAGTTTTCTTGTTCATGGAAGATTTTTTTTATACAGTTTGATTGGTATTAGCTCTAAAATCAGTTACAAAAAAGAAATTATGAGGGATGACTATACATAAATATTGAAGTGTGCTATAATGGAGATGCTTTTCAGTACTAACTTCTAATTTATATGCTTTTCCAGGGTAAAGACATGTCTGATTACTGTATCCGACTGTACAAGGACTCAGACTATGCAGCGTGCAGGGATATTTTTGCTCGTGGGATCACTGAGCACATCAATGTGGCCTTCAATCATGCTCTAGAACTCCCACATGTTTGGCTGTCTATGTTGAGTGTCTTTCTTCTTCTTCTCTTGACCACTGGATCTATTATTATCTCCAGCTTGGCTGTGATCTTGGCATTAGTTTGTCTCTGGCTGGGGACCAGAAAGATATACACTTCTTACGTCCAATACTGCCTCGCAGATGACATGGTGGATATAAAGAAATACTACCTGCAGAGGGACGGGTACTGCTACTGGGTGGCTGAGTCTGCTGGGGAGGTTGTGGGCATGGTGGCAGCTGTACCTTCACATCACCCTGGTGCAGACACACATGTGGAACTCAAGAGAATGTCATTAGCCAAAAGCCACAGGGGCAAAGGGATTGCTAAAGCCTTGTGTAGGACGCTCATTGACTTTGCTCGGGAACGTGGGTGTGAAGCAGTGATTTTAGAGACCTCGTTGGCTCAGACAGATGCCCAGAAGTTGTATGAGAGGATGGGATTCAGGGGGACACATACATATTGTGCACCAGGCCTTACCGCAAAGTTCCTTGACTTCAGGATTTTGTGCTATCGATATGAAATCCCAACAGGCAGATGACATTGTACATCCATACCCTCCTTTAATAAAGTTATACGTTCTCTTTTCATGTCTGACATTACCTTATGTATTTAAGCAACGTTCACTTGGGTGACTTAGCTGTGCTGTGTTTTAGGGCAGTCAAGGACTCCAGCATTTAAATCACAGCAAAGCATAATAGGTGCTCCAGATGAGTATATCTGTGTAAAGACATGTTAATTGTATCACTGTATTCCAATGCTCTGGTTTCTAGCGGTCCTCTGTCCCAGAGGAGGGACACGATAGGGTCTGATAGTGACCGCTCTGGTCTTGGAGCAGTCAGTTTCAGACCTTGATGGTTCTCAAAGCTCTCCAACACCTTGCCCCAGTTATGCCCATAGTATTTTATTTACACAAACTGATTTATAATCACATATACTGACATTTAAACAAACATTAATGTGAGTTTTCTTGCTGTAGAGCAATGTGATACACTTATATACACATCACACAGTCTGATCTCCTACACACAGGGACACCAGGGTGATACACTTCTATACACACCACGCAGTCTGATCTCCTAAACACAGGGACACCAGGGTGATACACTTATATACACACCACACAGTCTGATCTCCTAAACACAGGGACACCAGGGTGATACACTTCTATACACACCACACAGTCTGATCTCCTAAACACAGGGACACCAGGGTGATACACTTATATACACACCACACAGTCTGATCTCCTAAACACAGGGACACCAGGGTGATACACTTCTATACACACCACACAGTCTGATCTCCTAAACACAAGGACACCAGGGTGATACACTTATATACACATCACACAGTCTGATCTCCTAAACACAGGGACACCAGGGTGATACACTTCTATACACACCACACAGTCTGATCTCCTACACACAGGGACACCAGGGTGATACACTTATATACACACCACACAGTCTGATCTCCTAAACAGAGGGACACCAGGGTGATACACTTATATACACACCACACAGTCTGATCTCCTAAACACAGGGACACCAGGGTAATACACTTATATACACACCACACAGTCTGATCTCCTACACACAGGGACACCAGGGTGATATACTTATATACACACCACACAGTCTGATCTCCTAAACACAGGGACACCAGGGTGATACACTTATATACATACACACCACACAGTCTGATCTCCTACACACAGGGACACCAGGGTGATACACTTCTATACACACCACACAGTCTGATCTCCTACACACAGGGACACCAGGGTGATACACTAATATACACACCACACAGTCTGATCTCCTAAACACAGAGACACCAGGGTGATGCACTTATATACACACCACACAGTCTGGTCTCCTAAACACAGGGACACCAGGGTGATACACTTATATACACACCACACAGTCTGATCTCCTAAACACAGAGACACCAGGGTGATACACTTATATACACACCACACAGTCTGATCTCCTAAACACAGGGACACCAGGGTGATACACTTATATACACACCACACAGTCTGATCTCCTAAACACAGGGACACCAGGGTGATACACTTATATACACACCACACAGTCTGATCTCCTAAACACAGGGACACTAGAGTGATACACTAATATACACACCACACAGTCTGATCTCCTAAACACAGGGACACCAGGGTGATACACTTATATACATACCACACAGTCTGATCTCCTAAACACAGGGACACCAGGGTGATACACTTATATACACACACACCACACAGTCTGATCTCCTAAACACAGGGACATTAGGGTGATACACTTATATACCCACCACACAGTCTGATCTCCTACACACAGGGACACCAGGGTGATACACTTCTATACACACCACACAGTCTGATCTCCTAAACACAGGGACACTAGGGTGATACACTTATATACCCACCACACAGTCTGATCTCCTACACACAGGGACACCAGGGTGATACACTTATATACACACCACACAGTCTGATCTCCTACACACAGGGACACCAGGGTGATACACTTCTATACACACCACACAGTCTGATCTCCTACACACAGGGACACCAGGGTGATACACTAATATACACACCACACAGTCTGATCTCCTAAACACAGGGACACCAGGGTGATACACTTATATACATACCACACAGTCTGATCTCCTAAACACAGGGACACCAGGGTGATACACTTATATACACACACACCACACAGTCTGATCTCCTAAACACAGGGACATTAGGGTGATACACTTATATACCCACCACACAGTCTGATCTCCTACACACAGGGACACCAGGGTGATACACTTCTATACACACCACACAGTCTGATCTCCTAAACACAGGGACACTAGGGTGATACACTTATATACCCATCACACAATCTGATCTCCTAAACACAGGGACACCAGGGTGATACACTTATATACACACCACACAGTCTGATCTCCTAAACACAGGGACACCGGGGTGATACACTTCTATACACACCACACAGTCTGATCTCCTAAACACAGGGACACCAGGGTGATACACTTCTATACACACCACACAGTTTGATCTCCTAAACACAGGGACACCAGGGTGATACACTTCTATACACACACCACACAGTCTGATCTCCTAAACACAGGGACACAAGGGTGATACACTTATATACACACCACACAGTCTGATCTCCTAAACACAGGGACACCAGGGTGATACACTTCTATACACACCACACAGTCTGATCTCCTACACACAGGGACACCAGGGTGATACACTAATATACACACCACACAGTCTGATCTCCTAAACACAGGGACACCAGGGTGATACACTTATATACACACACACCACACAGTCTGATCTCCTAAACACAGGGACATTAGGGTGATACACTTATATACCCACCACACAGTCTGATCTCCTACACACAGGGACACCAGGGTGATACACTTCTATACACACCACACAGTCTGATCTCCTATACACAGGGACACTAGGGTGATACACTTATATACACATACCACACAGTCTGATCTCCTAAACACAGGGACACCAGGGTGATACACTTCTATACACACCACACAGTCTGATCTCCTAAACACAGGGACACCAGGGTGATACACTTCTATACACACACCACACAGTCTGATCTCCTAAACACAGGGACACAAGGGTGATACACTTATATACACACCACACAGTCTGATCTCCTAAACACAGGGACACCAGGGTGATACACTTATATACACACCACACAGTCTGATCTCCTACACACAGGGACACCAGGGTGATACACTTATATACACACCACACAGCCTGATCTCCTACACACAGGGACACCAGGGTGATACACTTATATACACACCTCACAGTCTGATCTCCTAAACACAGGGACACCAGGGTGATACACTTATATTCATACCACACAGTCTGATTTCCTAAACACAGGGACACCAGGGTGATACACTTATATACACACCACACAGTCTGATCTCCTAAACACAGGGACACCAGGGTGATACACTTATATACACACCACACAGTCTGATCTCCTAAACACAGGGACACCAGGGTGATACACTTATATTCATACCACACAGTCTGATTTCCTAAACACAGGGACACCAGGGTGATACACTTATTTACACACCACGCAGTCTGATCTCCTAAACACAGGGACACCAGGGTGATACACCTCTATACACACCACACAGTCTGATCTCCTACATACAGGGACACCAGGGTGATACACTTCTATACACATCACACAGTCTGATCTCCTAAACACAGGGACACCAGGGTGATACACTTATATACACACCACACAATCTGATCTCCTAAACACAGGGACACCAGGGTGATACACTTCTATACACACCACACAGTCTGATCTCCTAAACACAGGGACACCAGGGTGATACACTTATATACACACCACACAGTCTGATCTCCTAAACACAGGAACACCAGGATGATACACTTATATACACACAGCACACAGTCTGATCTCCTAAACACAGGGACACCAGGGTGATATACTTATATACACATCATACAGTCTGATATCCTAAACACAGGTACACCAGGGTGATACACTTATATACACACCACACAGTCTGATCTCCTAAACACAGGGACACCAGGATGATACACTTATATACACACCACACAGTCTGATCTCCTAAACACAGGGACACCAGGATGATACACTTATATACACACAGCACACAGTCTGATCTCCTAAACACAGGGACACCAGGGTGATACACTTATATACACACCACACAGTCTGATCTCCTAAACACAGGTACACCAGGATGATACACTTATATACACACCACACAGTCTGATCTCCTAAACACAGGGACACCAGGGTGATACACTTATATACACACCACACAGTCTGATCTCCTAAACACAGGGACACAAGGGTGATACACTTCTATACACACCACACAGTCTGATCTCCTAAACACAGGGACACCAGCGTGATACACTCCTATCCACACCACACAGTCTGATCTCCTAAACACAGGGACACCAGGGTGATACACTTATATACACACCACACAGTCTGATCTCCTAAACACAGGGACACCAGTGTGATACACTCCTATCCACACCACACAGTCTGATCTCCTAAACACAGGGACACCAGGGTGATACACTTATATACACACCACACAGTCTGATCTCCTAAACAGAGGGACACCAGGGTGATACACTTATATACACACCACACAGTCTGATCTCCTAAACACAGGGACACCAGGGTAATACACTTATATACACACCACACAGTCTGATCTCCTACACACAGGGACACCAGGGTGATATACTTATATACACACCACACAGTCTGATCTCCTAAACACAGGGACACCAGGGTGATACACTTATATACATACACACCACACAGTCTGATCTCCTACACACAGGGACACCAGGGTGATACACTTCTATACACACCACACAGTCTGATCTCCTACACACAGGGACACCAGGGTGATACACTAATATACACACCACACAGTCTGATCTCCTAAACACAGAGACACCAGGGTGATGCACTTATATACACACCACACAGTCTGGTCTCCTAAACACAGGGACACCAGGGTGATACACTTATATACACACCACACAGTCTGATCTCCTAAACACAGAGACACCAGGGTGATACACTTATATACACACCACACAGTCTGATCTCCTAAACACAGGGACACCAGGGTGATACACTTATATACACACCACACAGTCTGATCTCCTAAACACAGGGACACCAGGGTGATACACTTATATACACACCACACAGTCTGATCTCCTAAACACAGGGACACTAGAGTGATACACTAATATACACACCACACAGTCTGATCTCCTAAACACAGGGACACCAGGGTGATACACTTATATACATACCACACAGTCTGATCTCCTAAACACAGGGACACCAGGGTGATACACTTATATACACACACACCACACAGTCTGATCTCCTAAACACAGGGACATTAGGGTGATACACTTATATACCCACCACACAGTCTGATCTCCTACACACAGGGACACCAGGGTGATACACTTCTATACACACCACACAGTCTGATCTCCTAAACACAGGGACACTAGGGTGATACACTTATATACCCACCACACAGTCTGATCTCCTACACACAGGGACACCAGGGTGATACACTTATATACACACCACACAGTCTGATCTCCTACACACAGGGACACCAGGGTGATACACTTCTATACACACCACACAGTCTGATCTCCTACACACAGGGACACCAGGGTGATACACTAATATACACACCACACAGTCTGATCTCCTAAACACAGGGACACCAGGGTGATACACTTATATACATACCACACAGTCTGATCTCCTAAACACAGGGACACCAGGGTGATACACTTATATACACACACACCACACAGTCTGATCTCCTAAACACAGGGACATTAGGGTGATACACTTATATACCCACCACACAGTCTGATCTCCTACACACAGGGACACCAGGGTGATACACTTCTATACACACCACACAGTCTGATCTCCTAAACACAGGGACACTAGGGTGATACACTTATATACCCATCACACAATCTGATCTCCTAAACACAGGGACACCAGGGTGATACACTTATATACACACCACACAGTCTGATCTCCTAAACACAGGGACACCGGGGTGATACACTTCTATACACACCACACAGTCTGATCTCCTAAACACAGGGACACCAGGGTGATACACTTCTATACACACCACACAGTTTGATCTCCTAAACACAGGGACACCAGGGTGATACACTTCTATACACACACCACACAGTCTGATCTCCTAAACACAGGGACACAAGGGTGATACACTTATATACACACCACACAGTCTGATCTCCTAAACACAGGGACACCAGGGTGATACACTTCTATACACACCACACAGTCTGATCTCCTACACACAGGGACACCAGGGTGATACACTAATATACACACCACACAGTCTGATCTCCTAAACACAGGGACACCAGGGTGATACACTTATATACACACACACCACACAGTCTGATCTCCTAAACACAGGGACATTAGGGTGATACACTTATATACCCACCACACAGTCTGATCTCCTACACACAGGGACACCAGGGTGATACACTTCTATACACACCACACAGTCTGATCTCCTATACACAGGGACACTAGGGTGATACACTTATATACACATACCACACAGTCTGATCTCCTAAACACAGGGACACCAGGGTGATACACTTCTATACACACCACACAGTCTGATCTCCTAAACACAGGGACACCAGGGTGATACACTTCTATACACACACCACACAGTCTGATCTCCTAAACACAGGGACACAAGGGTGATACACTTATATACACACCACACAGTCTGATCTCCTAAACACAGGGACACCAGGGTGATACACTTATATACACACCACACAGTCTGATCTCCTACACACAGGGACACCAGGGTGATACACTTATATACACACCACACAGCCTGATCTCCTACACACAGGGACACCAGGGTGATACACTTATATACACACCTCACAGTCTGATCTCCTAAACACAGGGACACCAGGGTGATACACTTATATTCATACCACACAGTCTGATTTCCTAAACACAGGGACACCAGGGTGATACACTTATATACACACCACACAGTCTGATCTCCTAAACACAGGGACACCAGGGTGATACACTTATATACACACCACACAGTCTGATCTCCTAAACACAGGGACACCAGGGTGATACACTTATATTCATACCACACAGTCTGATTTCCTAAACACAGGGACACCAGGGTGATACACTTATTTACACACCACGCAGTCTGATCTCCTAAACACAGGGACACCAGGGTGATACACCTCTATACACACCACACAGTCTGATCTCCTACACACAGGGACACCAGGGTGATACACTTCTATACACATCACACAGTCTGATCTCCTAAACACAGGGACACCAGGGTGATACACTTATATACACACCACACAATCTGATCTCCTAAACACAGGGACACCAGGGTGATACACTTCTATACACACCACACAGTCTGATCTCCTAAACACAGGGACACCAGGGTGATACACTTATATACACACCACACAGTCTGATCTCCTAAACACAGGAACACCAGGATGATACACTTATATACACACAGCACACAGTCTGATCTCCTAAACACAGGGACACCAGGGTGATATACTTATATACACATCATACAGTCTGATATCCTAAACACAGGTACACCAGGGTGATACACTTATATACACACCACACAGTCTGATCTCCTAAACACAGGGACACCAGGATGATACACTTATATACACACCACACAGTCTGATCTCCTAAACACAGGGACACCAGGATGATACACTTATATACACACAGCACACAGTCTGATCTCCTAAACACAGGGACACCAGGGTGATACACTTATATACACACCACACAGTCTGATCTCCTAAACACAGGTACACCAGGATGATACACTTATATACACACCACACAGTCTGATCTCCTAAACACAGGGACACCAGGGTGATACACTTATATACACACCACACAGTCTGATCTCCTAAACACAGGGACACAAGGGTGATACACTTCTATACACACCACACAGTCTGATCTCCTAAACACAGGGACACCAGCGTGATACACTCCTATCCACACCACACAGTCTGATCTCCTAAACACAGGGACACCAGGGTGATACACTTATATACACACCACACAGTCTGATCTCCTAAACACAGGGACACCAGTGTGATACACTCCTATCCACACCACACAGTCTGATCTCCTAAACACAGGGACACCAGGGTGATACACTTATATACACACCACACAGTCTGATCTCCTAAACACAGGTACACCAGGGTGATACACTTCTATACACACCACACAGTCTGATCTCCTAAACACAGGAACACCAGGGCGATACACTTATATACACACCACACAGTCTGATCTCCTAAACACAGGAACACCAGGGCGATATACTTCTATACACACCACATAGTCTGATCTCCTAAACACAGGTACACCAGGGTGATACACTTCTATACACACCACACAGTCTGATCTCCTAAACACAGGAACACCAGGGCGATACACTTATATACACACCACACAGTCTGATCTCCTAAACACAGGAACACCAGGGCGATACACCTCTATATACACCAAACAGTCTGATCTCCTAAACACAGGGACACCAGGGTGATACACTTATATACACACCACACAGTCTGATCTCCTAAACACAGGTACACCAGGGTGATACACTTATATACACACACCACACAGTCTGATCTCCTAAACACAGGGACACCAGGGTGATACACTTATATAGACACCACACAGTCTGATCTCCTAAACACAGGGACACCAGGGTGATACACTTATATACACACCACACAGTCTGATCTCCTAAACACAGGGACACCAGGGTGATACACTTCTACACACACCACACAGTCTGATCTCCTAAACACAGGGACACCAGGGTGATACACTTATATAGACACCACACAGTCTGATCTCCTAAACACAGGGACACCAGGGTGATACACTTCTACACACACCACACA
>CM074718.1:8035409-8097909 GCA_037306005.1 Rhinophrynus dorsalis | reverse complement strand
AGGGCTGTGTGGAAGACAGTTGGTTCCGGGAGGTTGAGAGTTGTGGAGCAGAAGCACAACACTGTTGGTATTTCGGTGTGTAATCCCTTTGGTGTCCTGTCTGAATTGGAAAGTGAGATTTCAGAAGATAAAAGCACAGATACTCAGGTACGGGATGTTGTGAGTCCCAAAGGAGAGAATTGTAACAAGCAGTCAGGAGCAGAAAATGGACTTAAAAAGAAGAGAAAGCAACTCCTTGTTGGTGACTCGATTGTTAGAGGTGTTGCTTTAGGGCAGAATGAGGATGGACTGAAGGAGGTGAGATGTCTTCCTGGTGCTACTGCAAGCAGGGATAAAAGACGCATCTCAAATATTGTCAAGGCTGCAACAAAGGAGACTGAAGTTGATCTGATCATTCATCTCGGTACAAACGATTTGTCCCAGAAAAGTGTTGAAGAGGTGAAAATGGAATTTCAAAGTCTCAGCCTGGAGCTGAGCAGAATGACAGACTCTATCACTTTTTCAGAGATTTTGCCAGTCCGCTCTGAAAATAGTAAGAGACTTCGTATCCTGGAGTTCAATGGTTGGCTAAGACAGTGGTGTAAAGAAGAAGGTTTTGGATTTGTCAGTCACAGTGTTAGAAGGTGGAGTTGTAAAGAAATGTTCAAGAGAGATGGTCTGCACCCGTCACACAGAGGAACTGAGGTACTTGGAGAAGAGTTCAGGTGTTTCTTGGAGAGGCATTTAAACTAGATGGAGGGGGCAGGAATTTCATTGAGAAGATTGATTTCTGTCCCCGAACAGTTTTGGTGAACCAGGGTTCTGAGTTTGTTAGTGTGATAGATACAGATGTTGGTGCACAGGAAGTTGCTGGTGCTTTACATACAGATGTTGGTGAGGTAGATGATGGTGCGGTAGATAGAGTTGTTGTTGGTGATAAATGTAATGTTCTTTGTGTAATGTGTACTAATGCTCGCAGCTTAGGCAACAAGCTCAGCGAGCTAATATCAATAGTTTGTAGAGATGACTTGGACTTGATTGTAATAACAGAGACATGGTTCAGGGACTGTAATGACTGGGAAATAGCCATTCCGGGATACACGTTGTATAGGAAAGATAGGGCTGAGAGAAGAGGGGGTGGGGTAGCCATTTATGTTAAAGATAGCATAAAATCCACAGCGATCCAGAATTCATGTAAAGAGTTGGAGACTCTCTGGATCTGTCTGCAGAATAAAAAGGGATCAGTTACAAGAATAGGTGCAGTCTACAGGCCTCCGGGGCAATCTGAAGAGCAAGACAACATGCTAGTGGACGAGATTACCCAAATGGCAGTAAAGGGAGATATAGTAGTTATGGGAGACTTCAACATGCCTGATGTTGATTGGAATATCCCTTGTGCGTCCACATGTAGAAGTAGGAGCATCGTAGAAGCCCTGACGGGGATGTCCCTAAAACAGCTGGTGAAGGCGCCAACTAGAGGGGACAATATCCTAGACTTAGTATTCACAAATGGAGACCTGGTATCTGAGGTGAAGGTGGGAGAAAATCTAGGTTCCAGTGACCACCAATGTTTGTGGTTCGGAATCCAGACTGACTACGAGAAATCCCATTCTGCAACCAAAGTATTGGACTTTAGGAAGACGAAGTTTGAGGATATGGGAGAATATGTAAAGAAAGAATTAAAAGGGTGGGATAAAACACCGAGAGTGAGTACTCAGTGGAAGACACTCAAAGAAGTCCTCTTAAAGGCAACAAGATTACATGTTAGACAAATTAGCAAGAGGAAAAGAAAGAGAAATCCACTATGGTTTACTAGAGAGGTAAGAGCTATAGTGAAAGATAAAAAGTCTGCCTATAAGAGATATAAAGAGACTGGAAGTGAAGCGGACAGAGAAGGGTATAAAACTATACAGAAGAAGACTAAGCAGATGATAAATGCTGCTAAAGCCTCAAAAGAGGAAGAAATGGCCAAATCTGTTAAGAAGGGGAATAAAACCTTCTTCAGATATATCAGTGACAGGAAGAAGAAAAACTGCGGGATTACAAAAATTAACAACGGAAAAAATCAGTATATAGAAGAGGAAAAGGCGGTCGCTGACCATCTGAATAACTACTTCTGCTCAGTTTTTTCAGACGGCGGCCCTCATAATCAGAAAATGGCTGAACACAGCATTGCCTCTAGTTGTATAATTTTAGCCCCAGTGTTTTCAGAGGCCGATGTTCTAGAGGAACTTGTCCGGCTAAAGTCAAATAAAGCGATGGGTCCGGATGGAATCCACCCTAGAGTTCTTAAAGAACTCCGATCTGTCATAGTTGGCCCCCTGACTAATCTGTATAACCAGTCCCTTCTTACGGGAGAAGTTCCTGATGATTGGAGAATGGCCAATGTTGTACCCATTCACAAGAAGGGTAGTAAAGAAGAAGCTAGTAACTACAGGCCAGTCAGCCTGACATCTGTAGTGGTAAAAATGATGGAGACTATTCTAAAGAAGAAGATAATTGACCATCTAACAAAAAACAACCTGATGGACCCAAACCAGCATGGCTTCACTGAGGGCCGATCCTGTCAGACTAATCTCATTGATTTCTTTGACTATGTAACTAAAGTGCTGGATGAAGGTGGTGCTGTGGATATCGCCTACCTGGATTTCAGTAAAGCTTTCGATACAGTTCCCCATAAAGAGCTGATAGATAAATTATCAAGAATTGGACTTAACCCCTGGATAGTTCAATGGATCTGCAGTTGGCTGAAGGACAGAAACCAGAGGGTTGTTGTTAATGGAGTGTATTCTGAGCAGAGACTGGTTACAAGTGGAGTGCCACAAGGATCTGTTCTGGGCCCTGTTCTGTTCAACATGTTTGTAAGTGACATAAGGGAAGGCTTGGCAGGGAAGGTTTGCTTGTTTGCTGATGACACAAAAGTGTGTAATAGGGTTGATGTTCCAGGAGGTGTCTGTAATATGGAGAATGATTTGGCACTATTAGATAA
This sequence comes from Rhinophrynus dorsalis, assembly GCA_037306005.1. Taxonomy (NCBI): domain Eukaryota; kingdom Metazoa; phylum Chordata; class Amphibia; order Anura; family Rhinophrynidae; genus Rhinophrynus; species Rhinophrynus dorsalis. Next base: position 8,094,941 of record CM074718.1, on the reverse strand, counting down.
GTGGTCAAAACAATGGAAACTTCAGTTCAATGTTTCCAAATGTAAAATAATGCACTTGGGGACAAGAAACCCTCAATCTGACTATCGTATTGGCAGTTCTGTGGTAGCAAAGACTTCAGAAGAGAAGGATTTGGGGGTGGTCATCTCTGACAGCCTCAAGATGAGTAACCAATGCAACCAGGCGGTGGGGAAAGCAAATCGTATGCTTGGCTGCATAGCTAGAGGTATAACAAGCAGGAAGAGGGAGATTGTGATCCCTCTGTATAGAGCTCTAGTGAGACCACATCTGGAATACTGTGTACAGTTCTGGAGGCCTCATCTGCAAAAGGATATAACTAAAATTGAGCGGGTTCAAAGAAGAGCTACAAAAATGGTGGAAGGTCTAAAGCATAGAACTTATCAAGAACGACTCAGAGATCTAAATATGTATAGTCTGGAGGAAAGAAGAGAAAGGGGGGACATGATTGAAACCTTTAAGTATGTTAAAGGACTGAACAAGGTTCAGGAGGGAAGTGTGATTAATAAGAATCTGAATACAAGAACAAGGGGGCACAATCTGAGGCTAGTTGGAGGAAAAATCAAGAAAAACATTAGAAAATATTATTTCACTGAAAGAGTAGTAGAAACTTGGAACAAACTTCCAGCAGAGGTGGTTGATAAATCCACAGTAACACAGTTTAAACATGCCTGGGATAAACATGTATCTATCCTAAGATAACAATAAAGGAATACTAAAGGGCAGACTAGATGGACCAGGTGGTCTTTTTCTGCCGTCAATCTTCTATGTTTCTATGTTTCTATGTAATGGATCAAGGAGAGCCCACACACTGTGATATGAATGGATCTAGTCCACACACTGTGATATGAATGGATCTAGTCCACACACTGTGATATGAATGGATCTAGTCTACACACTGTGATATGAATGGATCTAGTCCACACACTGTGATATGAATGGATCTAGTCCATACACTGTGATATGAATGGATCTAGTCTACACACTGTGATATGAATGGATCTAGTCTACACACTGTGATATGAATGGATCTAGTCCACACACTGTGATATGAATGGATCTAGTCCACACACTGTAATATGAATGGATCTACTCAGAGTCCACACACTGTGATATGAATGGATCTAGTCCACACACTGTGATATGAATGGATCTAGACAGAGTCCACACACTGTGATATGAATGGATCTAGACAGAGTCCACACACTGTGATATGAATGGATCTAGTCCACACACTGTGATATGAATGGATCTAGTCCACACACTGTGATATGAATGGATCTAGTCCACACACTGTGATATGAATGGATCTAGTCCAAACACTGTGATATGAATGGATCTAGACAGAGTCCACACACTGTGATATGAATGGATCTAGGCAGAGTCCACACTGTGATATGAATGGATCTAGTCCATACACTGTGATATGAATGAATCTAGTCCACACACTGTGATATGAACGGATCTAGTCCACACACTGTGATATGAATGGATCTAGTCCACACACTGTGATATGAATGGATCTAGGCAGAGGGTAAGTTTGGCCTCAAACAGAACTAATTAGCATATTGTGCAGAGAATTAACATAAGGTACAAGACTGCGTAATCAACACATAAAGGCTATTTTACAGAAAAATTACTATTACAACATGTAGGCAGATTTTACTTTTCTAGAAAACAAACACATTGTTTTAGGGTGACTACTTTAAATGTTTGCAATTCATTCTACGTTCAAGACCATTTTAACATTTTCATGGGTAACATATTTTATTGGAGTTATCATAACAATTTTTGCCGCACAAACTACAGAGACAAAATAAAAATTCCTTCCTACTTAAAAGCGTCTTCAGTCCTTGATTGGTAGACACGTCTGCAATGGATTACAAAGCAATTTGTTGTTCAAGGGCATTAACCCTTTGAGTGCCAGAGGGGTACTCAATGCATTTCAAAGCAATGCGTTGTGTAACTCTCTGGCATTCAAACGATTAAAAGTCACATTTAACCCTGTGAGTGCCAGGGAGCTCCATTTAACCCTTCAAGTGCCAGAGTTGTATCCAACGCATTACGTTGCAATCCGTTGGATAACTCGCTAGCACTCGAAGGGTTAAATCAATGGTCAAGTAATGAAGGGCACCAAAAATAATACATATATTTAATTTGGAGGCTTGTGGACTTGAAATTTACTGGTGTTTTTTCTCTCTTTTGATATCATATTTATAACACACAGTCTTTAGGTTAGCAAGCTCGACTATCCGTCTCGTTTTATAAAAGTGCTGTGTCCTTCTGAATCCCATCTTCTCAAACAATATCTGGGCTATTATCTGTCCCAAAGAGATCTCCAGGATAACAGCTTCAAACCCACGTTCCTGGGCAAAGTCAATGAGTGTCTGAGCCAGCGCTTTAGCGATGCCTGTACCTCGGTGGCTCTTGGCCACTGACAGTCTCTTGAGTTCGATGTGTTTCTGTCTCCCGTTGTAATGTGATGGCGCAGCGGCCACTGTTCCCACCACTTCACCAGCACACTCAGCCACCCAGAAGCAGTACCCATCTCTCTGCATGTAGTAGGTCTTTATATCCAACATGTCATCAAAGAGGCATTTCTGGACATGAGAAGTGTAGATTTTTTTGGTGGCCAACCAGAGACCAAGTATTACCAAGATCCCCGCCTGGATGGAGATAGCTATTGATCCAGTTTTTGAGTACGGTGTTATGAACACAAACAATAGAAAGTAGAAGATATATGGGAGACCTATGACATGTCTGAAGGCCGTGATAGTGTGCTCTTTCATACTACGAACAAAGAGGTCCCTGGTCACTTCATAGTCTGAGTCTTTGTACAGCCGGATGCAGTAATCGGACATGTTGTTACCCTGTAGAAGCAGATAACATTGAATGACTTCATTCACGGCAATTACATAATAAAGCAGACCATTACTTTAGAACGAGTTTTACAATGAAAACTTAACTGTATATTATTTTTTCATTTTTTAAGATGCACAGTTTCCTTTATTTTTTTTTTTTTGTTAAGAGGATGTATCACTTTTCTAATTCCATCCCCTCACTGTTAGCCTCTATCTTAATGGGGTAGTAATACTTAAAATGTAAAAAATATATGTTGTAGGGTTTATTCCCCTGAGTAAAACAAGGGTACTCCCACTGCAAAAAGGTGTTCAGAAGTTATTAGAGCTCAAACCTGAGTCTTTTAGGTGCAATATCACAGTGGCCTTAAATTGTCCAGTGGCGCTGTTGATACATCATCCTATGGACAGATCTGGTCCCAGGACCATAAATCCCAGGGTGCAATCTCTTTTAGCTCATCAGTACCATACACAGAGAAGAAATCTTCTGAAGCACATCATACAGGTCCTGCCAAATTACAATCCAGCCACGAAATGCCAGACAATTCCTCCCTGAACAAGGGAAACAGCTAACCCCAGACGTACGTTTCAGCCTTATTGGGCCTCATCGGTGAGCTGCAGCTGATCCCTCTAGGTACTGTGAGCAAGGGGTCCACGTCTGGATTCCCCCCATTACTCTTAAGGTAACTAATCTCAAGAGCAATTTGCATATGTAGAACGAAAGGTGAGAGATGCTCAACTAGGCTCATGAGCTAGCAAATACATGCAAGAAGCTCACTGGGACTGTGTCCTCACGCCCAGGGTGCAATCTCTTTTAGCTCACAAATGCCATACACAGAGAAGAAATCTTCTGAAGCATATCATACAGGTCCTGCCAAATGACAGTCCAGCCACAAAACATCAGACAACTCTTTTCTGAACAAGGGAAGCAGCAAACCCCAAAAGTACATTCCAGCTTTGTTGGCCTCAACAGTGAAGTGCAGTTGATCCCTCTAGACACTTGTGAGTAAGGAGTCCACGTCTGCATTCCCCATTACCCTTAGGGTGACTAACCCCAAGACCAATTTGCATATACAGAGAAGAAGTCAGAGATGCTAAACTAGGCTCATGATCTTGCAATGGTATGCAAAATCTCACTGGGACTGTGTCCTCACACCCAGGGTGCAATCTGTTTTAGCTCACAAATACCATACACAGAGAAGAAATCTTCTGAAGCATATCATACAGGTTCTGCCAAAATGACAGTCCAGCCACAAAATGCCAGACAATTCCTCAATGAACAGGGGAAACACCTAACCCCAGATGTACGTTTCGGTCATTTTGGGCCTCGTCGGTGAGGTACAGCTGATCCCTCTAGGCACTGTGAGCAAGGGGTCCAAGTTTTTCATACCCTTGTAAGCTCATGAGTCTAGCTGAGCATCTCTGACTTCTACTTCTACCTAAAAGATTCAGCTTTGAGCTCTAATAACTTTTGAATAAAACACCTTTCAGCAGTGGGAGTACCCTTGTTGTTACTCAGGAGGATAAAATCTACAACATATATTTTTTTACATTTTAAGTATTACTACCCCTTTCAAAGGATTAGCGTGATTAATAATTGTCAATGTATTCCACCCCTCCACCCTAACACTATATAGAGAGAGGTGATTTTATGGATATGTGAGTAATTATGCAGCATTATCTGACCAAATAAGAGAACAAAGCTCTGCTAAGACTAGATTCCTCAACTATTAAACCAGAAATTTCTGTAACCATTAGTGTGATTGGAAAACAAAAAGCAGATGTTCTAAGCAGTTTATATAGATATATGTATATGTAACACCTCACTATTCAGTCACTGGTTTACACTGGAATTACTGGACTCACTTTGTAACAGATTTGTAATTTTAAAGGATCTTTCAAAAACACCTGTGTTTGACATTTTTATTTCAAACAATAGTTTACCACTTTATAGGCTATTACTGGAATGCAGAAAGTGGCAGTTGGGATGGGGAGCAGTGTATATCGGTATAATAACTGTGTGTACAGCAGTCAGGTGTATCTATATAATTACTGTGTGTAACAGTAGCACTTACCTACGTAGGAATCCATCACACAGCAGTCAGGTGTATCTATATAATTACTGTGTGTAACAGAAGCGCTTACCTAGGTAGGAGTCCATCACACAGCAGTCAGGTGTATCTATATAATTACTGTGTGTAACAGAAGCACTTATCTAGGTAGGAGTCCATCATACAGCAGTCAGACGTATCTATATAATTACTGTGTGTAACAGAAGCACTTACCTAGGTAGGAGTCCATCACACAGCAGTCAGGTGTATCTATATAATTACTATGTGTAACAGAAGCACTTACCTAGGTAGGAGTCCATCATACAGCAGTCAGGCGTATCTATATAATTACTGTGTGTAACAGAAGCACTTACCTAGGTAGGAGTCCATCATACAGCAGTCAGGTGTATATCTATAATTACTGTGTGTAACAGAAGCACTTACCTAGGTAGGAGTCCATCACACAGCAGTCAGGTGTATGTATATAATTACTGTGTGTAACAGAAGCACTTACCTAGGTAGGAGTCCATCACACAGCAGTCAGGTGTATCTGTATAATTACTGTGTGTAACAGAAGCACTTACCTAGGTAGGAGTCCATCATACAGCAGTCAGGTGTATCTATATAATTACTGTGTGTAACAGAAGCACTTACCTAGGTAGGAGTCCATCACACAGCAGTCAGGTGTATCTATATAATTACTGTGTGTAACAGAAGCACTTACCTAGGTAGGAGTCCATCACACAGCAGTCAGGTGTATCTATATAATTACTGTGTGTAACAGAAGCACTTACCTAGGTAGGAGTCCATCATACAGCAGTCAGGTGTATCTATATAATTACTGTGTGTAACAGAAGCACTTACCTAGGTAGGAGTCCATCATACAGCAGTCAGGTGCATCTATATAATTACTGTGTGTAACAGAAGCACTTACCTAGGTAGGAGTCCATCACACAGCGGTCAGGTGTATATCTATATAATTACTGTGTGTAACAGTAGCACTTACCTAGGTAGGAGTCCATCACACAGCAGTCAGGTGTATCTATATAATTACTGTGTGTAACAGAAGGACTTACCTAGGTAGGAGTCCATCACACAGCAGTCAAGTGTATCTATATAATTACTGTGTGTAACAGAAGTACTTACCTAGGTAGGAGTCCATCATACAGCAGTCAGGTGTATCTATATAATTACTGTGTGTAACAGAAGCACTTACCTAGGTAGGAGTCCATCACACAGCAGTCAGGTGTATCTATATAATTACTGTGTGTAACAGAAGCACTTACCTAGGTAGGAGTCCATCACACAGCAGTCAGGTGTATATCTATATAATTACTGTGTGTAACAGAAGCACTTACCTAGGTAGGAGTCCATCACACAGCAGTCAGGTGTATCTACATAATTACTGTGTGTAACAGAAGCACTTACCTAGGTAGGAGTCCATCACACAGCAGTCAGGTGTATGTATATAATTACTGTGTGTAACAGAAGCACTTACCTAGGTAGGAGTCCATCACACAGCAGTCAGGTGTATCTGTATAATTACTGTGTGTAACAGAAGCACTTACCTAGGTAGGAGTCCATCACACAGCAGTCAGGTGTATCTATATAATTACTGTGTGTAACAGAAGCACTTACCTAGGTAGGAGTCCATCACACAGCAGTCAGGTGTATCTACATAATTACTGTGTGTAACAGAAGCACTTACCTAGGTAGGAGTCCATCACACAGCAGTCAGATGTATCTGTATAATTACTGTGTGTAACAGAAGCACTTACCTAGGTAGGAGTCCATCGTACAGCGGTCAGGTGTATCTGTATAATTACTGTGTGTAACAGAAGCACTTACCTAGGTAGGAGTCCATCATACAGCAGTCAGGTGTATCTACATAATTACTGTGTGTAACAGAAGCACTTACCTAGGTAGGAGTCCATCACACAGCAGTCAGGTGTATGTATATAATTACTGTGTGTAACAGAAGCACTTACCTAGGTAGGAGTCCATCACACAGCAGTCAGGTGTATCTGTATAATTACTGTGTGTAACAGAAGCACTTACCTAGGTAGGAGTCCATCACACAGCAGTCAGGTGTATCTATATAATTACTGTGTGTAACAGAAGCACTTACCTAGGTAGGAGTCCATCACACAGCAGTCAGGTGTATCTACATAATTACTGTGTGTAACAGAAGCACTTACCTAGGTAGGAGTCCATCACACAGCAGTCAGATGTATCTGTATAATTACTGTGTGTAACAGAAGCACTTACCTAGGTAGGAGTCCATCGTACAGCGGTCAGGTGTATCTGTATAATTACTGTGTGTAACAGAAGCACTTACCTAGGTAGGAGTCCATCATACAGCAGTCAGGTGTATCTATATAATTACTGTGTGTAACAGAAGTACTTACCTAGGTAGGAGTCCATCACACAGCATTCAGGTGTATCTGTATGATTACTGTGTGTAACAGAAGTACTTACCTAGGTAGGAGTCCATCACACAGCAGTCAGGTGTATCTATATAATTACTGTGTGTAACAGAAGCACTTACCTAGGTAGGAGTCTATCACACAGCAGTCAGGAGTATCTATATAATTACTGTGTGTAACAGAAGTACTTACCTAGGTAGGAGTCCATCACACAGTGGTCAGGAGTATCTGTATGATTACTGTGTGTAACAGAATCACTTACCTAGGTAGGAGTCCATCACACAGCAGTCAGGTGTATCTATATAATTACTGTGTGTAACAGAAGTACTTACCTAGGTAGGAGTCCATCACACAGCAGTCAGGTGTATCTATATAATTACTGTGTGTAACAGAAGTACTTACCTAGGTAGGAGTCCATCATACAGCAGTCAGGAGTATCTATATAATTACTGTGTGTAACAGAAGCACTTACCTAGGTAGGAGTCCATCATACAGCAGTCAGGTGTATCTATATAATTACTGTGTGTAACAGAAGGACTTACCTAGGTAGGAGTCCATCACACAGCGGTCAGGTGTATATCTATATAATTACTGTGTGTAACAGAAGGACTTACCTAGGTAGGAGTCCATCACACAGCAGTCAGGTGTATCTACATAATTACTGTGTGTAACAGAAGCACTTACCTAGGTAGGAGTCCATCACACAGCAGTCAGGTGTATCTATATAATTACTGTGTGTAACAGAAGCACTTACCTAGGTAGGAGTCCATCACACAGCAGTCAGGTGTATCTGTATAATTACTGTGTGTAACAGAAGCACTTACCTAGGTAGGAGTCCATCACACAGCAGTCAGGTGTATCTATATAATTACTGTGTGTAACAGAAGCACTTACCTAGGTAGGAGTCCATCACACAGCAGTCAGGTGTATCTACATAATTACTGTGTGTAACAGAAGCACTTACCTAGGTAGGAGTCCATCACACAGCAGTCAGATGTATCTGTATAATTACTGTGTGTAACAGAAGCACTTACCTAGGTAGGAGTCCATCGTACAGCAGTCAGGTGTATCTGTATAATTACTGTGTGTAACAGAAGCACTTACCTAGGTAGGAGTCCATCATACAGCAGTCAGGTGTATCTGTATAATTACTGTGTGTAACAGAAGCACTTACCTAGGTAGGAGTCCATCGTACAGCGGTCAGGTGTATCTGTATAATTACTGTGTGTAACAGAAGCACTTACCTAGGTAGGAGTCCATCACACAGTGGTCAGGAGTATCTGTATAATTACTGTGTGTAACAGAAGCACTTACCTAGGTAGGAGTCCATCACACGGCAGTCAGGTGTGTCTGTATAATTACTGTGTGTAACAGAAGCACTTACCTAGGTAGGAGTCCATCACACAGCAGTCAGGTGTGTCTGTATAATTACTGTGTGTAACAGAAGCACTTACCTAGGTAGGAGTCCATCACACAGCAGTCAGGCGTATCTATATAATTACTGTGTGTAACAGAAGCACTTACCTAGGTAGGAGTCCATCACACAGCAGTCAGGTGTGTCTGTATAATTACTGTGTGTAACAGAAGCACTTACCTAGGTAGGAGTCCATCACACAGCAGTCAGGCGTATCTATATAATTACTGTGTGTAACAGAAGCACTTACCTAGGTAGGAGTCCATCACACAGCAGTCAGGCGTATCTATATATTTACTGTGTGTAACAGAAGCACTTACCTAGGTAGGAGTCCATCACACAGCAGTCAGGCGTATCTCTATAATTACTGTGTGTAACAGAAGCACTTACCTAGGTAGGAGTCCATCACACAGCAGTCAGGCGTATCTCTATAATTACTGTGTGTAACAGAAGCACTTACCTAGGTAGGAGTCCATCACACAGCAGTCAGGCGTATCTCTATAATTACTGTGTGTAACAGAAGCACTTACCTAGGTAGGAGTCCATCACACAGCAGTCAGGCGTATCTCTATAATTATTGTGTGTAACAGAAGCACTTACCTAGGTAGGAGTCCATCACACAGCAGTCAGGTGTAACTGTATAATTACTGTGTGTAACAGAAGGGCTTACCTAGGTAGGAGTCCATCACACAGCAGTCAGGCGTATCTCTATAATTACTGTGTGTAACAGAAGGACTTACCTAGGTAGGAGTCCATCACACAGCAGTCAGGCGTATCTGTATAATTACTGTGTGTAACAGAAGCACTTACCTAGGTAGGAGTCCATCACACAGCAGTCAGGTGTATCTATATAATTACTAAACTTGTGCACAGCAAAAAAATTGTTTCAATGATTTGGCAAATTCTATGGCATTCTTAGGGTAGCTAAATTTCAATTGTAAGCTCTGGGGTGTCACTAGTCTACCTCAATTTAAATTTAATGACGGTGGTATCACTCCCCCACTCATTGATACAGCTCAGCAATGCATTACCCACCTCCCCTAGCACTGACTTCCAGCCTTATCCCTACATTACCTCCCCCACTCACTGACACTGCTCAGTAATGTATTACCCACCTCCCCTAGCAATGACTTCCTGTCTTATCCCTACATTACCTCACCACTCACTGACACTGCTCAGTAATGCATTGTCCACCTCCCCTAGTACTGACTTCCTGTCTTATCCCTACATTACCTCCTCACTCACTGACACTGCTCAGTAATGCATTACCCACCTCCCCTAGCACTGACTTCCTGTCTTATCCCTACATTACCTCCTCACTCACTTACACTGCTCAGTAATGCATTACCCACCTCCCCTAGTACTGACTTCCTGTCTTATCCCTACATTACCTCCCCACTCACTGACACTGCTCAGTAATGCATTACCTACCTCCCCTAGCACTGACTTCCTGTCTTATCCCTACATTACCTCCCCACTCACTGACACTGCTCAGTAATGCATTACCCACCTCCCCTAGCACTGACTTCCTGTCTTATCCCTACATTACCTTCTCACTCACTGACACTGCTCAGTAATGCATTACCCACCTCCCCTAGCACTGACTTCCTGTCTTATCCCTACATTACCTCCTCACTCACTGACACTGCTCAGCAATACATTACTCACCTCCCCTAGTAATGACTTCCTGTCTTATCCCTACATTACCTCCCCACTCACTGACACTGCTCAGTAATGCATTACCCACCTCCCCAGCACTGACTTCCTGTCTTACCCTACATTACCTCCCCACTCACTGACACTGCTCAGTAATGTATTACCCACCTCCCCTAGCATTGACTTCCTGTCTTATCCCTACATTACCTTCTCACTCACTGACACTGCTCAGTAATGCATTACCCACCTCCCCTAGCACTGACTTCCTGTCTTATCCCTACATTACCTCCTCACTCACTGACACTGCTCAGCAATACATTACTCACCTCCCCTAGTAATGACTTCCTGTCTTATCCCTACATTACCTCCCCACTCACTGACACTGCTCAGTAATGCAATACTCACCTCCCATAGCACTGACCTCATGGCTTATCCCTACATTACCTCCCCACTCACTGACACTGCTCAGTAATACATTACTCACCTCCCATAGCACTGACTTCCTGTCTTATCCCTACATTACCTCCCCACTCACTGACACTGCTCAGTAATGCAATACTCACCTCCCATAGCACTGACCTCATGGCTTATCCCTACATTACCTCCCCACTCACTGACACTGCTCAGTAATGCAATACTCACCTCCCATAGCACTGACCTCATGGCTTATCCCTTGCCCAACTGCTCAGCAATGTATTGCTCACCTTCTCCATCACTGAAATGGCTAGGTGTTGAGTGCAGGAAGTAAAGAAGAGCTAAAACAGGAAGTGTCTGCACGGCATGCCTTACTAATAACGGAGACACTAGTTTTCTAAATACAAAATGGCTAAAACATTATTTTGAAAACTCCTTCAGAATGAAGTGAGTTGTTTTGTGATAATAGGGTTCCTTTACACCTGCACTTGTACAGCAGAATACAATTTATCTACATCTAAATACTACATTATATGGAATCACACTAATAAGTCAATATAAACATTCTTTAAATCACACAAAAATATGGAGTTGAAACTGGATTTTAAAACTGGGGACAAAAACAGGGACATCAGGATAAGAAACCAGGGACTTTGCCTAGAAATCTGACACAATTGGCATGTGTACACATCAGCCTGCCAGCCAAATGACAATAATGGGAATAACGGTGCAGCAAACAGCTGGAGAGCCACGTATTTCCTACCCACCTCTTACTAATTTTGTCCAACAGTATCTGGGATTCTGAGGAACATTTTAAAGGGATAAAAATTTTTAACATGTAAAAATAAAATGTTGTAGGGTTTATCTTCTCAAATAAAACAAGATAACTTCCACTGCAGTAAGGTGTTTTATTCAAAAGTTATTAATGCTCAAACTTGATTTTTTTAGCTGCAGCATTACAGTGGCCTGAAATGTTACAGTGGTGCCGTTGCTACACCATCCTATGGTCAGCTCTTGTCAGCTTGACCATAAATCTCCTTAGGATGGTGTAGGAACAGCGCCACTGTACAATTTCAGGCAACTTTAATACAACACCTAAAGAAATCAAGTTTGAGCTGTAATCATTTTCAAATAAAACACCTTTCAGCAGTGGGAGTCCCTTTGTTTTACTCAGGGGGATAAACACTACAATATATTTTTTGTTTACTATCCCTTTAACATATAAAATGAGTGCTTATGACAATCAGCCAAATACATACAAGTAAACAGTCGCATAAGTCCCATTAAAGTAAACCTTTTACTTCCACAGGTTTTAGTCTCATTAATTTTATTTATTTAAACCGTGTTTTGTTTTAGTAGTTGGGGAATCTAATATCTGCAGAGCTGTGTTCTGACGTGGTCAAAAAAAAGCTGCATAATTATTTACTGACGTGACCAGCCACTTTCTTAGGCTGCTAGAAATCAGTTTCCACCAGAGGGGTGGATTTAATGGATAATGAGTAAGATTCTTGCAGCTCCTTTCAAGAGGTATCCTTTTAAAATGTTGCACTGAAAAGTACATGATACGAAACGGCTCATTCACCAGGTCGCATTGATGAAAAGGGCAAAATGAGAATCAATCCCTGCATGAAAAGCGTGAGATTCTCATGTCTCCAGATTAAAGGGATAGTAATACTTAAAATGTATAAAAAATATGTTGTAGGGTTTATCCCTCTGAGTAAAACAAGGGTACTCCCACTGCTGAAAGGTGTTTCATTCAAAAGTTATTAATTTTCAAAGTTGAATTTTTTAGGTGCAATATCACAGTGGCCTGAAATTGTGCAGTGGCGCTGTTGCTACACGATGGACAGCTGTGGTCCCGGGACCATAAATTTCCATAGGATGGTGTAGCAACAGCGCCACTGTACACTTTCAGGCCACTGTGATATTGCACCTAAAAAATTCAACTTTGAAAATTAATAATTTTTGAATGAAACACCTTTCAGCAGTGGGAGTACTCTTGTTTTACTCAGGGGGATAAACCCTACAACATATTTTTTTTACATTTTAAGTAATACTATCCCTTTAAAACTCACTTCAACCTGCCATGTGAAACAGCAGTGGTCGCAACGTTTTATATCCTCCTCCTCTCAGCAGCAGTGATTTCTCGAGCATCACCCTCTGTGTAATTGTGTTTTTTTAACCCTTTTGGTGCCAGAGAGGTAAAGCATTGAACTCTGACAAATCCAGTAACAGTGGCAAATGCCATGAGTACGAGGAATCCATTACAGTTCCGGAGTTTCTGGATCAGAGTTCAACGTAATACCTCTCCAGCGCCGAAAGTGTTAAAAGAACCCCAATTACATAGAGAGTGAAGCTCCAGAAATCGCTGCTGCTGACAGGATAAAAAATGTTGCGGCCACTACTGTATCTCATGGCGGGTTGAAGCGCGTTTTAAGCCGGCAATAGGAGAATCTTGCGCTTTTCATACAGGGCGAGCGTCTCGTGTCGCCCTTTTCATGAATGCGACCTGGGGAATGCGACGTTTCGTATCACGCACTTTTCAGTGCAACTTTTTAAAAGTGACCCTTTTTCATATACAAAAATGTAAGAAAACTGCTCTGCGCATCTTAAAATAAAATCCTATATAATAATTTGCTAACGTATGTTTGTCACAAGCTGTCATGCTCAGTAGAGATGTCTGTGCGCACTTTGCGCTTGGTCTCAGGAAGGTGTAGAGAGGACTCTGGTCTGAATTTGGAGCACCCAGCTACGTATCAGATGCAGCACGGGTAGTCTCTACTGCGCATGACTGCTGCGCCGCCAGTGTTGGTATCATAATTAATATAAAAAACTGTTTTCTAAGTGATAGGTCCACTTTAATTCATATACAGCTTTTAAATCCCTTGAATGCTAGACAGGTCTACAATGCATTGCTTTCTCCTTCAAGGGTTTAAAGGGATAGTAATACTTAAAATGTAAAAAAAAAATATGTTGTAGGGTTTATCCCCCTGAGTAAAACAAGAGTACTCCCACTGCTGAAAGGTGTTTCATTCAAAAGTTATTAATTTTCGAAGTTGAATTTTTTTAGGTGCAATATCACAGTGGCCTGAAATTGTACAGTGGCGCTGTTGCTACACCATCCTATGGAGATTTATGGTCCTGGGACCAGAGCTGTCCATAGGATCGTGTAACAACAGCGCCACTGTACAATTTCAGGCCACTGTGATATTGAACCTAAAAAATTCAACTTTGAAAATTAATAACTTTTGAATGAAACACCTTTCAGCAGTGGGAGTGCTCTTGTTTTACTCAGGGGGATAAACCCTACAACATATTTTTTTTTACATTTTAAGTATTACTATCCCTTTAAAATTTAAAAATACTCATTTAAACCACTGGTCATTATTATTTCATTACCTGCATTTATACATAAGGCCCATTAGTATGTCTACATGCATCACAGATCCACACGCACAAAAGTGGTACAACTGTGGACTAAACCAACTGCCCCATGCAGGGTATCCTTTTGAAAGGTCTCACGCGAAAGAGAGTGCAACCCTTTAAGTCATTCACCACGTCGCCATGCTGAAAATGGCGACATGACAATCTCGCACTGCATGACAGCACAAGATTGTCATGTTGCCTACTTAATGGTCGCATACACGGCCATGATAACTTGGAGGTGAGTAGGAGGCTAAGTCTAAAAATGCTTAGGCGTAGCCAATGCACGTATTATTGTACTCGCCTCCTAGTTATCATGGCCGTGTATGCAGTCATTCAGTAGGCGACATGACAATCTCGTGCTGTCGTCAGGGCCGGATTTACATCTCAGGAGCCTGTAGGCACAGAAAGCTGAAGCACCCCCCCCCCCCCGCCAAAAAAAAGTTCAAAAAGTTTTGACTGAAATATTTTTCGATTAATCGGATAAAAAAAATGCTAATTTTTCATTATTTAAACTGATTTAATGAACAGTGTTAAAAACAAACAGCAGAATAAAAAACTTAACACATTAACATGTGTCATTGTTATTATTTTACTATGGGGTCTATGCACCTCTTTCTCCCCCCTTGTACTTCTCTCTCTCCCCCTTGTGCCTCTACTTCTCCCCCCTTGTACTTCTCTCCCCCCCTTGTGCCTCTACTTCTCCCCCCTTGTACTTCTCTACCCCCCTTGTGCCTCTATTTCTCCCCCCTTGTACTTCTCTACCCCCCTTGTGCCTCTCTCCCCTATGTACTTCTCTCTCCCCCATGTACTTCTCTCTCCCCCATGTACCTCTCTCTCCCCCATGTACTTCTCTCTCCCCCTTGTGCCTCTTTCACCCC
This sequence comes from Rhinophrynus dorsalis, assembly GCA_037306005.1. Classification (NCBI taxonomy): domain Eukaryota; kingdom Metazoa; phylum Chordata; class Amphibia; order Anura; family Rhinophrynidae; genus Rhinophrynus; species Rhinophrynus dorsalis. The sequence continues at coordinate 8,079,802 of CM074718.1, read as the reverse complement.
CATGTACTTCTCTCTTTCGCTCCCCCTTGTGCCTCTCTCTCCCCCATGTACTTCTCTCTCCCCCATGTGCCTCTCTCCCCCATGTACTTCTCTCTTTCGCTCCCCCTTGTGCCTCTCTCTCCCCCATGTACTTCTTTCTCTCCCCCTTGTGCCTCTCTCCCCCATGTACTTCTCTCTTTCTCTCCCCCTTGTGCCTCTCTCCCCCATGTACTTCTCTCTTTCTCTCCCCCTTGTGCCTCTCTCCCCCATGTACTTCTCTCTTTCGCTCCCCCTTGTGCCTCTCTCTCCCCCATGTACTTCTTTCTCTCCCCCTTGTGCCTCTCTCCCCCATGTACTTCTCTCTTTCTCTCCCCCTTGTGCCTCTCTCCCCCATGTACTTCTCTTTCGCTCCCCCTTGTGTCTCTCTATCTCTCCCCCATGTACTTCTTTCTCTCCCCCTTGTGCCTCTCTCCCCCATGTACTTCTCTCTTTCTCTCCTCCTTGTGCCTCTCTCCCCCATGTACTTCTCTCTTTCGCTCCCCCTTGTGCCTCTCTCCCCCATGTACTTCTCTTTCGCTCCCCCTTGTGCCTCTCTCCCCCATGTACTTCTCTCTTTCGCTCCCCCTTGTGCCTCTCTCCCCCATGTACTTCTCTTTCGCTCCCCCTTGTGCCTCTCTCCCCCATGTACTTCTCTTTCTCTCCCCCTTGTGCCTCTCTCCCCCATGTACTTCTCTCTTTCTCTCCCCCTTGTGCCTCTCTCCCCCATGTACTTCTCTTTCGCTCCCCCTTGTGCCTCTCTCCCCCATGTACTTCTCTTTCGCTCCCCCTTGTGCCTCTCTCCCCCATGTACTTCTCTTTCTCTCCCCCTTGTGCCTCTCTCCCCCATGTACTTCTCTTTCTCTCCCCCTTGTGCCTCTCTCCCCCATGTACTTCTCTTTCTCTCCCCCTTGTGCCTCTCTCCCCCATGTACTTCTCTCTTTCTCTCCCCCTTGTGCCTCTCTCCCCCATGTACTTCTCTTTCGCTCCCCCTTGTGCCTCTCTCCCCCATGTACTTCTCTTTCGCTCCCCCTTGTGCCTCTCTCCCCCATGTACTTCTCTCTTTCGCTCCCCCTTGTGCCTCTCTCCCCCATGTACTTCTCTTTCTCTCCCCCTTGTGCCTCTCTCCCCCATGTACTTCTCTTTCTCTCCCCCTTGTGCCTCTCTCCCCCATGTACTTCTCTCTTTCTCTCCCCCTTGTGCCTCTCTCCCCCATGTACTTCTCTTTCGCTCCCCCTTGTGCCTCTCTCCCCCATGTACTTCTCTCTTTCTCTCCCCCTTGTGCCTCTCTCCCCCATGTACTTCTCTTTCTCTCCCCCTTGTGCCTCTCTCCCCCATGTACTTCTCTCTTTCTCTCCCCCTTGTGCCTCTCTCCCCCATGTACTTCTCTTTCTCTCCCCCTTGTGCCTCTCTCCCCCATGTACTTCTCTTTCTCTCCCCCTTGTGTCTCTCTTTCTCTCCCCCTTGTGCCTCTATCTCTCCCCCGTACCTCTTTTTCACTTTCCTGCACTGATGACAGCCGGAGCGCAACCACTCCAAACGCGGAGACGCCGCATGGAGTGTGCAGGGGTTTTCTTCCTCTGTCTGGGCGCCAGTTTTAAACTGGCCTCAGAACAGAGGAAGAAAATACCTGCACGCTCCACGCGGCGTCTCCGCGTTTGGAGTGGTTGCGCTCCGGCTGTCATCAGTGCAGGAAGACAGCAGTATCCGGCGGCTGTGGGGCTGCTGGGCGGCACAAAAAAAAAAAAGTGTAAAAAAACCAAAACGATCCCAATGACAGGCGCCCCTCTGTGGGGTGCGCCTGTAGGCAGATGCCTACTCTGCCTTATTATAAATCCGGCCCTGGCTGTCGTGCAGTGCGAGATTGTCATGTTGCCATTTTCAGTATGGCGACGTGGTGAATTAGTTAAAAGGTCGCACTCTCTTTCACGTGCGACCTTTCAAACGTGAACCCCCATGGAGAGGGGGAAGATAAAACAATTCTGAGCACTCTCATTGATTTAAATGGAGCTTTTAACCCTGTGAATACTACAGTGATCTCAATTGCTTTGTAAAGCAATATGTCTCAGATTTCTGTAGCGTTAAGGAATAGAAGCCATGATAAACCCTGTGAGTGCTAGAGGGGTACCCAAAGCAATGCGTTCCATACCCCTCTGGTACTAAAAGGGTTAAATCGATTTAGATTTGGGGAATTCTATTTGCACCCTGTGTCACAGCTGGTTTGCTTCAAATCAGTACAGTTCTTCCTGGCACACTCACCCCCTTGATTAACTGGAGTTATTAACCCTTTGATTGATAGAGATGGTTCCAATGCATGCATTACAGACCCTCTGTCCATTCAACACGTTAAAGGATCCCTGTAAGCCAACAGGCGCTGGATTCTATTACAGGTGTTAATTTTATCTCTGCGCTTATCTCCAGTTTCCTCCATAGTCTTCAGTAGGAAAACGTTTGATAAAACAGGAGGTAACATTAATCTCCCGCAATAGAATCAGCCCCAGGACTGTTACTTTCCCTCAGTAATAGAGTTGGGGTGTTCCAGAATTGCACTACTTTCCTTACTGTATCATCCTCTCTGAAAGTACTTATCCGCTGGGAATCACTCCATGTACTCACCACTACAAACAGACAGCACTTGGGCCAAGCCAATCTTCACCAGGTTCAGTGAGCAGCAGGAGGGCAGGCAGAGGGAGACTAGAGCCCAGGAGAACAGGCAGAGGGAGTCAGGTTAGAAAGTAATATCACTCCAACCAATAGGATTGAGAGAATCTACTGCCCAGTGGGACCTGTATTGACAGCAAACACAAGACAGTGAACCCAAAAACTGGACTGTCTGGCTCTGTACTGGACCTGTGGGCTGGTGTTCAGTGGACTGGGGGATTGGTCTGTCAGCTTGTAGTTACATGTAAATGTTTACATCAAAACATCAGACAAAACACAAGTTGTAACATACAGACTCCACCCCTGACCCTAAGCAAAACCCAATACATAACCCCTCTAGCAGTACATACCCACAGTGATCCCACACAGACCCCTCCAACAGTGCATACCCACAGTGATCCCACACAGACCCCTCCAGCAGTACATACCCACAGTGATCCCACACAGACCCCTCCAGCAGTACATACCCACAGTGACCCCACACAGATCCTTCCATCAGTACATACCCACAGTGATCCCACACAGACCCCTCCAACAGTACATACCCACAGTGACCCCACACAGACCCCTCCAACAGTGCATACCCACAGTGATCCCACACAGACCCCTCCAACAGTGCATACCCACAGTGATCCCACACAGACCCCTCCAACAGTGCATACCCACAGTGACCCCACACAGACCCCTCCAGCACTACATACCCACAGTGATCCCACACAGACCCCTCCAGCAGTACATACCCACAGTGACCCCACACAGATCCTTCCAACAGTACATACCCACAGTGATTCCACACAGACCCCTCCAACAGTGCATACCCACAGTGATCCCACACAGACCCCTCCAGCAGTACATACCCACAGTGATCCCACACAGACCCCTCCAGCAGTACATACCCACAGTGACCCCACACAGATTCTTCCATCAGTACATACCCACAGTGATCCCACACAGACCCCTCCAACAGTGCATACCCACAGTGATATCACACAGACCCCTCCAGCACTACATACCCACAGTGATCTCACACAGACCCCTCCAGCACTACATACCCACAGTGATCCCACACAGACCCCTCCATCAGTACATACCCACAGTGATCCCACACAGACCCCTCCATCAGTACATACCCACAGTGATCCCACACAGACCCCTCCAACAGTGCATACCCACAGTGATATCACACAGACCCCTCCAGCACTACATACCCACAGTGATCTCACACAGACCCCTCCAGCACTACATACCCACAGTGATCCCACACAAACCCCTCCATCAGTACATACCCACAGTGATTTCACACAGACCCCTCGCACTACATACCCACAGTGATCCCACACAGACCCCTTCATCAGTACATACCCACAGTGATCCCACACAGACCCCTCCAGCAGTACATACCCACAGTGATCCCACACAGACCCCTCCATCAGTACATACCCACAGTGATCCCACACAGACCCCTCCAACAGTGCATACCCACAGTGACCCCACACAGACCCCTCCAGCAGTGCATACCCACAGTGATCTCACACAGACCCTTCCATCAGTACATACCCACAGTGACCCCACACAGACCCTTCCATCAGTACATACCCACAGTGACCCCACACAGACCCCTCCAACAGTGCACACCCACAGTGATCTCACACAGACCCCTCCAACAGTACATACCCACAGTGACCCCACACAGACCCCTCCAGCAGTACATACCCACAGTGACCCCACACAGATCCTTCCATCAGTACATACCCACAGTGATCCCACACAGACCCCTCCAACAGTGCATACCCACAGTGATATCACACAGACCCCTCCAGCACTACATACCCACAGTGATCTCACACAGACCCCTCCAGCACTACATACCCACAGTGATCCCACACAGACCCCTCCATCAGTACATACCCACAGTGATATCACACAGACCCCTCCAGCACTACATACCCACAGTGATCCCCCACAGACCCCTCCATCAGTACATACCCACAGTGATCCCACACAGACCCCTCCATCAGTACATACCCACAGTGATCCCACACAGACCCCTCCAACAGTGCATACCCACAGTGACCCCACACAGACCCCTCCAGCAGTGCATACCCACAGTGATCTCACACAGACCCTTCCATCAGTACATACCCACAGTGACCCCACACAGTCCCTTCCATCAGTACATACCCACAGTGACCCCACACAGACCCCTCCAACAGTGCACACCCACAGTGATCTCACACAGACCCCTCCAACAGTACATACCCACAGTGACCCCACACAGACCCCTCCAGCAGTACATACCCACAGTGACCCCACACAGACCCCCCAATACATACCCACAGTGACCCCACACAGACCCTTCCAGTAGTACATACCCACAGTGACCCCACACAGACCCTTCCAGTAGTACATACCCACAGTGACCCCACACAGACCCTTCCAGCAGTACATACCCACAGTGATCTCACACAGACCCCTCCAACAGTGCATACCCACAGTGATCTCACACAGACCCCTCCAACAGTACATACCCACAGTGACCCCACACGGACCCCCAATACACACCCACAGTGACCCCACACAGACCCCTCCAGCAGTACATACCCACAGTGATCCCACACAGACCCCTCCAACAGTGCATACCCACAGTGATCTCACACAGACCCCTCCAACAGTACATACCCACAGTGACCCCACACGGACACCCAATACACACCCACAGTGACCCCACACAGACCCCTCCAACAGTACATACCCACAGTGATCTCACACAGACCCCTCCAACAGTACATACCCACAGTGACCCCACATAGACCCCCAATACACACCCACAGTGACCCCACACAGACCCCTCCAGCAGTACATACGCACAGTGATCCCACACAGACCCCTCCAGCAGTACACACCCACAGTGATCTCACACAGACCCCTCCAACAGTGCATACCCACAGTGACCCCACACAGACCCCCAATACACACCCAAAGTGACCCCACACAGACCCCTCCAGCAGTACATACCCACAGTGACCCCACACAGACCCCTCCAACAGTGCATACCCACAGTGACCCCACACAGACCCCTCCAGCAGTACACACCCACAGTGATCTCACACAGACCCCTCCAACAGTCCATACCCACAGTGACCCCACACAGACCCCCAATACATACCCACAGTGACCCCACACAGACCCCTCCAGCAGTACATACCCACAGTGATCCCACACAGACCCTTCCAGCAGTACATACCCACAGTGACCCCACACAGACCCCCAATACACACCCACAGTGACCCCACACAGACCCCTCCAGCAGTACATACCCACAGTGACCCCACACAGACCCCTCCAGTAGTACATACCCACAGTGACCCCACACAGACCCCTCCAGCAGTACATACCCACAGTGATCCCACACAGACCCCTCCAGCAGTACATACCCACAGTGACCCCACTCAGACCCCCAATACACATCCACAGTGACCCCACACAGACCCCTCCAGCAGTACATACCCACAGTGACCCCACACAGACCCCTCCAGCAGTACATACCCACAGTGATCCCACACAGACCCCTCCAGCAGTACATACCCACAGTGACCCCACTCAGACCCCCAATACACACCCACAGTGACCCCACACAGACCCCTCCAGCAGTACATACCCACAGTGACCCCACACAGACCCCTCCAGCAGTACATACCCACAGTGATCTCACACAGACCCCTCCAACAGTGCATACCCACAGTGATCTCACACAGTCCCCCCAATACATACCCACAGTGACACCTGAGAAAAGACTCTGGTGAATTTTGTTTGTGTTCTGGTTAAAGGGATAGTAATGTTTCATAATAAAAGCAGCTCTAATTAATCATCATAGTATTTGGACTTTGGAGAGTGTTATTTCAGTTCTGTCAGAGTTGTAGTTCAAGAGTAATTCAATGACAAAGTATCCCCCTCCCGCCCCTTTTACTGATGTAACACTGCTCAGCCAGATCAGAAGGGAGGTGCCCAGGTAGACTGCAGAGAAGGACAATCTTCAATTAAGATAAGGGGAAAACATGAAAAACTTGTCAAAGGGGGGCAGGGCTTTCAATGTTCTCATAGGAAGAAGATTGTCCCCTGCTGTTATCTGTCTGGTCTATGGACTGGATTCCACATCTGAGAAGAGATGGATTACACTAGGTAAAAGAGGGGCAGGGCTTTCATTGTTCTCATAGGAAGAAGATTGTCCCCTTCTGTTATCTGTCTGGTCTATGGACTGGATTCCACATCTGAGAAGAGATGGCTTACACTAGGTAAAAGGGGGGCAGGGCTTTCATTGTTCTCATAGGAAGAAGATTGTCCCCTTCTGTTATCTGTCTGGTCTATGGACTGGATTCCACATCTGAGAAGAGATGACTTACACTAGGTAAAAGGGGGGCAGGGCTTTCATTGTTCTCATAGGAAGAAGATTGTCCCCTTCTGTTATCTGTCTGGTCTATGGACTGGATTCCACATCTGAGAAGAGATGACTTACACTAGGTAAAAGGGGCAGGACTTTCATTGTTCTCATAGGAAGAAGATTGTCCCCTTCTGTTATCTGTCTGGTCTATGGACTGGATTCCACATCTGAGAAGAGATGACTTACACTAGGTAAAAGGGGGGCAGGGCTTTCATTGTTCTCATAGGAAGAAGATTGTCCCCTTCTGTTATCTGTCTGGTCTATGGACTGGATTCCACATCTGAGAAGAGATGGCTTACACTAGGTAAAAGGGGCGGGAGGGCTTTCATTGTTCTCATAGGAAGAAGATTGTCCCCTTCTGTTATCTGTCTGGTCTATGGACTGGATTCCACATCTGAGAAGAGTGGGCTTACACTAGGTAAAAGGGGGGCAGGGCTTTCATTGTTCTCATAGGAAGAAGATTGTCCCCTGCTGTTATCTGTCTGGTCTATGGACTGGATTCCACATCTGAGAAGAGATGGATTACACTAGGTAAAAGGGGCGGGAGGGGAAACTTTGCTCGTGAATATCTCTCAAACCATAAAGGTCTGAGAAATAAGATTTATATCATTCTTCATGTTTTTTTTATGCCTGCAAAATAAAATAAAGATAAAACGAAGTATTACTGTCCCTTTAAGGAAAGCTGTACTGGACAGATTCTGACCGACAACAAGTGAATTTTAGAAATAGAGACAATTTTTTTCGAGCACTTAACATGTTATGGCCCTGACATTCTAACATCAAAGAGAACTGTTCTTCTTTACTTTTTCTTTCCTTTTCTCCCTCTTACTTGACTTTTTATGTGTTGTTTTCTTCCATTAGTTTTCCCTCTCTTCTTATTTCTTCCCTTTTTCTTCTCATATTATAACAATTTGCCATGTTTTTCACTGTTACATGTGACCGATGTCCATATCCTGAATGTTGCAAGCAGTATCTAATAATATTTCAAGACATTATTTTTTTAGTAATATGTATATTGATTGATATGTCGGATGTTATCACCAAATTTTTCTCTATGTGCATTTATCATTTCAATAAAAATTAAATAATAAAAAAAAAATCAAAGAGAACCAAAACTCCAGACCAAAAATCATAAGATACGTTAAAAGACACCGGAAATCCACAAGAAAGAAAACGCAGGCCCAGATTAAGTAGACAGAACCACAGGTAACAGTATGTGTTATTTACAATCAGCCCAAATGTAAGAGAGATACACAACTTTTCTGCATCTGGGAACCTGATAAACATACCTGGGAACTTCTAATTGAGGTCTACCCGGAGGGGAGTCCTCTGGTGAGCAGGGGGTGACAATAATGAAGCGGATCACGTCAGAAAGGGGCGGGCTTGACGTGAGTTCAGGGGGCAGGGCTTAAAGGTGTCACACAGAAGGCTGGTGATGGAGGAACACCGGGGGAAACAGAAGATGTGGGCAGAGTTTAAATAGAAGCTCCCCACATCCGGAGGAATCAGCTCCTACCCCGGAGACCCAGTAAAGCTCTCTCAAAACTGGATTCTCCGGGGCAGATCCGGAGAGTTCCCAGTTATGGTGATAAAGCACAGGAACTTCTCCATGCAACAAAGATGACGTTTTTGAAAGAACTTGACATATCAAGTGTGTCCTCCTCAGATATTATGTATCATGGTAATTGTATGAAAGCATATATTAAGACATTCAAAACCTCAAACTTGATGGAAAGTATTCTTGATCAAAACAAAGGTCCCGCCAATCTAAAAAATTCTGTAGAGCAGCGCTTTCCAAACTGTGTGTCGCGACACGTTAGTGTGTCAGCTGCAGTATGTAGGTGTGTCACAGGCAAAGGTGCCATTTACACAGCACGAGATTGTCATTCAACCCAAGCACGAGCTACACTGGGAGCGGAGCTAAAACACTACTACTTAAAGGGATAGTAATGTTTCATAATAAAATCATCTCTAATTAATCATCATAGTATTTGGACTTTGGAGAGTGTTATATCAATACTGTCAGAGTTGTAGTTCAAGAGTAATTCAATGACAAAGTATCCCCCTCCCGCCCCTTTTACTGATGTAACACTGCTCAGCCAGATCAGAAGGAAGGTGCCCAGGTAGACTGCAGAGAGGGACAATCTTCAATTAAGATAAGGGAAAAACCTGAAAAACTTGTCAAGGGTGGCAGGGCTTTCATTGTTCTCACAGGAAGAAGATTGTCCCCTGCTGTTATCTGTCTGGTCTATGGACTGGATTCCACATCTGAGAAGAGGTGGCTTACACTAGGTAAAAGGGACGGGAGGGGAAACTTTGCTTGTGAATATCTCTCAAACCATAAAGGTTTGAGAGATAAGACTTATATCTTTCTTCATGTTTTTTAATGTCTACAAAATAAAATAAAGATAAAACTAAGTATTACTATCCCTTTAATGGTTGCATTTACACAGCATGAGATTGCCTCCGTGTGCTGCATACAGCTGGAGCACCACAAAAGATTTGTAACAGCTGGAGTGCCTCTGTGGGCTGCATACATAATATGTATGCAGCACACGGAGGTACTCCAGCTGTTACAAATCTTTTGGCGCTTTAGCAGTTAAAATATTTTGAGATGCCACCTCCTCTATACCTCTGCCCTCTCTTTGGGCTGCCAGGCTGGAGGTGTCCCTGTGCGCTGAGGCTCCTGTCACATGGCTGCTGCTTCTGCTTGTGGTGCCGATGAGACAGGAAAGATGGACAGTACTTCTAAAATCAGTTATACGCTATTTAATAATGCAACATGATAATCTAACGCTTATATGTAGAGTAACATTCTCATGTCGCCATTTTAAAAACCACACGACATGCTTAATGTCTTCTGCAGTATGAATGAAAGGTTTTTATGAGATATGTTGTGTCCCCATACATCTTCTTATTACAATTTATGTATGTGTCCGTATCTCTTATAAGGGATTATTAGTTTAACCTCCGGTTTGCTAGCAAAACTGAATTACTGTGTCATGAAATGATACATGTCTAAAAAGTGTGTCACCAACATGAAAAGTTTGGAAAGCTCTGCTGTAGAGAGTGAATTTTCAGACAAATGATAATACACTATCTGAAATTTGTGGTGAATTTATGAAGAAAAATCCAAGTAAACCAGGGTAGTTAGAGCAATTGGAATGCTTTGTGAATGTAATGCAGACACTTCAGTGGAAGGCATTCATGGACCAGAGGGATAAAAGTCCTCTGAATTGTTTTCAGTTGTGAAACGCATACAGTTATAAGCAGGGCTGGATTTTCCATAAGGCAGAGTAGGCATCTGCCTACAGGCGCACCCTACAGAGGGGCGCCTGCCATAGAAATCAATTTTTTTAAGTGGCGTGCCTCGCTGCGCCGCCCGCCACATGTAAGGTCTGTGCCTTCTTCGGCACAGACCTGTAGCTGCTGAGCTCTCCCTGCTCTTTAGTAATGCAGAGCGCTGGAAGATGACATCATCTCCATGACATCATCTCCCAGCATTCTGCATTACTAAAGAGAAGACCGTGCGGGAGCTCCAGCAGCTACAGGTCTGTGCAGAAGCACAGATGTCTCCTACCGCTGGACCACCAGGGAGGTAGGAAATGTGAGACTTAATGTGGAGATGATGGGGGCAATATGGGGATGATGGGGGGCAAGCAATGTGGAGCTGATGGGGGCAATGTGGAGCTGATGGGGCAATATGGGGGCAATGTAGAGTTGATGGGAGCAATATGGACTTGATAGGGGCAATACTGAGATGATGGGGCAATGTGGAGCTGATGGGGGCAATGTTGAGATGATGGGGCATTATGAGGGCAATGTGGAGCTGATGGGGCAATGTGGAGCTGATGGGGCAATCTGGATGTGGAGCTGATGGGGCAATGTGGAGTTGATGGGGCAATGTGGAGCTGATGGGGGGTAATGTGGAGATTTGGAGCATTGTGGAAATGGCCAATGGGGGGGGCACTTCAGATTTCTGTGCCTACAGGCTCCTGAAATGTAAATCAGGCCCTGGTTATAAGTGTACAAAGACCAACGACTAAACCAAAACTGCTGTCGATAACTGACTGACAGCAAATTAGATTTGGAGAAGTTCAGAGAAAATGATGTGCAGCAAAGAAAGGTATTTCATAAATAACTGGGACTCCATATATGCAGCATAAGAGATTGTTTGACACTTTTCTTCTCCTTTGACAGAACAAATGATGCACAATATTGCACTCTATACTACAATTACAGCTTGAAACTGGAAGAAGAGCACCCTATGGTCCATAATGACTTCAAGAATGGTCATTTCACAGTTCAACATACTAACAATAGATTCAGCAGCATTACCTTAGACCAAGCATGGGAGCAACACTACAATAAGCCAGCAAAGGGGTCTGGAGGCATAATAGGAATTACGAGACGAAAGAAAGCCGTGACAGAGCAAGACCTAATCAAGCATGAAAAAGAAAGCCTTGCACATCTTTTAAGAACATTTTGTGGCCTTTATGAAGATCATAATGCCCTGCCCACCAGCCACGTCCCCCAGCAACTACCCCTAAAACAAAAGTGTCCCTCTCTGTCCAGCCTCCTGCCCACAGACTATGGAATCCATTCATGGGGAATCTCCTTTCACAGCTTCCCAGTCCCATCTTGGGTCTAAGTCACCCTGTGCTTATTGGGGTACAGGGTGACCAGGAAACCCAGTCCGGTCTGCCCAATCCAGGCATCTACAGACTATCCAGCTAGGGTAGTGGATTTGTTTAGGGAATTTCACCTTGTTGTTCTGTGTGCAGTAACTTGGATCCTATTGCTGGTTTGAAGGTACAAGGGGAGTGAAATGCATTGTATTCCGACCTGTGATTGAGTTATGTGTAAACTCAATTATGCTCACTCCGTCACCCCATTGTTCCTATTGCTGGGGGGAAGATACAGGGGGAGTGAAATGCATTGTATTCCGACCTGTGATTGAGTTATGTGTAAGCTCACTCTGGCACCCCATTGTATTACCATATGTTGTGTGCAGTAACCTGGATCCTATTGCATCCTATAGTATTCTATACACTACATTGAGACTAGTGGTTTGGGTGGCTGGAGAGACCGGTGGGTGCAGTCCCAAGATAAGGGAGCACAGGTTGGTGGAGCTAGGTAGCAGGGTTCCGTCACACAGAACGTATTCATTCCTAAAAGGATGCGCATCTGGGACACAGAAATGGTTTTAGGGACCTCTAATATTTCCTCCATTCTACTGTCAGGTACCCGCTCTGTATTCCTCACATAGTGGGGGATGTATAAAAAGCCTTTTTAGTGTAAGAATTGTCACTAAAATTCACAATGCCTGGTCATATTTATAAAGAAGTAAAGTCACGTATATAAATATGTCTGAGAATATTCTGAGAAAATTCACACCTGCAAATATATTTTCACACACATAGCGGTATTATATACTTCCAATAACAACAGGTTTTACCTACCGTTAAAATTTAATCACTAAAACTGCCTTTATTTTTGGCGCAATTAGCAAATTTCTTTATAAATAAACTGGGGTACAAATCTTTTTTTTTAGCCAAGACCATTTCTACTCCACTTTTCAAAAAAGTCAACTGACTTACATAAATGTCACTAGATGTTTATTCATATACTTATGTCACTTTGAGACACTTGTACAGACACTTTCTATATAACTCTAATTGTATACACCTCCCCCTTAGTATCGCGTTCTGAGTGACAGCCCGGGGAGGTTGGGAATGAATCCACCTTGTCTCCTGTAGTCACTGCAAACACAAGAACTGCAACTTATGTATTTATATATACAAGACTGGAAACATGAGTGCACTAAACACACACACAACGTATTTATACATACACAGACGCACACACAGAATGTATATATATACAAGACTGGAAACATTACTGCACTAAACACACACACAATGTATTTATACACACAGACACACACACACAATGTATATATACAAGACTGCAAGCATTACTGCACTAAACACACTCACAATGTATATATACACACACACGATCCTGTATAATAATTGGCTAGGATGTTTGTCAGAAGCCCTCATGCTCAGTAGAGACTGTGCGCGTTCATGCAGTCTCTAGTGAGCATGATTGCATCTTGTGGAGCAGTGACGTAGCATCCCCTTAACCCCAACGCATTGCAAAACATTACCCAAACCTTGGCCCGTGTACACGGGCTTTTACACTAGTGTATATATATACAAGACTGCAAGCATTACTGCATTAAACACAAACACAATATATATTATATATATATATATATATATATATACACACACACACACACACAAGACTGTAAGCATTAGTGCACTAAGCACACACACACAATGTATATATACATACACACACACACACACACGCAATGTATTTATACAATACTGTAAGCATTAGTGCGCTAAACACACACACGCACAATGTATATATACATACACACACACACACACATACATAAAGTATAGTATAAACAATTGAAGGGAAAAAAATCAAGATGACATTTTCATTAACAAAAATACCCAAATGTATAATGTATGTCTGTACATTGTTTTCCATCATTTATCCTTTTCTGACCAGTTATTGTGATTTAATCATATCTCGTGCTGTCATTGTGAACAGGATGGGGTGACTAATGCTGATGGAGAAATGTCAGTCCGACTGCTGTGAGAAGACAAAGATAAAATCCCATCTTCTCCTCTAGAGACTTTGGCCTTTCTCTCCTCCTGACCCCACACATCTATTGGGGTGATGGTAAAGAGGAAGCAGCTTTACATTTGTCTGCCTGACCTATGAAAAAGTTATATTTTCTTTACACTGTAATTAGGGCATCTTGCTAAAAAATATCAAGTCTGTAACTATTTCAAAAACTTGGTGAGCTCTGCCCCTCCATTAACCACACAATATCCCAAATCAGTGAAAGTCATCTAGAGTCTATTGTATCAGGCATTACCAAGAATTAAACGCACATTATAATAACACTTTTTAAAACATCAGATCTTATTATTTTCATTCATGATCCCTCAAGTCTCTTCCACCACTTAAAACATTGATTCCATTCTCCTGATAATGTTTTACCCTTTCTTTCTCTAGAGTTCTTCTTATATCTTCTACAATATCCATTTGAACACTATATTTTCCTGGGAACTGTTTCTTTGGATTATCCTTAATAACCCAATGCCAATTTTACAGATACCTGGATTTCTCCAGATCATTATTATTCTGGAGTTCCTTTATCCAGGACAGGCACCACCCTAGAGTCCTTTGATCACCTATCCCAGCAATGCTCTGTACCCTAAAAGCCTCCTTCTAGCTCCTACCAAAGATATTGACTCTCACTGGTCCCCAACTAATCTCCTATCCCACCGATTGACTCTCACTGGTCCCCAACTAATCTCCTATCCCAACGATTGACTTTCCTTGGTCCCCAACTAATCTCCTATCCCAGCTAGTGACTCTCCTTGGTCCCCAACTAATCTCCTATCCCAGCAATTGACTCTCCTTGGTCCCCAACTAATCTCCTATCCCAGCTAGTGACTCTTCCTGGTCCCCAACTAATCTCCTGTTCCAGTTTTTGACGCTCACTGCTCCCCAACTAATCTCCTATCCCAGCTATTGACTCTCCCTGGTCCCAAACTAATGACTCTCCTTGGTCCCCAACTAATCTCCTATCCCAGCTAATGACTCTCCCTGGTCCCCAACTAATCTCCTATCCCAGCGATTGACTCTCACTGGTCCCCAACTAATCTCCTATCCCAGCTATTGACTCTCACTGGTCCCCAACTAAACTCCTATCCCAACTATTGACTCTCACTGGTCCTCAATTAATCTCCTATCCCAGCTACTGACTCTCCCTGTTCCCCAACTAATCTCCTATCCCAGCGATTGACTTTCCCTGGTCCCCAACTAATCTCCTATCTCAGCTATGCTTTACTGGCAGTCTGTCTTAAGTACAAGCTCCCTCAAAGCCTCATTATGTTTTTTAGTACATTATAAACAAATTGTAATTGATATCCGTAAACCATTAGCCTCTCTGAAAGCGATACCTAGGATATGGTCCACATATATATCCATTTACATTTAGATGTGTAACCCACTTGGATCCGGTCACCCAGGAATAACACTTGCCCAGAACTTACCCCAACTCAGGAAGCCCAGATAACAGACAATTGAAAAAATCTCTTGCCTCTCTGGATGGAGCCGATCTGGGGTTCCAGAGAAGGGAGAAAGTCAGGTTTACATCTGGCTCCTGGTATATTGCGATCCCACTGCTGCCACCAGAAAATGTTGTATAATTATTAATGAGCTGAATGTCCACTTAGGTTTGTAGGGGTTAAAGATGTAAAGGTTTATTACATGCAGTCCACAGGAGACTAGTGTAATATGTCTGAGACTAACATGGCATCCAGAGGTTTTATTCAATTCTAAACAGAAAGCGTCAAACAAAGAAATGTACATTTATGGCAAGGACAGTACATCTGCACAGATAATTAAATTGCCGTTACATGGCACACTCCTTTTACCTGACCTAAGGCTATTTTACCTTTCTTTGACCTTCTGTTTATCATGTACATATCCCGTCCTCCCCTTCCTTATCTATCTAACCACATTACTTCTTGTGTAGAAAACATGATATTCTGCAACTCGCATCTCTGGTCTTAACCCCTTGGGTGCCTGTCCTCTCAGTACAATCCCCACAGATTACCCCTATGTGTTCATAACCGCAGGCTGAAGAGGGACACTAGTTTGAGGTGGCGTTGCTATGTATGTGACTGGTGATAGGGCATTAGGTTAATTCACACCATATTGAATAAATGAATTAGAACATGATCAAACTATTTTATTTACAAAGACTAATTAGCAAACACATATAGAAGTTTATACGTATAATAAAATGATTTTTTTGCTGTGGAGCAATGTGATACATGTATATACACACTGTACAGTGATACATTTATGTACACACTGTATAGTGATACATTTATATACACACTGTATAGTGTGTGATCTACTCTTCCCTAGTGTCATCCAGCTACCCCGAAGTGTCACCTGTATCAACCCCAGTATCAAACCCTCACCCACCAGTATCAATCTCGCACACGTAGTACCACTCACCCTCAGTATCAGCCTCGCACCTGTAGTACCACTCACCCCCAATATCAACCTCGCACTCATAGTGCCACTCACTCCCAGTATCAATCTCAAACCTTTAGTGCCACTCACCCCCAGTATCAATCTCAAACCTGTAGTGCCACTCACCCCCAGTATCAACCTCGCACCCGTAGTGCCACTGACCCTCAGTATCAACCTCGCTCCCGTAGTGGCACAGTATCAACCTCGCACCCGTAGTGCCACTCACCCCCAATATCAACCTCGCACCCGTAGTGCCACAGTATCAACCTCACACCCGTAGTGTCACTCACCCCCAGTAATCAACCTCGCACCCATAGTGTCACAGCATCAACATCGCACCCGTAGTGCCACTCACCCTCAGTATCAACCTCTCACCCGTAGAGCCACTCACCCTCAGTATCAACCTCGCACCCGTAGTGCCACTCACCCTCAGTATCAACCTCCCACCAGTAGTGCCACTCACCCCCAGTATCAACCTTGCACCCATAGTGCCACAGCATCAACATCGCACCCGTAGTGCCACTCACCCTCAGTATCAACCTCTCACCCGTAGAGCCACTCACCCTCAGTATCAACCTCGCACCCGTAGTGCCACTCACCCCCAGTATCAACCTCCCACCAGTAGTGCCACTCACCCTCAGTATCAACCTCGCACCCGTAGTGCCACTCACCCTCAGTATCAACCTCGCACCCGTAGTGAAACTCACCCTCAGTATCAACCTCGCACCCGTAGTGCCACAGTATCAACCTCGCACCCGTAGTGCCACTCACCTGCAATATCAACCTCGCACCAGTAGTGCCACTCACCCTGAGTATCAACCTCGCACCCGTAGTGCCACTCACCTGCAATATAAACCTTGCACCCGTAGTGCCACTCACCCCCAGTATCAACCTCGCACCCGTAGTGCCACTCACCCCCAGTATCAACCTCACACCCATAGTGCCACTCACCCCCAGTATCAACCTCGCACCCATAGTGACACTCACCCCCAGTATCAACCTCGCACCCATAGTGCCACTCACCCCCAGTATCAACCTCGCACCCATAGTGACACTCACCCCCAGTATCAACCTCGCACCCGTAGTGTCACTCACCCCCAGTATCAACCTCGCACCCGTAGTGCCACTCACCCCCAGTATCAACCTCGCACCCATAGTGCCACTCACCCCCAGTATCAACCTCGCACCCATAGTGCCACTCACCCCCAGTATCAACCTCGCACCCATAGTGCCACTCACCCCCAGTATCAACCTCGCACCCGTAGTGCCACTCACCCCCAGTATCAACCTCGCACCCGTAGTGCCACTCACCCCCAGTATCAACCTCGCACCCATAGTGCCACTCACCCCCAGTATCAACCTCGCACCCGTAGTGCCACTCACCCCCAGTATCAACCTCGCACCCGTAGTGCCACTCACCCCCAGTATCAACCTCGCACCAGTAGTGCCACTCACCCTCAGTATCAACCTCGCACCCGTAGTGCCACTCACCCCCAGTATCAACCTCGCACCCGTAGTGTCACTCACCCCCAGTATCAACCTCGCACCTGCAGTGCCACTCACCCCCAGTATCAACCTCGCACCCGTAGTGCCACTCACCCCCAGTATCAACCTCGCACCCGTAGTGCCACTCACCCTCAGTATCAACCTCGCACCCGTAGTGCCACTCACCCCCAGTATCAACCTCGCGCCAGTAGTGCCATTCACCCCCAGTATCAACCTCGCACCCATAGTGCCACTCACCCCGAATATCAACCTCGCACCCATAGTGCCACTCACCCCCAGTATCAACCTCACACCCGTAGTGCCACTCACCCCCAGTATCAACCTCGCACCCATAGTGCCACTCACCCCCAGTATCAACCTCGCACCCATAGTGCCACTCACCCCCAGTATCAACCTCACACCCGTAGTGCCACTCACCCCCAGTATCAACCTCACACCCGTAGTGCCACTCACCCCCAGTATCAACCTCACACCCGTAGTGCCTCTCACCCTCAGTATCAACCTCGCACCCGTAGTGCCACTCACCCCCAGTATCAACCTCGCACCCATAGTGTCACTCACCCCCAGTATCAACCTCGCACCCATAGTGCCACTCACCCCCAGTATCAACCTCGCACCCATAGTGCCACTCACCCCCAGTATCAACCTCGCACCCATAGTGTCACTCACCCCCAGTATCAACCTCGCACCCGTAGTGCCACTCACCCCCAGTATCAACCTCGCACCCGTAGTGTCACTCACCCCCAGTATCAACCTCGCACCCATAGTGTCACTCACCCCCAGTATCAACCTCGCACCCGTAGTGCCACTCACCCCCAGTATCAACCTCGCACCCGTAGTGCCACTCACCCCCAGTATCAACCTCGCACCCATAGTGCCACTCACCCCCAGTATCAACCTCGCACCCGTAGTGTCACTCACCCCCAGTATCAACCTCGCACCCGTAGTGTCACTCACCCCCAGTATCAACCTCGCACCCGTAGTGCCACTCACCCCCAGTATCAACCTCGCACCCGTAGTGTCACTCACCCCCAGTATCAACCTCGCACCCGTAGTGTCACTCACCCCCAGTATCAACCTCGCACCCGTAGTGTCACTCACCCCCAGTATCAACCTCACACCCGTAGTGCCACTCACCCCCAGTATCAACCTCGCACCCGTAGTGCCACTCACCCCCAGTATCAACCTCGCACCCGTAGTGCCATTCACCCCCAGTATCAACCTCGCACCCATAGTGCCACTCACCCCCAGTATCAACCTCGCACCCATAGTGCCACTCACCCCGAATATCAACCTCGCACCCATAGTGCCACTCACCCCCAGTATCAACCTCGCACCCATAGTGTCACTCACCCCCAGTATCAACCTCGCACCCGTAGTGCCACTCACCCCCAGTATCAACCTCGCACCCGTAGTGTCACTCACCCCCAGTATCAACCTCGCACCCGTAGTGCCACTCACCCCCAGTATCAACCTCGCACCCGTAGTGCCACTCACCCCCAGTATCAACCTCGCACCCGTAGTGCCACTCACCCCCAGTATCAACCTCGCACCCGTAGTGCCACTCACCTGCAATATCAACCTCGCACCCGTAGTGCCACTCACCCCCAGTATCAACCTCGCACCCGTAGTGCCACTCACCCCCAGTATCAACCTCGCACCCGTAGTGCCATTCACCCCCAGTATCAACCTCGCACCCATAGTGCCACTCACCCCGAATATCAACCTCGCACCCATAGTGCCACTCACCCCCAGTATCAACCTCGCACCCATAGTGTCACTCACCCCCAGTATCAACCTCGCACCCGTAGTGCCACTCACCCCCAGTATCAACCTCGCACCCGTAGTGTCACTCACCCCCAGTATCAACCTCGCACCCATAGTGTCACTCACCCCCAGTATCAACCTCGCACCCGTAGTGCCACTCACCCCCAGTATCAACCTCGCACCCGTAGTGCCACTCACCCCCAGTATCAACCTCGCACCCATAGTGCCACTCACCCCCAGTATCAACCTCGCACCCGTAGTGTCACTCACCCCCAGTATCAACCTCGCACCCGTAGTGTCACTCACCCCCAGTATCAACCTCGCACCCGTAGTGCCACTCACCCCCAGTATCAACCTCGCACCCGTAGTGTCACTCACCCCCAGTATCAACCTCGCACCCGTAGTGTCACTCACCCCCAGTATCAACCTCGCACCCGTAGTGTCACTCACCCCCAGTATCAACCTCACACCCGTAGTGCCACTCACCCCCAGTATCAACCTCGCACCCATAGTGCCACTCACCCCCAGTATCAACCTCGCACCCGTAGTGCCATTCACCCCCAGTATCAACCTCGCACCCATAGTGCCACTCACCCCCAGTATCAACCTCGCACCCATAGTGCCACTCACCCCCAGTATCAACCTCGCACCCGTAGTGCCACTCACCCCCAGTATCAACCTCACACCCGTAGTGCCACTCACCCCCAGTATCAACCTCGCACCCATAGTGCCACTCACCCCCAGTATCAACCTCGCACCCGTAGTGCCACTCACCCCCAGTATCAACCTCACACCCGTAGTGCCACTCACCCCCAGTATCAACCTCGCACCAGTAGTGCCACTCACCCTCAGTATCAACCTCGCACCCGTAGTGCCACTCACCTGCAATATCAACCTCGCACCCGTAGTGCCACTCACCCCCAGTATCAACCTCACACCCGTAGTGCCACTCACCCCCAGTATCAACCTCGCACCCGTAGTGCCACTCACCCCCAGTATCAACCTCACACCCGTAGTGCCACTCACCCCCAGTATCAACCTCGCACCCGTAGTGCCACTCACCTGCAATATCAACCTCGCACCCATAGTGCCACTCACCCTCAGTATCAACCTCGCACCCGTAGTGCCACTCACCCCCAGTATCAACCTCGCACCCGTAGTGCCACTCACCCCCAGTATCAACCTCGCACCCGTAGTGCCACTCACCCCCAGTATCAACCTCGCACCCGTAGTGCCACTCACCCCCAGTATCAACCTCACACCCGTAGTGCCACTCACCCCCAGTATCAACCTCGCACCCATAGTGCCACTCACCCCCAGTATCAACCTCGCACCCGTAGTGCCACTCACCCCCAGTATCAACCTCGCACCCGTAGTGCCACTCACCCCCAGTATCAACCTCGCACCCGTAGTGCCACTCACCCTCAGTATCAACCTCGCACCCGTAGTGCCACTCACCTCCAGTATCAACCTTGCACCCGTAGTGCCACTCACCCCCAGTATCAACCTCGCGCCAGTAGTGCCATTCACCCCCAGTATCAACCTCGCACCCATAGTGCCACTCACCCCCAGTATCAACCTCGCACCCATAGTGCCACTCACCCCGAATATCAACCTCGCACCCATAGTGCCACTCACCCCCAGTATCAACCTCACACCCGTAGTGCCACTCACCCCCAGTATCAACCTCGCACCCGTAGTGCCACTCACCCCCAGTATCAACCTCGCACCCGTAGTGCCACTCACCCCCAGTATCAACCTCGCACCCATAGTGCCACTCACCCCCAGTATCAACCTCACACCCGTAGTGCCACTCACCCCCAGTATCAACCTCACACCCGTAGTGCCTCTCACCCTCAGTATCAACCTCGCACCCGTAGTGTCACTCACCCCCAGTATCAACCTCGCACCCGTAGTGCCACTCACCCCCAGTATCAACCTCGCACCCGTAGTGTCACTCACCCCCAGTATCAACCTCGCACCCGTAGTGCCACTCACCCCCAGTATCAACCTCGCACCCGTAGTGCCACTCACCCCCAGTATCAACCTCGCACCCATAGTGTCACTCACCCCCAGTATCAACCTCGCACCCATAGTGCCACTCACCCCCAGTATCAACCTCGCACCCATAGTGCCACTCACCCCCAGTATCAACCTCGCACCCATAGTGTCACTCACCCCCAGTATCAACCTCGCACCCGTAGTGCCACTCACCCCCAGTATCAACCTCGCACCCGTAGTGTCACTTACCCCCAGTATCAACCTCGCACCCATAGTGTCACTCACCCCCAGTATCAACCTCGCACCCGTAGTGCCACTCACCCCCAGTATCAACCTCGCACCCGTAGTGCCACTCACCCCCAGTATCAACCTCGCACCCATAGTGCCACTCACCCCCAGTATCAACCTCGCACCCGTAGTGTCACTCACCCCCAGTATCAACCTCGCACCCGTAGTGTCACTCACCCCCAGTATCAACCTCGCACCCGTAGTGCCACTCACCCCCAGTATCAACCTCGCACCCGTAGTGTCACTCACCCCCAGTATCAACCTCGCACCCGTAGTGTCACTCACCCCCAGTATCAACCTCGCACCCGTAGTGTCACTCACCCCCAGTATCAACCTCACACCCGTAGTGCCACTCACCCCCAGTATCAACCTCGCACCCGTAGTGCCACTCACCCCCAGTATCAACCTCGCACCCGTAGTGCCATTCACCCCCAGTATCAACCTCGCACCCATAGTGCCACTCACCCCCAGTATCAACCTCGCACCCATAGTGCCACTCACCCCGAATATCAACCTCGCACCCATAGTGCCACTCACCCCCAGTATCAACCTCGCACCCATAGTGTCACTCACCCCCAGTATCAACCTCGCACCCGTAGTGCCACTCACCCCCAGTATCAACCTCGCACCCGTAGTGTCACTCACCCCCAGTATCAACCTCGCACCCGTAGTGCCACTCACCCCCAGTATCAACCTCGCACCCGTAGTGCCACTCACCCCCAGTATCAACCTCGCACCCGTAGTGCCACTCACCCCCAGTATCAACCTCGCACCCGTAGTGCCACTCACCTGCAATATCAACCTCGCACCCGTAGTGCCACTCACCCCCAGTATCAACCTCGCACCCGTAGTGCCACTCACCCCCAGTATCAACCTCGCACCCGTAGTGCCATTCACCCCCAGTATCAACCTCGCACCCATAGTGCCACTCACCCCGAATATCAACCTCGCACCCATAGTGCCACTCACCCCCAGTATCAACCTCGCACCCATAGTGTCACTCACCCCCAGTATCAACCTCGCACCCGTAGTGCCACTCACCCCCAGTATCAACCTCGCACCCGTAGTGTCACTCACCCCCAGTATCAACCTCGCACCCATAGTGCCACTCACCCCGAATATCAACCTCCCACCCGTAGTGCCACTCACCCCCAGTATCAACCTCGCACCCGTAGTGCCACTCACCCCCAGTATCAACCTCGCACCCGTAGTGCCACTCACCCCCAGTATCAACCTCGCACCCGTAGTGCCACTCACCCCCAGTATCAACCTCGCACCCATAGTGCCACTCACCCCCAGTATCAACCTCGCACCCGTAGTGCCACTCACCCCCCAGTATCAACCTCGCACCCGTAGTGCCACTCACCCCCAGTATCAACCTCACAACCGTAGTGCCATTCACCCTCAGTATCAACCTCGCACCCGTAGTGCCACTCACCCCCAGTATCAACCTCGCACCCGTAGTGCCACTCACCCTCAGTATCAACCTCGCACCCGTAGTGCCACTCACCCCCAGTATCAACCTCGCACCCATAGTGTCACTCACCCCCAGTATCAACCTCGCACCCATAGTGCCACTCACCCCCAGTATCAACCTCGCACCCGTAGTGCCACTCACCCCCAGTATCAACCTCACACCCGTAGTGCCACTCACCCCCAGTATCAACCTCGCACCCGTAGTGCCACTCACCCCCAGTATCAACCTCGCACCCGTAGTGCCACTCACCCTCAGTATCAACCTCGCACCCGTAGTGCCACTCACCCCCAGTATCAACCTCGCACCCGTAGTGCCACTCACCCCCAGTATCAACCTCGCACCCGTAGTGCCACTCACCTCCAGTATCAACCTTGCACCCGTAGTGCCACTCACCCCCAGTATCAACCTCGCACCCATAGTGCCACTCACCCCCAGTATCAATCTCGCACCCGTAGTGCCACTCACCCCCAGTATCAATCTCGCACCCGTAGTGCCACTCACCCCCAGTATCAACCTCGCACCCATAGTGCCACTCACCCCCAGTATCAATCTCGCACCCGTAGTGCCACTCACCCCCAGTATCAATCTCGCACCCGTAGTGCCACTCACCCCCAGTATCAACCTCGCACCCGTAGTGCCACTCACCTCCAGTATCAACCTTGCACCCGTAGTGCCACTCACCCCCAGTATCAACCTCGCACCCATAGTGCCACTCACCCCCAGTATCAACCTCCCACCAGCAGTATCACCCACTCTACTCCTGTATCTCCTGATTTTCCCAATATAAGCCCCACCCTCGGTATCACCCACTCTTCCGCAGTGTTACCTACTCCTAATTGCAGGAGCTGCTGAGCTGTATAATAACCTTTAGCTCTGTGGTCCTCCTTGCTACACTCACACCCTTCATATTAGAGGTTCCTTTTGGGACTCCTTAAACCTCAGAGGGATGTGCAACAGCTTGATCTGTAATAACTTTTGAATGAAAAGCCTCCCTGGAGTGGGATCACCCGTGTTCCACTCAACAAAAAAACTTTACTGCTCCTTTAAGAACAGATCAAATGTTTTAAGGGACTTTGCTCTGATCATTTTTGCTGACTGTTGGCTGGTTCCCCACAGATTCAGCCAGATAGATAAGTAAGCGGAGAAGAGGGGGTTGTTTTGTTTCTCTATTAATTCTCTATGGGTAAATCATTCAGTGATTAATGTAATTGTCCCATAATGCAGTCTGGCTGATACCAGTTCCCTGCAGGAGAGGACACAGAGAGCAGGATAACTCCCTATAGGGTCCAAGTGGCATTTCACAGTAGCACAGAGAAGGCCCCATACAGGTGAGTGAGTCCTATATACTGTATATTGCACTTTATACACCATTAACCCTCTGAGTGCCAGCTCTCAATTCACAGCAGTGTGAAAGGATCCTATACAGGGGAGTCACATATACTGCACCTTGAAGTGGATGTGTCACCTATATACAATATGGTATAACTAGTTAGGCTACATATCGAATACTACTAAAACGTTAATCATTTTTTAACCCTTTGAGTGCCAGAGAGGTACATAATGCATTACTCTGCAATGCATTGCATACCCCTCTGGCACTCAACAGGTTAAAGTTTTATTTTGTGTAAATTTAACTTAGACAGTCTGTCCCCCAGATACTTCACCATTCACTGCTCTGCCTCTGCTCTCCTCCCTCTATCCAGCCTCCTCAGATAAAGGAGGCTTCCTGTCTGTAAGCTGGAGCGGTCTGATTGGCTACATATCGATATCTATCCAATGAGATCGCTCCAGCTTACAGACAGAAGCCTCTGTCATTGGAGGAGGCTGAGCACTCTATGTGGAAGTAGATGCAGCTCATAGTTTCTAAGTTAAATTTACATGAAATAAAACTTAAAAAAAAAAAACGTAATCACATTTTATTAGTATTCGATATGTAGCCTATTTATACTAGTTGAAGAGCCCGTTACACGGGCCCACGGTGCCATTGCCAGCCGGTCGTGGGGCAGTCACGCGCAGTGGAGACTGCCCGCGCCGCAGCTGATACAGAGCTGGACGGCTTTGGAGCATCCGGCTCTGTATCAGCAGCATGTGCAGCAGTCTCTACTGCGCGTGACTTTGTCGTTACACATGTTTTAGTGAATTATTATATAGGATTGTATATAGGTGACACATCTACTTTAAATAATATTTAGCCCTTTGAGTGCCAACTCACAATTTTATATCCTGATATTGAGGTCCCTGGCTCTGATTCCAGAGAACAGTGAGACAATGTTGTATTATCCCCTACAGCAATAAAGTCTGTCTCCTTTAAATCAGACAGAGCATTCACTTCAGCAGGATTGGTGTTACATTGTATCACTATTCCTGTTTTCACAGTCCTGAACATAAAGCTCCTTTAAAGGGATAGTAATACTTCGTTTTAATTTTATTTTATTTTGTAGGCATTAAAAAAACATGAAGAACAATATAAGTCTTATCTCTCAGACCTTTATGGTTTAAGAGATATTCACAAGCAAAGTTTCCCCTCCCGCCCCTTTTACCTAGTGTAAGTCATCTCTTCTCAGATGTGGAATCCAGTCCATAGACCAGACAGATAACAGAAGGGGACAATCTTCTTCCTATGAGAACAATGAAAGCCCCGCCCCTTTTACCTAGTGTAAGCCATCTCTTCTCAGATGTGGAATCCAGTCCATAGACCAGACAGATAACAGAAGGGGACAATCTTCTTCCTATGAGAACAATGAAAGCCCCGCCCCTTTTACCTAGTGTAAGCCATCTCTTCTCAGATGTGGAATCCAGTCCATAGACCAGACAGATAACAGAAGGGGACAATCTTCTTCCTATGATAACAATGAAAGCCCTGCCCACCTTGACAAGTTTTTCAGGTTTTTCCCTTATCTTAATTGGAGATTGTCCCTCTCTGCAGTCTACCTGGGCACCTCCCTTCTGATCTGGCTGAACAGTGTTACATCAGTAAAAGGGGCGGGAGGGGGATACTTTATCATTCAATTACTCTTGAACTACAGCTCTGACAGTATTGATATAACGCTCTCCAAAGTCCAAATGCCATGATGATTAATTAGAGCTGCTTTTATTATGAAACATTACTATCCCTTTAAGACCACAGTGTCCACACATCCCTTATAAATAACACAGTATATACAAGGATTCTCACACTTTAGACCAGTTGCTTGCTAGGGTATAAGGGGATCTGTTGTTCGGAACAACTGAAGAACCAACAATTAACTAGTCCCAGGTTAACCCTTTGTGCGCCACAGAGTTATTGCAATGCATTGGATACCTCTCTGACACGCAAAGGTTTTAAATATATACAGGTATACACAGACCACGAACAGGGACTGAAATAGCAATTGTAATCATAGAGATCTTATGGCGAAATGCAAGAAACGTGTGAATGCGCTGAAGGCGTGTCTCAGACACAGGTGGATATTGTGTGTGTTCTAATGCAGGAAGCTGTATAGTGAACGCTTCTTGAATTGCGCATTAAAAATTAGTTTTTAAAGGGATAGCAATGGTTAGTTTTATGTTTATTTAATACTGTAGGCATTAAAAAATATTAACAATGATGTCAGTCTTATCTCTCAGACCTTTATGGTGTGAGAGATATACAACGCTAATGTTACCTCCTGAGAGAAGTCAGCGCTTTAGCTGACAGCTGCAGCATATTTGACCGGACGGAGGCTCTCCAGCAGAGCCAAAATCTCACTATCTAAACATAAATGGTTCACTGGAACGGTCTACAAAGTGTTCCTAGTTTGCAAGCACACTTTGTAGACCATTCCAATGAAGTATTAATGTTTAGATCATGCGATTTCGGTTCTGCTGAAGAGCCACCATCGGGTCAAATGACCGTATTCTGCATCTGTTGGCTAAAGCGTTGACTTCTCTCAAGAGGTAACATTAGCGAGGTATATCTCTCACACCATAAAGGTCTGAGAGATAAGACTGACATCGTTGTTAATATTTCTTTAATGCCTACAATATTAAATAAACATAAAACTAACCATTACTATGCCTTTAAGACAAAACTACACAGAGGTATAAAATCATTCATAAAAGCACTTCCTGCATTAGGCGCGCTCGTTATTCCACTCAGACAGATCTCTTCATTCTGACCACGCCCACGTTGGTCAATCTTGAATTTTCATGCTCAAGTCTTCTCGCTAGTGGTTTTCATACTGGAAATAGCGATTGTGCATGTTCCCTGCATCCCGCCAATATGGCAGAAAGCAAGAAACGCGTGCAATCGCTATTTACACTCTACTATTGATGGCAAAATGATTAGCTACAAAATGTTGTTGAATTGAGAATGTTTATTCTCACTGAACGTTTTCTAATTTGTTTGCGAATAGGTTTCAAAAAGTGGGCGTGGCTAAAAGTCCACCATTTTATGAGAGGATTAGCAATTGCGCCTAATTCAGCAAAGCGGTTAGCACACATTTTCCTATGTCTGGCGAAGTTGCAGTTAATTTAGGAGCAGTCACTAGCTTTTCTATTACTTTAGGGTCATTCTCTATTCAGGATCTAGGAGTTAATACGTTTCTTGCATCAAAACGCGAGCAATCGGAAATAGCACATAAATGTACAGTTTTTATAAAATAGCGAATAATCCACTTTCTTCCATTCATCCCTTAGATCCATATGCACAAAAAAAGAGTAGAACAATTCTGGATCAATTCTGGAACAAATAGATTGACAAACTCCGTATTAATTTAAAGTGGACCTGAAACCATAAGATAAGATTAATTCATATGAAAGATAATCAGAATCTACCTATATGTTGTTTTGGGACATTAGTTTGTAGTATAAATACGTTTTTGAAACATTAGCCATTGTTTGTTGGTAAAACAGTCTGGCACTTTATGCTAATCAGTCGCTGTGCTGGACCAATATTACCCCACACTGTACTATGAATGAATTTAAGCAGAGTCCACACACTGTGATACGAATGGATCTAGTCCACACACTGTGATATGAATGGATCTAGTCCACACACTGTGATATGAATGGATGTAGTCCACACACTGTGATATGAATGGATCTAGTCCACACACTGTGATATGAATGGATGTAGTCCACACACTGTGATATGAATGGATCTAGTCCACACATTGTGATATGAATGGATGTAGTCCACACACTGTGATATGAATGGATCTAGTCCACACACTGTGATATGAATGGATCTAGTCCACACACTGTGATGTGAATGGATGTAGGTACAGTCCACACACTGTAATTTGAATGGATCTAGACAGAGTCCACACACTGTGATATGAATGGATCTAGTCCACACACTGTGATATGAATGGATCTAGTCCACACACTGTGATGTGAATGGATCTAGTCCACACACTGTGATATGAATGGATCTAGTCCACACACTGTGATGTGAATGGATCTAGTCCACACACTGTGATATGAATGGATCTAGTCCTCACACTGTAATTTGAATGGATCTAGACAGAGTCCACACACTGTGATATGAATGGATGTAGTCCACACACTGTGATATGAATGGATCTAGTCCACACACTGTGATATGAATGGATGTATTCCACACACTGTGATATGAATGGATCTAGTCCACACACTGTGATGTGAATGGATCTAGTCCACACACTGTGATATGAATGTATGTAGTCCACACACTGTGATATGAATCGATCTAGTCCACACACTGTGATATGAATGGATCTAGGCAGAGTCCACACACTGTGATATGAATGGATCTAGTCCACACACTGTGATATGAATGGATCTAGTCCACACACTGTGATATGAATGGATCTAGGCAGAGTCCACACACTGTGATATGAATGGATCTAGTCCACACACTGTGATATGAATGGATCTAGGCAGAGTCTACACACTGTGATATGAATGGATCTAGGCAGAGTCCACACACTGTGATATGAATGGATCTAGGCCACACACTGTGATGTAAATGGATCTAGACAGAGTCCACACACTGTGATATGAATGGATCTAGGCAGAGTCCACACACTATGATATGAATGGATCTAGTCCACACACTGTGATGTGAATGGATCTAGTCCACACACTGTGCTATGAAAGGATCTAGACAGAGTCCACACACTGTAATATGAATGGATCTAGGCAGAGTCCACACACTGTGATATGAATGGATCTAGTCCACACACTGTGATATGAATGGATCTAGTCCACACACTGTGATATGAAAGGATCTAGACAGAGTCCACACACTGTGATATGAATGGATCTAGGCAGAGTCCATGCACTGTGATATGAATGGATCTAGGCAGAGTCCACACACTTTGATATGAATGGATTTAGACAGAGTCCACATACTGTGATATGATTAGATCTAGGTGGAGTCCACACACTGTGATATGAATGGATCTAGTCCACACACTGTGATATGAATGAATCTAGTCCACATGCTGTGATATGAATGGATCTAGTGCAGACACAGTGATATGAATGGATCTAGGCAGAGTCCACACACTGTGATATGAATGGATCTAGTCCACACACTGTGATATGAATGGATCTAGTCCACACACTGTGATATGAATGGATCTAGTCCACACACTGATATGAATGGATCTAGTCCACATGCTGTGATATGAATGGATCTAGTCCACACACTGTGATATGAATGGATCTAGTCCACACACTGTGATATGAATGGATCTAGGCAGAGTCCACACACTGTGATATGAATGGATCTAGTCCACACACTGTGATATGAATGGATCTAGTCCACACACTGTGATATGAATGGATCTAGGCAGAGTCCACACACTGTGATATGAATGGATCTAGACAGAGTCCACACACTATAGGGTGTATCTAATATAACAGCGAGAGGGAAGTTTACTCTAGAACATAACTAATTAGCATATTGAACAGGTGAATTAGCATAAAATTCCATGCTGTGCCACCAACACAAAGGTTATTTTTACAGAGAATCAATTAGTACAGTCCAGAGGCAGATTTGACATCTCTGTAAAACCAACTAAACTAGTCTTAAAGGCACAGGCCCACACGTTAACACTATGAGTTCCAGAATGATATCCAAGCCCATTGCAATGCAAGGAGCTTAACAACTCTCTGGCACTCGAAAGCTTAATGATCATTTTAACCCCCCTACCTCCTAAAAGCTGGAGAACCCTAGAGGCAAGGGGTTAAAATCCTCATTTAAATCAATTTTAATTTGTATTTATCTCTTGTCCAGAGCTGCCTTACTTTTCCTTTGCTCGTTTGACCCTAAATATTTTTACATTATTGAATACAAATTCCACAAGTCATATATAGGAATCTGCATCTGCGAGTGTTAATGTTACCCTGAATATTATGAGGCTGATTTACTAAGAGAGTGGAGAAATTCCAGTTCGACTGTACCCTAAGGGAGAAATAACAAATCCCAGCCTTTCCATTCCTTTAAATTGGGCGAAGCAATGAGCTGGAGACCTGCCTAGCGTTCAACTGGTTAAAAGTCCCATTTAGATGAATGGGGATTTGTATTGGTCCCCTATAGACGGTGACATGGGATTTCAGGTGGATTCAGCAAAATATTAACCCTTTCAGTTCCAGAGGGGTACGATTCTAAGCAGTGCGTTCTGTACCCACCTGGAGTGTTAAAGAGATCTATCACTTCCTACTAATGATCCCCAGTTTCCTGACCAGGACTAGTGTCACCATTCGTGTACAATATCTCAGGTACACGAAAGTCATATGTGACCCACCGCCTACTGTGACCATCCGACTGGTGCAGGTTGTCAGAGCCTCAAATTCTCAGGATAACATGATGTGTAATAGACCGCACTCAGTCCGCAAAAGAGCCACCATAAAAGAAAATATAATTTATTGAAAGTAGTCATCAGCATATTTACATGTGGACACGGACAAAATCCAAGGAATCTAACGCGTTTTGCACTGAAGGTGCTTACTCATAGAGTAAAAACCTGTAGTGAGAAATGCGTTATATTGCTTGGATTTTGTCTCAGTGTCCACATGTATTAAGCACCTTTAGTGCGAAACGCATTAGATTACTTGGATTTTGTCCTGTGTCCACATGTAGTGAGCATTTTTAGTGCGAAACGCATTAGATTACTTGGATTTTGTCCCGTGTCCACATGTAGTGAGCATTTTTAGTGCGAAACGCATTAGATTACTTGGATTTTGTCCCATGTCCACATGTAGTAAGCACCTTTAGTGCGAAACGCATTAGTTTACTTGGATTTTGTCCCGTGTCCACATGTATTAAGCACCTTTAGTGAGAAACGCATTAGATTACTTGGATTTTGTCCTGTGTCCACACGTAGTAAGCACCTTTAGTGAGAAACGCATTAGATTACTTGGATTTTGTCCTGTGTCCACACGTAGTGAGCACTTTTAGTGTGAAACGCATTAGATTACTTGGATTTTGTCCCGTGTCCACATGTAGTGAGCATCTTTAGTGCGAAACGCATTAGATTACTTGGATTTTGTCCCGTGCCCACATGTAGTAAGCACCTTTAGTGCGAAACGCATTAGTTTACTTGGATTTTGTCCCATGTCCACATGTATTAAGCATCTTTCGTGTGAAACGCGTTAGATTACTTAGATTTTGTCCCATGTCCACACGTAGTGAGCATCTTTAGTGTGAAATGCATTAGATTACTTGGATTTTGTCCCGTGTCCACATGTATTAAGCACCTTTAGTGTGAAACGCATTAGATTACTTGGATTTTGTCCCGTGTCCACATGTATTAAGCGCATTTAGTGCAAAACGTGTTAGATTGCTTGGATTTTGTCCCGTGCCCACGTGTAGTGAGCACCTTTAGTGCAAAACACATTAGATATAAGTATTCTGATGACTACTTTCAAAAAATTATTTTTACTTTTATCATGGTTCTTTTCTTTCCTAATGGCCCCTATGAAGTTTGTCCTTGTGCTTTTGTTCAAAAGAAAACATATCCAAACAGTCCTTTATGTCACGTCCATGGCACGATCACAAGACACAGACTCCACCCACTGCACCCTGGTTGGATAGGGATGATGGGCGTTACAATCTTGAACAGCTGGAGGGCTTCAGACTTCAATTGGAATCTGCCCCCTGAAGCCAGTGATAAGCACTTATCAATTGCAATGTAATCTAGGCCTGTCTGAGGTTCTCATCATGGAATGTGGATCTTGTTTTTTTTTTTTTTTTTTTTTTTAAATATCATATAAATCTTTTTTCCACACTTTGTCTGCAGGGTAAAGCCGTGTCTGATTACTTTATCCGGAGGTACAAGGACACAGATTATGAAGCTGCCAGGGACTTGTATGTTGCTTGTGTCATGGAACACGTTCCTACAGCCTTTAAACAATCCCTAAGTCTCCCTCACATTTGGGTTCTCCTGTTGGTAGTTATCGTGCTTCCTCTTGTGACCGTCAGGTCCCCTCTACTCTCTGCCTTGGGTGTCTTCTTTGTACTAGTTATCCTCTGGTTGTGCAGTAGAGAGAGTTTTCATTTCTATGTTAGGCTTGGCCTCTCAGGGGATATGAAAGATCCCCAGAAGTTCTACATGGAAAGGGATGGGTACTGCTTCTGGGTGGCCCAATCTGCTGGGGAAGTTGTGGGAATGGTGGCTGCTATACCATCGCCTTATCCCGGGGGAAATAGACATGTGGAACTCCAGAGAATGGCAGTAGCCAAGAGCCACAGAGGTAAAGGAATTGCTAAAGCTTTGTGTAGAACACTCATTGATTTTGCCCGGAAGAAAAGATGTGAAGCAGTGGTCCTCACAACTTCAACAGCCCAGACTGATGGACAACGGATGTACAAGAGCCTTGGTTTCCGCCAGACGAGCATCTTCCCTTCACCAAATCTGCTGGCAAGATTCATTGGTATCAAGATACTGTCATTGCAATATGACATCCCAACAGGTCAATAACATTGAACATCTATGCCATCTCCCTAACTATCAAATAAAATGTGTCTTCTGCTTTTGACTGAAAATGTTTCGTTCTAAACAAGAAAACATACACTATTTCCA
This sequence comes from Rhinophrynus dorsalis, assembly GCA_037306005.1. Lineage (NCBI taxonomy): Eukaryota > Metazoa > Chordata > Amphibia > Anura > Rhinophrynidae > Rhinophrynus > Rhinophrynus dorsalis. The sequence continues at coordinate 8,046,474 of CM074718.1, read as the reverse complement.
ATTGCATATTATAACAAACAGTTATGAACAATTTTATTTGCCCCCCATGGAGCTGCTTCAGGGCTGGTTTAGGGGAGGTACCAAGGTTGAAGTGCACCCGGCCCAACAACACCAACCCGGTGACGGTGGCTTGAGTGGATCAAAGAGGTCTCCCCTAAAAGGCCAGCTGAGGTCTGTGGCTCCTCCAACACAGACCTCTATATCCAGTTTCCTCTCAGAAGGAAATAAAAAAAGACTGGGAGACAGAGAGGGGCAATAGACCAAAGGAAAAAGGCTGGGGGGAGGGGTTAATGGCCTCATATAATGGTGTATTTCCCTGTTGGACTCTACAGTGCAGAAAAGGCAGATTTTTTTATATAATGCTCTCTTAGACTAGGGATCTCTGTAGGAAGTCATAGGGACAGCTCCACCTGGTGACCACAATAGAAAAGCAATGCCTTACCGTATTGCACTACATCTCCTATGGTTACTGGAAGACTCCAGTAGGGCTGAGCTTCTTGGGCTCTTGGGGCGCTCCGGAATTAATTGGAAGTATATATTTAAATAATAATAATAATCTAGGCAGAGTCCACACACTGTGATATGAATGGATCTAGGTAGAGTCCACACACTATGATATAAACAGATCTAGAGGGAGTCGTCACACTGTGATATGAATGTATCTAGTCCACACACTGTAATATGGATGGATCTAGGCAGAGTCCACACACTGTAATATGAATGGATCTAGTCCACACACTGTGATATGAATGTATCTAGTCCACACACTGTAATATGGATGGATCTAGGCAGAGTCCACACACTGTAATATGAATGGATCTAGGTACAGTCCACACACTGTGATATGAATGGATCTAGTCCACACACTGTGATATGAATGGATCTAGTCCACACACTGTAATATGAATGGATCTAGGTACAGTCCACACACTGTGATATGAATGGATCTAGTCCACACACTGTGATATGAATGGATCTAGCAGAGTCCACACACTGTGATATGAATGGATCTAGGCAGAATCCACACACTGTGATATGAATGGATCTAGGCAGAGTGCATACACTGTGATATGAATGGATCTAGTCCACACACTGTGATATGAATGGATCTAGTCCACAATTTGAGATATGAATGGATCTAGGCAGAACCCACACATTGTGATATGAATGGATCTAGGCAGAACCCACACACTGTGATATGAATGGATCTAGGCAGAACCCACACATTGTGATATGAATAGATCCAGGCAGAGTCCACACACTGTGATATGAATGGATCTAGGCAAAGTGCACACACTGTGATATAAATGGATCTAGTCTACACACTGTGATATGAATGGATCTAGTCCACACACGGTGATATGAATGGATCTAGTCCACACACTGTGATATGAATGGATCTAGGCAGAGTCCACACACGGTGATATGAATGGATCTAGTCCACACACTGTGATATGAATGGATCTAGGCAGAACCCACACACTGTGATATGAATAGATCCAGGCAGAGTCCACACACTGTGATATGAATGGATCTAGGTAAAGTGCACACACTGTGATATAAATGGATCTAGTCTACACACTGTGATATGAATGGATCTAGACAGAGTCCACACACTGTGATATGAATGGATCTAGTCCACACGCTGTGATATGAATGGATCTAGTCCACACACTGTGATATGAATGGATCTAGTCCACACACTGTGATATGAATGGATCTAGTCCACACACTGTGATATGAATGGATCTAGTCCACACACTGTGATATGAATGGATCTAGTCCACACACTGTGATATGAATTGATCTAGTCCACACACTGTGATATGAATGGATCTAGTCCACACACTGTGATATGAATAGATCTGTTCTCTTGAAAAATGTGATTCTGTGCCAGAGGTGTCCAGTGTAATGCAGTGTGTTGGGCACTCCTCTGGCACTTAAAGGGTTAATTTAATAGCAGTGCTTGCTTAGGAATGTACCTCTTATATAGAATTAAGTTATATCGATGTGACCACACTGCCATTTTAACAGAGGGCGCTAATAAAACACGCTTCAGGATTGCATTGGTTCCTGTGCGTACCTCTCAAGTGTCCCTATTTAGGAGGGGGACCCTTTGAGACCCTTTTTATTTATAGTGCAACAAGTCAGAGGGGGTATCAGACAGTGTATGTGTGGTCTGTGACTACTAGTGGACAGTGGAACAAGTCTGAGGGGTATCAGACGGTGTATGTGTAGTTTGTGACTACTAGTGGACAGTGGAACAAGTCTGAGGGGTATCAGACGGTGTATGTGTGGTCTGTGACTACTAGTGGACAATGGAACAAGTCTGAGGCAGGGGAGGGCTGGCAACATTTGGCCTGGGGGGCAAATTTAATCAAGTGGCCCATTTCCACTATCGCTCCAGCCCTCCGTCCCACTCCATCCCTATTCTGTTGAGTTTATAACTTTCATTAATGTTGTGAAATAACACAAGTATCAGCTGGAGATGATTGGAGTTGTAGTCCAACAACAGTTGAAGGGCCACAGATTTCGCATTATTTATGCAAGAGGGTAAATCAGCATACAAAACCTGTGGGCAACATGTGACCCTCCAGCTGTGTTGTTCTGCAACTCCTATCAACTTTATCCAAATGTTGCCAAGTTCAGGATGATGGGAGTTGTAGTCCAAAACTGTTGGAGGGCTCCATGCTTCCTATCACTTGTGTAGGGGGACAAGTCAGTGTACAGCAGTTGTGGGCAATCTGTGATACTCCAGCAATGTTGGACTACAGCTGTCATCATCATGAACTCTATGTTGCCCCACTGAGGATTTGGGAATTGAAGTACAACAGAGGCTGCTGGAGGGCCACAGATTTCTCATCACTTTTTTTAGGGGTAAATGGCAAAGATAAACAGAAAGGGGTTGCACAGCCCAGGACCCCCACCCCCCATGCACACTTTTGTCCTCTATCCGAGAGAGAGAGAGACGAAGCAGTATGGCGTCAGTAATGACACATTATTGCTACTCTTGCCATATGTCTAGACCAGGGGTGGGCAAGTTGTCATACTCCAGCTCATGTTAAACTACAATTTCCATCATCCTCAACTACAGCTGGATGGCTGAGAGTGAGAAAAATTGTAGTCCAACAACAGCTTCAGGGCAACAGGGCTAAGTGGGAACTTTCAAAATTAACTGGCACTGATATCTCTGAAATATTCTTTTAACAGAAAAAGACAAATAACACAGGCTGTCAGTGTCCCCAGATTAATGACACAAGAGCTGCAATTATATGTGCCGTGCACAGAGAAGGAGAGCGGGGAACAGCGGCACTGCCATCTTTACACAATGAGGCTGATGTACTAAGAAGAACTGGCGTAATTCTGGAGTAAACCAAGTTCCCCATAGGGGGGAGAGAACATTTTTAGTTGATTTAAATGCGGCTTTTAACCTCTTGGATGCTAAAGAGGTCTTCAACAAATTCCTTTGGGGTTAAATTTCCATTCAGATCAATGGAAATTTGAGGACATTTTACTTGTCCCACAACAGCAACCTGGATTAGTCCAGAATTACTTAAAGGGATAGTAATACTTCGTTTTAACTTTATTTTATTTTGTAGGCATTAAAAAAACTGTATTCTCTTATGTAGAGTATATTTTCTATATGTAATGAATTATATATGTATGTAAAAATTGCATGGTCTGAGGTTCAGGGCAGCCAGGGGGCCTCTGTTGAATCAATATTATATAGGGGCTTGTGTGGACATCATCAAATCATTTGATTTGCTTACCACCAGCAGTCAGCAGATACATTTTGCATGCTGCACGGCGCTGGCTTGCCGGTCTCAGTCTTCGCACCAGTCCAGCCCCCAAACAGCTCCTGACACAGACTGTCTTTCAGTGCTCTGCTCAGTGTAGCCTGCGCTTGAGCCGATGCGCATGGCATGAGGTCAGTGAAGTCAGACAGCCCATAAGCCCAATGCGCACACTGCACAGCCATCATCCAATGGGGAACACTGAGACACACTGCCTGGAGGCAGCGTCTAGTGTTTGTATTGGATCACAAACTACACCAGGAGGACAGGACAGGAAGGATGGTCAGAGCTGGATTTACATCTCAAGTGCCCCTAGGCACAGCACTGTCTGGAGCCTTTAGACCTGCCTTGGCCCCACCCATCAGGCCCGGACTGGCCATCGGACACACCGGGCATTTGCCCGGTGGGCCGGGCCGGTGACACAGTCTCCGTAGTAATACAGAGCGCTGGGAGATGACATCATCTCCCAGCGCTCTGCATTATTGCGAACCGCGCGTGGGAGATGCAGCTCTGTGCCAAAGGAGGCACAGATCACCGATGGTACGCCGCGTCGCCACTAGATCATCAGGGCTTTAAGGTAGGGGATCAAGGGGCATTGCGGAGATGAAGGGGCAGTTGATGAAGGGGGCGTTGTGCAAGGGGCGTTGTGGAGTGGAAGGGGGCATTGTGGAAGGGGCATTGTGGAGTGGAAGGGGGCATTGTGGAGATGAAGGGGGCATTGTGGAAGGGGCATTGTGGAGATGGAAGGGGCATTGTGGAGTGGAAGGGGGCATTGTGGAAGGGGGCAATGTGGAAGGGGCATTGTGGAGATGAAGGGGGCATTGTGGAAGGGGCATTGTGGAGATGAAGGGGGCATTGTGGAAGGGGCAATGTGGAGATGAAGGGGGCATTGTGGAAGGGGGCATTGTGGAGATGAAAGGGGCATTGTGGAGTGGAAGGGTGCATTGTGGAAGGGGGCATTGTGGAGATGAAGGGGGCATTGTGGAAGGGGCATTGTGGAGATGAAGGGGGCATTGTGGAAGGGGCATTGTGGAGATGAAGGGGGCATTGTGGAAGGGGCATTGTGGAGATGAAGGGGGCATTGTGGAAGGGGCATTGTGGAGATGAAGGGGGCATTGTGGAGTGGAAGGGTGCATTGTGGAAGGGGGCATTGTGGAGATGAAGGGGGCATTGTGGAGTGGAAGGGGGCATTGTGGAAGGGGGCATTGTGGAGATGAAGGGGGCATTGTGGAAGGGGCATTGTGGAGATGAAGGGGGCATTGTGGAAGGGGCATTGTGGAGATGAAGGGGGCATTGTGGAAGGGGCATTGTGGAGATGAAGGGGGCATTGTGGAAGGGGCATTGTGGAGATGAAGGGGGCATTGTGGAAGGGGCATTGTGGAGATGAAGGGGGCATTGTGGAGTGGAAGGGTGCATTGTGGAAGGGGGCATTGTGGAGATGAAGGGGGCATTGTGGAAGGGGCATTGTGGAGATGAAGGGGGCATTGTGGAAGGGGCATTGTGGAGTGGAAGGGTGCATTGTGGAAGGGGCATTGTGGAGATGAAAGGGCATTGTGGAAGGGGGCATTGTGGAGATGAAGGGGGCATTGTGGAAGGGGCATTGTGGAGATGAAGGGGGCATTGTGGAAGGGGCATTGTGGAGTGGAAGGGAGCATTGTGGAAGGGGCATTGTGGAAGAGGGCATTGTGGAAGGGGCATTGTGGAGATGAAAGGGGCATTGTGGAAGGGGGCATTGTGGAGATGAAGGGGGCATTGTGGAAGGGGCATTGTGGAGATGAAGGGGGCATTGTGGAAGGGGGCATTGTGGAGATGAAGGGGGCATTGTGGAAGGGGCAATGTGGAGATGAAGGGGGCATTGTGGAAGGGGCATTGTGGAGTGGAAGGGTGCATTGTGGAAGGTGCATTGTGGAGATGAAGGGGGCATTGTGGAAGGGGCAATGTGGAGTGGAAGAGGGCATTGTGGAAGGTGCATTGTGGAGATGAAGGGGGCATTGTGGAAGGGGCAATGTGGAGTGGAAGGGGGCATTGTGGAAGGTGCATTGTGGAGATGAAGGGGGCATTGTGGAAGGGGCAATGTGGAGATGAAGGAGACATTGTGGAAGGGGCATTGTGGAGTGGAAGGGTGCATTGTGGAAGGGGCATTGTGGAGATGAAAGGGGCATTGTGGAAGGGGGCATTGTGGAGATGAAGGGGGCATTGTGGAAGGGGCATTGTGGAGATGAAGGGGGCATTGTGGAAGGGGCATTGTGGAGATGAAGGGGGCATTGTGGAAGGGTCATTGTGGAGTGGAAGGGTGCATTGTGGAAGGGGCATTGTGGAGATGAAAGGGGCATTGTGGAAGGGGGCATTGTGGAGATGAAGGGGGCATTGTGGAAGGGGCATTGTGGAGATGAAGGGGGCATTGTGGAGTGCAAGGGGCGTTGTGGAGTGGAAGGGGGCATTGTGGAAGGGGCATTGTGGAGTGGAAGGGGCATTGTGGAGATGAAGGGGGCATTGTGGAAGGGGCATTGTGGAGATGGAAGGGGCATTGTGGAGTGGAAGGGGGCATTGTGGAAGGGGGCAATGTGGAAGGGGCATTGTGGAGATGAAGGGGGCATTGTGGAAGGGGCATTGTGGAGATGAAGGGGGCATTGTGGAAGGGGCAATGTGGAGATGAAGGGGGCATTGTGGAAGGGGGCATTGTGGAGATGAAAGGGGCATTGTGGAGTGGAAGGGTGCATTGTGGAAGGGGCATTGTGGAGATGAAGGGGGCATTGTGGAAGGGGCATTGTGGAGATGAAGGGGGCATTGTGAAGGGGCATTGTGGAGATGAAGGGGGCATTGTGGAAGGGGCATTGTGGAGATGAAGGGGGCATTGTGGAAGGGGCATTGTGAGATGAAGGGGGCATTGTGGAGTGGAAGGGTGCATTGTGGAAGGGGGCATTGTGGAGATGAAGGGGGCATTGTGGAGTGGAAGGGGGCATTGTGGAAGGGGGCATTGTGGAGATGAAGGGGGCATTGTGGAAGGGGCATTGTGGAGATGAAGGGGGCATTGTGGAAGGGGCATTGTGGAGATGAAGGGGGCATTGTGGAAGGGGCATTGTGGAGATGAAGGGGGCATTGTGGAAGGGGCATTGTGGAGATGAAGGGGGCATTGTGGAAGGGGCATTGTGGAGATGAAGGGGGCATTGTGGAGTGGAAGGGTGCATTGTGGAAGGGGGCATTGTGGAGATGAAGGGGGCATTGTGGAAGGGGCATTGTGGAGATGAAGGGGGCATTGTGGAAGGGGCATTGTGGAGTGGAAGGGTGCATTGTGGAAGGGGCATTGTGGAGATGAAAGGGGCATTGTGGAAGGGGGCATTGTGGAGATGAAGGGGGCATTGTGGAAGGGGCATTGTGGAGATGAAGGGGGCATTGTGGAAGGGGCATTGTGGAGTGGAAGGGAGCATTGTGGAAGGGGCATTGTGGAAGAGGGCATTGTGGAAGGGGCATTGTGGAGATGAAAGGGGCATTGTGGAAGGGGGCATTGTGGAGATGAAGGGGGCATTGTGGAAGGGGCATTGTGGAGATGAAGGGGGCATTGTGGAAGGGGGCATTGTGGAGATGAAGGGGGCATTGTGGAAGGGGCAATGTGGAGATGAAGGGGGGCATTGTGGAAGGGGCATTGTGGAGTGGAAGGGTGCATTGTGGAAGGTGCATTGTGGAGATGAAGGGGGCATTGTGGAAGGGGCAATGTGGAGTGGAAGAGGGCATTGTGGAAGGTGCATTGTGGAGATGAAGGGGGCATTGTGGAAGGGGCAATGTGGAGTGGAAGGGGGCATTGTGGAAGGTGCATTGTGGAGATGAAGGGGCATTGTGGAAGGGGCAATGTGGAGATGAAGGAGACATTGTGGAAGGGGCATTGTGGAGTGGAAGGGTGCATTGTGGAAGGGGCATTGTGGAGATGAAAGGGGCATTGTGGAAGGGGGCATTGTGGAGATGAAGGGGGCATTGTGGAAGGGGCATTGTGGAGATGAAGGGGGCATTGTGGAAGGGGGCATTGTGGAGATGAAGGGGCATTGTGGAAGGGTCATTGTGGAGTGGAAGGGTGCATTGTGGAAGGGGCATTGTGGAGATGAAAGGGGCATTGTGGAAGGGGGCATTGTGGAGATGAAGGGGGCATTGTGGAAGGGGCATTGTGGAGATGAAGGGGGCATTGTGGAGTGGAAGGGGCATTGTGGAGTGGAAGGGGGCATTGTGGAAGGGGGCATTGTGGAGTGGAAGGGGGCATTGTGGAAGGGGCATTGTGGAGATGAAGGGGGCATTGTGGAAGGGGCATTGTGGAGATGAAGGGGGCATTGTGGAAGGGGCATTGTGGAGATGAAGGGGGCATTGTGAAGGGGCATTGTGGAGATGAAGGGGGCATTGTGGAGTGGAAGGGAGCATTGTGGAAGGGGGCATTGTGGAGGTGAAGGGAGCATTGTGGAGATGAAGGGGGCACTGTGGAAGGGGCATTGTGGAGATGAAGGGGGCATTGTGGAAGGTGCATTGTGGAGATGAAGGGGGCATTGTGGAGATGAAGGGGGCATTGTGGAGATGGAAGGGGCAATGTGGAGATGAAGGGGGCATTGTGGAGATGAAGGGGGCATTGTGGAAGGGGCAATGTGGAGATGAAGGGGACATTGTGGAAGCGGCAATGTGGAGATGAAGGGGACATTGTGGAAGGGGCATTGTGGAGATGAAGGGGACATTGTGGAAGGGGCATTGTGGAGATGAGGGGACATTGTGGAAGCGGCAATGTGGACATGAAGGGGGCATTGTGGAGTGGAAGGGAGCATTGTGGAAGGGGGCATTGTGGAGTGGAAGGGAGCATTGTGGAAGGGGGCATTGTGGAGTGGAAGGGGGCATTGTGGAGATGAAGGGGGCATTGTGGAAGGGGGACATTGTGGAGTGGAAGGGGGCATTGTGGAGATGAAGGGGGCATTGTGGAAGGGGCATTGTGGAGATGAAGGGGGCATTGTGGAGATGAAGGGGCATTGTGGAAGGGGCAATGTGGAGATGAAGGGGACATTGTGGAAGCGGCAATGTGGAGATGAAGGGGGCATTGTGGAGATGAAGGGGGCATTGTGGAAGGGGCAATGTGGAGATGAAGGTACATTGTGGAAGGGCAATGTGGAGATGAAGGGGACATTGTGGAAGGGGCAATGTGGAGATGAAGAGGGCAATGTGGAGGTGAACAGTGTGGGGAGGAGGATGGGGTGGGCAGAGTGTGGAGGTGAATATGTGGGCGGGGGCAGGGGATTGTGTCGGAGGGGGGTGGGGACATCAAAATGCACCTTCGCCCTGTGTATACATAAATTCTTGCACCGGCCCTGGGTCCGGGCGTAAAAAAAAAAAAAAAAGCGAACGCGCGCCCCCCCCCATGGGCTGCTCAAAAAATAAAAATGGGCTGCTCAGCTTTAAATGCCCGGGCCTATTTTTTGTCCCAGTCCGGGCCTGCCACCCATAACCACACCCTGTCATTTAATCACACCTTATTTTGTGGCCAAACCCATTTTCAGATTTATTCTTCACAGTAATGATGGAATTTTCCAGAGGTTGCAAAGCAATGCGTTGCACACCCCTCTGGCACTCAAAGGATTAATACTATGGTCAGTGAGGGGTGATGCTGTTATATGTGCACAACACATATATGTGGCTGTTTTTAACAGGAAGGGAAGAAAAGGAAAGTCACAATTAAACTTGAGGATCCTATGTTAACCTATATGTGGGGCCTCCTTTCATAATTTTACCATGGACCTTAGGGGTTCTTAACCTTTTGTGTGCCAGAGGGCTGTGCAACGCATTGATTTGCAAAGTTGCGTATCATCCTGGCAATCAAAGGGTTAATCCAGCAAGGGGACAGTCACTAGACTTATACTTCATCCTGGGATGGGCAAAGTGAAGTAGCTCACTGACTGCAATTACAAATAATATGCTACAATCGGTGGCACTATAATGGAGGATACTGCAGATCATAATAACCTAGCCACCCATATCCACCATCATGGATCCAAAAAACAAATAAAAATATATAAAATGCCTTAATACTTAGGAAAACAATAGAGAACACAAATCCATAAAAAATTAGAAATATTAAACAATATTGTTATTTATTAAAACATGTAATATGCAATATATATATATATATATATATATATATATATATATATATATATATATATTCTATACATATTTCTTTATGGGTTTGTGTTTGCTACTGTTCACTTAAAGGGATAGTATTACTTCAAAATTACTATCCCTCATATTGTAGCCCTTAATAAACTGAGTTAAATGACACCAGCGGCATCTCTCAGACCTTTATGGTATAAGAGATAGCCGCTTTCAAAGTTTCCTCTCCCCTGCTGTCAGCGTTCTGCTGCCAGCAGGAGAATCCGGTCTCTGAATCAAGCGGAGGCTCTTCAGCAGAGCCGATATCTCGTTATAGAAGGAAAAATGATTCATTGAAACAGTCTTCTGCATGTGCTTGGTAACCAAGCACATGTAAAAGACTGTTTCAATTAATAATTTTTCCTTCCATAACGAGATATCGGCTCTGTTTAAGAGCCTCCGCCTGTCCCGGGACCGGATTCTCCTGCTGGCAGCAGAACGCTGACAGCAGGGGAGAGGAAACTTTGAAAGCGGCTATCTCTTATACCATAAAGGTCTGAGAGATGCCTCTGGTGTCATTTAACTCAATTTATTAAGGGCTACAATAAGAGGCACTGTAATTTTGAAGTAATACTATCCCTTTAAGCACCGAAACATTTTATATATATATATATATATATATATATATATATATATATATATATATTATTGTATTCTATATATTTAAAAACAGATTAAACAGCTAGCCTCTAAACTTGCACACTAATAATGCCTCAGCAAAACTGTTGAAGGGGAGCTTTCACACCAAGTTAAGTTGATCCAAATCAAGTCTTCTAATAAAGCTATTTTTAAAAGTGTTTTTTTTTTTTGCCTAGTAATATTACAAGAGAGCCATACATTTAAAATATATCAAATTTTATCAATACTATGGATTGACAATCAAATGTGGGAAGTAACTTATACTGTGAAATTATGTCTACACATGTGTCAAAGTGATTACTTGACCATCAGTGCCCAGATGGGTGCCAAATTGCATAGGCAGCCATCGACAATCACTTAGACATCACTAGCTGGGTGATACACAAATCATGGTATATATTGTATATACCATGATTTGTGTAGCCAGCTAGTGATGTCTGTTTAAGTGTTTGTAGATGGCTGAC
>CM074718.1:7990409-8030409 GCA_037306005.1 Rhinophrynus dorsalis | reverse complement strand
GTGCTTCTGTTACACATAGTAATTATATAGATACACCTGACTGCTGTGTGATGGACTCCTACCTAGGTAAGTGCTTCTGTTACACACAGTAATTATACAGATACACCTGACTGCTGTGTGATGGACTCCTACCTAGATAAGTGCTTCTGCTACACATAGTAATTATATAGATACACCTGACTGCTGTACGATGGACTCCTACCTAGGTAAGTGCTTGTATTACACACAGTAATGATATAGATACACCTGACTGCTGTGTGATGGACTCCTACCTAGGTAAGTGCTTCTGTTACACACAGTAATTATATAGATACACCTGACTGCTGTGTGATGGACTCCTACCTAGGTAAGTGCTTCTGTTACACACAGTAATTATATAGATACACCTGACTGCTGTGTGATGGACTCCTACCTAGGTAAGTGCTTCTGTTACACACAGTAATTATATAGATACACCTGACTGCTGTGTGATAGACTCCTACCTAGGTAAGTGCTTCTGTTACACACAGTAATGATATAGATACACCTGACTGCTGTGTGATGGACTCCTACCTAGGTAAGTGTTTCTGTTACACACAGTAATGATATAGATACACCTGACTGCTGTATGATGGACTCCTACCTAGGTAAGTGCTTCTGTTACACACAGTAATTATATAGATACACCTGACTGCTGTTTGATGGACTCCTACCTAGGTAAGTGCTTCTGTTACACACAGTAATTATACAGATACACCTGACTGCTGTTTGATGGACTCCTACCTAGGTAAGTCCTTCTGTTACACACAGTAATTTTATAGATATACACTTGACTGCTGTATGTTGGACTCCTACCTAGGTAAGTCATTCTGTTACACACAGTAATTTTATAGATATACACTTGACTGCTGTATGTTGGACTCCTACCTAGGTAAGTCCTTCTGTTATTCACAGTAATTATATAGATACACCTGACTGCTGTATGATGGACTCCTACCTATGTAAGTGCTTCTGTTACACACAGTAATTATATAGATACACCTGACTGTTGTGTAATGGACTCCTACCTAGGTAAGTGCTTCTGTTACACACAGTAATTATATAGATACACCTGACTGCTATATGATGGACTCCTTCCTAGGTAAGTGCTTCTGTTACAGACAGTAATTATTTATATACACCTGACTGATGTATTATAGACTCCTACCTAGGAGAGTCATTCTGTTACACAGAGTAATTTTATAGATGCATTTGACTGCTGTATGATGGACTCCTACCTAGGTAAGTGCTTCTGTTACACACAGTAATTATATAGATACACCTGACTGCTGTATGTTGGACTCCTACCTAGTTAAGTGCTTCTGTTACACACAGTAATTTTATGGCAAGCACGGAGGCTTCATATTATGCATTATCCTTCCTCACTGCCCCTCAGCAGCAAAGGAAACTTTATTAAAATAACAGTTTAACAGAAGAAAAACTTGCTAGTATGACACTCCTCCCTCCCAACCAATCACCAGTCCTTAATCCTGTAAAACTGGGATACAGCCTTGACTTTCCCTCTTTCCTTTGCTGCTCCCCTCAGAGATAAGTCGCCTTTACTAGTACTCGTTTACTTGTGTATCTTGGTTTGTTTGGCCTCTGACTGACTGGCCTGCTGGGGTGTGTTCCACCCTTTGTGTTCCAGTCAGTCATTGCCTATATATATATATTTATACTGTACTTGTATACAATTGTATGTCTTGGTTTGTTTGGCCTCTGACTGATAGGCCTGCTGGGGTTTGCTCCACCCTTTGTGCTCCAGTCAGTCAATGCCCATATTTTGAACTGACCTTGTATATTTTGCCTGTTTAATTAACCTGGTATGGGCTTTATGTGGAATTGCTGTTCTGCGCTTTGGCGCCGGCCTCCTTTCCATTCAATTTGCAATGTTACTTTCTCCCTGGCCTTGTGTGACCTGCTTTTTCCCCCTGAGTATTGTTTTCTCTATCCATTGTGTCTCTTGACATTAATATTTTGTTATTAACCATATATCCACTATATATTTATTAAGTCTATTCTTCCTATACACATAGGTACTTATTTTCAGACTCTGGTTGCCCAGGGTTTCCGCCTGTATTTTGGCAAATTATATTATGGGGGTTTTTAGTAGCTCCCCTTCTTGCCAATTTGTCGTTGGTTGTATCTGTTATCTACTTGAATTTATTTCACCCTTGTAATTCCTATCTAGGCATAATCTACATGCATAAAGCATGGATCTACTGGCATATATCTTTAACCCTAGTAATTCCTATCTAGGCATAGATCTACTGGTATATATATATTTAACCCTAGTAATTCCCATCTAGGCATGGATCTATTACTATATATCTTTAACCTTAGTAATTCCTATCTAGGCATAGATCTACTGGAAAATATCTTAACCCTAGTAATTCCTATCTAGGCATGGATCTATTGGCATATATATATTTAACCCTAGTAATTCCTATCTAGGCATGGATCTACTGGCATATATCTTTAACCCTAGTAATTCCTATCTAGGCATAGATCTACTGGTATATATATCTTTAACCCTAGTAATTCCTATCTAGGCATAGATCTACTGGTATATATCTTTAACCCTAGTAATTCCTATCTAGGCATAGATCTACTGGTATATATCTGTAACCCTAGTAATTCCTATCTAGGCATGGATCTACTGGTATATATCTTTAACCCTAGTAATTCCTATCTAGGCATAGATCTACTGGTATATATATATTTAACCCTAATAATTCCTATCTAGGCATAGATCTACTTGTATATATCTTTAACCCTAGTAATTCCTATCTAGGCATGGATCTACTGGTATATATCTTTAACCCTAGTAATTCCTATCTAGGCATAGATCTACTGGTATATATCTTTAACCCTAGTAATTCCTATCTAGGCATGGATCTACTGGTATATATCTTTAACCCTAGTAATTCCTATCTAGACATAGATCTACTTGTATATATCTTTAACCCTAGTAATTCCTATCTAGGCATGGATCTACTGGTATATATCTTTAACCCTAGTAATTCCTATCTAGGCATGGATCTACTGGCATATATCTTTAACCCTAGTAATTCCTATCTAGGCATAGATCTACTTGTATATATCTTTAACCCTAGTAATTCCTATCTAGGCATAGATCTACTTGTATATATCTTTAACCCTAGTAATTCCTATCTACGCATAGATCTACTGGTATATATCTTTAACCCTAGTAATTCCTATCTACGCATAGATCTACTGGTATATATATATTTAACCCTAGTAATTCCTATCTAGGCATAGATCTACTTGTATATATCTTTAACCCTAGTAATTCCTATCTAGGCTTAGATCTACTGGTATATATCTTTAACCCTAGTAATTCCTATCTAGGCATGGATCTACTGGTATATATCTTTAACCCTAGTAATTCCTATCTAGGCATGGATCTACTGGCATATATCTTTAACCCTAGTAATTCCTATCTAGGCATAGATCTACTGGTATATATCTTTAACCCTAGTAATTCCTATCTACGCATAGATCTACTGGTATATATATATTTAACCCTAGTAATTCCTATCTACGCATAGATCTACTGGTATATATATCTTTAACCCTAGTAATTCCTATCTAGGTATAGATCTACTTGTATATATCTTTAACCCTAGTAATTCCTATCTAGGCATGGATCTACTGGTATATATCTTTAACCCTAGTAATTCCTATCTAGGCATAGATCTACTGGTATATATCTTTAACCCTAGTAATTCCTATCTAGGTATAGATCTACTTGTATATATCTTTAACCCTAGTAATTCCTATCTAGGCATGGATCTACTGGTATATATCTTTAACCCTAGTAATTCCTATCTAGGCATAGATCTACTGGTATATATATATTTAACCCTAGTAATTACTATCTAGGCATAGATCTACTGGTATATATATATTTAACCCTAGTAATTCCTATCTAGGCATAGATCTACTTGTATATATCTTTAACCCTAGTAATTCCTATCTAGGCATGGATCTATTGCTATATATCTTTAACCCTAGTAATTCCTATCTAGGCATAGATCTACTTGTATATATCTTTAACCCTAGTAATTCCTATCTAGGCATAGATCTACTGGTATATATATATTTAACCCTAGTAATTCCTATCTAGGCATGGATCTACTGGTATATATCTTTAACCCTAGTAATTCCTATCTAGGCATAGATCTACTTGTATATATCTTTAACCCTAGTAATTCCTATCTAGGCATAGATCTACTGGTATATATCTGTAACCCTAGTAATTCCTATCTAGGTATAGATCTACTGGTATATATCTTTAACCCTAGTAATTCCTATCTAGGCATGGATCTACTGGTATATATCTTTAACCCTAGTAATTCCTATCTAGGCATGGATCTACTGGTATATATCTTTAACCCTAGTAATTCCTATCTAGGCATAGATCTACTTGTATATATCTTTAACCCTAGTAATTCCTATCTAGGCATAGATCTACTGGTATATATATCTTTAACCCTAGTAATTCCTATCTAGGCATAGATCTACTGGTATATATCTTTAACCCTAGTAATTCCTATCTAGGCATGGATCTACTGGTATATATCTTTATCCCTAGTAATTCCTATCTAGGCATGGATCTACTGGTATATATCTTTACCCCTAGTAATTCCTATCTAGGCATAGATCTATTGGTATATATCTTTAACCCTAGTAATTTCTATCTAGGCATGGATCTATTGGTATATATCTTTAACCCTAGTAATTCCTATCTAGGCATGGATCTACTGGTATATATCTTTAACCCTAGTAATTCCCATCTAGGCATGGATCTACTGGTATATATCTTTAACCCTAGTAATTCCCATCTAGGCATGGATCTACTGGTATATATCTTTAACCCTAGTAATTCCTATCTAGGCATGGATCTATTGGTATATATCTTTAACCCTAGTAATTTCTATCTAGGCATGGATCTATTGGTATATATCTTTAACCCTAGTA
The DNA here is from genome assembly GCA_037306005.1 of Rhinophrynus dorsalis. Lineage (NCBI taxonomy): Eukaryota > Metazoa > Chordata > Amphibia > Anura > Rhinophrynidae > Rhinophrynus > Rhinophrynus dorsalis. Next base: position 8,025,387 of record CM074718.1, on the reverse strand, counting down.
ATTCCTATCTAGGCATAGATCTACTGGTATATATCTTTAACCCTAGTAATTCCTATCTAGGCATGGATCTACTGGTATATATCTTTAACCCTAGTAATTCCTATCTAGGCATGGATCTACTGGTATATATCTTTACCCCTAGTAATTCCTATCTAGGCATAGATCTATTGGTATATATCTTTAACCCTAGTAATTTCTATCTAGGCATGGATCTATTGGTATATATCTTTAACCCTAGTAATTCCTATCTAGGCATGGATCTACTGGTATATATCTTTAACCCTAGTAATTCCCATCTAGGCATGGATCTACTGGTATATATCTTTAACCCTAGTAATTCCCATCTAGGCATGGATCTACTGGTATATATCTTTAACCCTAGTAATTCCTATCTAGGCATGGATCTATTGGTATATATCTTTAACCCTAGTAATTTCTATCTAGGCATGGATCTATTGGTATATATCTTTAACCCTAGTAATTCCTATCTAGGCATAGATCTACTGGTATATATCTTTAACCCTAGTAATTCCTATCTAGGCATGGATCTACTGGTATATATCTTTAACCCTAGTAATTCCTATCTAGGCATGGATCTACTGGTATATATCTTTAACCCTAGTAATTCCTATCTTGGCATAGATCTACTGGTATATATCTTTAACCCTAGTAATTCCTATCTAGGCATGGATCTATTGGTATATATCTTTAACCCTAGTAATTCCTATCTAGGCATGAATCTACTGGTATATATCTTTAACCCTAGTAATTCCTATCTAGGCATGGATCTACTGGTATATATCTTTAACCCTAGTAATTCCTATCTAGGCATAGATCTACTGGTATATATATCTTTAACCCTAGTAATTCCTATCTAGGCATGGATCTATTGGTATATATCTTTAACCCTAGTAATTTCTATCTAGGCATGGATCTATTGGTATATATCTTTAACCCTAGTAATTCCTATCTAGGCATGGATCTATTGGTATATATCTTTAACCCTAGTAATTCCTATCTAGGCATAGATCTACTGGTATATATCTTTAACCCTAGTAATTCCTATCTAGGCATAGATCTACTGGTATATATCTTTAACCCTAGTAATTCCTATCTAGGCATAGATCTACTGGTATATATCTTTAACCCTAGTAATTCCTATCTAGGCATAGATCTACTGGTATATATATATTTAACCCTAGTAATTCCTATCTAGGCATGGATCTACTGGTATATATCTTTAACCCTAGTAATTCCTATCTAGGCATAGATCTACTTGTATATATCTTTAACCCTAGTAATTCCTATCTAGGCATAGATCTACTGGTATATATCTGTAACCCTAGTAATTCCTATCTAGGTATAGATCTACTGGTATATATCTTTAACCCTAGTAATTCCTATCTAGGCATGGATCTACTGGTATATATCTTTAACCCTAGTAATTCCTATCTAGGCATGGATCTACTGGTATATATCTTTAACCCTAGTAATTCCTATCTAGGCATAGATCTACTTGTATATATCTTTAACCCTAGTAATTCCTATCTAGGCATAGATCTACTGGTATATATATCTTTAACCCTAGTAATTCCTATCTAGGCATAGATCTACTGGTATATATCTTTAACCCTAGTAATTCCTATCTAGGCATGGATCTACTGGTATATATCTTTATCCCTAGTAATTCCTATCTAGGCATGGATCTACTGGTATATATCTTTACCCCTAGTAATTCCTATCTAGGCATAGATCTATTGGTATATATCTTTAACCCTAGTAATTTCTATCTAGGCATGGATCTATTGGTATATATCTTTAACCCTAGTAATTCCTATCTAGGCATGGATCTACTGGTAAATATCTTTAACCCTAGTAATTCCCATCTAGGCATGGATCTACTGGTATATATCTTTAACCCTAGTAATTCCCATCTAGGCATGGATCTACTGGTATATATCTTTAACCCTAGTAATTCCTATCTAGGCATAGATCTACTGGTATATATCTTTAACCCTAGTAATTCCTATCTAGGCATAGATCTACTGGTATATATCTTTAACCCTAGTAATTCCTATCTAGGCATAGATCTACTGGTATATATATATTTAACCCTAGTAATTCCTATCTAGGCATGGATCTACTGGTATATATCTTTAACCCTAGTAATTCCTATCTAGGCATAGATCTACTTGTATATATCTTTAACCCTAGTAATTCCTATCTAGGCATAGATCTACTGGTATATATCTGTAACCCTAGTAATTCCTATCTAGGTATAGATCTACTGGTATATATCTTTAACCCTAGTAATTCCTATCTAGGCATGGATCTACTGGTATATATCTTTAACCCTAGTAATTCCTATCTAGGCATGGATCTACTGGTATATATCTTTAACCCTAGTAATTCCTATCTAGGCATAGATCTACTTGTATATATCTTTAACCCTAGTAATTCCTATCTAGGCATAGATCTACTGGTATATATATCTTTAACCCTAGTAATTCCTATCTAGGCATAGATCTACTGGTATATATCTTTAACCCTAGTAATTCCTATCTAGGCATGGATCTACTGGTATATATCTTTATCCCTAGTAATTCCTATCTAGGCATAGATCTACTGGTATATATCTTTACCCCTAGTAATTCCTATCTAGGCATAGATCTATTGGTATATATCTTTAACCCTAGTAATTTCTATCTAGGCATGGATCTATTGGTATATATCTTTAACCCTAGTAATTCCTATCTAGGCATGGATCTACTGGTATATATCTTTAACCCTAGTAATTCCCATCTAGGCATGGATCTACTGGTATATATCTTTAACCCTAGTAATTCCCATCTAGGCATGGATCTACTGGTATATATCTTTAACCCTAGTAATTCCTATCTAGGCATGGATCTATTGGTATATATCTTTAACCCTAGTAATTTCTATCTAGGCATGGATCTATTGGTATATATCTTTAACCCTAGTAATTCCTATCTAGGCATAGATCTACTGGTATATATCTTTAACCCTAGTAATTCCTATCTAGGCATGGATCTACTGGTATATATCTTTATCCCTAGTAATTCCTATCTAGGCATGGATCTACTGGTATATATCTTTACCCCTAGTAATTCCTATCTAGGCATAGATCTATTGGTATATATCTTTAACCCTAGTAATTTCTATCTAGGCATGGATCTATTGGTATATATCTTTAACCCTAGTAATTCCTATCTAGGCATGGATCTACTGGTATATATCTTTAACCCTAGTAATTCCCATCTAGGCATGGATCTACTGGTATATATCTTTAACCCTAGTAATTCCCATCTAGGCATGGATCTACTGGTATATATCTTTAACCCTAGTAATTCCTATCTAGGCATGGATCTATTGGTATATATCTTTAACCCTAGTAATTTCTATCTAGGCATGGATCTATTGGTATATATCTTTAACCCTAGTAATTCCTATCTAGGCATAGATCTACTGGTATATATCTTTAACCCTAGTAATTCCTATCTAGGCATGGATCTACTGGTATATATCTTTAACCCTAGTAATTCCTATCTAGGCATGGATCTACTGGTATATATCTTTAACCCTAGTAATTCCTATCTAGGCATAGATCTACTGGTATATATCTTTAACCCTAGTAATTCCTATCTAGGCATGGATCTATTGGTATATATCTTTAACCCTAGTAATTCCTATCTAGGCATGAATCTACTGGTATATATCTTTAACCCTAGTAATTCCTATCTAGGCATGGATCTACTGGTATATATCTTTAACCCTAGTAATTCCTATCTAGGCATAGATCTACTGGTATATATATCTTTAACCCTAGTAATTCCTATCTAGGCATGGATCTATTGGTATATATCTTTAACCCTAGTAATTTCTATCTAGGCATGGATCTATTGGTATATATCTTTAACCCTAGTAATTCCTATCTAGGCATGGATCTATTGGTATATATCTTTAACCCTAGTAATTCCTATCTAGGCATAGATCTACTGGTATATATCTTTAACCCTAGTAATTCCTATCTAGGCATAGATCTACTGGTATATATCTTTAACCCTAGTAATTCCTATCTAGGCATAGATCTACTGGTATATATCTTTAACCCTAGTAATTCCTATCTAGGCATAGATCTACTGGTATATATATATTTAACACTAGTAATTCCTATCTAGGCATGGATCTACTGGTATATATCTTTAACCCTAGTAATTCCTATCTAGGCATAGATCTACTTGTATATATCTTTAACCCTAGTAATTCCTATCTAGGCATAGATCTACTGGTATATATCTGTAACCCTAGTAATTCCTATCTAGGTATAGATCTACTGGTATATATCTTTAACCCTAGTAATTCCTATCTAGGCATGGATCTACTGGTATATATCTTTAACCCTAGTAATTCCTATCTAGGCATGGATCTACTGGTATATATCTTTAACCCTAGTAATTCCTATCTAGGCATAGATCTACTTGTATATATCTTTAACCCTAGTAATTCCTATCTAGGCATAGATCTACTGGTATATATATCTTTAACCCTAGTAATTCCTATCTAGGCATAGATCTACTGGTATATATCTTTAACCCTAGTAATTCCTATCTAGGCATGGATCTACTGGTATATATCTTTATCCCTAGTAATTCCTATCTAGGCATGGATCTACTGGTATATATCTTTACCCCTAGTAATTCCTATCTAGGCATAGATCTATTGGTATATATCTTTAACCCTAGTAATTTCTATCTAGGCATGGATCTATTGGTATATATCTTTAACCCTAGTAATTCCTATCTAGGCATAGATCTACTGGTATATATCTTTAACCCTAGTAATTCCTATCTAGGCATGGATCTACTGGTATATATCTTTAACCCTAGTAATTCCTATCTAGGCATGGATCTACTGGTATATATCTTTAACCCTAGTAATTCCTATCTAGGCATAGATCTACTGGTATATATCTTTAACCCTAGTAATTCCTATCTAGGCATGGATCTATTGGTATATATCTTTAACCCTAGTAATTCCTATCTAGGCATGAATCTACTGGTATATATCTTTAACCCTAGTAATTCCTATCTAGGCATGGATCTACTGGTATATATCTTTAACCCTAGTAATTCCTATCTAGGCATAGATCTACTGGTATATATATCTTTAACCCTAGTAATTCCTATCTAGGCATGGATCTATTGGTATATATCTTTAACCCTAGTAATTTCTATCTAGGCATGGATCTATTGGTATATATCTTTAACCCTAGTAATTCCTATCTAGGCATGGATCTATTGGTATATATCTTTAACCCTAGTAATTCCTATCTAGGCATAGATCTACTGGTATATATCTTTAACCCTAGTAATTCCTATCTAGGCATAGATCTACTGGTATATATCTTTAACCCTAGTAATTCCTATCTAGGCATAGATCTACTGGTATATATCTTTAACCCTAGTAATTCCTATCTAGGCATAGATCTACTGGTATATATATATTTAACCCTAGTAATTCCTATCTAGGCATGGATCTACTGGTATATATCTTTAACCCTAGTAATTCCTATCTAGGCATAGATCTACTTGTATATATCTTTAACCCTAGTAATTCCTATCTAGGCATAGATCTACTGGTATATATCTGTAACCCTAGTAATTCCTATCTAGGTATAGATCTACTGGTATATATCTTTAACCCTAGTAATTCCTATCTAGGCATGGATCTACTGGTATATATCTTTAACCCTAGTAATTCCTATCTAGGCATGGATCTACTGGTATATATCTTTAACCCTAGTAATTCCTATCTAGGCATAGATCTACTTGTATATATCTTTAACCCTAGTAATTCCTATCTAGGCATAGATCTACTGGTATATATATCTTTAACCCTAGTAATTCCTATCTAGGCATAGATCTACTGGTATATATCTTTAACCCTAGTAATTCCTATCTAGGCATGGATCTACTGGTATATATCTTTATCCCTAGTAATTCCTATCTAGGCATGGATCTACTGGTATATATCTTTACCCCTAGTAATTCCTATCTAGGCATAGATCTATTGGTATATATCTTTAACCCTAGTAATTTCTATCTAGGCATGGATCTATTGGTATATATCTTTAACCCTAGTAATTCCTATCTAGGCATGGATCTACTGGTATATATCTTTAACCCTAGTAATTCCCATCTAGGCATGGATCTACTGGTATATATCTTTAACCCTAGTAATTCCCATCTAGGCATGGATCTACTGGTATATATCTTTAACCCTAGTAATTCCTATCTAGGCATAGATCTACTGGTATATATCTTTAACCCTAGTAATTCCTATCTAGGCATAGATCTACTGGTATATATCTTTAACCCTAGTAATTCCTATCTAGGCATAGATCTACTGGTATATATATATTTAACCCTAGTAATTCCTATCTAGGCATGGATCTACTGGTATATATCTTTAACCCTAGTAATTCCTATCTAGGCATAGATCTACTTGTATATATCTTTAACCCTAGTAATTCCTATCTAGGCATAGATCTACTGGTATATATCTGTAACCCTAGTAATTCCTATCTAGGTATAGATCTACTGGTATATATCTTTAACCCTAGTAATTCCTATCTAGGCATGGATCTACTGGTATATATCTTTAACCCTAGTAATTCCTATCTAGGCATGGATCTACTGGTATATATCTTTAACCCTAGTAATTCCTATCTAGGCATAGATCTACTTGTATATATCTTTAACCCTAGTAATTCCTATCTAGGCATAGATCTACTGGTATATATATCTTTAACCCTAGTAATTCCTATCTAGGCATAGATCTACTGGTATATATCTTTAACCCTAGTAATTCCTATCTAGGCATGGATCTACTGGTATATATCTTTATCCCTAGTAATTCCTATCTAGGCATAGATCTACTGGTATATATCTTTACCCCTAGTAATTCCTATCTAGGCATAGATCTATTGGTATATATCTTTAACCCTAGTAATTTCTATCTAGGCATGGATCTATTGGTATATATCTTTAACCCTAGTAATTCCTATCTAGGCATGGATCTACTGGTATATATCTTTAACCCTAGTAATTCCCATCTAGGCATGGATCTACTGGTATATATCTTTAACCCTAGTAATTCCCATCTAGGCATGGATCTACTGGTATATATCTTTAACCCTAGTAATTCCTATCTAGGCATGGATCTATTGGTATATATCTTTAACCCTAGTAATTTCTATCTAGGCATGGATCTATTGGTATATATCTTTAACCCTAGTAATTCCTATCTAGGCATAGATCTACTGGTATATATCTTTAACCCTAGTAATTCCTATCTAGGCATGGATCTACTGGTATATATCTTTATCCCTAGTAATTCCTATCTAGGCATGGATCTACTGGTATATATCTTTACCCCTAGTAATTCCTATCTAGGCATAGATCTATTGGTATATATCTTTAACCCTAGTAATTTCTATCTAGGCATGGATCTATTGGTATATATCTTTAACCCTAGTAATTCCTATCTAGGCATGGATCTACTGGTATATATCTTTAACCCTAGTAATTCCTATCTAGGCATGGATCTATTGGTATATATCTTTAACCCTAGTAATTTCTATCTAGGCATGGATCTATTGGTATATATCTTTAACCCTAGTAATTCCTATCTAGGCATAGATCTACTGGTATATATCTTTAACCCTAGTAATTCCTATCTAGGCATGGATCTACTGGTATATATCTTTATCCCTAGTAATTCCTATCTAGGCATGGATCTACTGGTATATATCTTTACCCCTAGTAATTCCTATCTAGGCATAGATCTATTGGTATATATCTTTAACCCTAGTAATTTCTATCTAGGCATGGATCTATTGGTATATATCTTTAACCCTAGTAATTCCTATCTAGGCATGGATCTACTGGTATATATCTTTAACCCTAGTAATTCCTATCTAGGCATGGATCTACTGGTATATATCTTTAACCCTAGTAATTCCTATCTAGGCATAGATCTACTGGTATATATCTTTAACCCTAGTAATTCCTATCTAGGCATGGATCTATTGGTATATATCTTTAACCCTAGTAATTCCTATCTAGGCATGAATCTACTGGTATATATCTTTAACCCTAGTAATTCCTATCTAGGCATGGATCTACTGGTATATATCTTTAACCCTAGTAATTCCTATCTAGGCATAGATCTACTGGTATATATATCTTTAACCCTAGTAATTCCTATCTAGGCATGGATCTATTGGTATATATCTTTAACCCTAGTAATTTCTATCTAGGCATGGATCTATTGGTATATATCTTTAACCCTAGTAATTCCTATCTAGGCATGGATCTATTGGTATATATCTTTAACCCTAGTAATTCCTATCTAGGCATAGATCTACTGGTATATATCTTTAACCCTAGTAATTCCTATCTAGGCATAGATCTACTGGTATATATCTTTAACCCTAGTAATTCCTATCTAGGCATAGATCTACTGGTATATATCTTTAACCCTAGTAATTCCTATCTAGGCATAGATCTACTGGTATATATATATTTAACCCTAGTAATTCCTATCTAGGCATGGATCTACTGGTATATATCTTTAACCCTAGTAATTCCTATCTAGGCATAGATCTACTTGTATATATCTTTAACCCTAGTAATTCCTATCTAGGCATAGATCTACTGGTATATATCTGTAACCCTAGTAATTCCTATCTAGGTATAGATCTACTGGTATATATCTTTAACCCTAGTAATTCCTATCTAGGCATGGATCTACTGGTATATATCTTTAACCCTAGTAATTCCTATCTAGGCATGGATCTACTGGTATATATCTTTAACCCTAGTAATTCCTATCTAGGCATAGATCTACTTGTATATATCTTTAACCCTAGTAATTCCTATCTAGGCATAGATCTACTGGTATATATATCTTTAACCCTAGTAATTCCTATCTAGGCATAGATCTACTGGTATATATCTTTAACCCTAGTAATTCCTATCTAGGCATGGATCTACTGGTATATATCTTTATCCCTAGTAATTCCTATCTAGGCATGGATCTACTGGTATATATCTTTACCCCTAGTAATTCCTATCTAGGCATAGATCTATTGGTATATATCTTTAACCCTAGTAATTTCTATCTAGGCATGGATCTATTGGTATATATCTTTAACCCTAGTAATTCCTATCTAGGCATGGATCTACTGGTATATATCTTTAACCCTAGTAATTCCCATCTAGGCATGGATCTACTGGTATATATCTTTAACCCTAGTAATTCCCATCTAGGCATGGATCTACTGGTATATATCTTTAACCCTAGTAATTCCTATCTAGGCATGGATCTATTGGTATATATCTTTAACCCTAGTAATTTCTATCTAGGCATGGATCTATTGGTATATATCTTTAACCCTAGTAATTCCTATCTAGGCATAGATCTACTGGTATATATCTTTAACCCTAGTAATTCCTATCTAGGCATGGATCTACTGGTATATATCTTTAACCCTAGTAATTCCTATCTAGGCATGGATCTACTGGTATATATCTTTACCCCTAGTAATTCCTATCTAGGCATAGATCTATTGGTATATATCTTTAACCCTAGTAATTTCTATCTAGGCATGGATCTATTGGTATATATCTTTAACCCTAGTAATTCCTATCTAGGCATGGATCTACTGGTATATATCTTTAACCCTAGTAATTCCCATCTAGGCATGGATCTACTGGTATATATCTTTAACCCTAGTAATTCCCATCTAGGCATGGATCTACTGGTATATATCTTTAACCCTAGTAATTCCTATCTAGGCATGGATCTATTGGTATATATCTTTAACCCTAGTAATTTCTATCTAGGCATGGATCTATTGGTATATATCTTTAACCCTAGTAATTCCTATCTAGGCATAGATCTACTGGTATATATCTTTAACCCTAGTAATTCCTATCTAGGCATGGATCTACTGGTATATATCTTTAACCCTAGTAATTCCTATCTAGGCATGGATCTACTGGTATATATCTTTAACCCTAGTAATTCCTATCTAGGCATAGATCTACTGGTATATATCTTTAACCCTAGTAATTCCTATCTAGGCATGGATCTATTGGTATATATCTTTAACCCTAGTAATTCCTATCTAGGCATGAATCTACTGGTATATATCTTTAACCCTAGTAATTCCTATCTAGGCATGGATCTACTGGTATATATCTTTAACCCTAGTAATTCCTATCTAGGCATAGATCTACTGGTATATATATCTTTAACCCTAGTAATTCCTATCTAGGCATGGATCTATTGGTATATATCTTTAACCCTAGTAATTTCTATCTAGGCATGGATCTATTGGTATATATCTTTAACCCTAGTAATTCCTATCTAGGCATGGATCTATTGGTATATATCTTTAACCCTAGTAATTCCTATCTAGGCATAGATCTACTGGTATATATCTTTAACCCTAGTAATTCCTATCTAGGCATAGATCTACTGGTATATATCTTTAACCCTAGTAATTCCTATCTAGGCATAGATCTACTGGTATATATCTTTAACCCTAGTAATTACTATCTAGGCATGGATCTACTGGTATATATCTTTACCCCTAGTAATTCCTATCTAGGCATAGATCTACTGGTATATATCTGTAACCCTAGTAATTCCTATCTAGGCATGGATCTACTGGTATATATCTTTAACCCTAGTAATTCCTATCTAGGCATAGATCTACTGGTATATATCTTTATCCCTAGTAATTCCTATCTAGGCATAGATCTACTGGTATATATCTTTAACCCTAGTAATTCCTATCTAGGCATAGATCTACTGGTATATATATCTTTAACCCTAGTAATTCCTATCTAGGCATGGATCTATTGATATATATCTTTAACCCTAGTAATTTCTATCTAGGCATGGATCTATTGGTATATATCTTTAGCCCTAGTAATTCCTATCTAGGCATGGATCTACTGGTATATATCTTTAACCCTAGTAATTCCTATCTAGGCATGGATCTACTGGTATATATCTTTAACCCTAGTAATTCCTATCTAGGCATGGATCTACTGGTATATATCTTTAACCCTAGTAATTCCTATCTAGGCATAGATCTACTTGTATATATCTTTAACCCTAGTAATTCCTATCTAGGCATGGATCTACTGGTATATATCTTTAACCCTAGTAATTCCTATCTAGGCATAGATCTACTTGTATATATCTTTAACCCTAGTAATTACTATCTAGGCATAGATCTACTGGTATATATCTGTAACCCTAGTAATTACTATCTAGGCATGGATCTACTGGTATATATCTTTAACCCTAGTAATTACTATCTAGGCATAGATCTACTGGTATATATCTGTAACCCTAGTAATTACTATCTAGGCATAGATCTACTTGTATATATCTTTAACCCTAGTAATTACTATCTAGGCATAGATCTACTGGTATATATCTTTAACCCTAGTAATTCCTATCTAGGCATGGATCTACTGGTATATATCTTTAACCCTAGTAATTCCTATCTACGCATAGATCTACTGGTATATATATCTTTAACCCTAGTAATTCCTATCTAGGCATGGATCTATTGGTATATATCTTTAACCCTAGTAATTTCTATCTAGGCATGGATCTACTGGCATATATCTTTAACCCTAGTAATTCCTATCTAGGCATGGATCTACTGGTATATATCTTTAACCCTAGTAATTCCTATCTAGGCATAGATCTACTTGTATATATCTTTAACCCTAGTAATTCCTATCTAGGCATAGATCTATTGGTATATATCTTTACCCCTAGTAATTACTATCTAGGCATAGATCTACTTGTATATATCTTTATCCCTAGTAATTCCTATCTAGGCATAGATCTACTGGTATATATCTTTATCCCTAGTAATTTCTATCTAGGCATAGATCTACTGGTATATATCTTTACCCCTAGTAATTCCTATCTAGGCATAGATCTACTGGTATATATATATTTAACCCTAGTAATTACTATCTAGGCATGGATCTACTGGTATATATCTTTAACCCTAGTAATTCCTATCTAGGCATGGATCTACTGGTATATATCTATAACCCTAGTAATTCCTATCTAGGCATAGATCTACTGGTATATATCTTTAACCCTAGTAATTCCTATCTAGGCATAGATCTACTGGTATATATCTTTAACCCTAGTAATTACTATCTAGGCATGGATCTACTGGTATATATCTTTAACCCTAGTAATTACTATCTAGGCATAGATCTACTGGCATATATCTTTAACCCTAGTAATTCCTATCTAGGTATAGATCTACTGGTATATATCTTTAACCCTAGTAATTCCTATCTAGGCATAGATCTACTGGTATATATCTTTAACCCTAGTAATTACTATCTAGGCATGGATCTATTGGTATATATCTTTAACCCTAGTAATTCCTATCTAGGCATGGATCTACTGGTATATATCTTTAACCCTAGTAATTACTATCTAGGCATAGATCTACTGGTATATATCTTTAACCCTAGTAATTCCTATCTAGGTATAGATCTACTGGTATATATCTTTAACCCTAGTAATTCCTATCTAGGCATAGATCTACTGGTATATATCTTTAACCCTAGTAATTCCTATCTAGGCATGGATCTATTGCTATATATCTTTAACCCTAGTAATTACTATCTAGGCATGGATCTACTGGTATATATCTTTAACCCTAGTAATTCCTATCTAGGAATGGATCTACTGGTATATATCTTTAACCCTAGTAATTCCTATCTAGGCATAGATCTACTGGTATATATCTTTAACCCTAGTAATTCCTATCTAGGCATAGATCTACTGGTATATATCTTTAACCCTAGTAATTCCTATCTAGGCATGGATCTATTGCTATATATCTTTAACCCTAGTAATTCCTATCTACGCATAGATCTACTGGTATATATCTTTAACCCTAGTAATTCCTATCTAGGCATGGATCTACTGGTATATATCTTTAACCTTAGTAATTCCTATCTACGCATAGATCTACTGGTATATATCTTTAACCTTAGTAATTCCTATCTACGCATAGATCTACTGGTATATATCTTTAACCCTAGTAATTACTATCTAGGCATGGATCTATTGGCATATATATCTTTAACCCTAGTAATTCCTATCTAGGTATAGATCTACTGGTATATATCTTTAACCCTAGTAATTCCTATCTAGGTATAGATCTACTGGTATATATCTGTAACCCTAGTAATTCCTATCTAGGCATGGATCTATTGCTATATATCTTTAACCCTAGTAATTCCTATCTACGCATAGATCTACTGGTATATATCTTTAACCCTAGTAATTCCTATCTAGGCATGGATCTATTGGTATATATCTTTAACCTTAGTAATTCCTATCTAGGTATAGATCTACTGGTATATATCTTTAACCCTAGTAATTCCTATTTACGCATAGATCTACTGGTATATATATCTGTAACCCTAGTAATTCCTATCTAGGCATGGATCTATTGGTATATATCTTTAACCTTAGTAATTCCTATCTACGCATAGATCTACTGGTATATATCTTTAACCCTAGTAATTCCTATCTACGCATAGATCTACTGGTATATATCTTTAACCTTAGTAATTCCTATCTACGCATAGATCTACTGGTAAATATCTTAACCCTAGTAATTCCTATCTAGGCATGGATCTACTGGTATATATCTTTAACCTTAGTAATTCCTATCTAGGCATAGATCTACTGGTATATATCTTAACCCTAGTAATTCCTATCTAGGCATAGATCTACTGGTATATATCTTAACCCTAGTAATTCCTATCTAGGCATAGATCTACTGGTATATATCTTAACCCTAGTAATTCCTATCTAGGCATGGATATACTTGTATATATATTTACCTTAGTATTTCCTATATGGGCATATATCTACTGGCATATATATTTAACCCTATTATTTCCTATTTGGACATGGATCTACTGGCATATATTGGCTTATATATTTAACCCTAATAATACCTATCTGGGTATATATATCTACTGTCATATATATTTAATCCTAGTGATTCCTATCTAGGCATGGATCTACTTGAATATCCTTTTAACCCTAGTAACCCCTGTCTAGGCATGGATCTACTTGCATATATCTTTAACCCTGGTAATTCCTGTCTGGGAATATATCTACTGGCATGTCTATATTTTACCTTAGTGATTCCTATCTAGGCATAGATCTACTTGCATGTTTTTCTCTCTTAATTCCTATGGGCATAGATCTACTTGCATTTATCTTTAACTCTAGTAATTCCTATCTGTGCATAGATATGCTTGCATATTTCTTACACCCTACTAAGACCTATCTCAATATGTATGTATGTGTATGTACGTATATATATATATATATATATATATATATATATATATATATATATGTATGTGTGTGTGTGTACATATTAACCTTAGTAGTTTCGTATCTGGCCACGTGTGTATGTTTATATGTGTATATTATGTTCCACTGACTCATCTTGTTACTTTGGATCTGCCTATATCTACTATACTTTCCTCCAGTGATGCAGGAGTGCTTTGCCTATCATACACCTACTTGACGCTGGCATTCTGCCTGGCAGGGCTGAGGGGGTTTCCAGTGACCCGGTCTGGGACTTCCCTCTGCTTTTGGCGCACAGACTGCGCAGTTCATCAACTTCATTGAGCAGTCCATACTGTGCATGTTTATATATGTTTGCCTTCCTTTGAGTCATGTCTGCAGCTCTGTTTCACACGACCCGGCAGTGGGAAGTACTGCACATGATGCCCCATCATGTCTCTTGGACGGCTGCTTCTGTCTATCCTGGAGGAGACCTTTCTACTACACACAGACATACTGTCCCTCAGATAAATTTACTTCGGGAAAAAAGGCAAATTATGCTGGCGCAGGCTGTACCCTGCTTTGACACCGCAAACTGATGGCGGTCATGACTGGTGCGGCTCTGTCCCACTACCGAGACCCTCACCTCAGGAGGAAGTATATCTGAGGAGAATGAAGCATTCAGGGCTAAACCTGACTCCTACTGTATTACCAGTGCTTTTGGGAATGCCTCCCTGTAGCATTTACCTGCAATGGCCAGCTTT
Source organism: Rhinophrynus dorsalis (assembly GCA_037306005.1). NCBI lineage: Eukaryota > Metazoa > Chordata > Amphibia > Anura > Rhinophrynidae > Rhinophrynus > Rhinophrynus dorsalis. Next base: position 8,010,163 of record CM074718.1, on the reverse strand, counting down.
GATTTTGTGCGGCTTAGTTCTCACACCAGTGATCCTCTCCTCAAGAGGAAGATTTATTGAGGAAATGAGATCTAGAATGTTGAGTCTAATTTTGCCTATGACGAGTATGGGCAGCTTTAATTGTGCGGCTTAGTTCCCACACGAGACACTCACATCAAGTGGAGGGTATATGAGGAAATGAGATCCAGTGGGTTGAGCCCGGTCTCTGCATGTTCCCGATTCCTTGACTGTGCCACTTCTGGGCAGCTTTGATTTGTGCGGCTTTGCCCCCACATGAGTACCTCTCCTTAAGAGGAAGATCTTTTTGCTGACTTGTGACCACACGTTTTGAACCCGTTGGTTTTCTTGACTACGTCAGCCAGTTTTGTTGAGGAATGTGCTTTTGCATGTTGAGTCCTTTTTTTTGACTCTGCCACTTATGGGCGGCTTTGGTTGGTGCAGCTTCATTCCTTTCTGCATCTTTTTCCTCTAGTGGCAGATATCTGTGGTGGAACGCCCTCACGAGTGCAACCTGATTTTTTCTTTTTTCCTCTTTAAGTGCGGCTGATAATGTTGAGGTTTGGGGCCATCCTCTGGTGGTGATAGTGGTTTTGGGGTTTCCTTTCTTATCTCACGAAAGTGGGGGGCAGACTCTCCCACTTCTCCCTCTGCTGGTCTTGCTTCTTTCAGTTCCATGGGTGCATGAATGTTTCTTCATTTCTTGAATGTTTCTTCCTTTTCTGTCATGTTTCCAATTGTCAGTCTCGTCAGGGAGACCCTACGCCAGTTGACTGGCATTCTTGGTTGGGTGTCTTGGCGTCTCTGCCGGATAGAGGTTTTTTCTCGTTTCCAGCTGTTTGTTTTCTGTGTCGGTCCCGCATGGTGCCTGCAGTTGCTACACTTTTTTGCTAGTTGTGAATACCTTTGCATATTTGCGGGTTCAGTCTGGCAACTTTGGTGCATTCTGCACTTCTGTTCCCATCGTGCTTTCTGTTCTCTTGTTTGGCTACAGTATGTCTCTAAGGCGAATCTTCGGTATCTCTGAGTTTTCCGGCATCTTCATCTTTGCTATTTTCTTTTCTTTCATTGGGAAGGCCTGCACTGAGCTTTCATTTTTCTTGGTGTTTTGGATGTATCCTCCGTTTTTTTCCCCTTGTTGCACTTTTCAGACTATTTGTCTGTGCTGTTCGGTCTGTTTGCTTTGATGTTTGTGGCTCCTTTAAGAGGGTATCTGACGTCAAGGTGTTCAGTACTAGGTCTTTTACCCTTGAGAACGCGCGTGGTTTCTTACCCATCTTATGAGGTTCGGACGGTAAATTTGAGGAGTACTGTATTTAAACAGTTGCTAATTTCCTTTCGTAAGCCACTTTTACTGGTTTCTGCAGCTACCTTGGCCCCCTGGGTTCGATGGATTATGCATCTTGCAGGTATTGATATCACCTTATTCAGAGCACATTCTTCTAGAGGTGCTGCGGCATCAATGGCTTTGCAAGTTGGTGGTAGGTTGTAGGATATACTTAGGACTACATATTGGTCTAGGGAGTCCATGTTTAAAGGTTTTTAGTGTAAACCAATTGATTGTTTCTAATCAAGTTGTAGATAATTTGTGGATAAGCTTTAAACTTGCATAATATGAAGCCTCCGTGCTGCCATAAAATTTGTGGATTTTCCTAACTATTGTGATGGAAAGTCAGAATTTTGTTACAGACACGGAGGCGAATATTATCCCTCCCTTTGTTTCCCTACCCTATCACGTTTCTCTTTGTTTTACAGGTTAACTACCAACCAATGGTTAATTAAGCTTACGTATTCTGCACAGCTATCATCCCATGGGTTGAGGATACGGGACTGAAGACTCTCTTATGTTGAACTCAAGGTTTCAGTTATCGGATGGAGAAATTTCTGATCCGAATGTTTTCCAGCACAAGGATTATAGTTCTGACTGTTGTGATGGATTAATTTGAGAGTTTTCTTCGGTCGCAGGAATGAGGGACAGTCAACGCTGTATCCCAGTATTAGAGGATTAAGGACTGGTGATTGGTTGGGAGGGAGGAGTGTCATACTAGCAAGTTTTTCTTTTGTTAAACTGTTATTTTAATAAAGTTTCCTTTGCTGCTGAGGGGGCAGTGAGGAAGGATAATGCATAATATGAAGCCTCCGTGTCTTTAATAAAATTCTGACTTTCCATCACAATAGTTAGGAAAATCCACGAATTATATAGATGCACCTGATTGCTGTGTGATGGACTCCTACCTAGGTAAGTCCTATGATGGACTCCTACCTAGGTAAGTGCTTCTGTTACACACAGTAATTATATACATACACCTGACTGCTGTGTGATGGACTCCTACCTAGGTAAGTGCTTCTGTTACACACAGTAATTATATAGATACGCCTGACTGCTGTGTGATGGACTCCTACCTAGGTAATTCCTTCTGTTACACACAGTAATTATATAGATACACCTGACTGCTGTGTGATGGACTCCTACCTAGGTAAGCGCTTCTGTTACACACAGTAATTATATAGATATACACCTGACTGGTGTGTGAATGACTCCTACCTAGGTAAGTGCTTCTGTTACACACAGTAATTATATAGATACACCTGACTGCTGTATGATGGACTCCTACCTAGGTAAGTGCTTCTGTTACACACAGTAATTATATAGATACACCTGACTGCTGTATGATGGACTCCTACCTAGGTAAGTACTTCTGTTACACACAGTAATTATATAGATACACCTGACTGCTGTATGATGGACTCCTACCTAGGTAAGTCCTTCTATTACACACAGTAATTATATAGATATACCTGACTGCTGTATGATGGACTCCTATCTAGGTAATTGCTGCTAGTATAGCTACTTTAATGAAGAAGAGGTATATAGTGCAGTGAATGCTGAAATTAGGGGTGTAGCCAGAGTTAGTAGGGGGTCCCATGTTTACAGAAGAAAAAAAAAAACAATTTAACCCTGTGGTCATATGGTCAAGGAGGAGTAAGGCTCTTCTGGCCGCCCAAGACATTAATGGGTATGTCTATTTATATAACACCAAAGTGTACGCAGCGCTTCACAATTTAAGGGTTTAGACAATACAGGGTGACAGGTGCTTTGCAAAGTGAAATGCTGGAAGTGAGGTCCCTGCTCGAAAGCTTACAATCTATAGAAGTAATGGGAGACATACAGAGTACATAAGGGTCAAGTTCTGAATACAGTGCTAGGGTTCTGGTTAGTATAGGGGACACATAAATAAAGTAAATTATTATTAGTTGTACAAAGTCAGTGCCATCTAGCTTGTTTAAATGTGGTTGATTTTCATATTTACGAGATGGGGAGAAATGAAGGCTATAATTAAATGTTTCTCGGTGTTTGGAGGTCTGCATTCATCACTTTGTCAGGGGCCTCAGGGGCTCTTAAAACTGTTTAGAAAGTGTTTTACCAAGAAGACTACACTGAGAGTTATTTAATCACTTGAAAGCTAGAAAGAAACAACATCACCCCAGACGTACATTTCAGTCCTTAGTGGCCTCATCAGTATGGTGCAGCACATGGAAAACTCCCAGGCCTAGGACACTCTTCCATTTCCTCTCCCTGTACCTAGAGGGGATCAGCAGCACCTCACTGACAAGGCCCACTAAGCACATAAATGCATGTCTGGGGGTTGGCTGTTTCTCTGATGCAGAGTGGAGTCGCCTGACCTTTTGGATCTGGACTGTCTGTGACAGGACCAGACTAAAATGAATATGGACATTTCCTCTCTGTAATGGCACATGTGAGCTAAAACATAGCTGAGCAACCTCTGAGGCAGTGGTTCTCATGATTGTCTTGCTCAAAGTACCCCTAATGTATATTTGTATATCTTTATTTATATGGTGCTACACAGTGTTTGCAGTGCCTTACTATAAATAAAAGTGGATAATGTAAGTGTCACATTCATAGAAACATTAGGACAGAGGTCCCTACCCCAAGGACCTTACAGTCTAAACAGGTAATAGTAGACAGACAACAGGGTAAGAGGGTGTCAGGTGCTGTGATTACAAGGGCTGAGTTTGCCAAAGGCAGTGCATGGTCCTAGTGCTCCAGAAGATAGGATTTCAGGGTAGACTTAAAGGGATAGTAATACTTCATTTTATCTTTATTTTATTTTGTAGGCATTAAAAAAACATGAAGAATGATATAAGTCTTATCTCTCAAACCTTTATGGTTTGAGAGATATTCACAAGAAAAGTTTCCCCTCCCGCCCCTTTTACCTAGTGTAAGCCATCTCTTCTCAGATGTGGAATCCAGTCCATAGACCAGACAGATAACAGTAGGGGACAATCTTCTTCCTATGAGAACAATGAAAGCCCTGCCTCCCTTTTACCTAGTGTAAGCCATCTCTTCTCAGATGTGGAATCCAGTCCATAGACCAGACAGATAACAGAAGGGGACAATCTTCTTCCTATGAGAACAATGAAAGCCCCGCCCCTTTTACCTAGTGTAAGTCATCTCTTCTCAGATGTGGAATCCAGTCCATAGACCAGACAGATAACAGAAGGGGACAATCTTCTTCCTATGAGAACAATGAAAGCCCTGCCCCCCTTTTACCTAGTGTAAGCCATCTCTTCTCAGATGTGGAATCCAGTCCATAGACCAGACAGATAACAGCAGGGGACAATCTTCTTCCTATGAGAACAATGAAAGCCCTGCCCCCCTTTTACCTAGTGTAAGCCATCTCTTCTCAGATGTGGAATGCAGTCCATAGACCAGACAGATAACAGAAGGGGACAATCTTCTTCCTATGAGAACAATGAAAGCCCTGCCCCCCTTGACAAGTTTTTCAGGTTTTTCCCTTATCTTAATTGAAGATTGTCCCTCTCTGCAATCTACCTGGGCACCTCCCTTCTGATCTGGCTGAGGAATGTTACATCAGTAAAAGGGGCGGGAGGGGGACACTTTGTCATTGAATTACTCCTGAACTATAACTCTGACAGAACTGAAATAACACTCTCCAAAGTCCAAATACTATGATGATTAATTAGAGCTGCTTTTATTATGAAACATTACTATCCCTTTAAAGACAGAGGGGGAATGTTCAAAATGTAGGGAGGCGTGTATGGAGTGCCTCAGGGAACAGAAAGTGAAAAAGGTTTGAGATGGGAAAGGGCAGAGGGTGTGGATGACGTAACAAGAAGGGTGTTGTGTGCTGAGCAAAGGAGGCGGCTTGGAACATAAGAGGAGATGAGGGAAGAGATTAAGGGGAGCTATCACTGTGGAGAGCATTAAAGGTGAGAAGAAGGACTTTGTAATTGATACAGTGCTGAATAGGGAGCCATGACAGATATCTAAGAATAATGTGAGCAGGTTCAGGTTTTGGAGAGAGTGTGGTTGTTTGTGTAGCTGAGTTTAATAGGGGGAAGATGGATAGCAGGGAGACCAGTTAGAAGGATATTGCAATAGTCTAAGCAGGACAGAATGAGGGCATGAACAAGAGTTTTAGTAGTTTGTTGGGAGTGGAGTGGGCGAATTTTAGCAATGTTGTGGAAAAAGAAGCGAGATTTTCTAGCCACAGAGTTAATGTGAGGGGAGAAGGAAAGAGAGGAATCACATATGGCCCCAAGGCAGCATGCTGAGCTGACCGGATCAATGTCAATTCCATCAACTGTAATGGTGAAGCTAGGTGTTGGGCAAGGTCTTGGTGAGAAGATTAGCAGTTCAGTTTTGGACATGTTTATCTTCAGCTGACGGTGGGCCATCCAGGAGGATATGGCCAAGAGGCGGTCTGAAATTTGTAACTTGAATTGAGGTGAAAGATCAGGAGTGGACATGTAAATTTGGGTATCATCAGCATATAGATGTTACTTGAAGCCAAATGAATTAATCAGTTTACCCAATGAAAGGGTGTACAGTGAGAAAAGTAGCGGGGGCCAGAACAGAGCCTTGAGGCACCCCCACAGACAGATGGAGTGAGGAGGAGGTGTTATTGCGAGAGGATACAAAAAAGGAACATTGTGAGAGATAGGAGGAGAGTCATGAAGCAGCTTGATTGCGGAAACCAATACTGTGGAGAATTTGTGGAAGAGAATGGTTAACTGTGTCAAAGGCAGAGGATAAGTGGAATAGTATAAGTATAGAAAATTGACCTTTGGATTTTGCAGTCTGGAGATCATTAGCCACCCTGCAGAGAGCTGTCTCAGTTGAGTGACCACACCGGAACCAGACTGCAAAGGGTCCAAAGATTGTTAGAGTTATGGTATGTGGTTATATGGGAGAAGCCAAGGCGTTCTAAGAGTTTTGAGGTAAGAGGTACATGGGAGACAGGTTGATAGAGAGACAGGAGGGGTCGAGATTAGTCTTCTTGAGTAGGGGTTTAATTTGTGCCTGTTTGAATGAAGAAGTGAAGATGTCTGTGTAGAGAGAGGTGTTGACAATGTGTTAATACAGGTGTAAGGACTATTGCAGGTGTTTTGAGTAAGTGGGAGGGCAAAGGGTCCAAGGAGCCGATAGTGAGATGAGTAGATAGGAGAAGTTGAGAAACTTCTGCCTTGCTCTGTTGCAGGAGTAAAATGATCAAAGTATGATGAAAGGGGTTTGGGGAGATTGAGAGTTCAGAGAGAGATGGAATAGTAAGAATCTTGCTTTAAACAGATTCCACCTTGTACTTGAGGTGCTCGGCAAAAGCTTCAGGTGAATGTATGGAGTGATAGGAAGCCATGGAATGATGGTGCAAGGAGTAAAAAACTGCAAAGAGATGGCTAGGGTTAGATTTGTTGTTGCGGATTAGTGTGATGTAGTGTTCTTGTTTAGGCCTTGATAAGGCAGGATGTAGACAGGACAGCAAAAATTTATAGGGGATATAATCTGCATGTGAGCGCAATTTCCTCCAAAGATGTTCAGCAGAGCGAGTGCAAGAACGTTGGAAGTGGGTGTGGGAGTTAAGCCAGGGTTGTGGATTGACCCAACGACTCCAGTGCAGTTTCAGAATGGCAAAGGAATCATTTGCAGAGGAAAGGATTGAGTTGTAGGAGTTAACAAGAATCTCTGTATCAGAGATAGACAAGATAGAGGAAAGGTTGGAGTTAAGTGAGGTGCTCATCCCAGGGAGATCAAGTGAGTGGGTATCCCTTATATATCTGTTAGGGGAGGGATAGGGGAAGGGTGGGATAGATAGAAGGATATAAGTTGATGGTCTGATAGAGGGAATGGGGAAACTTTTAAATAGGAAAGGTCCAGGCTCTTAGTAAAGACAAGATCCAGGCAGTGACCAGCTTGGTGAGTGGCACAGTCGACTGCAGGAGTTCAAATGAGGAAGTTAGATCTAGAAGACATGAAGCCCATGGGACAGAGGGGTCATCAGTATGACAGATAAAGTCACCCAGAATAAGGGCATGATTGTCAGTAGAAAGAAAGAAATAAGGAGAGCCAGGATTTGAAATGTGAGAGAAAGTTTGAAGGAGAAGAGAAGTTAGCAGGTGGCCTGTTTATTACAGCCACGCGCATAGACAGAAGGTAATAGAGCTGGACTGCATGTACTTCAAGAGAATAAAGGTGAGCATATGGGACGTGCACAGACATTTTGGGGGGCAGGAGCCCAAATGAAAAAAAGGGCACTTCTCATAATTATTTATTCAAAAAAAAAAAAAAAAAAAAAAAAAAATATATATATATATATATATATATATATAAAAAGAAAAGAATTTACATCTCAGGAGCCTGTATACACAGAAATCTGAAGCGCCTCCCCCCCATTGGCCATCTCCACTGGACACCTCCACAATGCTCCTAATCTCCACATTGCCCACCATCATCTCCATGTTGCACTTACATTGTCCCCTGTCAGCTCCATATTGCCCCCATCATCTCCATATTGCACCCATCAGCTCCAACTTACTCTCACATTGCCCCCATCAGCTCCATATTGCCCCATCAGTTCCATATTGCCCCATCAGCTCCAACTTACCCTCACATTGCCCCCATCAGCTCCATATTGCCCGATCAGCTCCAACGTACCCTCACATTGCCCCCTTCATCTCCATATTGCCCCCCATCAGCTCCATATTGCCATCAGCTCCAACTTACCCTCACATACATTGCCCCATCATCTCTACATTGCCATCATCTCCATCTTGCCCCCCATCAGATCCATATTGCCCCATCATTTCCACATTGCCCCCCAGTGTCCATTTCCTACCTTTTCCCTGGTGGTCCAGCGGCAGGAGGGGTCTGTATGTGCCTCCTTTGGCACAGACCTGTAGCTGTGTGAGCTCCCGCGCGGTCTTCTCTTCACGCAGAGCGCTGGGAGATGATGTCATCTCCCAGCGCTCTGTAATACTAAGGAGCCGAGGAGGGAGCGCAGCATCTACAGGTCTGTCCTGAAGGAGGCACAGACCTGACTGGGAGGTGGGGGGGGGTTAGTGCGGGTGGCGAGACAACTTTTTTTTTTTGTTAAAATTGCAAGAGGGCACTTTGGACAAAAAGGGCAGGTGCTCAATCCCCCCTTGGTGTCTATGTGTGTACGTGCCGGAATGAGAGGGGCTTGAAGTGGAAACGGGAGGAGAGAAGGAGATCTACCCCCCCCACACACACACACACACACACATACTCTAACCAGTAGAGCGAGGGGTGTATGAGAAGCAGAACCCTCCCAAAGAGAGTGCGGCCTCCACTGCTGCGTCCTGTGCAGAAAACTACGTTTCTGTGAAGACAACAACTGCAGTGATTGCTCACAGAATCAGTCATGAATGGGGGTTGTCTTGTTAACTATGAAGCGGGTGTTCAACAGAGCACAGGCGAAGGGTGAAAGAGGGGGAATGTTTATGAGATATGAGGGGTTGGAACCCTTCAAGAAGCGGTAGGAGGACATGGTTACCCGGGTTGGGGTTTGAGCTGGGATTGGGAGCAGTATCCCCTAACACAATAATAGGCATCTTAGGGGGGCAAGAGAGCGCACTTGTCTCTTCCTACACTCCCCCCTTGTATAATAGTGGCTGGAGGAGACTGTCTTGTGGGGCATATTATGGCTTTGCCCCTCCCCCCAAGAAAAAGTTCAGTGGATGCCCATACATACAATGTGGAGTGTACAGGGCACCCTTGGCATCTTATTGTTCAGTTGTCATGGGTGTAACAAGTGGTAAATAGAAACATAAAACTGACGGCAGATAAGACCCATTCGGCCCATGTAGGGCTGGATTCAGTTGTAGGAGATAAATGTTATCACCCGTTTTATCAAAAATATTCCTATTGAAGTATATGGGGAAACCTGGAGATAAACGCAGAGATAAAAATTAGCACCTGTAATTGAATCCAGCCCCTAGTCTGTCCATTTTCCTGCTGTAAAAACCTCAATCCTTATTTGGTCTTTTCTTATGTTAAGGACAGCCTTATGCCTGTCTCCCATGCATGCTTACATTCTGTCACTGTATTAGCTTCTACCACTTCTGCTGGTAGACTATTCCACTTATCTACTACCCTCTCAGTGAAGTAAAACTTTCTTACATTATGTCTAAACCTGTGTCCCTCTAGTGTTAGACTATGACCTCTTGTCCTAACATTTTTACTCCTTTGAAATATACTTCCCTCCTGCACTTTGTTGAATCCCTTCATGTATATGAATGTGTCTATCATATCCCCTCTGTCTCTTCTCTCCTCCAAGCTATACATGTTCATATCCTTTAGTCTATCCTGATATTTATTTTCTTTCAAACCAGTCACCATTTTAGTAGCCCTTCTCTGAATTCTCCCTACAGTATCAATATCCTTCTGGAGATGGGGTCTCCAGTACTGTATACAATACTCTAGATCTCCAGTACTGTACACAATACTCTATAGTATTTATATCCTTCTGGAGATGGGGTCTCCAGTACTGTACAAAATACTCTAGGTCTCCAGTACTGTACACAATACTCTAGATCTCCAGTACTGTACACAATACTCTAGAGTATCTATATCCTTCTGGAGATGAGGTCTCCGGTACTCTACACAATACTCTAGAGTATCTATATCCTTCTGGAGATGGGGTCTCCGGTACTGTATGCAATACTCTACAGTATCTATATCCTTCTGTAGATGGGGTCTCCAGTAATGTACACAATACTCTACAGTATCTATATCCTTCTGGAGATGGGGTCTCCAGTGCTGTACGCAATACTCTATAGTATCTATATCCTTCTGGAGATGGGGTCTACAGTACTATACACAATACTCTACAGTATCTGTATCCTTCTGGAGCTGGGGTCTCCAGTACTGTACACAATACTCTAGATCTCCAGTACTGTACACAATACTCTAGAGTATCTATGTCCTTCTGGAGATGGGGTCTACAGTACTATACACAATACTCTAGAGTACCTATATCCTTCTGGAGCTGGGGTCTCCAGTACTGTACACAATACTCTAGATCTCCAGTACTGTACACAATACTCTAGAGTATCTATGTCCTTCTGGAGATAGGGTCTACAGTACTATACACAATACTCTAGAGTATCTATATCCTTCTGGAGCTGGGGTCTCCAGTACTGTACACAATACTCTAGATCTCCAGTACTGTACACAGTACTCTAGGTCTCCAGTACTGTACACAATACTCTAGGTCTCCGGTACTGTACACAATACTCTATAGTATCTATATCCTTCTGGAGCTGGGGTCTCCGGTACTGTACACAATACTCTAGAGTATCTATATCCTTCTGGAAATGGGGTCTCCAGTACTGTACACAATACTCTAGGTCTCCAGTACTGTACACAATACTCTAGGTCCCCAGTACTGTATACAATACTCTAGGTCTCCAGTACTGTACACAATACTCTAGGTCTCCAGTACTGTATACAATACTCTAGATCTCCAGTACTGTACACAATACTCTAGGTCTCCGGCACTGTACACAATACTCTAGGTCTCCAGTACTGTAAACAATACTCTAGGTCTCCAGTACTGTACACAATACTCTAGGTCTCCTGTACTGTACACAATACTCTAGGTCTCCAGTACTGTACACAATACTCTAGGTCTCCAGTACTGTACACAATACTCTAGGTCTCCAGTACTGTACACAATACTCTAGGTCTCCAGTCCTGTACACAATACTCTAGGTCTCCAGTACTGTACACAATACTCTAGGTGAGGTCTAACTAGAGATCTGTAGAGTCACATGACCACGTCCCTTTTTCTGCTACTAATGTCCCTATCTATACAACCCAGCACCCTGCTTGCATTCCCCACCGCTTTACAAATACATAATATATAGTTATTCCTATGCCCCACCATAATAGTGACAAAAACAAACATATTGCAAATCGCGGGTTCTGTAATTATACATCTGAATCTCAGACATTCACATTTGACTTCATAGAAAAACGTATCACCCTAATCTGGCGCCCTGAACTCCACAGTGCGCTGGTTGGGAACCACTGTCTTGAGGGGTCATTAACCCCAGGAATAGGTGTGGTATTCATTTTATTGGTTCTCAGCTTTGTCTTGTCACTCCTTCTATCGTTTTGTTAACTCTTTAAGGGCCAGAGGGCTTCACAACGCACTGCGTCGCAATGCATCAATTTCACCAATTCTCATTAACCCTTTGAGTGCCATTTGAAGGGTTAAACAGCTCAAAATCGAGAATGCACTTGATGTTATTTTTTGTCTTGCTGTACGCTAATTTTTTTTTTACTGATCTCTGCCCGAATTAATGAATTGAAGATATTGACACATTAGCAACGTTTGTTATGAAAAATTGGAGCAATTCTAGAAAAAACCAAGCACACCACTGGGGACAAATGGAACTTTCTTTTCATTGAAATTCTTGGGAGGTCTCAGCACCTTAAGGATCAATGCATTGCAAACTTCTATGACATTCAAGAGATCAGAAGCCTAATTTAAATCAATATGAATTGTGTCATTTTTAGTTGTCCCCTATAAATCAGTTGGTTTGACCCACAATTACTCCTGTTCTTCATACTAATCAACCTCCTTGACCATTCCTCCCAAATGTCCATCTTTAGGAGATATTAGGGGTCTGTACCTCCCAACTGTCCCTCTTTAGGAGATATTAGGGTTCCATACCCCCTAAGTGTCCGTCTTTATGGGATATTAGTGGTACATACCTCCCAAGTGTCCCTCTTTAGGAGATATTAGGAGTCTGTACCTCCCAAGTGTCCATCTTTAGGAGATATTAGGGGTCCACACCTCCCAACTGTCCCTCTTTAGGAGATACTAGGTGTCTGTACCTCCCAAGTGTCCCTCTTTAGGATATATTAGGGGTCTGTACCTCCCAAGTTTTCCTCTTTAGGAGATATTAGGGGTTCATACCTCCCACGTGCCTCTCTTTAGGAGATATTAGGGGTCCGTACCTCCCAAGTGTTCCTCTTTAGGAGATATTAGGGGTTCATACCTCCCACGTGCCTCTCTTAAGGAGATATTATTGCTCCATACCTCTCAAGTGTACCTCTTTAGGAGATATTAGGGCTCCATACCTCCAAAACGTCCCTCTTTAGGAGATATTAGGGGTCCATACTTCCCAAGTGTCCTTTGGTGTCAATATGTCATGGAATAACCTAAAAATTCTCAGTTATCCCCCGCCCAACAGCTACACACCCAGCCACACACCCTAAAACACAAGTGTCTCTCTGGTCATTTGAAATGTTGGGAGGTGTACTTGACTGACTATGTTGGAGTGAGAGTTCACCAGTGATTCTGCTCTAAATCAGACACTGGAATCGATGTTTAGACCCCTTACTCAATTTCAGCAGAGGAATGGGCTCTTTACAGTAAGGTCTATTAAAGTGTGGACTTCTTTGCTTGGGATGCATGTGTGATGGCAGATACAATGAATACATTTAAGAGAAGAATAGATACATTTATAGTTATTAATATTTTATAAAGGAAGTTCTAGTAAATAGACAAACACCCATCTAGGCGTTGGAAGGTCCATGTAATTCTCATTTTCTGGGTTATACTGTGGCAAAGGTTGAACTTGACTAACCTGTGTCTTTTGTTGCAACCTAATCTTCTAGTAACTACACTACCATTCAAACGTTTGAAGTGACTTAGAAATGTCCTTGTTTTCCATCAAATGAGTTGAGAATTTAATAGGAAATACAGTAAAGACATTGACAAGGTTAGAAATTATGATTTTTAATTTAAATAGTAATTGTGTCCTTCAAACTTTGCTTGTGTCAAATAATCCTTCATTTGAAGCAATTACAGCCTTGCTTCCTGAAGAACCTCCCACAGTTTGGATTGGCTTGATGGGCACTTCTTACGTACCATACGGTCAAGTTGATCCCATAACAGAAACAAGGACATTTCTAAGTCACCCCAAACTTCTGAACAGTAGTTTATGTACTAAGCTATGTACATCCAAAATCACCCAATAAATAAATCTTGTGTTGAGGGAGAGGACAGTTGGGAAGGCTATAAAATATCAGAAAAAGGGTGGATAGAGGTAAAGTGTTTATTTGGTGACCTCCTGTAACCTTTATCCCACTTTTAGCTCCTACATACAGAACCGCTCAGTCTTCTCTTCTGAGAGACAGGAACATTCCGGAATCCATAGCGTCAGTCTCTAGTCATTAGTCATCACACAGGCATTCATATATGATGCACTTTCCCTTCCTCTTTTGTCTCTGAACCGTTCCATTTACCAAAAATGTGAGTTAGGCTTAAAGGGATAGTAACACTTCGTTTTAACTTTATTTTATTTTGTAGGCATTAAAAAAACATGTAGAACGATATAAGTCTTATCTCTCAAACCTTTATGGTTTATGAGATATTCACAAGCAAAGTTCCCCTCCCCGCCCCTTTTACCTAGTGTAATCCATCTCTTCTCAGATGTGAGTCTGGTTGTATGACCAGACAGATAACAGAAGGGGACAATTTTCTTTGTATGAAAACAATGAAAGCCCTTCCCCCCTTGACAAGATTTTCAGGTTTTTCCCTTATCTTAATTGAAGATTGTCCCTCTCTGCAGTCTACCTGGGCATCTCCCTTCTGATCTGGTTGAACGGGGGGGGGATACTTTGTTTGTGAATATCTCTTAAACCATAAAGGTTTCAGAGATAAGACTTATATCATTCTTCATGTTTTTTTAATGCCTACAAAATAAAATAAAGTTAAAATGAAGTATTACTATCCCTTTAACCCTTCAAGTCCCAAAAAGAAAACTCTCTGGAAATATATTCAGAGAGCTCCTTACTAGTGACATGAAAATCAATAATAAAGAAGGGACACTTAGGAGGTTACAGTCCCCTAATATCTCCTAAAGAGGGACACTTGGGAGGTACAGACCCCTAATATCTCCTAAAGAGGGACACTTGGGAGGTACAGACCCCTAATATCTCCTAAAGAGAGACACTTGGTAGGAACAGACACCTAATATCTCCTAAAGAGGGACACTTGGGAGGTACGGACCCCTAATATCTCCTATAAAGAGGGACACTTGGGAGGTATGGACCCCTAATATCTCCTAAAGAGGGACACTTGGGAGGTACGGACCCCTAATATCTGCTAAAGAGAGACACTTGGGAGGTACGGACCCCTAATATCTGCTAAAGAGAGACACTTGGGAGGTACGGACCCCTAATATCTCCTATAAAGAGGGACACTTGGTAGGGACAGACACCTAATATCTCCTATAAAGAGGGACACTTGGGAGGTACAGACCTCTAATATCTCCTAAAGAGAGACACTTGGGAGGTATGGACCCATAATATCTCCTAAAGAGGGACACTTGGTAGGGACAGACACCTAATATCTCCTAAAGAGAGACACTTGGGAGGTACGGACCCCTAATATCTCCTAAAGAGGGACACTTGGGAGGTACGGACCCCTAATATCTGCTAAAGAGGGACACTTGGGAGGTACGGACCCCTAATATCTGCTAAAGAGGGACACTTGGGAGGTACAGACCCCTAATATCTCCTAAATAGGGACACTTGGGAGGTACAGACCCCTAATATCTCCTATAAAGAGGGACACTTGGTAGGGACAGACACCTAATATCTCCTATAAAGAGGGACACTTGGGAGGTACAGACCCCTAATATCTCCTAAAGAGGGACACTTGGGAGGTACGGACCCCTAATATCTCCTATAAAGAGGGACACTTGGGAGGTACAGACACCTAATATCTCCTAAAGAGGGACACTTGGGAGGTACAGACCCCTAATATCTCCTATAAAGAGGGACACTTGGTAGGGACAGACACCTAATATCTCCTATACAGAGGGACACTTGGGAGGTACAGACCCCTAATATCTCCTAAAGAGGGACACTTGGGAGGTACGGACCCCTAATATCTGCTAAAGAGGGACACTTGGGAGGTACAAACCCCTAATATCTGCTAAAGAGGGACACTTGGGAGGTACGGACCCCTAATATCTGCTAAAGAGGGACACTTGGGAGGTACGGACCCCTAATATCTGCTAAAGAGGGACACTTGGGAGGTACGGACCCCTAATATCTCCTAAAGAGGGACACTTGGGAGGTACGGACCTCTAATATCTCCTAAAGAGGGACACTTGGGAGGTACGGACCCCTAATATCTCCTATAAAGAGGGACACTTGGGAGGTATGGACCCCTAATATCTCCTAAAGAGGGACAGTTGGGAGGTACGGACCCCTAATATCTCCTATAAAGAGGGGACACTTGGAAGGTACAGATCCCTAATATCTCCTATAAAGAGGGACACTTGGGAGGTACGGACCCCTAATATCTCCTATAAAGAGGGACACTTGGGAGGTATGTGAATCACTTCCCACTGGAAACACGTGTGAACGTACCTATTCTTTAGATACAATAGAACAGATAACAGATATAATACATTTAGGATGTTATGCCTTAAATGAAGGAGGACAATTCAGTAACAGACTGCCTGAGGCACAAATAACACTGTTCCAGACTTGAAATGATTTAAATGGATTTACTAATGTTTTTATCCCCAGTGAATGGTAGAGATGTCTCCAGCGCGTTTAAACCAATGGGAATTTCCTTTTATCCTCTGTGATTTCTGCTCTTCAGTTTCCCGGCACACTGTCCTCCTCTTTTCTATATTTAACACTTTGTGTGCCAGAAAGGGAACGCAGAGCAATGGATTGCATACCCCTCTGGCACTCAAAGGGTTAACATTCTGGAAGGTGCAAAAGTATCAAACAGCCGCAATGAACTCAGCGATCAGATCCTGAATTTCCATAAACGTGGGGAAACATTTCAATATACTTATCATATAAGTTCATTTTTGCTGTCTGTTTGTTTAAAGGAGCAGTATTTGTTTGAATGAAAACATATATTTATTTATTTTCCTGCTGAGTAAACAGGGGTCTTCCCTCTGCTGGGAAATATTCATTCAACAGTTGATACAGGGTTTTTTTTTTTATTTGTAGTTCATCTGCAGTTTTCTTTTGTGACCACCAGGTAGTGCTGTTCCATTTCTTATTACAGAGAGCTTCTATCAAGCCCTCCCACAGAGTACACTATAAACAAAAATTGCATTTTGGGCACCAGTTGACGCTGTTGCTAAGTTTGATTTGAAAAAATGAGTTTGCGCTGTAATAATTGTTTAATCCGACATCTCCCAACAGTGTGAGTATCCTTGTTTACTCAGCAAGAAAGTCTTATAACACAGAACAGGTTTTTTTCACTATATAGGTGGCTGCCCCTTTAAGAGTCATCCCATATTGTCTCTACTATTTCTATGACTTTCCTATTTAAAGGGATAGTAATGTATCATAATAAAAGCAGCTCTAGTTAATCATCATAGTATTTGGACTTTGGAGAGTGTTATTTCAATTCTGTCAGAGTTGTAGTACAAGAGTAATTGAATGATAAAGTATCCCCTCCCGCTCCTTTTACTGATGTAACACTGCTCAGCCAGATCAGAAGGGAGGTGTCCAGGTAGATTGCAGAGAGACAATCTTCAATTAAGATAAGGGAAAAACCTGAAAAGCTTGTCAAGGGAGCAGGGCTTTCATTGTTCTCATAGGAAGAAGATTGTCCCCTGCTGTTATCTGTCTGGTCTATTGACTGGATTCCACATCTGAGAAGAGATGACTTACACTAGGTAAAAGGGGCGGGAGGGGAAACTTTGCTTGTGAATATCTCTCAAACCATAAAGGTTTGAGATATAAGACTTATATCGTTCTTCATGTTTTTTTAATGCCTACAAAATAAAGATAAAGATAAAACGAAGTATTACTATCCCTTTAAAGAGTTTTCCTACTCTAAAGCGTAGTAAATCTGTGACCTGGACTGCATTGTACTCACCTATATATGTTTTTATTTCATTGTCATACAGAATTAGCTCCATTTAACGTTGGTGATATGGCCAACTTTTCTATAAGAAGATACAAGAGCAGTGACTATGAAGCGGTACGCCTCTTATTTACCCAAGGTATGATGGAACATATTCCTGCTAGCTGCTTCTATCTCCTGAAGCTCCCTCAGGTCCATGTTGCCTTGTTCATTCCATTCATCATCTTGTTCATGATTTCCAAGTCCTACACTTTATGTTTTGGAAGTCTGGCTGTTCTTCTGGCTGCTGGATGGTATGCCATGAACTCTGAATTCCATCAGTATGTGGACGAGAGTCTCAGAGATGACCTACTTGATATTGAGAAGTCCTACATGTTTGGTGGCAATTCCTGCTTTTGGGTGGCAGAGTTTAATGGAAAGGTTGTAGGCATGGTGGGAGTCCAACCAGCCCAAGGTTCGAAAGATGAGATGGTGCTGAGACGCATGTCTGTTGCAAAGGACCAGCGCTCACATGGAATTGCCAAGGCTCTATGCATGAAGGTCATTGACTTTACTCGGCAAAGTGGGTGTAAACGTGTGACCCTGGAAACGTCTATGGTTCAATATGCTGCTCAAAAGTTGTATGAACGCTTGGGATTCCAGAAGACCAATGTCAAGATCATTCCATCATTTTTTGGAAGATTTTCAAACTTTTCAATTTTTCAATATAAATACAACATAGTTGTGGATGAAATGGTGAACTGAGGAGCATGGTTACTATTTCCTTCTCAAATAATTATTCTTGCACAAAGCTGCCTAACCTGATTACAATGAAAACCAATCAATTACATTAATTTGCAATATTAATGAAACCAAAAAAATATATAGAATGTGTGTGTGTGAGAGAGAAAGAATGTGTGTGACTATGTTTTTAAGACAGTCTTGTGGGTGTGTACGCACAGACGTGTACATGTGTTTGTGAAACCGTATGTGGGTGTTTATATGTGTGTATGATTGTATGTGTGGGTGTGTGTGTGTATGTGCATTGTGTGTATGTGCATTGTGTGTATGTACATTGTGTGTATGTACATTGTGTGTATGTGCATTGTGTGTATGTACATTGTGTGTATGTGCATTTTGTGTATGTGCATTGTGTGTATGTACATTGTGTGTATGTGCATTGTGTGTATGTACATTGTGTGTATGTACATTGTGTGTATGTGCATTGTGTGTATGTACATTGTGTGTATGTACATTGTGTGTATGTGCATTGTGTGTACGTACATTGTGTGTATGTGCATTGTGTGTATGTACATTGTGTGTATGTACATGCAAAATCAAAATAATTTTTTTCTCTTGTTTTCAGGACTTTCATAAATAGACCCATAGCAGGTTTATTTACAAAGGGGAGAAATCATTGTATCGGACTGTTGTTCAGATGCTTTTTTTAACAAAAAAAAAATGGTTATTTATGAGCTGTTGATTTTGTTCTCTGATGTAGCATACACTCATATAACAGAAAATATACAAAAAATGAGGCAATTAAATTAAAAAATTATTCTTCTGTCCAAGCCTGAACCCTCTCTTCCTCCCTCCCTCAGTTTCGCTGCTGCTACACTCCCTCCTTCACCTCTGTTCAACTCTCTCTCTTCTTTTCGACAATGAGCCATGTTTTTCTTTAATACCCCTCTCATTTTCATGTACAGGCAGTCAAATATCCTCTTCACCAGTCCGCCTCTTCTTATCCCCTTTCCAGCCTCTCTTCCACCATTCCAATGGAAGTGTGCAAACCAATGAAATATGACATTGGGGAAAAAAAATATCAATGCTGCATATTTTAGGAGACTTGTTGCTAGAGAAAGATCCTGGAATCCTTCTACAAACTTAGAAACAGTGACCAGTGTCAAGCAGCAGCAGCACAAGCAAACAAAGTTCTGTCTTGCATAAACATGAGTATTAAAGCAAGAGTGGATAACATCATTTTGCCACTGTACAAATCATTGGTAAGAACTGCTTTTGAACTGCTTTCGAAAAAGCAATGGATGCCTATCTAGCACAGATCAATATTGGGAATTATGACAGTTGGCTTCAATGCAGATAGGATGTTGATCCAGGGAAATATCGGACTGCTATTTGGAGTCAGGAAGGAATTTTTTTACCCACTTGGAAATGGCTTCAGAGGGCTTTGTTTGCCTTCCACTGGATCAACAGGGGTGTTTTTGGCTTGGGCTGGACTTGATGGACGCATGTCTTTTTTCAACCTCATCAACTATGTTACTATGTCACCTCGAATATGCAGTGCAGTTTTGGGCACCAAAGTACAGAGTACAGAGAAGAGCAACACAATTAATTGAGGGAATGGAGGATTTGAGTTATGAAGAACGTCTACCCAAACGTTGTTATTTACTGTAGGGAGGGGATTTTCGTTAGATTGTATAAGTATATTCAAGGTCAATAAAATGATCTCTGTAGTTAGCTTTTCATTCCAAATCTGGATCAGATAACCAGGGGCAACATGTTACAAATAGAGGAAAGAAGCTTTCAACTTCAGCAGAGGAAGGGATTTTTTACAGA
>CM074718.1:7811601-7990209 GCA_037306005.1 Rhinophrynus dorsalis | reverse complement strand
TCTCCTACTAGGTAAGTGCTTCTGTTACACACAGTAATTATATAGATACACCTGACTGCTGTATGATGGACTCCTACCTAGGTAAGTGCTTCTGTTACACACAGTAATTATATAGATAAACCTGACTGCTGTATGATGGACTCCTACCTAGGTAAGTACTTCTGTTACACACAGTAATTATATAGATACACCTGACTGCTGTATGATGGACTCCTACCTAGGTAAGTCCTTCTATTACACACAGTAATTATATAGATATACCTGACTGCTGTATGATGGACTCCTACCTAGGTAAGTGCGTCTGTCATACACAGTAATTATATAGATATACACCTGACTGCTGTGTGACGGACTCCTACCTAGGTAAGTGCTTCTGTTACACACAGTAATTATATAGATACACCTGAATGCTGTATGATGGACTCCTACCTAGGTAAGTGCTTCTGTTACACACAGTAATTATATAGATACACCTGACTGCTGTATGATGGACTCCTACCTAGGTAAGTACTTCTGTTACACACAGTAATTATATAGATACACCTGACTGCTGTATGATGGACTCCTACCTAGGTAAGTGCTTCTGTTACACACAGTAATTATATAGATACACCTGACTGCTGTATGATGGACTCCTACCTAGGTAAGTACTTCTGTACACACAGTAATTATATAGATACACCTGACTGCTGTATGATGGACTCCTACCTAGGTAAGTCCTTCTATTACACACAGTAATTATATAGATATACCTGACTGCTGTGTCATGGACTCCTACCTAGGTAAGTGCTTCTGTTACACACAGTAATTATATAGATACACCTGACTGCTGTATGATGGACTCCTACCTAGGTAAGTCCTTCTATTACACACAGTAATTATATAGATATACCTGACTGCTGTATGATGGACTCCTACCTAGGTAAGTCCTTCTATTACACACAGTAATTATATAGATATACCTGACTGCTATATGATGGACTCCTACCTAGGTAAGTCCTTCTGTTACACACAGTAATTATATACATACACTGACTGCTGTATGATGGACTCCTACCTAGGTAAGTCCTTCTATTACACACAGTAATTATATAGATACACCTGACTGCTGTGTGATGGACTCCTACCTAGGTAAGTGCTTCTGTTACACACAGTAATTATATAGTACACCTGACTGCTGTATGATGGACTCCTATCTAGGTAATTGCTGCTAGTATAGCTACTTTAATGAAGAAGAGGTATATAGTGCAGTGAATGCTGAAATTAGGGGTGTAGCCAGAGTTCGTAGGGGGTCCCATGTTTACAGAAGAAAAAAAAAACAATTAACCCTGTGGTCATATGGTCAAGGAGGAGTAAGGCTCTTCTGGCCGCCCAAGACATTAATGGGTATGTCTATTTATATAACACCAAAGTGTACGCAGCGCTTCACAATTTAAGGGTTTAGACAATACAGGGTGACAGGTGCTTTGCAAAGTGAAACGCTGGAAGTGAGGTCCCTGCCCGAAAGCTTACAATCTATAGAAGTAATGGGAGACATACAGAGTACGTAAGGATCAAGTTCTGAATACAGTGCTAGGGTTCTGGTTAGTATAGGGGACACATAAATAAAGTATAGTATTATTAGTTGTACAAAGTCAGTGCCATCTAGCTTGTTTAAATGTGGTTGATTTTCATATTTACGAGATGGGGAGAAATGAAGGCTATAATTAAATGTTTCTCGGTGTTTGGAGGTCTGCATTCATCACTTTGCCAGGGGCCTCAGGGCTCTTAAAACTGTTTAGAAAGTGTTTTACCAAGAAGACTACACTGAGATTTATTTAATCACTTGAAAGCTAGAAAGAAACAACATCACCCCAGATGTACATTTCAGTCTTTAGTGGCCTCATCAGTATGGTGCAGCACATGGAAAACTCCCAGGCCTGGGACACTCTTCCGTTTCCTCTCCCTGTACCTAGAGGGGATCAGCAGCACCTCACTGACAAGGCCCACTAAGCACATAAATGCATGCCTGGGGGTTGGCTGTTTCTCTGATGCAGAGTGGAGTTGCCTGACCTTTTGGATCTGGACTGTCTGTGACAGGACCAGACTAAAATGAATATGGACATTTCCTCTCTGTAATGGCACCTGTGAGCTAAAACATAGCTGAGCAACCTCTGAGGCAGTGGTTCTCATTAGTGTTGAGCGAGCATGCTCGGCCGATGCTCGGATCGGCTCGAGCATCGCTCTGCTCGGCACATGCGGTACTCGTACGAGTACCGCATGTGCTCGCCCGCCATGTTCGGGTCTCCTCCCCGCACGTTTTGCGGCTGCTGCGCAGCCAATAAACGTGCAGGGAGGCTCTGACATCGGTGTAATGCCAGCAGCCATGTTGGCTGCTGGCATTACACTGATTGGCTGGCCAGAACCCGTGGTCAGGTGCTGTATAGCACCTGACCAGCGAGTTCGGCTCAGTCTGAGCCAGGGAGAGCTGAGGATAGGAAGGGAAAGGCAGTGTAGGGAGGAAAAAAAACAAAAATTGTGAAAAAAAAAGAACCAAAAGTCCTTTTTAGGACTACTGTGTGTGGGGGCAGCAGGTTATTTGGTGTGGGGGGAAAAAAACAAAAAAAAAAAAAAAAAAAATATATATATTCTGTTTAGTGTGCAAAGTTGCAGATTAGAGCACATTCTGTTTAGTGTGCACAGTTGCAGATTAGAGCACATTCTGTTTAGTGTGCAAAGTTGCAGATTAGAGCACATTCTGTTTAGTGTGCAAAGTTGCAGATTAGAGCACATTCTGTTTAGTGTGCAAAGTTGCAGATTAGAGCACATTCTGTTAAGTCTTCAAACTAAAATATCAAAGTCACGTATTCCATTCAGTGTGCGTCGCCGCAGTTTAGCAGCACATTCTGAGTACTGTGCAGAGTTGCAGAATAGGAAGAAATACTGTTAAGTCTTCAAACTAAAATATCAAAGTCACATATTCCATTCAGTGTGCTTCGCCGCAGTTTAGCAGCACATTCTGTGTACTGTGCAGAGTTGCAGAATAGGAAGAAATACTGTTAAGTCTTCAAACTCAAATATCAAAGTCACATATTCCATTCAGTGTGCTTCGCCGCAGTTTAGCAGCACATTCTGTGTACTGTGCAGAGTTGCAGAATAGGAAGAAATACTGTTAAGTCTTCAAACTAAAATATCAAAGTCACATATTCCATTCAGTGTGCTTCGCCGCAGTGTAGCAGCACATTCTGTGTACTGTGCAGAGTTGCAGAATAGGAAGAAATACTGTTAAGTCTTCAAACTCAAATATCAAAGTCACATATTCCATTCAGTGTGCTTCGCCGCAGTTTAGCAGCACATTCTGTGTACTGTGCAGAGTTGCAGAATAGGAAGAAATACTGTTAAGTCTTCAAACTAAAATATCAAAGTCACATATTCCATTCAGTGTGCTTCGCCGCAGTGTAGCAGCACATTCTGTGTACTGTGCAGAGTTGCAGAATAGGAAGAAATACTGTTAAGTCTTCAAACTCAAATATCAAAGTCACATATTCCATTCAGTGTGCTTCGCCGCAGTTTAGCAGCACATTCTGTGTACTGTGCAGAGTTGCAGAATAGGAAGAAATACTGTTAAGTTTTCAAACTCAAATATTAAAGTCACATATTCCATTCAGTGTGTTTCAACGCCGTTTAACAGCCTATTCTGTGTACTCTACAGAGTTGCAGAATAGTAAGAAATACTGTTAATTTTTCAAACTCAAATATCAAAGTCACATATTCCATTCAGTGTCTTTCACCGCCGTTTAACAGCCTATTCTGTGTACTCTGTACAGTTGCAGAATTATAAGAAATACTGTTAAGTTTTCAAACTCAAATATTAAAGTCACATATTCCATTCAGTGTCTTTCACCGCCGTTTAACAGCCTATTCTGTGTACTCTGTACAGTTCCAGAATTATAAGAAATACTGTTAAGTTTTCAAACTCAAATATTAAAGTCACATATTCCATTCAGTGTGTTTCAACGCCGTTTAACAGCCTATTCTGTGTACTCTGCAGAGTTGCAGAATAGTAAGAAATACTGTTAATTTTTCAAACTCAAATATTAAAGTCACATATTCCATTCAGTGTCTTTCACCGCCGTTTAACAGCCTATTCTGTGTACTCTGTACAGTTCCAGAATTATAAGAAATACTGTTAAGTTTTCAAACTCAAATATTAAAGTCACATATTCCATTCAGTGTCTTTCACCGCCGTTTAACAGCCTATTCTGTGTACTCTGTACAGTTCCAGAATTATAAGAAATACTGTTAAGTTTTCAAACTCAAATATTAAAGTCACATATTCCATTCAGTGTGTTTCAACGCCGTTTAACAGCCTATTCTGTGTACTCTGCAGAGTTGCAGAATAGTAAGAAATACTGTTAAGTTTTCAAACTCAAATATTAAAGTCACATATTCCATTCAGTGTCTTTCACCGCCGTTTAACAGCCTATTCTGTGTACTCTGTACAGTTCCAGAATTATAAGAAATACTGTTAAGTTTTCAAACTCAAATATTAAAGTCACATATTCCATTCAGTGTGTTTCAACGCCGTTTAACAGCCTATTCTGTGTACTCTGCAGAGTTGCAGAATAGTAAGAAATACTGTTAAGTTTTCAAACTCAAATATTAAAGTCACTTATTCCATTCAGTGTGTGTCACCGCAGTTTAGCAGCCTATTCTGTGTACTCTGCAGAGTTGCAGAATAGTAAGAAATACTGTTAAGTTTTCAAACTCATATATATTAAAGTCATATATATCGTGTAAGATGAAGAAGGCGGGTAAAAAGGGACGGGGAAGTGGACGTGATCCTGAAAGTTCAGGGCGCGGGTCAGGACGCGGAGAAACTGTGCCTGGTGCCAGAGCACAAGAAAGAAAGACATCCACCATACCTAGCTTCATGTCTGATTTCACAGGGCGTCGCAGGACATCACTCTCGAGGTCCGACCAGTGCGAACAGGTGGTCGGTTGGATGACAGCTGATACTGCTTCCAGTCGGTTAAGCACCACCCTGTCTTCCACCAAGTCCACTCTCAGTAGCCAAGAGTCTGGTCAACATAATCCTCACTCTGATCATCCTTCCTCCCACCATACACGGTCTGGTCAAAGAAGTGATCCCACACTGGGATATAGTGATGAGCTCGTCTCATCACCAATCCTTCATTTGACCCTCTCTCCAAGCACGCTTGCAGAGGAACATGACATCTTGTGCCCTGATTCACAACCTCTAGAGGCTACCCAATCACAAGAAGATGACAGATGTGAACGGCATTTAAGGTCAAAGGAAGTAGTGGATGATGATGATGATGATGAGACACAGTTGCCATTAAATCAACCACTATTTCCTTCTCAAGACCTTGTTGAGGAGAATGTTATACAGTTGTCAATGACCGAGTATGTGGTGGGATCAAGACTTGAGGAGGATGATCAGAGTGAGGAAGTGGAGGAGGACTTGGTGGACGATGAGGTGACTGACCCCACCTGGGAAGGTGTAGAGCCGAGCGATGACAGCAGTCCTGAGGGTGAGCCATCTGCAGCACCGCAACAGGCTGGAAGAGGCAGTGGTGTGGCTACAGAAAGAAGGCGGACCGCACCAAACCGGCCCGCAAATGTTCCACGGAGCACCCCCTTGCGTAAATCTACCTTGCCAAGGGGTAGGTGTTCCGCGGTATGGCGTTTTTTTAAGGAAAGTGCGGACGACAAAAGATTTGTAGTTTGCAACCTGTGCCACACCAGAATGAGCCGAGGCATGAACACTAGAAACCTCACCACCACCAGCATGATCCGACACATGGCATCCAAGCACCGTAGTAAGTGGGAGGAACGCCTGGATCGCCCATCTGTGTCTGCAGGCCACACCACTGCCTCCTCTTCCCCTGTTTTCGGTGCCGGCCAATCGCCTGTCGAAGGCGCAGGCCCGCATACCTCCCGCCCTGCACCTGTAGCATCTGAAGCACCATCAGCGACCACATCCACTTCCCTGTCCCAGCACAGCGTCCAAATGTCGTTACCCCAGGCATTTGAGCGCAAGAGAAAATACCCAGCCACCCACCCACAGGCCATAGCACTAACCTCACACCTTTCAAAATTACTGGCCATCGAAATGCTGCCATTTAGGCTTGTGGACACTGAGTCCTTCCGCAGCCTGATGGCAGCAGCTGTCCCTCGGTACGCGGTCCCCAGCCGCCACTACTTTTCCCGGTGTGCCATCCCCGCATTACACCACCATGTGTCCCGTAACATCACCCGTGCCCTGACCAACGCAGTTACTGGGAAGGTCCACTTAACGACTGACACATGGACAAGTGCTTGTGGCCAGGGACGCTACATTTCCCTGACGGCACACTGGGTGAATGTCGTGGAGGCTGGGAGCGACTCGGACCCTGGGATGGCACGGGTGCTACCCACGCCGAGGATTGCGGGCCCTACCTCCATCAGGGTTTCCACCAGCACCTACGTTATTGGCTCCTCCTCCTCCGTTTCCACCTCCGAATTCTCTACACACACCGCCACTCCCCCATCAGCCAGTAGCTGGAAGCAGTGTAGCACTGCAGTGGGGAAGCGTCAACAGGCCGTGCTGAAGCTGATCTGCCTTGGGGACAAACAGCACACGGCCTCAGAGCTGTTGCAGGGGATTAGTCACCAGACCGAGCAGTGGCTCTCGCCACTCAACCTGCAAGCAGGCATGGTTGTGTGTGATAATGGGCGTAACTTGGTGGCGGCTTTGGAGCTCGGCAAGCTCACACACGTACCATGCCTAGCGCATGTATTTAATTTAGTGGTGCAGCGATTTCTAAAAACCTACCCCAATGTGCATGATCTCTTGACCAAGGTGCGCCGCGTGTGTGCACATTTCCGTAAGTCATCTACAGCTTCGGCCGGCCTGTTGAAGCTGCAGCAGCGCTTACAATTGCCAGCTCACCGGCTGCTGTGTGACGTGAGCACGCGCTGGAACTCCACCTTCCACATGTTGGCCCGGCTTTGTGAGCAGCAGAGGGCAGTAGTGGAGTACCAGCTGTTACACGGTCGTCGCCTCTCCGTTCAACTTCCTGTAATCAGAAGTGAGGAGTGGGAATGGATGTCAGACCTCTGCGAGGTTTTACGCAATTTTGAGGAATCGACACAGATGGTGAGCGGCGATAACGCTATTATCAGTGTAACCATCCCACTTCTGTGTCTACTGAAACGCTCGCTGCTCACAATTAAAACCGACGCTTTGCATGTGGAAGAGGTGGAAATGGGGGAGGAAGAGCTTACACAAGGTGATAGCCAGAGCACCCTCACTTCGTCTTCTCAGCGACAATTGGAGGAGGCGGAGGAGGAGGAGGAGGAGGAGGAGGAGGAGGAAGACACGGTTGCCTCCGCTACAGAGGGTAGCCATGGAACTTTAGTTCCATCTCTTCAGCGTGGGTGGGCAGAAGAGGAGGAAGAGGATGAGGATATTGAGAGTCAGCCTCCTGGTGAGGACAGCGAAATCTTGACTGTTGGTACTCTGGCACACATGGCTGACTTTATGTTAGGCTGCCTTTCCCGTGACCCACGCGTTGTACGCATTTTAGACAACACGGATTACTGGGTGTTCACCCTTCTGGACCCCCGCTACAAAGAGAATTTCTCATCTCTCATTCCTCCGGTGGAGAGGACAAGCAAAATGGTGCAATACCAGAAGGTTCTTGTTGAAAAATTGCTCCAAAATTTTCCATCTGACAACGCTGGCGGCAGAGTACGTGCTACCTTGGCCAACCGAGAAGGGGAGAAAAGGGGAGCACACAGCAGTTCCGAGAAAGGCAGGGCAACACTCTCCAAGGCGTGGGACACCTTCATGACACCCCGCCAGCACCCTCACCCTGATGCGCAGCCTAGTGTCACAAGGAGGGAAAAGTTTTGGAAGATGGTGAAGGAGTACGTAGCAGACCGTGTCAGCGTCCTCAATGATCCCTCTGTGCCTTACAACTACTGGGTGTCCAAGCTGGACACGTGGTATGAACTGGCACTCTACGCCTTGGAGGTGCTGGCCTGCCCTGCCGCCAGCGTTCTGTCTGAGCGGGTATTTAGTGCTGCTGGTGGCATCATAACAGATAAGCGTATCCGCCTTTCCACCGACAATGCTGATAGGTTGACACTTATAAAAATGAACAAGGCCTGGATTTCCCCTGACTTCTCCACTCCACTGGAGGAAAGCCCCGGGGGAACATAAACTCACTTTATATATGTTATTTACAATGATGGGAATACTCTGTATTCCCATTCACCCCTTCCACCCCAAAAACGGGTATATGGTTGACTCTTAATGTTCTCATCCTCCTCCTCCTCTTCCATATGCCCTGGGATATAATTTTTATATAGGGCCAGCTCACCAGCGTGCCCTGGGATATAATTTTTATATAGGGCCAGCTCACCAGCGGGCCCTGTGATATAATTTTTATATAGGGCCAGCTCACCAGCGGGCCCTGTTTGCCAATTTTTATATAGGTCAGCTCACCAGCGGGCCTTCTCATATAATGTTTTATTGGGTCAGCTCTCTAGCGGGCCCTCTCATATAATGTTTTATAGCGTCAGCTCACTAGCGGGCCTTCGCATATAATGTTTAGGATGGTCAGCTCTGCAGCAGACCCTCACCCATAATGTTTTAGATGGTCAGCTCAGCGCACGTTTCCCTCTTAATCATGGCCTCAGTTCTGAAAATCAAGGAAATTTTTGGGAGAATTTGCCTCTGCGCACGTTTCCCTCTTAATCATGGCCTCAGTTCTGAAAATCAAGGAAATTTTTGGGATAATTTGCCTCTGCGCACGTTTCCCTCTTAATCATGGCCTCACTTCAGAAAATCGATGAAATTTTTGGGAGAATTTGCAGATGATATACAAGTAAATATACAGCAAATACTGTTTGGTAACAATTTTTCGCCTAAAGTCGTTTTTATTTTCCTTTTTGTGTGTTTTACGGTCAGTCTGTAAAAATGGCGTACTACGGGCGAAAGATCGTTCCCAGCAGCGATGTTGGAGTCCAAGGTGCATCCAGACATCCTCCCTATGCTGTCCCTGAACCATTTCTGTAGTGTTTCCATCTTTTTCTGCCCTTTTCCTATGGACCAGGCACCCTCCCCTCATCAGAGCAGGGGGTGCCTGGTGTAATGCTCGAGTCCTCCCATTGACTTCAATGGGGCTCGGGTGCTCGGCCGAGCACTCGAGCCTCAGGGGGTGCTCGGTCAGAGCACCCGAACATCCGAGCATTGGGGTGCTCGCTCATCACTAGTTCTCATGATTGTCTTGCTCAAAGTACCCCTAATGTATATTTGTATATCTTTAGTTATATGGTGCTACACAGTGTACTCAGTGCCTTACTATAAATAAAAGTGGATAAAATAAGTGTCACGTTCATAGAAACATTAGGACAGAGGTCCCTACCCCAAGGAGCTTACAGTCTAAACAGGTAATAGTAGACAGACAACAGGGTAAGAGGGTGTCAAGTGCTGTGATTACAAGTGCTGAGTTTGCCAAAGGCAGTGCATGGTCCTAGTGCTCCAGAAGATAGGATTTCAGGGTAGACTTAAGGACAGTGGGGGAATGTTCAAAATGTAGGGAGAGGGGTATAGAGTTCTGCAGGGAACAGAAAGTGAAAAAGGTTTGAGATGGGAAAGGGCAGATGGTGTGGATGATGTAACAAGAAGGGTGTTGTGTGCTGAGCAAAGGAGGCGGCTTGGAACATAAGAGGAGATGAGGGAAAAGATTAAGGGGAGCTATCACTGTGGAGAGCATTAAAGGTGAGAAGAAGGACTTTGTAATTGATACAGTGCTGAATAGGGAGCCATAACAGATGTCTAAGAATGATGTGAGCAGGTTCAGGTTTTGGGGAGAGTGTGGTTGTTTGCGTAGCTGAGTTTAAAACAGATTGCATAGGTGAAAGATGAGTAGCAAGGAGACCAGTTAGAAGGATATTGCAATAGTCTAAGAGGGACAGAATGAGGGCATGTACAAGAGTTTTAGTAGTTTGTTGGGAGAGGAACAGGTGGATTTTAGCAATGTTGTGGAAAAAGAAGTGAGATGTTCTAGCAACAGAGTTAATGTGAGGGGAGAAGGAAAGAGAGGAATCAAATATGGCCCCAAGGCACCGTGCTAAGCTGACCGGATCAATATCAATTCCATCAACTGTAATGGTGAAGCTGGGTGTTGGGCAAGGTCTTGGTGAGAAGATTAGCAGTTCAGTTTTGGACATGTTTATCTTCAGCTGACAGTGGGCCATCCAGGAGGATGAGTTGAGGTGAAAGATCAGGAGTGGACATTTGGGTAAATTTGTGTATCATCAGCATATAGATGTTACTTGAAGCCAAATGAATTAATCAGTTTACCCAATGAAAGGGTGTACAGTGAAAAAAGTAATGGGCCCAGAACGGAGCCTCGAGGCACCCCCACAGACATAGGGAGTGAGGAGGAGGTGTTATTGCCAGAGGATACAAAAAAGGAACGTTGTAAGAGATAGGAGGAGAGTCATGAAGCAGCTTGATTGCGGAAACCAATACTGTGGAGAATTTGTGCAAGAAGAGAATAGTTAACTGTGTCAAAGGCAGAGGATAAGTCAAGTAGTATAAGTATAGAAAATTGACCTTTGGATTTTGCAGTCTGGAGATCATTAGCCACCCTGCAGAGAGCTGTCTCAGATGAGTGACCATACCGGAACCAGACTGCAAAGGGTCCAAAGATTGTTAGAGTTATGGTATGTGGTTATATGGGAGAAGCCAAGGCGTTCTAAGAGTTTTGAGGTAAGAGGTACATGAGAGACAGGTTGATAGAGAGACAGGAGGGGTCGAGATTAGTCTTCTTGAGTAGGGGTTTAATTTGTGCCTGTTTGAATGAAGAAGTGAAGATGTCTGTGTAGAGAGAGGTGTTGACAATATGTGTTAATACAGGTGTAAGGACTATTGCAGGTGTTTTGAGTAAGTGGGAGGGCAAAGAGTCCAAGTAGCAGATAGTGAGATGAGTAGATAGGAGAAGTTGAGAAACTTCTGCCTCTTTTACAGGAGTAAAATGATCAAAGTATGATGAAGGGGGTTTGGGGAGATTGAGAGTTCAGAGAGACATGGAATAGTAAGAATCTTGTTTTAAACAGATTCCACCTTGTACTTGAGGTGCTCGGCAAAAGCTTCAGGTGAATGTATGGAGTGATAGGAAGCCATGGAATGATGGTGCAAGGAGTAAAAGACTGCAAAGAGATGGCGAGGGTTAGATTTGTTGTTGCGGATTAGTGTGGTGTAGTGTTCTTGTTTAGGCCTTGATAAGGCAGGATGTAGACAGGACAGCAAAAATTTATAGGGGATATAATCTGCATGTGAGCGCAATTTCCTCCAAAGATGTTCAGCAGAGCGAGTGCAAGAACGTTGGAAGTGGGTGTGGGAGTTAAGCCAGGGTTGTGGATTGACCCAACGACTCCAGTGCAGTTTCAGAATGGCAAAGGAATCATTTGCAGAGGAAAGGATTGAGTTGTAGGAGTTAACAAGAATCTCTGTATCAGAGATATACAAGATAGAGGAAAGGTTGGAGTTAAGTGAGGTGCTCATCCCAGGGAGATCAAATGAGTGCGTATCCCTTATATATCTGTTAGGGGAGGG
The DNA here is from genome assembly GCA_037306005.1 of Rhinophrynus dorsalis. NCBI lineage: Eukaryota > Metazoa > Chordata > Amphibia > Anura > Rhinophrynidae > Rhinophrynus > Rhinophrynus dorsalis. The sequence continues at coordinate 7,978,595 of CM074718.1, read as the reverse complement.
ATAGGGGAAGGGTGGGAGAGATAGAAGGATATAAGATGATGGCCTGATAGAGGGAATGGGGAAACTTTTAAATAGGCTCTTAGTAAAGACAAGATCCAGGCAGTGACCAGCTTGGTGAGTGGCACAGTCGACTGCAGGAGTTCAAATGAGGAAGTTAGATCTAGAAGACATGAAGCCCATGGCACAGAGGGGTCATCAGTAGGACAGATAAAGTCACCCAGAATAAGGGCATGATTGTCAGTAGAAAGAAAGAAATAAGGAGAGCCAGGATTTGAAATCTGAGAGAAAGTGTGAAGGAGAAGAGGAGTTAGCAGGTGGCCTGTTTATTACAGCCACGCGCATAGACAGAGGGCAATAGAGCTGGACTGCATGTTCTTCAAAAGAATAAAGGTGAGCATATGGTGCAGGGACGTGCACAGACATTTTGGGGGGCAGGGGCCCAAATGAAAAAAAGGGCACTTCTCATAATTATTTAATCAAAATATATATTTAAAAAAAAGAAAAGAATTTACATCTCAGGAGCCTGTAGGCACAGAAATCTGAAGCGCCTCCCCCCCATTGTCCATCTCCACTGGACACCCCCACAATGCTCCTAATCTCCACATTACCCCCCCATCATCTCCATATTGCCCTTACATTGTCCCCTGTCAGCTCCATATTGCCCCCATCATCTCCATATTGCCCCTATCATCTCCATATTGCACCCATCAGCTCCAACTTACTCTCACATTGCCCCCATCAGCTCCATATTGCCCCATCAGCTCCAACTTACCCTCACATTGCCCCCATCAGCTCCATATTGTCCGATCAGCTGCAACGTACCCTCACATTGCCCCCTTCATCTCCATATTGCCCCCCATCAGCTCCAACTTACCCTCACATACATTGCTCCATCATCTCTACATTGCCATCATCTCCATCTTTCCCCCCATCAGATCCATATTGCCCCATCATTTCCACATTGCCCCCCAGTGTCCGTTTCCCTGGTGGTCCAGTGGCAGGAGAGGTCTGTATGTGCCTCCTTTGGCACAGACCTGTAGCTGTGTGAGCTCCCACGCAGTCTTCTCTTCATGCAGAGCGCTGGGAGATGATGTCATCTCCCAGCGCTCTGTAATACTAAAGAGCCGAGGAGGGAGCACAGCATCTACAGGTCTGTCCTGAAGGAGGCACAGACCTGACTGGGAGGTGGGGGGGGGGTTTAGTGCGGGCGGCGAGGCAACTTTTTTTTTTTTTGTTAAAAGGGCACGAGGGCACTTTGGACAAAAAGGGCAGGTGCTCAATCCCCCCTTGGTGTCTATGTGTGCACGTGCCTGAATGAGAGGGGCTTGAAGTGGAAACGGGAAGAGAGAAGGAGATCTACCCCCCCACACACACACGCACATACTCTAACCAGTACAGCGAGGGGTGTATGAGAAGCAGAACCCTCCCAAAGAGAGTGCGGCCTCCACTGCTGTGTCCTGTGCAGACAACCACGTTTCTGTGAAGACAACAACTGCAGTGATTGCTCACAAAAACAGTCATGAATGGGGGTTGTCTTGTTAACTATGAAGCGGGTGTTCAATAGAGCACAGGCGAAGGGGAGAAAGGAGGGTGAAAGAGGGGGAATGTTTATGAGATATGAGGGGTTGGAACCCTTCAAGAAAGGTGGGAGGACATGGTAACCCGGGGTTGATAGCAGGTGGGTATGGGGTATGAGCTGGGATTGGGAGCAGTATCCCCTAACACAATAATAGGCATCTTAGGGGGGCAAGAGAGCGCACTTGTCTCTTCCTACACTCCCCTCTTGTATAATAGTGGCTGGAGGAGACTGTCTTGTGGGGCATATTATGGCTTTGCCCCTCCCCCCAAGAAAAAGTTCAGTGGATGCCCATACATACAATGTGGAGTGTACAGGGCACCCTCGGCATCTTATTGTTCAGTTGTCATGGGTGTAACAAGTGGTATATAGAGACATAAAACTGACGGCAGATAAGACCCATTCGGCCCATGTAGGGCTGGATTCAGTTGTAGGAGATAAATGTTATCACCCGTTTTATCAAAAATATTCCTATTGAAGTGTATGGGGAAACCTGGAGATAAACGCAGAGATAAAAATTAGCACCTGTAATTGAATCCAGCCCCTAGTCTGCCCATTTTCCTGCTGTAAAAACCTCAATCCTTATTTGGTCTTTTCTTATGTTAAGGACCGCCTTATGCCTATCCCATGCATGCTTACATTCTGTCACTGTATTAGCTTCTACCACTTCTGCTGGTAGACTATTCCACTTATCTACTACCCTCTCAGTGAAGTAAAACTTTCTTACATTACGTCTAAACCTGTGTCCCTCTAGTTTTAGACTATGGCCTCTTGTCGTAATATTTTTTCTCCTTTGAAATATACTTCCATCCTGCACTTTCTTGAATCCCTTCATGTATGTGAATGTGTCTATCATATCCCCTCTGTCTCTTCTCTCCTCCAAGCTATACGTGTTCAGATCCTTTAGTCTATCCTGACATTTCTTTTCTTTCAAACCAGTTACCATTTTAGTAGCCCTTCTCTGAATTCTCCCTAGAGTATCTATATCCTTCTGGAGATGGGGTCTCCAGTACTGTACACAATACTCTATAGTATCTATATCCTTCTGGAGATGGGGTCTCCATTACTGTACACAATACTCTATAGTATCTATATCCTTCTGGAGATGGGGTCTCCAGTACTGTACACAATACTCTACAGTATCTATATCCTTCTGGAGATGGGGTCTCCGGTACTGTACACAATACTCTAGGTCTCCAGTACTGTACACAATACTCTAGATCTCCAGTACTGTACACAATACTCTATAGTATCTATATCCTTCTGGAGATGGGGTCTCCGGTACTGTACACAATACTCTACAGTATCTATATCCTTCTGGAGATGGGGTCTCAGGTACTGTACACAATACTCTAGGTCTCCAGTACTGTACACAATACTCTAGATCTCCAGTACTGTACACAATACTCTAGGTCTCCAGTACTGTACACAATACTCTAGAGTATCTATATCCTTCTGGAGATGGGGTCTCCGGTACTGTACACAATACTCTATAGTATCTATATCCTTCTGGAGATGGGGTCTCCGGTACCGTACACAATACTCTAGAGTATCTATATCCTTCTGGAGATGGGGTCTCCGGTACCATACACAATACTCTAGAGTATCTATATCCTTTTGGAGATGGGGTCTCTGGTACCGTACACAATACTCTAGAGTATCTATATCCTTCTGGATATGGGGTCTCCAGTACTGTACACAATACTCTATAGTATCTATATCCTTCTGGAGATGGGGTCTCCAGTACTGTACACAATACTCTAGATCTCCAGTACTGTACACAATACTCTAGGTCTCCAGTACTGTACACAATACTCTAGAGTATCTATATCCTTCTGGAGATGGGGTCTCCGGTACTGTACGCAATACTCTACAGTATCTATATCCTTCTGGAGATGGGGTCTCCGGTACTGTATGCAATACTCTATTGTATCTCTCTCCTTCTGGAGATGGGGTCTCTGGTACCGTACACAATACTCTAGAGTATCTATATTCTTCTGGAGATGGGGTCTCCAGTACTGTACACAATACTCTAGATCTCCAGTACTGTACACAATACTCTAGGTCTCCAGTACTGTACACAATACTCTAGAGTATCTATATCCTTCTGGAGATGGGGTCTCCGGTACTGTACGCAATACTCTACAGTATCTATATCTTCTGGAGATGGGGTCTCCGGTACTGTACGCAATACTCTACAGTATCTATATCCTTCTGGAGATGGGGTCTCCAGTACTGTACGCAATACTCTAGAGTATCTATATCCTTCTGGAGATGGGGTTTCTGGTACCGTACACAATACTCTAGAGTATCTATATCCTTCTGGAGATGGGGTCTCCAGTACTGTACACAATACTCTAGATCTCCAGTACTGTACACAATACTCTAGGTCTCCAGTACTGTACACAATACTCTACAGTATCTATATCCTTCTGGAGATGGGGTCTCCGGTACTGTACGCAATACTCTACAGTATCTATATCCTTCTGGAGATGGGGTATCCAGTACTGTACACAATACTCTAGAGTATCTATATCCGTCTGGAGATGGGGTCTCCAGTCCTGTACACAATACTCTGGGTCTCCAGTACTGTGCACAATACTCTAGGTCCCCAGTACTGTACACAACACTCTAGAGTATCTATATCCTTCTGGAGATGGGGTATCCAGTACTGTACACAATACTCTAGGTCTCCGGTACTGTATACAATACTCTAGGTCTCCAGTCCTGTACACAATACTCTAGGTCTCCAGTCCTGTACACAATACTCTAGGTCTCCAGTACTGTATACAATACTCTAAGTCTCCAGTACTGTACACAATACTCTAGGTCTCCGGTACTGTACACAATACTCTAGGTCTCCAGTACTGTACACAATACTTTAGGTCTCCGGTACTGTACACAATACTCTAGGTCTCCAGTACTGTACACAACACTCTAGAGTATCTATATCCTTCTGGAGATGGGGTATCCAGTACTGTACACAATACTCTAGGTCTCCGGTACTGTATACAATACTCTAGATCTCCTGTACTGTACACAATACTCTAGGTCTCCTGTACTGTACACAATACTCTAGGTCTCCAGTCCTGTACACAATACTCTAGGTCTCCAGTACTATACACAATACTGTAGGTCTCCGGTACTGTACACAATACTCTAGGTCTCCTGTACTGTACACAATAGTCTAGGTCTCCAGTACTATACACAATACTCTAGGTCTCCAGTACTGTACACAATACTCTAGGTCTCCAGTCCTGTACACAATACTCTAGGTCACCGGTACTGTACACAATACTCTAGGTCTCCAGTACTGTACACAATACTCTAGATCTCCAGTACTGTACACAATACTCTAGGTGAGGTCTAACTAGAGATCTGTAGAGTCACATTACCACTTCCCTATTTCTGCTACTAATGTCCCTAGCTATACAACCCAGCACCCTGCTTGCATTCCCCACAGCTTTACAAATAGATAATATATAGTTATTCCTATGCCCCACCATAATAGTGACAAAAACAAACATATTGCAAAATCTGGTTCTGTAATTATACATCTGAATCTAAGACAGTCACATTTGACTTCATAGAAAAACGTATCACCCTAATCTGGCGCCCTAAACTCCACAGTGCGCTGGCTGGGAACCACTGTCTTGAGGGGTCATTAACCCCAGGAATAGAACGCTTCATTTTATTGGTTCTCAGCTTTGTCTTGTCACTCCTTCTATCGTTTTGTTAACTCTTTAAGGGCCAGAGGGCTTCACAACGCACTGCGTCGCAATGCATCGATTTCACCAATTCTCATTAACCCTTTGAGTGCCATTTGAAGGGTTAAACAGCTCAAAATCGAGAATGCACTTGATGTTATTTTTTGTCTTGCGCTACGCTAATTTGTTTTTTACTGATCTTTGCCTGAATTAATGAATTGAAGATACTGACACATTAGCAACGTTTGTTATGGAAAATTGGAGCAATTCTGGAAAAAACCAAGCACACCACTGGGGACAAATGGAACTTTCTTTTGATTGAAATTCTAGGGAGGTCTCAGCACCTTAAGGATCAATGCATTGCAAACTTCTATGACATTCAAGAGATCAGAAGCCTAATTTAAATCAATATGAATTGTGTAATTTTTAGTTGTCCCCTATAAATCAGTTGGTTTGACCCACAATTACTCCTGTTCTTCATACTAATCAACCTCCTTGACCATTCCTCCCAAGTGTCCCTCTTTAGGAGATATTAGGGGTCTGTACCTCCCAAGTGTCCCTCTTTAGGAGATATTAGGGGTCTTCACCTCCCAACTGTCCCTCTTTAGGAGATATTAGGGGTCTGTACCTCCCAACTGACCCTCTATAGGAGATATTAGGGTTCCATACCTCCCAAGTATCCATCTTTATGGGATATTAGGGCTCCATACTTCCCAACTGTCCCTCTTTAGGAGATATTAGGGTTCCATACCTCCCAAGTGTCCCTCTTTAGGAGATATTAGGGGTCTGTACCTCCTAAGTGTCCATCTTTAGGAAATATTAGGGTCCACACCTCCCAAGTGTCCCTCTTTAGGAGATATTAGGGGTCCATACCTCCCAAGTGTCCCTCTTTAGGAGATATTAGGAGTCCGTACCTTCCAAGTGTCCCTCTTTAGGAGATATTAGGGGTTCATACCTCCCACGTGCCTCTCTTTAGGAGATATTATTGCTCCATAACTCTCAAGTGTCCCTCTTTAGGAGATATTAGGGCTCCATACCTCCCAAATGTCCCTCTTTAGGAGATATTAGGGGTCCATACTTCCCAAGTGTCTTTTGGTGTCAATATGTCATGGAATAACCTAAAAATTCTCAGTTATCCCCCGCCCAACAGCTACACACCCAGCCACACACCCTAAAACACAAGTGTCTCTCTGGTCATTTGAAATGTTGGGAGGTGTACTTGACTGACTGAGGATGTTGGAGTGAGAGTTCACCAGTGATTGTGCTCTAAATCAGACACTGGAATCGATGTTTAGACCCCTCACTCAATTTCAGCAGAGGAATGGGCTCTTTACAGTAAGGTCTACTAAACTGTGGACTTCTTTGCTTGGGATGCATGTGTGATGTCAGATACAATGAATACATTTAAGAGAAGAATAGATACATTTCTAGTTATTAGTATTTTATAAAGGAAGTTCTAGTAAATAGACAAACACCCATCTAGGTGTTGGAAGGTCCATGTAATTCTCACTTTCTGGGTTATACCGTGGCAAAGGTTGAACTTTACTAACTTGTGTCTTTTGTTGCAACCTAATCTTCTAGTAACTACACTACCATTCAAACGTTTGAAGTGACTTAGAAATGTCCTTGTTTTCCATCAAATGAGTTGAGAATTTACTAGGAAATACAGTAAAGTCATTGACAAGATTAGAAATTATGATTTGTAATTTAAATAGTAATTGTGTCCTTCAAACTTTGCTTTTGTCAAATAATCCTTCATTTGAAGCAATTACAGCCTTGCTTCCTGAAGCAGCTCCCACAGTTTGGATTGACTTGATGGGCACTTCTTACCTACCATACGGTCAAGTTGATCCCATAACAGAAACAAGGGCATTTCTAAGTGACCCCAAACTTCTGAACAGTAGTGTAAGTACTAAGCTATGTACATCCAAATTAACCCAATAAATAAATCTTGTGTTGAGGGAGAGGATAGTTGGGAAGGCTATAAAATATCAGAAAAAGGGTGGATAGAGGTAAAGTGTTTATTTGGTGACCTCCTGTAACCTTTACCCCACTTTTAGCTCCTACATACAGAACCGCTCAGTCTTCTCTTCTGAGAGACAGGAACATTCCGGAATCCATAGCGTCAGTCTCTAGTCATTAGTCATCACACAGACATTCGTATATGATGCACTTTCCCTTCCTCTTTTGTCTCTGAACCGTTCCATTTACCAAAAATGTGAGTTAGGCTTAAAGGGATAGTAACACTTCGTTTTAACTTTATTTTATTTTGTAGGCATTAAAAAAACATGTAGAACGATATAAGTCTTACCTCTCAAACCTTTATGGTTTATGAGATATTCACAAGCAAAGTTCCCCTCCCGCCCCTTTTACCTAGTGTAAGCCATCTCTTCTCAGATGTGAATCTGGTTGTAAGACCAGACAGATAACAGAAGGGGACAATCTTCTTCCTATGAGAACAATGACAGCCCTGTCCCCCTTGACAAGATTTTCAGGTTTTTCCCTTATCTTAATTGAAGATTGTCCCTCTCTGCAGTCTACCTGGGCATCTCCCTTCTGATCTGGTTGAACAGGGGGGGGATACTTTGTTTGTGAATATCTCTTAAACCATAAAGGTTTCAGAGATAAGACTTATATCATTCTTCATGTTTTTTTAATGCCTACAAAATAAAATAAAGTTAAAATGAAGTATTACTATCCCTTTAACCCTTCAAGTCCCAAAAAGAAAACTCTCTGGAAATATATTCAGAGAGCTCCTTACTAGTGACATGAAAATCAATAATAAAGAAGGGACACTTAGGAGGTTACAGTCCCCTAATATCTCCTAAAGAGGGACACTTGGGAGGTACAGACCCCTAATATCTCCTAAAGAGGGACACTTGGGAGGTACAGACCCCTAATATCTCCTAAAGAGAGACACTTGGTAGGAACAGACACCTAATATCTCCTAAAGAGGGACACTTGGGAGGTACGGACCCCTAATATCTCCTATAAAGAGGGACACTTGGGAGGTATGGACCCCTAATATCTCCTAAAGAGGGACACTTGGGAGGTACGGACCCCTAATATCTGCTAAAGAGAGACACTTGGGAGGTACGGACCCCTAATATCTGCTAAAGAGAGACACTTGGGAGGTACGGACCCCTAATATCTCCTATAAAGAGGGACACTTGGGAGGTATGGACCCCTAATATCTCCTAAAGAGGGACACTTGGTAGGGACAGACACCTAATATCTCCTATAAAGAGGGACACTTGGGAGGTACAGACCTCTAATATCTCCTAAAGAGAGACACTTGGGAGGTATGGACCCATAATATCTCCTAAAGAGGGACACTTGGTAGGGACAGACACCTAATATCTCCTAAAGAGAGACACTTGGGAGGTACGGACCCCTAATATCTCCTAAAGAGGGACACTTGGGAGGTACGGACCCCTAATATCTGCTAAAGAGGGACACTTGGGAGGTACGGACCCCTAATATCTGCTAAAGAGGGACACTTGGGAGGTACAGACCCCTAATATCTCCTAAATAGGGACACTTGGGAGGTACAGACCCCTAATATCTCCTATAAAGAGGGACACTTGGGAGGTACAGACCCCTAATATCTCCTAAAGAGGGACACTTGGGAGGTACGGACCCCTAATATCTCCTATAAAGAGGGACACTTGGGAGGTACAGACACCTAATATCTGCTAAAGAGGGACACTTGGGAGGTACAGACCCCTAATATCTCCTAAATAGGGACACTTGGTAGGGACAGACACCTAATATCTCCTATAAAGAGGGACACTTGGGAGGTACAGACCCCTAATATCTCCTAAAGAGGGACACTTGGGAGGTACGGACCCCTAATATCTCCTATAAAGAGGGACACTTGGGAGGTACGGACCCCTAATATCTGCTAAAGAGAGACACTTGGGAGGTACGGACCCCTAATATCTGCTAAAGAGAGACACTTGGGAGGTACGGACCCCTAATATCTCCTATAAAGAGGGACACTTGGGAGGTATGGACCCCTAATATCTCCTAAAGAGGGACACTTGGTAGGGACAGACATCTAATATCTCCTATAAAGAGGGACACTTGGGAGGTACAGACCTCTAATATCTCCTAAAGAGAGACACTTGGGAGGTATGGACCCATAATATCTCCTAAAGAGGGACACTTGGTAGGGACAGACACCTAATATCTCCTAAAGAGAGACACTTGGGAGGTACGGACCCCTAATATCTCCTAAAGAGGGACACTTGGGAGGTACGGACCCCTAATATCTGCTAAAGAGGGACACTTGGGAGGTACGGACCCCTAATATCTGCTAAAGAGGGACACTTGGGAGGTACAGACCCCTAATATCTCCTAAATAGGGACACTTGGGAGGTACAGACCCCTAATATCTCCTATAAAGAGGGACACTTGGGAGGTACGGACCCCTAATATCTCCTAAAGAGGGACACTTGGGAGGTACGGACCCCTAATATCTGCTAAAGAGGGACACTTGGGAGGTACGGACCCCTAATATCTGCTAAAGAGGGACACTTGGGAGGTACAGACCCCTAATATCTCCTAAATAGGGACACTTGGTAGGGACAGACACCTAATATCTCCTATAAAGAGGGACACTTGGGAGGTACAGACCCCTAATATCTCCTAAAGAGGGACACTTGGGAGGTACGGACCCCTAATATCTCCTATAAAGAGGGACACTTGGGAGGTACAGACACCTAATATCTCCTAAAGAGGGACACTTGGGAGGTACAGACCCCTAATATCTCCTATAAAGAGGGACACTTGGTAGGGACAGACACCTAATATCTCCTATACAGAGGGACACTTGGGAGGTACAGACCCCTAATATCTCCTAAAGAGGGACACTTGGGAGGTACGGACCCCTAATATCTGCTAAAGAGGGACACTTGGGAGGTACAGACCCCTAATATCTGCTAAAGAGGGACACTTGGGAGGTACGGACCCTAATATCTGCTAAAGAGGGACACTTGGGAGGTACGGACCCCTAATATCTGCTAAAGAGGGACACTTGGGAGGTACGGACCCCTAATATCTCCTAAAGAGGGACACTTGGGAGGTACGGACCTCTAATATCTCCTAAAGAGGGACACTTGGGAGGTACGGACCCCTAATATCTCCTATAAAGAGGGACACTTGGGAGGTATGGACCCCTAATATCTCCTAAAGAGGGACAGTTGGGAGGTACGGACCCCTAATATCTCCTATAAAGAGGGGACACTTGGAAGGTACAGATCCCTAATATCTCCTATAAAGAGGGACACTTGGGAGGTACGGACCCCTAATATCTCCTATAAAGAGGGACACTTGGGAGGTATGTGAATCACTTCCCACTGGAAACACGTGTGAACGTACCTATTCTTTAGATACAATAGAACAGATAACAGATATAATACATTTAGGATGTTATGCCTTAAATGAAGGAGGACAATTCAGTAACAGACTGCCTGAGGCACAAATAACACTGTTCCAGACTTGAAATGATTTAAATGGATTTACTAATGTTTTTATCCCCAGTGAATGGTAGAGATGTCTCCAGCGCGTTTAAACCAATGGGAATTTCCTTTTATCCTCTGTGATTTCTGCTCTTCAGTTTCCCGGCACACTGTCCTCCTCTTTTCTATATTTAACACTTTGTGTGCCAGAAAGGGAACGCAGAGCAATGGATTGCATACCCCTCTGGCACTCAAAGGGTTAACATTCTGGAAGGTGCAAAAGTATCAAACAGCCGCAATGAACTCAGCGATCAGATCCTGAATTTCCATAAACGTGGGGAAACATTTCAATATACTTATCATATAAGTTCATTTTTGCTGTCTGTTTGTTTAAAGGAGCAGTATTTGTTTGAATGAAAACATATATTTATTTATTTTCCTGCTGAGTAAACAGGGGTCTTCCCTCTGCTGGGAAATATTCATTCAACAGTTGATACAGGGTTTTTTTTTTTATTTGTAGTTCATCTGCAGTTTTCTTTTGTGACCACCAGGTAGTGCTGTTCCATTTCTTATTACAGAGAGCTTCTATCAAGCCCTCCCACAGAGTACACTATAAACAAAAATTGCATTTTGGGCACCAGTTGACGCTGTTGCTAAGTTTGATTTGAAAAAATGAGTTTGCGCTGTAATAATTGTTTAATCCGACATCTCCCAACAGTGTGAGTATCCTTGTTTACTCAGCAAGAAAGTCTTATAACACAGAACAGGTTTTTTTCACTATATAGGTGGCTGCCCCTTTAAGAGTCATCCCATATTGTCTCTACTATTTCTATGACTTTCCTATTTAAAGGGATAGTAATGTTTCATAATAAATGCAGCTCTAATTAATCATCATAGTATTTGGACTTTGGAGAGTGTTATTTCAATTCTGTCAGAGTTGTAGTACAAGAGTAATTGAATGATAAAGTATCCCCTCCCGCTCCTTTTACTGATGTAACACTGCTCAGCCAGATCAGAAGGGAGGTGTCCAGGTAGATTGCAGAGAGACAATCTTCAATTAAGATAAGGGAAAAACCTGAAAAGCTTGTCAAGGGAGCAGGGCTTTCATTGTTCTCATAGGAAGAAGATTGTCCCCTGCTGTTATCTGTCTGGTCTATTGACTGGATTCCACATCTGAGAAGAGATGACTTACACTAGGTAAAAGGGGCGGGAGGGGAAACTTTGCTTGTGAATATCTCTCAAACCATAAAGGTTTGAGAGATAAGACTTATATCGTTCTTCATGTTTTTTTAATGCCTACAAAATAAAGATAAAGATAAAACGAAGTATTACTATCCCTTTAAAGAGTTTTCCTACTCTAAAGCGTAGTAAATCTGTGACCTGGACTGCATTGTACTCACCTATATATGTTTTTATTTCATTGTCATACAGAATTAGCTCCATTTAACGCTGGTGATATGGCCAACTTTTCTATAAGAAGATACAAGAGCAGTGACTATGAAGCGGTACGCCTCTTATTTACCCAAGGTATGATGGAACATATTCCTGCTAGCTGCTTCTATCTCCTGAAGCTCCCTCAGGTCCATGTTGCCTTGTTCATTCCATTCATCATCTTGTTCATGATTTCCAAGTCCTACACTTTATGTTTTGGAAGTCTGGCTGTTCTTCTGGCTGCTGGATGGTATGCCATGAACTCTGAATTCCATCAGTATGTGGACGAGAGTCTCAGAGATGACCTACTTGATATTGAGAAGTCCTACATGTTTGGTGGCAATTCCTGCTTTTGGGTGGCAGAGTTTAATGGAAAGGTTGTAGGCATGGTGGGAGTCCAACCAGCCCAAGGTTCGAAAGATGAGATGGTGCTGAGACGCATGTCTGTTGCAAAGGACCAGCGCTCACATGGAATTGCCAAGGCTCTATGCATGAAGGTCATTGACTTTACTCGGCAAAGTGGGTGTAAACGTGTGACCCTGGAAACGTCTATGGTTCAATATGCTGCTCAAAAGTTGTATGAACGCTTGGGATTCCAGAAGACCAATGTCAAGATCATTCCATCATTTTTTGGAAGATTTTCAAACTTTTCAATTTTTCAATATAAATACAACATAGTTGTGGATGAAATGGTGAACTGAGGAGCATGGTTACTATTTCCTTCTCAAATAATTATTCTTGCACAAAGCTGCCTAACCTGATTACAATGAAAACCAATCAATTACATTAATTTGCAATATTAATGAAACAAAAAAAATATATAGAATGTGTGTGTGTGAGAGAGAAAGAATGTGTGTGACTATGTTTTTAAGACAGTCTTGTGGGTGTGTACGCACAGACGTGTACATGTGTTTGTGAAACCGTATGTGGGTGTTTATATGTGTGTATGATTGTATGTGTGGGTGTGTGTGTGTATGTGCATTGTGTGTATGTGCATTGTGTGTATGTACATTGTGTGTATGTACATTGTGTGTATGTGCATTGTGTGTATGTACATTGTGTGTATGTGCATTTTGTGTATGTGCATTGTGTGTATGTACATTGTGTGTATGTGCATTGTGTGTATGTACATTGTGTGTATGTGCATTGTGTGTATGTGCATTGTGTGTATGTACATTGTGTGTATGTGCATTGTGTGTATGTACATTGTGTGTATGTACATGCAAAATCAAAATAATTTTTTTCTCTTGTTTTCAGGACTTTCATAAATAGACCCATAGCAGGTTTATTTACAAAGGGGAGAAATCATTGTATCGGACTGTTGTTCAGATGCTTTTTTTAACAAAAAAAAAATGGTTATTTATGAGCTGTTGATTTTGTTCTCTGATGTAGCATACACTCATATAACAGAAAATATACAAAAAATGAGGCAATTAAATTAAAAAATTATTCTTCTGTCCAAGCCTGAACCCTCTCTTCCTCCCTCCCTCAGTTTCGCTGCTGCTACACTCCCTCCTTCACCTCTGTTCAACTCTCTCTCTTCTTTTCGACAATGAGCCATGTTTTTCTTTAATACCCCTCTCATTTTCATGTACAGGCAGTCAAATATCCTCTTCACCAGTCTGCCTCTTCTTATCCCCTTTCCAGCCTCTCTTCCACCATTCCAATGGAAGTGTGCAAACCAATGAAATATGACATTGGGGAAAAAAAATATCAATGCTGCATATTTTAGGAGACTTGTTGCTAGAGAAAGATCCTGGAATCCTTCTACAAACTTAGAAACAGTGACCAGTGTCAAGCAGCAGCACAAGCAAACAAAGTTCTGTCTTGCATAAACAGTATTAAAGCAAGAGTGGATAACATCATTTTGCCACTGTACAAATCATTGGTAAGAACTGCTTTTGAACTGCTTTCGAAAAAGTAATGGGTGCCTATCTAGCACAGATCAATATTGGGAATTATGACAGTTGGCTTCAATGCAGATAGGATGTTGATCCAGGGAAATATCGGACTGCTATTTGGAGTCAGGAAGGAATTTTTTTACCCACTTGGAAATGGCTTCAGAGGGCTTTGTTTGCCTTCCACTGGATCAACAGGGGTGTTTTTGACATGGGCTGGACTTGATGGACGCATGTCTTTTTTCAGCCTCATCTGCTATGTTACTATGTCACCTCGAATATGCAGTGCAGTTTTGGGCACCAAAGAGTACAGAGAAGAGCAAGACAATTAAATGAGGGAATGGAGGATTTGAGTTATGAAGAACATCTACCCAAACATTGTTATTTACTGTAGGGAGGGGATTTTCGTTAGATTGTATAAGTATATTCAAGGTCAATAAAAGGATCTCTGTAGTGAGCTTTTCATTCCAAATCTGGATCAAATAACCAGGGCATGATGTTACAAACAGAGGAAAGAAGCTTTCAACTTCAGCAGAGGAAGGGATTTTTTATAGTAAGGTCTCTTAAATTGTTTAATATGGTGTGGGATGTGGTATAGTAGATGCAATGGATGCAAGATAAGTTTAGATGCCTTTCTGTCAAGAGGGAACATACAGGATTATACATTGTATTAGCAGGCAGGGTCGGATTTACATCTCAGGAGCCTGTAGGCACAGAAATCTGAAGCGCCCCCCATTGGCCATCTCCACTGGACACCTCCACAATGCTCCTAATCTCCACATTACCCCCATCATCTCCAAATTGCCCTCACATTGCTCCCCCATTAGCTCCATATTTCCCCCATCAGCTCCATATTGCCCTCTTATTGCCCCTATCATCTTCACATTGCCCCATCAGCTCCATATTGTCCCCATCAGTTACAGCTTGCCCCCCATCAGCTCCACATTGCCCCCCCATCAGCTCCATATTGCCCTCTTATTGCCCCTATCATCTTCACATTGCCCCATCAGCTCCATATTGCCCCCATCAGTTACAACTTGCCCCCCATCAGCTCCACATTGCCCCCCCATCAGCTACATATTGTCCCCATCAGCTCCAACTTGCCCGCCATCAGCTCCATATTGCCCTCACATTGCCCGCCATCAGCTCCATATTGCCCTCACATTGCCCCCCATCAGCTCCATATTGCCCTCACATTTCCCCCCCATCAGCTCCATATTGCCCTCACATTGCCCCCCCATCAGCTCCATATTGCCCCCATCAGTTACAACTTGCCCGCCATCAGCTCCATATTGCCCTCACATTGCCCCCCCATCAGCTCCATATTGCCCCCATCAGCTCCATATTGCCCTCACATTGCCCCATCAGCTCCATATTGCCCCCATCAGCTCCATATTGCCCTCACATTGCCCCATCAGCTCCATATTGCCCTCACATTGCCCCCCATCAGCTCCATATTGCCCCCATCAGCTCCATATTGCCCTCACATTGCCCCATCAGCTCCATATTGCCCCCATCAGCTCCAACACATCAGCTCCATATTGCCCTCACATTGCCCTTATCTCCACATTTCCCCATCAGCTCCATATTGCCCCATCAGCTACAATTTGCCCCCCATCAGCTCCTTATTGCCCTCATGAGCTCTATATTGCCCCCATCAGCTCCTTATTGCCCTCATCAGCTCTATATTGCCCCCTATCAGCTCCTTATTGCCCCCATCAGCTCCATATTGCCCTCACATTGCCCACATCAGCTACACTTTGCCCTCACACTGCCCCCATCAGCTCCATATTACCCTCACGTTGCGCCCACCCCGTTTCCTACCTCCTCCCTGGTGGTCCAGTGGCAGAACAGGTCTGCACCTCCTTCTTCACAGACCTGCAACTGCTGAAGCTCCCACTCAGTGTTCTGTTCAGTAATGCAGAGCGCTGGGAGATGATGTCATAGTGATGATGTCATGGAGATGATGTCATCTCCCAGCGCTCTGCTTTACTAAAGAGCTCACGTGGGAGCTCTGCAGCTACTGGTCTGTGTAGAAGGAGGCACAGACCTGACTGACTAGTGGTTTAGGATAATTTAAAAATATATATATGTAAAAATAACTAAAAAAGGGTCCCAGTGACAGGCGCCCCTCTGTGGGGTGCGCCTGTAGGCAGATGCCTACTCTGCCTTACGAGAAATCCGTCCCTGTTAGCAGGTAAAGAGGAAGTTCCAGTAAATAGATTAATACTTATTTTGGAGGCAGGAAGGCTTATACATATATATATAATTCTCACTTTTCTGTGTTATGAAGCAACTGTTCAACGTGATGGGCTTGTGTCTTTTTTCAACCTAATTTACAATGTTACTTTGAATAATTTTGTACACATTTTCAAACTTTTAAAAAGCTTCAAAACATGAAATATTGTACTCACAAATAGAATATATTAATATCTTAACCACGACTGCTGCAAATGATCATGCCCGATGTGCACTAAGGAAAAGTATGAAAGAGAAACCTCACATGCACAACAGTGACGCAAGCAAATAACTCATTCCTGTAAATGTGCCTTCTACAGGCTGATCAGATCTCACCTTTACATATGGATGTGTATGGAAGTGCATAGCGCAGGGCTGTTTGATGTCAGCTCAGCCCAGGAATATGTATGTTCCTATGTATCCTAGGCTAAAGGTAAGGTCTGGTCAGCTTAGGCTTGTAACCTGCTAACGTAAAGAGAGGTCTACAGTGCATTACAAAGCATTGAACTCCTCCTGTAATATCCATGGGGTTTCGTAGACACATTTATAGAACAGAGAGCTCAGAGTCACTTACTGCCATGCTGTTGTTTTACCCAAAAATTGGCTTTTTGCCCCTAATACCGTACCGGAGAACTCTACAGTTCTGCCCCAAAGACTCCGGATTTTAGAGTTAATTACCAGGTTCTGGGGACGGAGGCTGATTCTCTGGCATACCTCCCAAGTGTCCCTCTTTAGGAGGGACAGCCCCTCTTTTAAACCCAAATCCCCCTGTCCCTCTTTCCCACCCTGATGTCCCTCTTTTTAGGAGATCAGACTGCGCGGTGTGTATATAAGTGTGTCACATTGCTCTACAGCAATAAAACTCACATTTATATTTGTTTAAATGACTGTATATGTGTTTATAAATTAGTCTGTTTAAATAAAACACTTTGGTCTTGTTATAAGTAATTTATTAGGTTACACAAGGAGTTGTCAATAGGTCATGAAATAGCCTAAAAATTATCTGTAATGCCCTGCCCACCAGCCACGCCCCCAGAAACACCCCCTAAAACACAAGTGTCCCTCTTTGGCAATTTGAAATGTTGGGAGGTGTGCTCTGGCGATGGGGAGTTTTCTGGATAACGCCTCCTACTTCTCTGTTCCCACTTCCCACCCATTCTAGAGTCAAACCCTAACCTTTTTCCTCCCAATCCCACCCACCTAATTAAGATCCACCCACTTTATGCCACAATTCACATCATTCAGATGCTCCAATTCCCCCTCTCTGGGTACTCCAAAGGGCATCCTATTGAAATGTTGCTATCTATTGGGTGACCATAAATATTGTGTTAAAAATATCACTGGAATAAAAAGCGCAGCATCAAAATGTTTCCCCAACGAAAATAGCGACATTCTGAATTTGTACACTTATAGGTCGCCAAATAATGTGCAACATTCAATATATTAGAGCTGAAACACTGTCCCAGAACACCCAGTAACACTGTCCCAGAACACCCAGTAACACTGTCCCAGTACACCCAGTAACACTGTCCCAGTACACCCAGTAACACTGTCCCAGTACACCCAGTAACACTGTCCCAGAACACCCAGTAACACTGTCCCAGTACTCTCAATAATACTGCCACAATACATCCAGTAACACTGTCCCAGTACACCCAGTAATATTGCCCCAGTACTCTCAGTAATATTGCCACAATACACCCAGTAACACTGTCCCAGTACTCTCAGTAATATTGCCCCAGTACTCTCAATAATACTGCCACAATACATCCAGTAACACTGTCCCAGTACACCCAGTAATATTGCCCCAGTACTCTCAGTAATATTGCCACAATACACCCAGTAACACTGTCCCAGTACTCTCAGTAATATTGCCCCAGTACTCTCAATAATACTGCCACAATACATCCAGTAACACTGTCCCAATACACCCAGTAATATTGCCCCAGTACTCTCAGTAATATTGCCACAATACACCCAGTAACACTGTCCCAGTACTCTCAGTAATATTGCCCCAGTACTCTCAGTAATATTGCCCCAGTACTCTCAGTAATATTGCCCCAGTACTCTCAATAATACTGCCACAATACATCCAGTAACACTGTCCCAGTACACCCAGTAACACTGTCCCAGTACACCCAGTAATATTGCCCCAGTACTCTCAATAATACTGCCACAATACATCCAGTAACACTGTCCCAGTACACCCAGTAACACTGTCCCAGTACAAACCATCAGCCCCAGTCAATACATGCAGTAACATGGTCCCATGACTGTTTGTTCTGGGACAGTGCTACTGGGTGTATTGTGGCAATATTACTGAGAGTACTGGGGCAATATTACTGAGAGTACTGCGGCAATATTACTGAGAGTACTTGGGCAATATTACTGAGAGTACTGGGGCAATATTACTGAGAGTACTAGGGCAATATTACTGGGTGTACTGGGGCAATATTACTGAGAGTACTGGGTCAATATTACTGAGAGTAGTGGGGCAATATTACTGAGAGTACTGGGGCAATATTACTGAGATTACTGGGGCAATATTACTGAGAATACTGGGGCAATATTACTGAGAATACTGGGGCAATATTACTGAGAGTACTGTGGCAATATTACTGAGAGTACTGGGGCAATATTACTGAGATTACTGGGGCAATATTACTGAGAGTAGTGTGGCAATATTACTGAGAATACTGGGGCAATATTACTGAGAGTACTGGGGCAATATTACTGAGAGTACTGGGGCAGTATTACTGGGTGTACAGGGACAATATTACTGAGAGTACTGGAGCAATATTACTGGGTGTACAGGGATAATATTACTGAGAGTACTGGGGCAATATTACTGGGTGTACTGGGGCAATATTACTGGGTGTACTGGCGCAATATTACTGAGAGTACTAGGGCAATATTACTGGGTGTACTGGGGCAATATTACTGAGAGTACTGGGTCAATATTACTGAGAGTAGTGGGGCAATATTACTGAGAGTACTGGGGCAATATTACTGAGATTACTGGGGCAATATTACTGAGAATACTGGGGCAATATTACTGAGAGTACTGTGGCAATATTACTGAGAGTACTGGGGCAATATTACTGAGATTACTGGGGCAATATTACTGAGAGTAGTGTGGCAATATTACTGAGAATACTGGGGCAATATTACTGAGAGTACTGGGGCAATATTACTGAGAGTACTGGGGCAGTATTACTGGGTGTACAGGGACAATATTACTGAGCGTACTGGGGCAATATTACTGAGATTACTGGGGCAATATTACTGAGAGTAGTGTGGCAATATTACTGAGAGTACTGGGGCAGTATTACTGGGTGTACAGGGACAATATTACTAAGAGTACTGGAGCAATATTACTGGGTGTACAGGGATAATATTACTGAGAGTACTGGGGCAATATTACTGGGTGTACTGGGGCAATATTACTGGGTGTACTGGCGCAATATTACTGAGAGTACTAGGGCAATATTACTGGGTGTACTGGGGCAATATTACTGAGAGTACTGGGTCAATATTACTGAGAGTAGTGGGGCAATATTACTGAGAGTACTGGGGCAATATTACTGAGATTACTGGGGCAATATTACTGAGAATACTGGGGCAATATTACTGAGAATACTGGGGCAATATTACTGAGAGTACTGTGGCAATATTACTGAGAGTACTGGGGCAATATTACTGAGATTACTGGGGCAATATTACTGAGAGTAGTGTGGCAATATTACTGAGAATACTGGGGCAATATTACTGAGAGTACTGGGGCAATATTACTGAGAGTACTGGGGCAGTATTACTGGGTGTACAGGGACAATATTACTGAGAGTACTGGAGCAATATTACTGGGTGTACAGGGATAATATTACTGAGAGTACTGGGGCAATATTACTGGGTGTACTGGGGCAATATTACTGGGTGTACTGGCGCAATATTACTGAGAGTACTGGGGCAATATTACTGGGTGTACTGGGGCAATATTACTGAGAGTACTGGGACAATATTACTGGGTGTACTGGGGCAATATTACTGAGAGTACTGGGGTAATATTACTGAGAGTACTGGAACAATATTACTGGGTGTACTGGGGCAATATTACTGAGAGTACTGGGGCAATATTACTGGGTGTACTGGGGCAATATTACTGAGAGTACTGGGGCAATATTACTGAGAGTAGTGTGGCAATATTACTGGGTGTACTGGGGCAATATTACTGAGAGTACTGGGGCAATATTACTGAGATTACTGGGGCAATATTACTGAGAGTAGTGTGGCAATATTACTGAGAGTACTGGGGCAATATTACTGAGAGTACTGGGGCAGTATTACTGGGTGTACAGGGACAATATTACTGAGCGTACTGGGGCAATATTACTGAGATTACTGGGGCAATATTACTGAGACTAGTGTGGCAATATTACTGAGAGTACTGGGGCAATATTACTGAGAGTACTGGGGCAGTAATACTGGGTGTACAGGGATAATATTACTGAGAGTACTGGGGCAATATTACTGGGTGTACTGGGGCAATATTACTGAGAGTACTGGGGCAATATTACTGAGAGTACTGGGACAATATTACTGGGTGTACTGGGGCAATATTACTGAGAGTACTGGGGTAATATTACTGAGAGTACTGGGACAATATTACTGGGTGTACTGGGGCAATATTACTGAGAGTACTGGGGCAATATTACTGAGAGTACTGGGACAATATTACTGGGTGTACTGGGGCAATATTACTGAGAGCACTGGTGCAATATTATTGAGAGTACTGGGACAATATTACTGGGTGTACTGGGGCAATATTACTGAGAGTACTGGGGCAATATTACTGAGAGTACTGGGACAATATTACTGGGTGTACTGGGGCAATATTACTGAGAGTACTGGGGCAATATTACTGAGGGTACTGGGACAATATTACCGGGTGTACTGGGGCAATATTACTAGGTGTACTGGGGCAATATTACTAGGTGCACAGGGACAATGTTTCAGCTGTAATACATTGAATATCACACTCTATTTGGTGACATTTAAGCGTGTAACATCAGAATGTCACTCTGTTCATTGGGATAATATTTTGATGTTGCACTTTTGATTCCAGCGACGTTTTTAATGCAAAGTATATGGTCATCCAACAGATGGCGACATTTCTATAGTGAACCCTCCAAAGAAGAAAGGGAGAGATTTATAAAAAGTGTTCTTGTCCGTTTTTGTGAAATGATCCTTAAAATGTCCTTATTCCTTATTAGGAGTGCTGGTATTTATAACGTATTCTAGTTACATTAATAAAAGTGGTGACGGTAAAGAATAAGAACAGGTCAGACACGGCCTTACATATATGGGGAAATTCTGTCGCTACATTGTTGCAAATAGTAGCATTTCTTTATAAATTCTCTGAGCCACTTTTTACAGACTCCCTTCCTCCATTTTATTAAAAAACCTACTACACGGCGTTATGTCTCCTAAACTGTCCTTAACCCTTTTATAACTACCAGAGACAATCTTACAGCCATTTTAACGCTTCTTTTCCATTAACTCCGCTTTTATAAATCTCTCCCAAAGTTCCCCAATATGCTTAGTACATATGGTCTATTCTTAAATCAGGGGTATTCAGCCATCGGATCTCCAGCTCTTGAGGTCTAAAACTCCCAATAACCCCAACTAGTAACTGGCTATATAGTGGTGAAGAGAGGTGTTGGCCCCAACAGCCAGAGACCAAAGCTGATTCCCTTCTATCACAGGACTAGGCCCAATGACCCCAGGTATTCCATGCCTAGCGGCAGCCAGGGACCCCAAGGTTGTATTCACGCTGACATAGGAATAGCACTATGTACTAAGGACCCAAGTCAGGGTGTGGTCAGCAGGTGGCTCTCCAGTTGTTTGTTTCATGACTCCCAGCATTCCTACTTAGTCTAGACATAGATGGGGATGCTGTTAGTTATAAACCCTGACAGCTGGAGAGCCAACAGCTAAGTGCATGCTATATTGACCCTTAGTACATAGGTCTATCTGTAAGTAGTGACAGCTGGAGAGCCCACAGTTGATGCACGCTATATTGACCCTTAGTACATAGACCTAACTGTAAGTAATGACAGCTGGAGAGCCAACAGGTGATGCACTCTATATTGTTCCTTAGTACATAATCCTATCTGTAAGTAATGACAGCTGGAGAGCCAACAGTTGATGCATGCTATATTGACCCTTAGTACATAGACCTAACTGTAAGTAATGACAGCTGGAGAGCCAACAGTTGATGCATGCTATATTGACCCTTAGTACATAGGTCTATCTGTAAGTAATGACAGCTGGAGAGCCCACAGTTGATGCATGCTATATTGACCCTTAGTACATAGACCTATCTGTAAGTAATGACAGCTGGAGAGCCAACAGTTGATGCATGCTATATTGACCCTTAGTACATAGGTCTATCTGTAAGTAATGACAGCTGGAGAGCCCACAGTTGATGCACGCTATACTGACCCTTAGTACATAGGTCTATCTGTAAGTAATGACAGCTGGAGAGCCCACAGTTGATGCACACTATATTGACCCTTACTACATAGGTCTATCTGTAAGTAATGACAGCTGGAGAGCCCACAGTTGATGCACACTATATTGACCCTTAGTACATAGGTCTATCTGTAAGTAATGACAGCTGGAGAGCCCACAGTTGATGCATGCTATACTGACCCTTAGTACATAGGTCTATCTGTAAGTAATGACAGCTGGAGAGCCCACAGTTGATGCACGCTATACTGACCCTTAGTACATAATCCTATCTGTAAGTAATGACAGCTGGAGAGCCCACAGTTGATGCACGCTATATTGACCCTTAGTACATAGGTCTATCTGTAAGTAATGACAGCTGGAGAGCCCACAGTTGATGCACGCTATACTGACCCTTAGTACATAGGTCTATCTGTAAGTAATGACAGCTGGAGAGCCCACAGTTGATGCACGCTATATTGACCCTTAGTACATAGGTCTATCTGTAAGTACTGACAGCTGGAGAGCCCACAGTTGATGCACGCTATACTGACCCTTAGTACATAGACCTATCTGTAAGTAATGACAGCTGGAGAGCCCACAGTTGATGCACGCTATATTGACCCTTAGTACATAGACCTATCTGTAAGTAATGACAGCTGGAGAGCCCACAGTTGATGCACGCTATACTGACCCTTAGTACATAGGTCTATCTGTAAGTAATGACAGCTGGAGAGCCCACAGTTGATGCACGCTATATTGACCCTTAGTACATAGACCTATCTGTAAGTAATGACAGCTGGAGAGCCCACAGTTGATGCACGCTATATTGACCCTTAGTACATAGGTCTATCTGTAAGTAATGACAGCTGGAGAGCCCACAGTTGATGCATGCTATATTGACCCTTAGTACATAGACCTATCTGTAAGTAATGACAGCTGGAGAGCCCACAGTTGATGCACACTATACTGACCCTTAGTACATAGACCTATCTGTAAGTAATGACAGCTGGAGAGCCCACATTTGATGCACGCTATACTGACCCTTAGTACATAGACCTATCTGTAAGTAATGACAGAGGTCCATGAGTCTCAGTATCCCCTGCTCGGCATTGGTTTGCGGGGGGGAGTGTGGGCCCCAACAGCTGGAGAGCCCACTGTTACATAGTCCCTGACCTGGGCCCTTGGTACATATGGTCTATTCATGATTAGGGGAGAAATCAACCTTTGGCTCTGCAGCTGTTGAGGCCTACAACTCCCAGCATCCTCTGCTAGGCCTTGGCTAGAGGGGGATGTTGAAAGTCATGAACACCAACAGCTGGAGAGCCCAGGGTTTACTATACCTAATCCTTGTGTACTACTTGCCCAAAACAGGATGTATTCAGCTGTGGTCTCTCCAGCTGTTGTGGCCTACGACCCCCAATATCCCCTGCTATCCTGTGCCTAGCTAGGGATGCTGGGAGTTATGGGCCGGACAGCTTGAGGCCAGATGTACTAAGGGCCCAATACATGGTGTAGTCAAATGGTGCCTCTCCAGCTGTCAGGACCGATGACTCTCAGCATGCGCTGACAGGTGTTGACTAGTTGGGGATGCCTTGATTTGTAGACCCCAAAATCTGGAGAGTCCACAGCTGACTACAAGTGGACTTGGACCACATACGGCCTATTCCTAAATCAGGGGTAGACACAGTCCGTCATTGCTGTAAATGGGCCATATAACCCTCCCCACCTGTGGGGTCTCCAACACAATGAAATGCAATGCACTGGAGATCTCTTAACACTCCACATTTACAGTAATGATGTGTACATACATATGGACTCATCTTAACACTGTAAAGAAGGACAAAGACGTAGTATTACAGTGAACTTTATCTTCCACTGATTTTTTTCCCTGAAGAAGCAGCATTTAGCTGAGAAACGCGTTGGGCCTTTTGGGAGTACCTTTGTTTTACATATAGGTGTATTATTTGTATACATATTCTGTGCATACATTGCATTTGGATATATTTTGGAGATATATCATTTATTTTAAAGGGATAGTAATGTTTCATAATAAAAGCAGCTCTAATTAATCATCATAGTATTTGGACCTTGGAGAGTGTTATTTCAATACTGTCAGAGTTGTAGTACAAGAGTAATTCAATGACAAAGTATCCCCCTCCCGCCCCTTTTACTGATGTAACACTGCTCAGCCAGATCAGAAGGGAGGTGCCCAGGTAGACTGCAGAGAGGGACAATCTTCAATTAAGATAAGGGGAAAAACCTGAAAAACTTGTCAAGGGGGGCAGGGCTTTCATTGTTCTCATAGGAAGAAGATTATCCCCTGCTGTTATCTGTCTGGTCTATGGACTGGATTCCACATCTGAGAAGAGATGGCTTACACTAGGTAAAAGGGGCGGGGCTTTCATTGTTCTCATAGGAAGAAGATTGTCCCCTGCTGTTACCTGTCTGGTCTATGGACTGGATTCCACATCTGAGAAGAGATGGCTTACACTAGGTAAAAGGGGCGGGGCTTTCATTGTTCTACATAGTAACATAGTAACATAGTAACATAGTAAATTAGGTTGAAAAAAGACACAAGTCCATCAAGTTCAACCTTCGCTTCATACCTCAGTAACTAAGAATTTTATAGCTTTCCTGCTACCAATTAAATTAGTCTTTATCAGACCTTCCTGATCTGCCTACTGATAAACAGTATAACTCTGTATGTTCCCTTTTGAAAGAAATGTTTCTAATCTTCTCTTAAATGTGTCCATTGTATCTGCCATAACTACCTCCCTGGGCAATGAATTCCACAATTTGACAGACCTTACCGTAAAAAAACCCTTCCTCTGCTGAAGTTTAAACCTCCTTTCCTCTAATCTCAAGAGGTGTCCCCTGGTCACCTGATCAGGCCTTGGAATGAATAGCTCACCGCAGAGATCCTTGTATTGACCTCTCATATACTTGTACAATGTGATAAGGTCTCCTCTTAGTCGTCTTTTCTCTAGAGTAAATAAACCAAGTTTGTTTAGTCGTTCCTCATATGTCAAGTCCTCCATTCCCTTAATTAATTTTGTTGCTCTCCGCTGTACCCTCTCTAGATCTAGTATATCCTTTTTCAGAACCGGTGCCCAAAATTGCACTGCATACTCAAGGTGAGGTCTTACCAATGATTTGTATAATGGCAAAATAATGTTATCCACTCTTGCTTCTTCTCATAGGAAGAAGATTGTCCCCTGCTGTTACCTGTCTGGTCTATGGACTGGATTCCACATCTGAGAAGAGATGGCTTACACTAGGTAAAAGGGGCGGGGCTTTCATTGTTCTCATAGGAAGAAGATTGTCCCCTGCTGTTATCTGTCTGGTCTATGGACTGGATTCCACATCTGAGAAGAGATGACTTACACTAGGTAAAAGGGGCGGGAGGGGAAACTTTGCTTGTGAATATCTCTCAAACCATAATGGTTTGAGAGATAAGACTTATATCGTTCTTCATGTTTTTTTAATACCTACAAAATAAAATAAAGTTAAAATGAAGTATTACTATCCCTTTAAATCTTATAATAAATAAATATATTTTTATTAACCACCCATATTTGGTTATACTAATTGATAACACCATTTCCATAATCCAAGCTGGAAATTGACATTCCCTGGATAGTTGGGACATCTAGAACGCTACAACGTTTGGAGAACATCTAGAGAAAGTGGAGACAGGTGGAGAAGAGACATCAGAGTATACCGTTAGTGGGGGTTATCCAGTACAAGTGTATTTACCTTGAGGTGGGATCTGGCCTCAAGAGAACGTGAGTGAGATTGCCGTCCACAGTGGAGATGTTTGATCGCACGGTGAAGGAGAAGACTCTTTGGTCTATCACGGTGGAGGTGTATGAAAACTGAACTTTGAAACGGTCTACATTTAGATTGTGTGCGCCTTCTCTCTTTTTTGTATTTTGTCACATGTTTGGTGGAGAACTTGTACCAGAGGTTCATGAGAGAACGGCAGCAACTACAAGTGAAAGACAGATCTGGGACCCTCTTTGTCTATTTAAAGGAGCAGTAAACTTTTTTTATGAAAAAATATATATTGTAGGGATTTTCCTATTGAGTAAAATAAGGGTACTCCCACTGCTGAGCGATTTATATTTCCAGAGTTATTACGGTTTAAACCCATGTTTTTTTTACATTAGCAGTGCCCTCTAGTGGTCAAATTCTAATTAGATTTCCTGTTAGATTCTAATAGAGAGGAAAGTAAGAAAAGTCAGAGACACACAGTTCTCCATAGAATGTGATAGAAACTGCTGAGTCACTTCCTGTCAGTTAGAACTATCAGGAAGTAAGCACAGTAAATTCACTTCCTGTCAGTTAGAACTATCAGGAAGTAAACAAAGTAAATTCACTTCCTGTCAGTTAGAACTATCAGGAAGTAAACACAGTAAATTCACTTCCTGTCACTTAGAACTATCAGGAAGTAAACACAGTAAACTCACTTCCTGTCACTTAGAACTATCAGGAAGTAAACACAGTAAACTCACTTCCTGATTATTTAAACTGGTGTAAATTTTGAATAAAACATCTGGCAGCGATGGGAGTGACCTTGTTTTACTCAGCAGGAAAAGCTCTATAAAATATGTGTTTTCATAAATAAAAGTTTACTGCTGCTTTAAGGTGTAATCTTCCCTATTATATAAATTTTATTCTCAATATATTTCACACTGAGTATATATTAGCGCCATAAGAAGGAAGTACTTTTTTGCAATATGTTAATTGTGTCAATAGTATGAATATAACATCTCAGTGCACACATCCATATGATCAGAACATTGTTTAATAGTGTATATATCCATTATATCATTGGTATGAATATAACATCTCAGTGCACACATCCATATGTACAGAACATTGTGTAATAGTGTATATATATCCATTATGTCATTGGTATGAATATAACATCTCAGTGCACACATCCATATGAACAGAACATTGTGTAATAGTGTATATATCCATTATGTCATTGGTATGAATATAACATCTCAGTGCACACATCCATATGTACAGAACATTGTGTAATAGTGTATATATATCCATTATGTCATTGGTATGAATATAACATCTCAGTGCACACATCCATATGAACAGAACATTGTGTAATAGTGTATATATCCATTGTGTCATTGGTATGAATATAACATCTCAGTGCACACATCCATATGTACAGAACATTGTGTAATAGTGTATATATTATGTCTTTGGTATGAATATAACATTTGTTGGATAAAGACCTTTGGGCCTTAAAATTCACTGAACTGATACATTTTCAAGGGTCGTATCTACAAACTGGTCCATGAGCTTCAATGCAATCCATGATACGTAATCAGTGATAAACCTATTTAATTGCAATGTATTCCAGGGGTTCACTTACTTTTTCTCATACCCTGTCTATTAAGAATAATTGTTTACTTAATGTATATATCATTTTGTTCCAAAAGACACAGACTTGGTGAGGTATTTAGACAAGAACTGTTATTGATTCACAGACTATTATGGTACAGCCATGTAATGTCCATAATTATATTTTGCTTTCACAAACTTTTTCTCACCACTGTAGAGTTTGGTCTAATTCTCTGTAACTGTTCAGCTGGTAGGCCTTCTTTCTATGGAGCCCACTGTTAAAATGGAGTTACCCATTTCTGTCCAACATTTCTCTATGGGTTCTAGTTAAAATTCTTCACTATTAATTAAACAATATTAGGTCCAGTATTTGCTGTCATAAGCATACCTGGTCACCTGTGGTGTCCTGAGGAAGATAAATGATGCAATCAGTGTTAAAAGGGGTGTGGCTTAATCACGAGTGGGGGCGGGGCTTACAAAACATAAAAAAGTTAGTGATAGGCTGGTGAAGGAGGACAAGAGTGCGGGGAGTGGGCGGAACAGACTGGCATGGAGAAGAAGTGGGCGGAGTTTCATTAAAAACTCTAAACATCAGGAGAATCAGCCTCTGGTAATTAGCTACATAAACAGGAGTCTCCGGGGCAAATCCAGAGAGTTCCAAGTGATGGCCACAGGTATTGCTGCTATTTTCATTTATTATCCTATATAATAATTTGCCAAATCGTGTGTAACGCGCGACATGCGCAGTACACACTGCTGCGTGTTCTGCAGTCATGCGCAGTAGAGCCTGGCCGCGCCGCGGCTGATACAGAGCTGGCCACTCCTTCGGAGCGTCCAGCTCTGTATCAGCCGCAGCACGGTAAGTCTCCACTGAGCGTGACTGCCCCGCGACCAGGTGGCAGTGGCACTGTGGCCCGTGTAACGGGCTGTTCAACTAGTTATTTATATATTCTAAAAAAAAGTGTAGGCGGTCTCAGCTCCCTTTCTATGTAATTAAAATAGTCGATAAACTGCTTGTATACCTTTATATTTACTATATGGATTATTATGCCAAGCATTTTCTGAGCCCTATTTCCCCATATAAAGGTTGCAAAGTCACAACCCATAACAGACCCTGACTTCCCAATTTAAAAGGATAGTAATACTTAGTTTTAACTTTATTTTATCTTGTAGGCATTAAAAAAACACGAAGAAAGATATAAGTCTTATCTCTCAGACCTTTATGGTTTGAGAGATATTCACAAGCAAAGTTTCCCCTCTCGCCCCTTTTACCTAGTGTAAGCCATCTCTTCTCAGATGTGGAATGCAGTCCATAGACCAGACAGATAACAGAAGGGGACAATCTTCTTCCTATGAGAACAATGAAAGCAATTCCCCCCTTTTACCTAGTGTAATCCATCTCTTCTCAGATGTGGAATCCAGTCCATAGACCAGACAGATAACAGCAGGGGACAATCTTCTTCCTATGAGAACAATGAAATCCCTGCCCTCCTTGACAAGTTTTTCAGGTTTTTCCCTTATCTTAATTGAAGATTGTCCCTCTCTGCAGTCTACCTGGGCACCTCCCTTCTGATCTGGCTGAGCAGTGTTACATCAGTAAAAGGGGCGGGAGGAGGATACTTTGTCATTGAATTACTCTTGTACTACAACTCTGACAGAATTGAAATAACACTCTCCAAATACTATGATGATTAATTAGAGACGCTTTTATTATGAAACATTACTATCCCTTTAATGCCCACCCTCATTAAATTAATTATGTTTCACCACAAACAGAATAGACTGTACCAATTCCCCCTGTTGTAGTGCCCACTCACGGCATGCACCCTATGAATAATGCCGCAATAGGACTGCACGGTGCACTGTAACATATGAATCTGACCCATGTCGCAGCACTTGTGGATGGTACTGTGACAGAGAGCTAGTGAGCTTGTTGTTAGGAATGAAAACATAATATAAAAAGGAACGGTCACATTGTAAAGGTGATTACTGCTTGTAATGTACAGAGTCCATCAGATTACAGGCAGCCAATTCCATAGTGTCAGTTTAGATAAGGACGGTACAAGGACAGACTTCTGTGTCCGGGGGAAGACAGAGGAACCGTGCGGCTGGATCCAGAACACAAAAGGTAAGTTACTTCTACCTCTCATTCCTCATCACTACCCCCCAGTGCAAATATTCACCCCTCCTATGCAAGAGAGGTGACTGTAGCATTCAACGGGTTATAATAATTTTGAGGATAAAAGTATATTTATGGATATTATGTCCGTGGACGATGACATGATTCTCTGTTGCCAGAATTCAGGACCCCAAATTCTTCCCACTGAAGTGTCTGCAGAAAGTAAGGGACATTCAGTGAGTGAAGTCTGGATCCAGCCACATACTGCTCAGCAATGCATTACCCACCTCCCCTAGCACTGACTTCCTGTCTTATCCGTACATTACCTCCCCACTCACTGACACTGCTCAGTAATGTATTACCCACCTCCCCTACCACTGACTTCCTGTCTTATCCCTACATTACCTCCCCACTCACTGACACTGCTCAGTAATGTATTACCCACCTCCCCTAGCACTGACTTCCTGTCTTATCCCTACATTACCTCCCCACTCACTGACACTGCTCAGCAATGCATTACCTACCTCCCCTAGCACTGACTTCCTGTCTTATCCCTACATTTCCTCCCCACTCACTGACACTGCTCAGTAATGCATTACCCACCTCCCCTAGCACTGACTTCCTGTCTTATCCCTACATTACCTCCCCACTCACTGACACTGCTCAGCAATGCATTACCCACCTCCCCTAGCACTGACTTCCTGTCTTATCCCTACATTACCTCCCCACTCACTGACACTGCTCAGTAATGTATTACCCACCTCCCCTACCACTGACTTCCTGTATTATCCCTACATTACCTCCCCACTCACTGACACTGCTCAGTAATGTATTACCCACCTCCCCTAGCACTGACTTCCTGTCTTATCCCTACATTACCTCCCCACTCACTGACACTGCTCAGCAATGCATTACCCACCTCCCCTACCACTGACTTCCTGTCTTATCCCTACATTTCCTCCCCACTCACTGACACTGCTCAGCAATGCATTACCCACCTCCCCTAGCACTGACTTCCTGTCTTATCCCTACATTACCTACACACTCACTGACACTGCTCAGTAATACATTACCCACCTCCCCTAGCACTGACTTCCTGTCTTATCCCTACATTACCTCCTCCACTCACTGACACTGCTCAGCAATGTATTACCCACCTGACCTATCACTGACTTCCTGTCTTATACCTATATAACCTCCCCACTCACTGACACTGCTCAGTAATACATTACCCACCTCCCCTAGCACTGACTTCCTGTCTTATCCCTACATTACCTCCTCCACTAACTGACACTGCTCAGCAATGCATTGTCACCTCCCCTAGCACTGACTTCCTATCTTATCCCTACATTACCTCCCCACTAACTGACACTGCTCAGCAATGCATTACCCACCTCCCCTAGCACTGACTTCCTGTCTTATCCCTACATTTCCTCCCCACTCACTGACACTGCTCAGCAATGCATTACCCACCTCCCCTAGCACTGACTTCCTGTCTTATCCCTACATTACCTCCACACTCACTGACACTGCTCAGCAATGCATTACCCACCTCCCCTAGCACTGACTTCCTGTCTTATCCCTACATTACCTCCACACTCACTGACACTGCTCAGCAATACATTACCTACCTCCCCTAGCACTGACTTCCTGTCTTATACCTATATAACCTCCCCACTCACTGACACTGCTCAGCAATACATTACCCACCTCCCCTAGCACTGACTTCCTGTCTTATCCTTACATTACCTCCCCCACTCACTGACACTGCTCAGCAATGCATAACCCACCTCCCCTAGCACTGACTTCCTGTCTTATACCTATATAACCTCCCCACTCACTGACACTGCTCAGCAATACATTACCTATCTCCCCTAGCACTGACTTCCTGTCTTATCCCTACATTACCTCCCCACTCACTGACACTGCTCAGCAATACATTACCTACCTCCCCTAGCACTGACTTCCTGTCTTATACCTATATAACCTCCCCACTCACTGACACTGCTCAGCAATACATTACCCACCTCCCCTAGCACTGACTTCCTGTCTTATCCGTACATTACCTCCCCCACTCACTGACACTGCTCAGTAATACATTACCCACCTCCCCTAGTACTGACTTCCTGTCTTATCCCTACATTACCTCACCCACTCACTGACACTGCTCAGCAATGCATTACCCACCTCCCCTAGCACTGACTTCCTATCTTATCCCTACATTACCTCCCCCACTCACTGACACTGCTCAGCAATGCATTACCCTCCTTCCTTAGCACTGACTTCCTGTCTTATCCCTACATTACCTCCCCCACTCACTGACACTGCTCAGCAATGTATTACCCACCTCCCCTAGCACTGATTTCCTGTCTTGTCCCTACATTACCTCCCCTACTCACTGACACCGCTCAGCAATGCATTACCTACCTCCCCTAGCACTGACTTCCTGTCTTATCCCTACATTACCTCCCCCACTCACTGACACTGCTCAGCAATGTATTACCCACCTCCCCTAGCACTAACTTCCTGTCTTATCCGTACATTACCTCCCCACTCACTGACACTGCTCAGTAATACATTACCCACCTCCCCTAACACTGACTTCCTGTCTTATCCCTACATTACCTCCCTCACTCACTGATACTGCACAGTAATACATTACCCACCTCCCCTAGCACTGACATCCTGTCTTATCCCTACATTACCTCCCCCAACTCACTGACACTGCTCAGCAATACATTACCCACCTCCCCTAGCACTGACTTCCTGTCTTATCCCTACATTACCTCCCCACTCACTGACACTGCTCAGTAATGCATTACCTACCTCCCCTAGTACTGACTTCCTGTCTTATCCCTACATTACCTCCCCACTCACTGACACTGCTCAGTAATGCATTACCCACCTCCCCTAGCACTGACTTCTTGTCTTATCCTACATTACCTTCCCACTCACTGACACTGCTCAGTAATACATTACCCACCTCCCCTAGCACTGACTTCCTGTCTTATCCCTACATTGCCTTCCACACTCACTGACACTGCTCAGCAATACATTACCCACCTCCCCTAGGACTGACTTCCTGTCTTATCCCTTCATTACCTCCCCCACTTACTGACACTGCTCAGTAATACATTACCCACCTCCCCTAGCACTGACTTCCTGTCTTATCCCTACATTACCTTCCCACTCACTGACACTGCTCAGTAATACATTACCCACCTCCCCTAGCACTGACTTCCTGTCTTATCCCTACATTACCTTCCCCACTCGCTGACACTGCTCAGTAATGCATTACCCACCTCCCCTAGTATTGACTTCCTGTCTTATCCCTACATTACCTCCCCACTCACTGACACTGCTCAGCAATGCATTACCCACCTCCTCTAGCACTGACTTCCTGTCTTATCCCTACATTACCTCCCCCACTCACTGACACTGCTCAGCAATGAATTACCCACCTCCCCTAGCACTGACTTCCTGTCTTATCCCTACATTACCTCCCCCACTCACTGACACTGCTCAGCAAAACATTACCTACCTCCCCTAGCACTTACTTCCTGTCTTATCCCTACATTACCTCCCCCCACTCACTGACACTTCTCAGTAATACATTACCCACCTCCCCTAGCACTGACTTCCTGTCTTATCCCTACATTACCTCT
This sequence comes from Rhinophrynus dorsalis, assembly GCA_037306005.1. Taxonomy (NCBI): domain Eukaryota; kingdom Metazoa; phylum Chordata; class Amphibia; order Anura; family Rhinophrynidae; genus Rhinophrynus; species Rhinophrynus dorsalis. The sequence continues at coordinate 7,944,619 of CM074718.1, read as the reverse complement.
CCCCACTAACTGACACTGCTCAGAAATGCATTACCCACCTCCCCTAGCACTGACTTCCTGTCTTATCCCTACATTACCTCCCCACTCACTGACACTGCTCAGCAATGCATTACCCACCTCCCCTACCACTGACTTCCTATCTTATCCCTACATTACCTCCCCACTCACTGACACTGATCAGCAATGCATTACCCACCTCCCCTGGCACTGACTTCCTATCTTATCCCTACATTACCTCCCCACTCACTGGCACTGCTCAGCAATGCATTACCCACCTCCCCTAGCACTGACTTCCTGTCTTATCTCTGCATTACCTCCCCCACTCACTGACATTATTCAGCAATGCATTAACCACCTCCCCTAGCACTGACTTCCTGTCTTATCCCTACATTACCTCCCCCACTCACTGACACTGCTCAGCAATGCATTACCCACCTCCCCTAGCACTGACTTCCTGTCTTATCCGTACATTACCTCCCCACTCACTGACACTGATCAGCAATGCATTACCCACCTCCCCTAGCACTGACTTCCTGTCTTATCCCTACATTAACTCCCTCACTCACTGACACTAATCAGCAATGCATTAACCACCTCCTCTACCACTGACTTCCTATCTTATCCCTACATTACCTCCCCACTCACTGGCACTGCTCAGCAATGCATTACCCATCTCCCCTATGACTGACTTCCTGTCTTATCTCTACATTACCTCCCCCACCCACTGACATTATTCTGCAATGCATTACCCACCTCCCCTTGCACTGACTTCCTGTCTTATCCGTACATTACCTCCCCCACTCACTGACACTGCTCAGCAATGCATTACCCACCTCCCCTAGCACTGACTTCCTGTCTTATCCATACATTACCTCCCCACTCACTGACACTGATCAGCAATGCATTACCCACCTCCCCTGGCACTGTCTTCCTATCTTATCCCTACATTACCTCCCCACTCACTGGCACTGCTCAGCAATGCATTACCCACCTCCCCTAGCACTGACTTCCTGTCTTATCTCTACATTACCTCCCCCACTCAGTGACATTACTCAGCAATGCATTACCCACCTCCCCTTGCACTGACTTCCTGTCTTATCAGTACATTACCTCCCCCACTCACTGACACTGCTCAGCAATGCATTACCCACCTCCCCTAGCACTGACTTCCTGTCTTATCCCTACATTACCTCCCCCACTCACTGATACTGCACAGTAATGCAATACCCACCTCCCCTCGCACTGACTTCCTCTCTTATCCGTACATTACCTCCCCCACTCACTGACACTGCTCAGCAATGCATTACCCACCTCCCCTAGCACTGACTTCCTCTCTTATCCGTACATTACCTCCCCCACTCACTGACACTGCTCAGCAATGCATTACCCACCTACACTAGCACTGACTTCCTGTCTTATCCCTACATTACCTCCCCTACTCACTGACACTGCTCAGCAATGCATTACCCACCTCCCCTAGCACTGACTTCCTGTCTTATCCGTACATTACCTCCCCCACTCACTGACACTGCTCAGCAATGCATTACTCACCTCCCCTAGCACTGACTTCCTGTCTTATCTGTATATTACCTCCCCACTCACTGACACTGATCAGCAATGCATTGCCCACCTCCTCTAGCACTGTCTTCCTGTCTTATCCCTGCATTACCTCTCCCACTCACTGACGCTGCTCAGCATTGCATTACCCACCTCCCCTAGCACTGACTTCCTGTCTTATCCCTACATTACCTCCCAACTCACTGACACTGCTCAGTAATGCATTACCCACCTCCCCTAGCACTGACTTCCTGTCCTATCCCTACATTACCTTCCCCACTCAGTAACACTGCTCAGCAATGCATTACCCACCTCTCCTAGCACTGACTTCCAGTCTTATCCCTACATTACCTCCTCACTCACTGATACTGCTCAGTAATGCATTGCCCACCTCCCCTAGCACTGACTTCCTGTCTTATCCCTACATTACCTCCACCACTCACTGACACTGCTCAGCAATGCATTACCCATCTCTCCTAGCACTGACTTCCTGTTTTATCCCTACATTACCTCCCCCACACACTGACACTTCTCAGCAATGCATTACCCACCTCCCCTAGCACTGACTTCCTGTCTTATCCCTACATTACCTCCCCACTCACTGACACTGCTCATCAATGCATTACCCACCTCCCCTAGCACTGACTTCCTGTCTTATCCCTACATTACCTCCCCACTCACTGACACTGCTCAGTAATGCATTACCCACCTCCCCTAGCACTGACTTCCTGTCTTATCCCTACATTACCTTCCCCACTCACTAACACTGCTCAGCAATGCATTACCCACCTCTCCTAGCACTGACTTCCAGTCTTATCCTATATTACCTCCTCACTCACTGATACTGCTCAGCAATGCATTACCAATCTCTCCTAGCACTGACTTCCTGTTTTATCCCTACATTACCTCCTCCACTCACTGACACTTCTCAGCAATGCATCACCCACCTCCCCTCGCACTGACTTCCTGTCTTATCCCTACATTACCTCCACCACTCACTGACATTGCTCAGCATTGCATTATCCACTTCCCCTAGCACTGACTTCCTTTCTTATCCCTACATTGCCTCCCCCACCCATTGACACTACTCAGAAATGCATTACCCACCTCCCCTAGCACTGACTTCCTGTCTTATCCCTACATTACCTCTCCACTCACTGACACTGCTCAGCAATGCATTACCCACTTCCCCTAGCACTGACTTCCTGTCTTATCCCTACATTACCTCTCCACTCACTGACACTGCTCAGCAATGCATTACCCACTTCCCCTAGCACTGACTTCCTTTCTTATCCCTACATTACCTCCCCCACTCACCGACACTTCTCAGCAATGCATTACCCACCTCCCCTAGCACTGACTTCCTATCTTATCCCTACATTACCTCCCCACTCACTGACACTGCTCAGCAAGGTATTACCCACCTCCCCTAGCACTGACTTCCTGTCTTATCCCTACATTACCTCCCCACTCACTGACACTGCTCAGTAATGCATTACCCACTTCCCCTAGCATTGACTTCCTGTCTTATCCTTACATTACCTCCCCACTCACTGACACTGCTCTGTAATGTATTACCCACCTCCCCTAGCACTGACTTCCTGTCTTATCCCTACATTACCTCCCCACTCACTGACACTGCTCAGCAATGCACTACCTACACCTCCCCTAGCAGTGACTTCCTGTTTTATCCCTACATTACCTCCCCACTCACTGACACTGCTCAGCAATGCATTACCCACCTCCCCTAGCACTGACTTCCTGTCTTATCCCTACATTACCTCCCCACTCACTGACACTGCTCACTAATGTATTACCCACCTCCCCTAGCACTGACTTCCTGTCTTATCCCTACATTACCTCCCCACTCACTGACGCTGCTCAGCAATGCACTACCTACACCTCCCCTAGCACTGACTTCCTATCTTATCCCTATATTACCTCCCCACTCACTGACACTGCTCAGTAATGCATTACCCACCTCCCCTAGCACTGACTTCCTGTCTTATCACTACATTACCTCCCCCACTCACTGACACTGCTCAGTAATGCATTACCCACCTCCCCTATCACTGACTTCCTGTCTTATCCATACATTACCTCCCCCACTCACTGACACTGCTCAGCAATGCATTACCCTCCTCCCCTAGCACTGACTACCTGTCTTATCCCTACATTACCTCCCCACTCACTGACACTGCTCATCAATGCATTGCCACCTCCCCTAGCACTGACTTCCTGTCTTATCCCTACATTACCTCCTCACTCACTGACACTGCTCAACAATACATTACCCACCTCCCCTAGCACTGACTTCCTGTGTTATCCCTACATTACCTCCCCACTCACTGACGCTGCTCAGCAATGCACTACCTACACCTCCCCTAGCACTGACTTCCTATCTTATCCCTACATTACCTCCCCACTCACTGACACTACTCAGTAATGCATTACCCACCTCCCCTAGCACTGACTTCCTGTCTTATCACTACATTACCTCCCCCACTCACTGATACTGCTCAGTAATGCATTGCCCACCTCCCCTAGCACTGACTTCCTGTCTTATCCCTACATTACCTCCACCACTCACTGACACTGCTCAGCAATGCATTACCCATCTCTCCTAGCACTGACTTCCTGTTTTATCCCTACATTACCTCCCCCACACACTGACACTTCTCAGCAATGCATTACCCACCTCCCCTAGCACTGACTTCCTGTCTTATCCCTACATTACCTCCCCACTCACTGACACTGCTCATCAATGCATTACCCACCTCCCCTAGCACTGACTTCCTGTCTTATCCCTACATTACCTCCCCACTCACTGACACTGCTCAGTAATGCATTACCCACCTCCCCTAGCACTGACTTCCTGTCTTATCCCTACATTACCTTCCCCACTCACTAACACTGCTCAGCAATGCATTACCCACCTCTCCTAGCACTGACTTCCAGTCTTATCCTACATTACCTCCTCACTCACTGATACTGCTCAGCAATGCATTACCAATCTCTCCTAGCACTGACTTCCTGTTTTATCCCTACATTACCTCCTCCACTCACTGACACTTCTCAGCAATGCATCACCCACCTCCCCTCGCACTGACTTCCTGTCTTATCCCTACATTACCTCCACCACTCACTGACATTGCTCAGCAATGCATTATCCACTTCCCCTAGCACTGACTTCCTTTCTTATCCCTACATTGCCTCCCCCACCCATTGACACTACTCAGAAATGCATTACCCACCTCCCCTAGCACTGACTTCCTGTTTATCCCTACATTACCTCTCCACTCACTGACACTGCTCAGCAATGCATTACCCACTTCCCCTAGCACTGACTTCCTGTCTTATCCCTACATTACCTCTCCACTCACTGACACTGCTCAGCAATGCATTACCCACTTCCCCTAGCACTGACTTCCTTTCTTATCCCTACATTACCTCCCCCACTCACCGACACTTCTCAGCAATGCATTACCCACCTCCCCTAGCACTGACTTCCTATCTTATCCCTACATTACCTCCCCACTCACTGACACTGCTCAGCAAGGTATTACCCACCTCCCCTAGCACTGACTTCCTGTCTTATCCCTACATTACCTCCCCACTCACTGACACTGCTCAGTAATGCATTACCCCCTTCCCCTAGCATTGACTTCCTGTCTTATCCTTACATTACCTCCCCACTCACTGACACTGCTCTGTAATGTATTACCCACCTCCCCTAGCACTGACTTCCTGTCTTATCCCTACATTACCTCCCCACTCACTGACACTGCTCAGCAATGCACTACCTACACCTCCCCTAGCAGTGACTTCCTGTTTTATCCCTACATTACCTCCCCACTCACTGACACTGCTCAGCAATGCATTACCCACCTCCCCTAGCACTGACTTCCTGTCTTATCCCTACATTACCTCCCCACTCACTGACACTGCTCACTAATGTATTACCCACCTCCCCTAGCACTGACTTCCTGTCTTATCCCTACATTACCTCCCCACTCACTGACGCTGCTCAGCAATGCACTACCTACACCTCCCCTAGCACTGACTTCCTATCTTATCCCTATATTACCTCCCCACTCACTGACACTGCTCAGTAATGCATTACCCACCTCCCCTAGCACTGACTTCCTGTCTTATCACTACATTACCTCCCCCACTCACTGACACTGCTCAGTAATGCATTACCCACCTCCCCTATCACTGACTTCCTGTCTTATCCATACATTACCTCCCCCACTCACTGACACTGCTCAGCAATGCATTACCCTCCTCCCCTAGCACTGACTACCTGTCTTATCCCTACATTACCTCCCCACTCACTGACACTGCTCATCAATGCATTGCCACCTCCCCTAGCACTGACTTCCTGTCTTATCCCTACATTACCTCCTCACTCACTGACACTGCTCAACAATACATTACCCACCTCCCCTAGCACTGACTTCCTGTGTTATCCCTACATTACCTCCCCACTCACTGACGCTGCTCAGCAATGCACTACCTACACCTCCCCTAGCACTGACTTCCTATCTTATCCCTACATTACCTCCCCACTCACTGACACTACTCAGTAATGCATTACCCACCTCCCCTAGCACTGACTTCCTGTCTTATCACTACATTACCTCCCCCACTCACTGACACTGCTCAGTAATGCATTACCCACCTCCCCTATCACTGACTTCCTGTCTTATCCATACATTACCTCCCCCACTCACTGACACTGCTCAGCAATGCATTACCCTCCTCCCCTAGCACTGACTACCTGTCTTATCCCTACATTACCTCCCCCACTCACTGACAGTGCTCAGCAATGCATTACCCACCTCCCCTAGCACTGACTTCCTGTCTTATCCCTACATTACCTCCCTACTCACTGACACTGCTCATCAATGCATTGCCACCTCCCCTAGCACTGACTTCCTGTCTTATCCCTACATTATCTCCCCCACTCACTGACAGTGCTCAGCAATGCATTACCCACCTCCCCTAGCACTGACTTCCTGTCTTATACCTACATTACCTCCCCACTCACTGACACTGCTCATCAATGCATTGCCACCTCCCCTAGCATGGGAAAGGTTAATTGTCAGTGAGTGGGGGAGGTCATATAGGGATAAGACGCAAAGTGTCTGCATGACAGGTATAATCTATAAGTCTAAATAAATCACCAATTAATTTGCTAAATAAAAACGCATAGTACAACATACAGGTGACTTTGAAAGCTTTTTCTAAACCACCAAAGTTGCTTTCAGGTGATAATGTCCCTTTAATCAGTGGGGGGGGGGTTGTTTGTTATGTGATGTGCACTTGCTTCAAAATTGCAATTTTTTTTCTTTCTTTCAGCATAAGGTCTTTAGTTTTTATGAATTATATGGGATTTACACATATTAGTATGTTCATCCTATATTGCGTGGTGTTGACCAATATACATTTTTATCTCTCTGTGCTGTAGAAGAAGCTACGATTATATGTTGGGGACATGGCCAAGTTTTCTATACGAAGATACAAGAACAGTGACTATGAAGCAGTACGTCTCTTATTTGCACAAGGAATGATGGAACATGTTCCTACTACCTGCTACTATTTACTGAAGCTCCCTCAGGTCCAGGTGGCATTGTTTGTACCATTTGTCATCTTGTTTGTGGTTTCCAAGTCCTACGTACTGTCTCTTGCAAGTCTGGCTGTTCTGATGGCTGTTGGTTGGCATGTCTTAAACTCAATGTTTTACAAGCGTGTGGAGCAGTGTCACAGAGATGACCTGTTTGACATTGAAAAGTCCTATATGATGGCTAGCAATTCCTGCTTCTGGGTTGCAGAATCCAACGGAAAGGTGGTAGGCATGGTTGGAGTCCAGCCAGTCCAGGGTTCCACAGAGGAGATGGTGCTGAGACGCCTGTCGGTTGCAAGAGATCATCGAACTCAAGGAATTGCCAAAGAACTGTGCCTGAAAGTCATTGACTTTACGAGGCAACGTGGGTACAAACGTGTGAATCTTAACACATCAATGATACAACGTGCTGCTTATAAGTTGTATGAACGCTTAGGATTTCAGAAAACCAACGTCAAGATTCTTCCATCACTTGCTAGAAAATTTACAAACTTTTCTGTTTTTTACTATACATACTACATAGAATAGTAGCGGTGATAGTGGTGAACTAAGCATAGTACCATTTCCACCACTATCTACAATGAAATTGGCCAGTGACAATCAGTGGATTACATGGTAAACATATTGCAGTGATACATATTTCCTATCGTAATGAACAAAAAGAGAAAAAGCCTGATCCCATAAGGATTTATAATTAAAAATTAATTTGAATGATGAAACATAACATTCTATATAATAATTCGCTAAGTTGTGTGTAACGCCCGACATGCGCAGTAGACACTGCTGTGCATGCTGCAGTCATGCGCAGTACAGACTGCCCGCGCCGCGGCTGATACAGAGCTGGGCGCTCCGGAGAAGCGTCCAGCTCTGTATCAGCAGTGGCGCGGGCAGTCTCTACTGCGCGTGACTGCCCCGCGACCGGCTGCCAGAGGCACTGTGGCCCATGTAACGGGCTGTTCAACTAGTTGTGTATAATATTTTAAATGCTCGTCCAAGAGACTGAGTAATAAGACGATTCACAAAATCTCAAAATGGGTCCACATGCATAAAGACAAAAATGGAGCAATTTGGGGGCAAAACAATGACATCATAGGGGAAAAATAAACATTTGCATCACGTTTCTAACCTTCTGAATACCAGTGTGGTCTCCAGCGTGTTCTGTATCACTCAGCTGGTTAAAAGCCTGTTTCAGTCTATGGGAAATTTGATTTAAAGGGATAGTAATGGTTACTTATAACAAAGTTTAATAGTGTAGATATTAAAAATATAAATGTAATGACCTACCTCCCTTCTCTCAAACGTGTACAGTGTGAGAGATATAATCATCCAAAGTTCCCCCCTCCCGCCCCTTTCACAGACATCAGCGCTCTATCTGAGGGAAGCAGATTCTGATCATTTGACCAACCAGTGGCTCTTCAGCAGAGCAGAAATAGCCTTGTTTAGAAAGGAATACTTCTTTGGAACGGTCTACAGAATGCGCCTTTGCAAGCACACTTAGTAGACAGTTCCAATTAAGTATTTCTTTCTATAAAAAGCTATTTCTGCTCTGTTGAAGAGCCACTGGTTGGTCAAATGATCAGAATCTGCTTCCCTCAGATAGAGCGCTGATGTCTGTGAAAGGGGCGGGAGGGGGGGGACTTTGGATGATTATATCTCTCAAACTATACGTGTTTGAGAGACGGTAGGTATTCCATTTATATCTTTAATATCTACACTATTAAACTTTGTTATAAGTAACCATTACTATCCCTTTAAAGGGGATTTAGGAAAAAATTGTATCGCTATCCCTGAAACACTGTATCACTAACCCTGGAACTGACCCAGGAACATTGTATCACTAACCCTGGAACATTGTATCACTAACCTTGGAACTGACCCTGGAACATTGTATCACTAACCCTGGAACATTGTATCACAATTCCTGGAACACTGTATCACTAGCCCTGGAACATTGTATCACTATTCCTGGAATATACCCTGGAACATTGTATCACTAACCCTGGAACATTGTAGCACTAACCCTGGAACTGACCCTGGAACATTGTATCACTAACCATGGAAAATTGTGTCACTAACCCTGGAACATTGTATCACTATTCCTGGAACATTGTATCACTAACCCTGGAACATTGTATCACTATTCCTGGAATATACCCTGGAACATTGTATCACTAACCCTGGAACATTGTAGCACTAACCCTGGAACTGACATTGTATCACTAACCCTGGAACATTGTGTCACTAACCCTGGAACATTGTATCACTAACCCTGGAACATTGTATCACTAACCCAGGAACATTGTGTCACTAAACCTGGAACATTGTGTCACTAACCCTGGAACATTGTATCACTATTCCTGGAATATACCCTGGAACATTGTGTCACTAACCCTGGAACTTACCCTGGAACATTGTATCACTAACCCTGGAACATTGTGTCACTAACCCTGGAACATTGTATCTCTATTCCTGGAACATTGTATCACTAACCCTGGAACATTGTATCACTATTCCTGGAATATACCCTGGAACATTGTATCACTAACCCTGGAACATTGTAGCACTAACCCTGGAACATTGTATCACTAACCCTGGAACATTGTAGCACTAATCCTGGAACTGACCCTGGAACATTGTATCACTAACCCTGGAACATTGTATCACTAACCCAGGAACATTGTGTCACTAAACCTGGAACATTGTGTCACTAACCCTGGAACATTGTATCACTAACACTGGAACATTGTATCACTAACCCAGGAACATTGTGTCACTAACCCTGGAACATTGTGTCACTAACACTGGAACATTGTATCACTAACCCTGGAACATTGTATCACTAACATTGGAACATTGTATCACTAACCCTGGAATTAACCCAGGAACATTGTATCACTAACCCTGGAACATTGTATCACTAACCCTGGAACTAACCCAGGAACATTGTATCACTAACCCTGGAACATTGTATCACTAACCCTGGAACATTGTGTCACTAACCCTGGAACATTGTATCACTAACCCTGGAACATTGTGTCACTAACCCTGGAACATTGTGTCACTAACACTGGAACATTGTGTCACTAACCCTGGAACATTGTATCACTAACACTGGAACATTGTATCACTAACCCTGGAACTAACCCAGGAACATTGTATCACTAACCCTGGAACATTGTATCACTAACCCTGGAACTAACCCAGGAACATTGTATCACTAACCCTGGAACATTGTATCACTAACCCTGGAACTAACCCTGGAGCATTGTATCACTAACCCTGGAACATTGTGTCACTAACCCTGGAACATCGTATCACTAACCCAGGAACATTGTGTCACTAACCCTGGAACATTGTATCACTAACACTGGAACATTGTATCACTAACCCAGGAACATTGTGTCACTAACCCTGGAACATTGTGTCACTAACCCTGGAACATTGTATCACTAACACTGGAACATTGTGTCACTAACCCTGGAACTAACCCTGGAGCATTGTATCACTAACCCTGGAACTGACCCTGGAACATTGTATCACTAACCCTGGAACATCGTATCACTAACCCAGGAACATTGTGTCACTAACCCTGGAACATCGTATCACTAACCCTGGAACATTGTATCACTATTCCTGGAATATACCCTGGAACATTGTATCACTAACCCTGGAACTGACCCTGGAACATTGTATCACTAACCCTGGAACTGACCCTGGAACATTGTGTCACTAACCCTGGAACATTGTGTCACTAACCCTGGAACATTGTATCACTAACCCAGGAACATTGTGTCACTAACCCTGGAACATCGTATCACTAACCCTGGAACATTGTATCACTATTCCTGGAGCATTGTATCACTAACCCTGGAACTGACCCTGGAACATTGTATCACTAACCCTGGAAATGACCCTGGAACATCGTATCACTAACCCAGGAACATTGTGTCACTAACCCTGGAACATTGTATCACTAACCCTGGAACATCGTATCACTAACCCTGGAACATCGTATCACTATTCCTGGAATATACCCTGGAACATTGTATCACTAACACTGGAACATTGTATCACTAACCCTGGAACTAACCCAGGAACATTGTATCACTAACCCTGTAACATTGTATCACTAACCCTGGAACTAACCCTGGAGCATTGTATCACTAACCCTGGAACTGACCCTGGAACATTGTATCACTAACCCTGGAACATCGTATCACTAACCCAGGAACATTGTGTCACTAACCCTGGAACATCGTATCACTAACCCAGGAACATTGTGTCACTAAACCTGGAACACTGTGTCACTAACCCTGGAACATTGTATCACTAACACTGGAACATTGTATCACTAACCCTGGAACATTGTGTCACTAACCCTGGAACATTGTATCACTAACACTTGAACGTTGTATCACTAACCCAGGAACATCGTATCACTAACCCAGGAACATTGTGTCACTAACCCTGGAACATTGTATCACTAACCCTGGAACATTGTATCACTATTCCTGGAATATACCCTGGAACATTGTATCACTAACCCTGGAACTGACCCTGGAACATTGTATCACTAACCCTGGAACTGACCCTGGAACATTGTGTCACTAACCCTGGAACATTGTATCACTAACCCTGGAACATCGTATCACTAACCCTGGAACATTGTATCACTATTCCTGGAGCATTGTATCACTAACCCTGGAACTGACCCTGGAACATTGTATCACTAACCCTGGAACTGACCCTGGAACATCGTATCACTAAACCAGGAACATTGTGTCACTAATCCTGGAACATTGTATCACTAACCCTGGAACATCGTATCACTAACCCTGGAACATTGTATCACTATTCCTGGAATATACCCTGGAACATTGTATCAATAACACTGGAACATTGTATCACTAACCCTGGAACTAACCCAGGAACATTGTATCACTAACCCTGGAACATTGTATCACTAACCCTGGAACTAACCCTGGAACTAACCCAGGAACATTGTATCACTAACACTGGAACTAACCCTGGAGCATTGTATCACTAACCCTGGAACTGACCCTGGAACATTGTATCACTAACCCTGGAACATTGTGTCACTAACCCTGGAACATCGTATCACTAACCCTGGAACATTGTATCACTAACCCAGGAACATTGTGTCACTAACCCTGGAACATCGTATCACTAACCCTGGAACATTGTATCACTAACACTGGAACATTGTATCACTAACCCAGGAACATTGTGTCACTAAACCTGGAACATTGTGTCACTAACCCTGGAACATTGTATCACTAACACTGGAACATTGTATCACTAACCCAGGAACATTGTGTCACTAACCCTGGAACATTGTGTCACTAACCCTGGAACATCGTATCACTAACCCTGGAACATTGTATCACTATTCCTGGAATATACCCTGGAACATTGTATCACTAACCCTGGAACTAACCCAGGAACATTGTATCACTAACCCTGGAACTAACCCTGGAGCATTGTATCACTAACCCTGGAACTGACCCTGGAACATTGTATCACTAACCCTGGAACATTGTGTCACTAACCCTGGAACTAACCCTGGAACATTGTATCACTAACCCTGGAACATCGTATCACTAACCCTGGAACATTGTATTGCCATTCCTGGAACATTGTATTAATTTCCCTGGAACATCGTATCACAGAAATTGACAGAAAATCCTCTGGGAAAAGAAATCCACGGAGCTCCATGTGAGGGACATACAACTGTCAAATAAATAAACCAATAACATTAAACGAATGTATAAATAGTATATGTGATTTGATTTATAGGAGCAGTAAACTTTTTTTATGAAAAAATATATTGTAGGGATTTTCCTATTGAGTAAAATAAGGGTACTCCCAATGCTGAGAGATTTATATTTCCAGAGTTATTACAGTTTAAACCCATGTTTTTTTTTACATTAGCAGTGCCCTCTAGTGGTCAAATTCTAATTATATTTCCTGTTAGATTCTAATGGAGAGGAAAGTCAGTGACTTACAGTTCTCCATAGAATGTGATAGAAACTGCTGAGTCACTTCCTGTCAGTTAGAGCAATCAGGAAGTAAACACAATAAATTCACTTTCTGTCAGTTAGAACTATCAGGAAGTAAACACAGTAAATTCACTTCCTGTCAGTTAGACCTATCAGGAAGTAAACACAGTAAATGAATTTCCTGTCAGTTAGAACTATCAGGAAGTAAACACAGTAAATTCACTTCCTGTCAGTTAGAATTATCAGGAAGTAAACACAGTAAATTCACTTTATGATTATTTAAACTGCTATGAATTTTGAATAAAACATCTGACAGCGATGGGAGTGACCTTGTTTTATTCAGCAGGAAATGCTTTGTAAAATATGTGTTTTCATAAAAAAAAGTTTACTGCTCCTTTAATATATTATGCACTTGGAGAAGATATACAGTCAAACAAATGTGCCTTTTGCAGATGTTGGAAATATGTGTGACAGGATTGGCTTTCCAGAAAGATAAAACAAATGCACAAGGATTTAGGAAAACTGGAGAAACGGACAAGAGTTTCGGATGTAAAGATTAATGCTGTAAAGTGCAAGATAATGCATTTAGGACCCAGGGTCCCAGAGGTGAAATATAGACAATGGTACTGTGCTGTCATAAACTTCATAGGAAAGGATATGGGAGTTATTATTTCAGATGATTAGAAGGTAGGCAAGCAATGCAGTGAAGCAGTGGGAAAAGGAGTCTGGGTTCTTGGTTGTATGGGAAGAGGCATTAACAGCAGGAAGAAAGAGGTACTAATATAATTGTGTAGATCGCTGGAAAGACCTAACTTGGAGTACTGTGCTAGGTACCATATCTCCGGAAGAGAATTAATAAATTGAAGGCAGTTCAAAGTCAAATGGTGCAGAATCTTCATGACATCAGGTGCCAGAGTAGACTGAAAAAATAACTTAATACGTACAGCTTGGAAGGAACGATGGAGAAGGGTGAGATGATACAAAAGGAATTTAACCTGGTTCAAGAAGGAACATTTTTTTTTTTTTTTTTTAAAGAAACACTAGAACAAGAGGTCATGATATAAAGTTACAGGAAGGAAAATTAAGAAGTAATGTGTAAGTCCTCTCCTTAGTGACTTATATCAGGGCTGTCCACATTCAGTCCTCAAGGGCCACCAACAGGCCAGGATGTAAGAATTTCCCTGATTAAGCACAGGTACGTTAATCAGTGGATCATTCATTGTGACTGATTAATCAGGGAAATCTTTACATCCTGGCCCTTGAGGACTAGACTTGGATACCCCTGATTTATATGATTACACTTCCTTATCAATTGATTCGGTCCTTCTTCTGGAAACGGACGGGATCTAACAGCCTCAGAAGGAACAGAGAGGTGACTTTCTGGACATGTGAGCAATTAGTTTTGCAGCTTTATTTGACCAGGTCAGAGAACAAAGCTCTGCTGAGTTTAGATTCCACAACTACTAAACCAAAAAAATCTCAAAAACGATTAAACTATTAGAAAAACAAAAGGCACAACATATAGGAAGCTGAAATCGATACATTTAATGACTAAAAACTGTGTAGGTAACATGTTCAATTTAAGTTTTAAAATATAGTACACTTCTGTAAAATGTAGAATAACGAATGTAGATTTATGTGACTGTACTGTAACAGGTCATTCCTTCCTTCTCATACAAACACTCAGAGGACAGGTACTTTCTTATCTTAGTACAAGTTCACTTTAACGCCAATGTTATGTATGTAGGATGGTCTCACATTCAACAAACAATTTAGTGATAACAATAAAGAAAGGGGCTAGAGCATCATACTTAAGTATATATATTTATTACGCATATACCATAATTGTACAGAAATATAGAATGTATATCATTAGTAACAATTTAAGTAGCAGAGTATAATTAAAGCAGAAATATCATGCATATAAAAGTGCCCCCCTAATTAGTTTTTACCATAGCATTAAGCATATAAATCCTTTTATAGTCCTAATTTAGTCCGGCGTTATTTAGAAATCAAAGGTCTTCGGAGACTCACCACCAGATGGCAGTGCAGACATTTTGCTGAAGAGACATCTGTGCACCTGCTCTGCCTGTCCCTGTCTCCTCTATGATTGGCTAGGGGGAGTTACATTGTACCACATGGTACAGAAAGGGATGGACAGCGCAGACGCATAGTTTCCTCTACGGCAAGATGCCTGGAGGTGAGTCTCCAAAGAAGTTGGATTTCTAAATAATGCCGGACTTACTAAGGATAATAAAAGGATTTATATGCTTAACTCTGTAGTAAAAATTAATTGGGGGGCACTTTTATATGTATGACAGCTCCGAGTTAACCTCTTAATGTCCAGTGACATGTCAGGACCGTCACAGCTGTCCTTGCCTGAAGAACCAGTGACGGTCTTGACATGTCACGTATTTTTTACTCACATCGCTCCTGTGGGACCACTGTGAGCAGTAGCGGGGACTGAAATTGACCGCTCCAATACTGGACAGTCACTGTCAGTCCCCTGTTTAGTGTGCCGGCACACGTGATCAGTCACGTGTCCTGGTGCGTAAGACTTCCCTCTGTGGTCCTTGAAAACACACCCTGGGACCTCTGGTCCTTACACGGTTAAACATGATGTGGATAATACGTTATAGTAAACAGAAGATATGAAATCTGCGCTACATGATGTAAGTTCTTATTAAAAAGCATTTCTATGTAATTTTCCATAACATTGACATGCAGAATCCTCAATTGTCCTTCCTATCTGTGAACATTCCACCCAGCAAAGTTCCCCTCTTGTTTAATTTATACATAAACACAAAGACACAGATATGGGTAAAAATGGCCACAGCCTTTTATTTCCAATGAATAAATAAATAAAGAGGACCTTGCCAGTACTACATATACTGAAGAATAAATTCCATAACCAGCATTCAATGAGAGTACCCTACTATGCCGTGCCGTCCTCCTTTGAATACTTTGACTGCTGCTGCCACCAGGTGAGGGCAGCACCGATAAGAGTGGATCAAAACATGCAGTAATCTAGCACGGGCAGTAGTAGCGTCTCTCCCAATCATTCCATCTTTTATAAGCGGGGGATACCCTCCTTACTCACCCCGTCAAACTGATCTTACATGCATTTCTCTGGCAAGGTCCTCCCGCGACTGTGACAATAAACAGCATTCCATTAAGTTAAGAAACAAATTAAGCCACTGGACTCACCAAGATCCATCCTTCAGCACTCAGGAGAGGAAAAACCCCCTGTGGAGGAAACCTCTGGGGAACCATGGCTGAGAGGACTGCCTATTCCCCTAGGCATTAAGATGTGAATGCAGATAATAAAACAGACTATGCTTTGTCCTTTATACACACAATTTACTAGAATAAATCATATATGCACAGACATATATATAAATATGCATACACACAGACAAATATGTACACAGACATTGTTAAATACACATGTGCAGTTTACTCATAATGATGACATCTGGACAAATAAATTATAACATTTCAAGCAAAAAGTCAAAATTAAGGCAATACAAATTGCAGGAAACAAGAGAAAGGGAAGATGTAGACACATCCCAACAGCGGTAGTGAAAGAGTAGAAGAATGCATAAAACGGGTTAGGAAGAATTTGAGATTGGTTAAACCAACCTGCCTCACAATCAAAACCTACGCCCCCCACCCATACCTATCCCCCATAACAGCAACTCCCAACTTACACCTCTTCATATTAACCCAGGATGAAATGAAAAAGTGTATAAGGGCCCCGCAAGCCAGGAACAAGGTTCCCATCGCCTATCCATAAGTGGCTACAGAACAGTGGGAATTACATTCTATAAAGGAAGTAACATTGAATGCAGTTAGCAAGTTACATATCAAAGATTGCTTTTGCCCCTTCTACCTATCCTGTATAAGAAAATTATAAACAGGGCGGGAGGGTAGGTGTTACCACTTGCTCAGGCCCAGGAAGACTGAAGTATCTTCACTTCCTCTAAGCCATTTCCTGCCATAGCTCCACCCCACACAGCCAGCAGGCTTCTTACTTAACCCTTTGCTTCCCAAATCCATGTGTAGTTACTTTTTCAGTTATAGCCCACTAATCTTAATCTATAAGACCTGGTTACAGGACATTCGATCTGCTGTCATGTGCCCTTACGCTTATGGCTCCTGGGCTCACTTTCCTGCGAATGAACTTTACACACAGACACTATGATTATAAGTAAAACAGTAAACTTTTATAGATTTAAGCATTGAATGCCACAGAATTTACTGATGGTTCATGACAATACGTATAAATAACATGGGTACAAAATAAATACAGGTCCTGTTCTCTTAGATTTTCACTGGTTGAAGATTACAGCTCCCATCATCCCCAAACAGCCAGGAGTCACAGTCCCTAACAGCTGGAGAGCCACAATTTCCTATCCTCCTCTGTATTGTATACAGTGTAAAGGAGTGTGAGGTGTTTATACAATGGCGGAGTAATCAGTGCGTCCTGTAAGAACTATTCCTACAGGGGAAAGTGTCTCATATTATCAGTCAGAAGTCACAGTGCCTAACAGCTGGAGAGCCACAATTTCCTATCCTCCTCTGTATTGTATACAATGTAAAGGGAGTGTGAGTTGTGTGTACAATGTAAAGGGAGTGTGAGTGGTGTATACAATGTAAAGGGAGTGTGAGGGGAGTGTGAGTTGTGTATACAATGTAAAGGGAGTGTGAGTTGTGTGTACAGTATAAAGGGAGTGTGAGTGGTGTATACAATGTAAAGGGAGTGTGAGGGGAGTGTGAGTTGTGTATACAATGTAAAGGGAGTGTGAGGGGAGTGTGAGTTGTGTATACAATGTAAAGGGAGTGTGAGTTCTGTGTACAGTATAAAGGGAATGTGAGTTGTGTATACAGTGTAAAGGGAGTCTGAGTAGGGTGACCACATTTCCGTTCTGCTATTCCGGGACATGTGGTCACCCTAAATTTGAGTGGCATCCGGTCCCCTGCGGCTGGCTGGCACTGAGTTCCCTCCTACCCGCCCGCAGCATCACGCGCCCCTGCGGGCCGTGATGACATACATACAGAGAAGAGGAAGAGGGCAGAGGCACCGGAAGAGAAGCGCTTGATGCCAGAGTCCAGCAACAAGCGCTTCTCTTCCGGTGCCTCTGCCCTCTTCCTCCTCTCTGTATGTATGTTATCACGGCCCGCAGGGGCGCGTGATGATGCGGGCGGGCGGCTACCTTCATTTCCGGACTCTTTATTGTCCCGGTGGGGGATGATCCGGGACGCGGGACATAGATCCCAATTAAGGGACAGTCCCAGACGTTCCGGGACAAGTGCTCACCCTAAGTCTGAGTTGTGTGTACAATGTAAAGGGAGTGTGAGTTGTGTATACAGTATAAAGGGAGTGTGAGTTGTGTATACAGTGTAAAGGAGTGTCAGTTGTGTGTACAGTGTAAAGGAGTGTCAGTTGTGTGTACAGTGTAAAGGAGTGTGAGTTGTGTATACAATGTAAAGGAGTGTGAGTTGTGTATACAGTGTAAAGGAGTGTGAGTTGTGTGTACAGTGGCAGAGTAATCAGGGGAAAGTGTCTCATATTAACAGAAGAAGGTACCTAGGTCTGCACCATTCACACAGCAGTCTGGTATGTCTGTGTATCTATCCGCATTTATCTACAGTTGTTTGTATTTAGATAACAGTTTTAGTCCACATTTAGTTACCTCTACACAACGTACAATAGGCTTCAGCTGTCAAATCTCCAGATAAAGCGCAGTCTGGGAAGTTCCTTAGGACTATAAACGTATTTACTGGTAATTATAATGGTACCTTATAGACATCTGATAATATATACATATACATGAGTACATCACTGCTGTATTAATGACACCTATCTAGGTGCATCAACCTAATAAACACATCAAAGTAACAGAATACCTTTCTTGTAAAAAATATTAAATTAATAAATAAATAACAGGAGGGGGTAGATGGCGTAGCCAAGCACCTCTGCCACTCAGTTTAAAAAAAACATTAGCCACTGATTCACAAAACAAAAAGTCAGACCTGGTCAGACCCTAGCTACTGATCTCTAAGCCGATTTGGTTCATGGAGACATAGTGGATGAGGCTGAAAAAAGACATGCGTCCATCAAGTCCAGCCCATGCCAAAATCAACCCTGTTGATCCAGAGGAAAAAATAAAAATAAAAAACACTGAAGCCATTTCCAGTTCTAATGCCCCTTAATTACCTGTGGCATCTTGTAATTTCCATAGTATGCTTCATATGTGTAAAACCCCTCTAAAATCTAGTCTGCTTAACCTCATCCAGTAGGGACAAGGTCACGAACAGAGAATTCAGCTTTCCCACCCACAGCATCGAGCTGTAGAACCTCTTCATCTTCTCCTTCACGTCTTCTATCACTGGTAGAACGTTGGTCATTTGAGAGTTCCACTTCAGCCTCATCGTCTCCACGATGGACACGCTCTTCTGAGCCTCCAATCGTGTTGATAGTGGAGGCTGCAAGACATCTTTCCTCGACACCACGATCAGTATTACAGAGGTCATCATGTGGTATCTTTTCACCATCTACCACTTCAATCAGAGGACCTTTCACTTGTGAGAGCTGTTCCCTGGTCTCACGATTTTTTGCCTTGATTTTTATGCCTACGATGAAAATAATTAACATCCAGATTACATTTTAAAGTGGAAGTGACGCATCCTAATAATATCAGCATTCAAGGAGTTAAAAACCCAGATAAATGGCAGGCAATGTTTATTTGTTCCTAATAGTTGATGTGATTTAGAATTACTTGTAGTACATCAGCATCAGTAAGTATTCAGTATTCATTCCCATACACTATATATATATATATAAGAGAAAACCTGCAACTACACACACACGCACACACACACACAGGGGCAGCAGTAAGGCGGAGATATTCAAATCCCCTCTATACTGCCTGTCCAGGACATACAGGGGAGTGTGATTTTCTCTGCAAGGAGTTGGCACTCCCTCATTCCACTTCAAAAACACAGACATGGCCTTTACTCCCTCTGTCACTCCTGTGACAATCTCTGCAAAGAATTCAAGGGGCTTTCAATACACACCCACCCACTCACCCAACACACACCACAGTACATACACACACATGCACAACATACACACAACACACCACAATACATACACACACAACACTCACACAACACACCTCACACAACACACCACAATATCTACAAACACACACAGACACACAATACACACACACGCACAACACACACACAACACATACTACACACACATGCAATACATAAGCACAACAAAAACAATACACACACCCACGTGCAATACACACACACACAATACATACATGCAATACACATGCACAACACAAACAGATAATACACACATGCAGAGAATGCACAAAAGACATGCACATAAAACACACACACATAACACACACACAAAAAACACAACACATGCATGCAAAACACACACAACACAACACACACACACCCAATACACACAGCATAACACATGCCCACAAAACACACACACAATACACACGCACAAAAACAGACGCATGCAATACATGCACAAACACATACACAGCATACACAATACTATACAACACACACGCACAATACACCACAGCACACATACACTTACAACACACATGCAACATACACACACCCACAACACACAACAAACACACAGGCATAAAAAATACGCACACAAATACACGCACAACACAACACACATATACATAACACACACAATACACACACAAGCAAATACACCTCACATGTGTGATGTAGTGTGTTGCACATGTGTGTTGTAGTGTATTATTTGTGTTTGTATGTGTTATTGTGCGTGCATTGTAATTGTGTGTTGAGGTTTGTTTAGGTGTGTGTTTTGTGTGTGTGTATTGTGTGGGGATGTGTTGTTTGTGTGTGTGTTGTTTGTGTGTGTGTGTGTTCTGTGTTTTGGGCATTGCCTCTGTATGTATTGTCTGTGTTGAGCATGTGTACTGCATATATGTATTGTGTGTGTATTGCACACGTGTGGTGTTGTGCTTTAGTGTATTCTTTGTGTATTTACTGTCTGTTTATATGTACAACACACACATGTACAGCACACACACTACATCACAACACACACTTAACATATACATGTACAGCACACACACAAAACACACACTTAACACATGCAATATACCAACACAATACACATACACACACACACACAAAACACACACACACATACAAAACACAATACACATATGCACTACAAATACACACATCCACAACACACATGCACAAAAAACACACACCATACAATACACCACAACATACACAATACTAACACACAAAACACACTCAGGCACAACACACACAATACACAGACACACGCATGCACAACAAACACAATACACACACAAATGAATAAACAGTTCACACACAATACACACATAATACACATACAAACGCAAACACAATATACACAAGCGCAATATACATACACAAACACAGAATACACACACATACAAACACAATACATACAAAACATGCAAATAATACACACAACACACACAATAAACACAATACACACAAATACACACATAATGTACACAAAACACACCCATAATAATCACAATACACACACCTACAATATGCACAATACACACACAAACATAATACTCAAAACACTCTGCACAAAACACTATACTTAATACAGTGTTCGATATATATGCAATACTCTATACGCAAAACGCAATAGGCAATACTCAGATATGCAAAAAGCAATACGCAAAATGCAGTACTCAACGTGCTGTAGTAATGCACAAAACTCTTTAAGCTATATGCAAAACGCAATATGATATATGCAATATGCTATACTAAATACACTGTACACAAAGTGCTACATACAAACCAATATATGCAATACGTTATATATAATACAGTATAAGCAAACACCTATGTGGAAAATTACATATGCACAATGTAATGTGCAATACAATATACACAAACCACTATACTCAAAATTGTACATGAAAAACGTTATATGCAAATAGCAATATGCAAAATGCTATGCGCACAATACTGTATGCAAAATGATGTATGCAAAACGTACATCATACACAAAACACTAGATACAAAATGCTATGATTAAAATGCAATATGTAAGATGATGTATATAAAACTGTATATGTAAAATGCAAAATGCAAAATATTTCACACAACATGCAGGACGCTATACACAAAACGTTATACACAATACATAATACACAATACGTTATACGCAACACATTATATACAATACATTATACACAAGACGCTATACACAAGACACTATACACAAAACATTATACACAATACGTTATACATAAGATGCTATATTCAAAATTATATCTGCAAAATGATTTACGCAGTATGGAAGATGCACAGAACTCTATACGCAAATCACTATATGCTGATGCACACATATGTGGTCACACTCTCACTCACACACACTCACATACGCTCTCACTCACACACACTCACATACGCGCTCACTCACACACACTCACATACGCTCTCACTCACACACACTCACATACGCGCTCACTCACACACACTCACATACGCTCTCACGCTCTCACTCACACACACTCACATACGCTCTCACACTCTCACACACACTCACATAAGTGCTCACACTCTCACTCACACACACGTACGTGCTCACACTCTCACTCACACACACTCTCACTCTGTCACTCACACACACTCACATACGCTCTCACACACTCACATACGCGCTCACACACACTCACACACATACGCTCTCACACTCTCACTCACACTCTCACTCGCACTCACTGATGGAGAGTTTTGTAACGCAGTGCTTTGCAATGTGTTGCACACCATTCTGGAGTTGATAGGACTCAGCACTGATAATCCAATAATCCAGTCATTAAGAACATCGTCTCCTCTCTGGATTTCCCAGCATGTCAGGGACATTAGGCCTACACGTAAGTCCAGTTAAAGGGACAGTAACGTTTGCAGTTAAGTAGATTACTGAGTCTTCTTTATTGTAAATCTAACACTTTGCGCTATGTTTAGTAACTTACTGTTATGTAGTTCTCAACGTATTAAATGTAGAAGGACCCCCTCCCGCCCCTGCTGTCCACATCGCGCTGCCTCAGGATCAGGGTTTTACTTATACTTACTGACTGAAAGTGATAGGAATACATGGATTTAAATACATTTTATTTGGTAGATATTAAAAAAAATAATCTAATTGCGCTGTTTCCGATCTCCCAATCCTTTACGGTTTGAGAGATATCGGTTTGGAAAGTTCTTCCTTCCCTCCCCTTGCGCTGATGTCAACTTTCTAACTTACAGATGGAGATCCTCGTCCGCAGACCATCCCGCGGCTCTTCAGCAGAGCCCAAATCATGCTAGTTACAAAGAAATACTGCATTTCAACAGTCTACAATGTGAGCTTACAAACCAGGCACACACCGTAGACTGTTCAAATTAAGTATTTATTTCTCAATAGTGCGATTTCGGCTCTGCTGAAGAGCCGCAGGATGGTTTGCAGACCGGGATCTCCTTGTGTAACCTAAACAGACTTATATCTCTAACCATAAAGGTCTGAGGGATCAGACTGGACGCAATTCTGTAATTTTTTTTTTATGTTTGTATCTGCAGAATTACATGTAATTAAAAGTATCTATTACCATCCCTTTAACCACACGAGGAAAGCAGTCCCAATATTGCTGATATATATATATATATACTAGCAAAAGGGGCACAGCATTGCCCGTGGGAATTAAGTCCTTTGAGTGCTTCAGGTTTTGGGTCTGTCACACACATACTGAATAAAGGGAGAGAGAGAGAGAGACATGATGGAGAAGGGGAGAGAGACACAAGATGGAGAAGAAGGAGAGAGAGACACATGATGGAGAAGGGGTGAGAGACACATGATGGAGAAGGGGGAGAGACACATGATGGAGAAGGGGGAGAGACACATGATGGAGAAGGGGGAGAGACATGATGGAGAAGGGGGAGAGACACATGATGGAGAAGGGGGAGAGAGACACATGATGGAGAAGGGGAGAGACACATGATGGAGAAGGAGGGAGAGACACATGATGGAGAAGGGGGAGATAGAGACACATGATGGAGAAGGGGAGAGAGACACATGATGGAGAAGGGGGAGAGACACATGATGGAGAAGGGGGAGAGACACATGATGGAGAAGGGGAGAGAGACACATGATGGAGAAGGGGGAGAGACACATGATGGAGAAGGGGGAGAGACACATGATGGAGAAGGGGAGAGAGACACATGATGGAGAAGGGGAGAGACACATGATGGAGATGGGGGAGAGACACATGATGGAGAAGGGGGAGATAGAGACACATGATGGAGAAGGGGAGAGAGACACATGATGGAGAAGGGGGGAGAGACACATGATGGAGAAGGGGAGAGACACATGATGGAGAAGGGGAGAGACACATGATGGAGAAGGAGAGAGAGAGAGACACATGATGGAGAAGGGGGAGATAGAGACACATGATGGAGAAGGGGAGAGAGACACATGATGGAGAAGGGGGAGAGACATGATGGAGAAGGGGAGAGAGACACATGATGGAGAAGGGGGAGAGACACATGATGGAGAAGGGGGAGAGACACATGATGGAGAAGGGGAGAGAGACACATGATGGAGAAGGGGAGAGACACATGATGGAGATGGGGGAGAGACACATGATGGAGAAGGGGGAGATAGAGACACATGATGGAGAAGGGGAGAGAGACACATGATGGAGAAGGGGAGAGACACATGATGGAGAAGGGGGGAGAGACACATGATGGAGAAGGGGAGAGACACATGATGGAGAAGGAGAGAGAGAGAGACACATGATGGAGAAGGGGGAGATAGAGACACATGATGGAGAAGGGGAGAGAGACACATGATGGAGAAGGGGGAGAGACATGATGGAGAAGGGGAGAGAGACATGAGGGAGAAGGAGAGAGACACATGATGGAGAAGGGGAGAGAGACACATGATGGAGAAGGGGGAGAGAGACACATGATGGAGAAGGGGAGAGACAGGGGCACATGATGGAGAAGGGGGAGAGAGACACATGATGGAGAAGGGGGGAGAGAGACACATGATGGAGAAGGGGGAGAGACACATGATGGAGAAGGGGGGGGGAGACACATGATGGAGAAGGAGAGAGAGACACATGATGGAGAAGGGGGAGATAGAGACACATGATGGAGAAGGGGAGAGAGACACATGATGGAGAAGGGGGAGATAGAGACACATGATGGAGAAGGGGAGAGAGACACATGATGGAGAAGGAGAGAGAGACACATGATGGAGAAGGAGAGAGAGACACATGATGGAGAAGGGGAGAGACACATGATGGAGAAGGGGGAGATAGAGACACATGATGGAGAGGGGGAGAGAGACACATGATGGAGAAGGGGAGAGACACATGATGGAGAAGGGGGAGATAGAGACACATGATGGAGAAGGGGAGAGAGACACATGATGGAGAAGGGGGAGAGACACATGATGGAGAAGGGGGAGAGACACATGATGGAGAAGGGGGAGAGACACATGATGGAGAAGTGGGAGATAGAGACACATGATGGAGAAGGGGAGAGAGACACATGATGGAGAAGGGGGAGAGAGACACATGATGGAGAAGGGGGAGATAGAGACACGTGATGGAGAAGGGGAGAGAGACACATGATGGAGAAGGGGGAGAGACACATGATGGAGAAGGGGGAGAGACACATGATGGAGAAGTGGGAGATAGAGACACATGATGGAGAAGGGGGGAGAGACACATGATGGAGAAGGGGAGAGACACATGATGGAGAAGGGGAGAGAGACACATGATGGAGAAGGAGAGAGAGACACATGATGGAGAAGGAGGGAGAGAGACACATGATGGAGAAGTGGGAGATAGAGACACATGATGGAGAAGGGGGAGAGAGACACATGATGGAGAAGGGGGAGAGACACATGATGGAGAAGGGGGAGAGACACATGATGGAGAAGTGGGAGATAGAGACACATGATGGAGAAGGGGAGAGAGACACATGATGGAGAAGGGGAGAGACACATGATGGAGAAGGGGGAGAGACACATGATGGAGAAGGAGAGAGAGACACATGATGGAGAAGGGGGAGATAGAGACACATGATGGAGAAGGGGGGAGAGACACATGATGGAGAAGGGGGAGAGACACATGATGGAGAAGGGGGAGAGACACATGATGGAGAAGGGGAGAGAGACACATGATGGAGAATGAGAGAGAGAGACACATGATGGAGAAGGAGGGAGAGAGACACATGATGGAGAAGTGGGAGATAGAGACACATGATGGAGAAGGGGGAGAGAGACACATGATGGAGAAGGGGGAGAGACACATGATGGAGAAGGGGGAGATAGAGACACATGATGGAGAAGGGGGGAGAGAGACACATGATGGAGAAGGAGAGAGAGACACATGATGGAGAAGGGGGAGAGACACATGATGGAGAAGGGGGAGAGACACATGATGGAGAAGGGGGAGAGACACATGATGGAGAAGGGGAGAGAGACACATGATGGAGAAGGAGGGAGAGACACATGATGGAGAAGGGGGAGAGACACATGATGGAGAAGGAGGGAGAGACACATGATGGAGAAGGGGGAGAGAGACACATGATGGAGAAGGGGGGAGAGAGACATGATGGAGAAGGAGAGAGTGACACATGATGGAGAAGGGGGGAGAGACACATGATGGAGAAGGGGGGAGAGAGACATGATGGAGAAGGGGGAGAGACACATGATGGAGAAGGGGGGAGAGACACATGATGGAGAAGGAGAGAGAGACACATGATGGAGAAGGAGGGAGAGACACATGATGGAGAAGGGGGGAGAGAGACATGATGGAGAAGGGGGAGAGACACATGATGGAGAAGGGGGGAGAGACACATGATGGAGAAGGGGTGAGAGACACACGATGGAGAAGGAGGGAGAGACACATGATGGAGAAGGAGAGAGAGACACATGATGGAGAAGGAGGGAGAGACACATGATGGAGAAGGGGGGAGAGAGACACATGATGGAGAAGGGGAGAGAGACACATGATGGAGAAGGGGGAGAGACACATGATGGAGAAGGGGGAGAGACACATGATGGAGAAGGGGGGAGAGAGAGACACATGATGGAGAAGGAGGGAGAGACACATGATGGAGAAGGAGGGAGAGACACATGATGGAGAAGGGGGGAGAGAGACACATGATGGAGAAGGAGGGAGAGACACATGATGGAGAAGGGGGGAGAGAGACACATGATGGAGAAGGAGGGAGAGACACATGATGGAGAAGGAGGGAGAGACACATGATGGAGAAGGAGAGAGAGAGAGACACATGATGGAGAAGGAGGGAGAGACACATGATGGAGAAGGGGGAGAGACACATGATGGAGAAGGAGGGAGAGACACATGATGGAGAAGGGGGAGAGAGACACATGATGGAGAAGGGGGGAGAGAGACACATGATGGAGAAGGAGAGAGAGACACATGATGGAGAAGGAGGGAGAGACACATGATGGAGAAGGGGGGAGAGAGACACATGATGGAGAAGGGGAGAGAGACACATGATGGAGAAGGGGGAGAGACACATGATGGAGAAGGGGGGAGAGAGAGACACATGATGGAGAAGGAGGGAGAGACACATGATGGAGAAGGAGGGAGAGACACATGATGGAGAAGGAGAGAGAGAGAGACACATGATGGAGAAGGAGGGAGAGACACATGATGGAGAAGGGGGGAGAGAGACACATGATGGAGAAGGAGGGAGAGACACATGATGGAGAAGGAGAGAGAGAGAGACACATGATGGAGAAGGAGGGAGAGACACATGATGGAGAAGGGGGAGAGACACATGATGGAGAAGGAGGGAGAGACACATGATGGAGAAGGGGGAGAGAGACACATGATGGAGAAGGGGGGAGAGAGACACATGATGGAGAAGGAGGGAGAGACACATGATGGAGAAGGAGGGAGAGACACATGATGGAGAAGGGGGGAGAGAGACACATGATGGAGAAGGGGGGAGAGAGACACATGATGGAGAAGGGGAGAGAGACACATGATGGAGAAGGAGGGAGAGACACATGATGGAGAAGGGGGAGAGAGACACATGATGGAGAAGGGGGGGAGATACACATGATGGAGAAGGAGAGAGAGACACATGATGGAGAAGGAGGGAGAGACACATGATGGAGAAGGGGGAGAGAGACACATGATGGAGAAGGGGGGAGAGAGACACATGATGGAGAAGGGGAGAGAGACACATGATGGAGAAGGGGAGAGAGAGACACATGATGGAGAAGGGGAGAGAGACACATGATGGAGAAGGGGGGAGAGAGAGACACATGATGGAGAAGGAGGGAGAGACACATGATGGAGAAGGGGAGAGAGAGACACATGATGGAGAGGGGGGAGAGAGACACATGATGGAGAAGGGGAGAGAGACACATGATGGAGAAGGAGAGACACATGATGGAGAAGGAGAGAGAGAGAGACACATGATGGAGAGGGGGGAGAGAGACACATGATGGAGAAGGGGGAGAGAGACACATGATGGAGAAGGGGGAGAGACACATGATGGAGAAGGGGAGAGAGACACATGATGGAGAAGGGGGAGAGAGAGTTTACTTTTGAACTGGCGCACTTAAAATGTTGCGCCTTAAAGAGTCGCAAATTTTACACGCCACGTCATTCCAAATGGCGCATTCACTGTTAAAGAGTGGCACATTGGGTGCAATAAGGTCACAATATGAGTGCAATATGGACGCAATATGAGTGCAATAAGGACACAATATGAGTGCAATATGGACACAATATGTGGTCAATGAATGCAATATAGGTGTAATATGAGTACAATCTGAGTGCAAATGGGTGCAGTGAGGATGCAATATGGGTATTACACCCATATTGCACTCATATTGCGTCCTAATTGCACCCATATTGCACTTATATTGTGTCCTAATTGAACACATACTGCACCCATATTGTGTCTTTATTGAACCCATACTGCACTCATTTTACACCCATATTGCACCAATATTGCACATATTGCACGCATTGCACCCATATTGTGTCCTTATTTCACTCATATTGCACCCATATTGCACTCATATTGCACTCATATTGCACTCATATTGCAGCCATATTGCACCCTTATTGCACTGATCATCCTTATTGCACTCATACTGCACCCATATTGCGTCCTTATTGCACTCATATTGCACTCATATTGCACTCATATTGCACTCATATTGCAGCCATATTGCATTCATATTGCGTCCTTATTGCACTCATATTGCACTCATATTGCACCCATATTGCACTCATATTGCATTCTTATTGCACCCATATTGCACCCATCCCTCACCTTGTAGTGGCACGTAGGTTGTTTGGGGGGGGGGGCGAAATCTCGCCCCTGTGTTATGTGGCTGGGGGGCCATGTCCTTGCATAGATTTTCATAGGTGTAGCTTATGACCAAATACTTTGTTGCAAGAGCTGATTGGAACTTATTGTCGGGTTTTGGCAGCAAGCCGTACATACACACACTGGCTGTGAGAACTCTGAGGCTTCTACAGCCTGGGGCTCACAAGGGACCAGCAGTGTAAGGGTGGCTCATACGGGTAATGGAAGTTAAAAGAGCTGATGTAATAAAATAGGGTTTTGTTAATAATGACTTGAAGTTTAAACATGTCCTGTCTCATAGGAGATATGAATCTCCTCATCGTGACCAGTATCTCCAATATAATGTCTGTGGGTTCAATATATCATTTTATATGAGGACTTAGAGGTTCTAACAACAACTGTGCAGATATTGATTATATATGTTATGTATATTTACTTTATAACTATATCACATAACCGCTATTTAATGATACAATTAACTTCTTACAGGACTATAAAAAAATAATCAAGATATGGGTTTATTTAGTATTGAGGAGCACTGTTTCCACTAATTCGTTTAACCATTTGAGTGCCAGAGGTGTAGCAAACACATTGCAATGTGTTGCTACCTCTCTGGTACTCATAGGGTTAACCTTGCAATACAAAATACCAGGGCATGTCGAAAAAAAAAGGAGAAGAAAAATGTAGGATATAAATGGTGAAAGAAAGTCATGGGAGCACTGTAAGTCCAATTTTACAAGGGGGGTTAATATGTCGAAGGGGGGCACTCTGTGTCGGATTTCTATGCTGTATACTGTATTATACGCAGCTTTTGTTCGAACAACGATGGGTTTGAAACTGTCGTTATGACTTCTACACCTCAACCTCTGAGGCACAGAATTCCCGACTTAACTTGTATTAACAAAACAGGCGCTAATACTGAGCGTGGGTAATAAGATACTAATTGCATGTTGTTTTTAGTTGATTCTTATGTAATTACCGCTGATTTTGTTTTCACAAGTCAGGTAATAGGATACCAAAAACTGACTTAAAAAAACAAAGCAAATACAAAATAAATAACTTAAATGCGCTATCACCAGTATAAAAAATATAAAAATAATAATATAACACTGTAATAAAAAACGGTCAGCAAAAAAATACCAACTAACACCACCACGCTATGTGTTATAGATTCTAAAACAAAATAAAACCAGTATTTCTGCGCCCTAGATCTATAAATAAATCTTATTAAAGAAAAATGCAGAAAACAGACTTATATATGTCTATACCAGGACATCGACATATAAAAAAAGGAACCTCTATTAGTTAAAACTAGCAATGTGGGACGGCGTTGCCCGTCATATTATTTACAGAGATATTGTGTGAAACAGAAATATGCAGTGTTACAGACACGCACTTAAAGAGACAGAGTGTGTCACACACTGTGAAACGCATACATACAGAGACACACACACATACATGACGTATGTCAGATATGTAGAAAGTGTGTGACAGACGCAGTGGTGATGTAGATATGCTGATAAGAGTTGTAAAAAATGTTTTAATTGCAGCTCTTTAGCTTGATGAATAAGACCCTGTATACTTACAGTTGAAGTGAGTGTGCTGTGTTACTTGGTGAATGAGGCCCTGTATCCTTACAGTTGAAGTGAGTGTGCTGTGTTACTTGATGAATAAGACCCTATATCCTTATAGTTGAATTGAGTGCACTGTGTTACTTGATGAATAAGGCCCTGTATCCTTACAGCTGAAGTGAGTGTGCTGTGTTACATGATGAATAAGACCCTATATCCTTATAGTTGAATTGAGTGTGCTGTGTTACTTGATGAATAATGCCCTGTATCCTTATAGTTGAAGTGAGTGCACTGTGTTACTTGATGAATAAGGCCCTGTATCCTTATAGTTGAAGTGAGTGTGCTGTGTTACTTGATGAATAAGGCCCTGTATCCTTACAGTTGAAGTGAGTGTGCTGTGTTACTTGATGAATAAGACCCTGTATCCTTACAGTTGAAGTTAGGGTTGCCACCTTTTTCTAAAAAAAATACCGGCCATAGCTGTGTGAGGGCGGAGTCACAAAAGGGAGGAGCCAAAAAAGGGGCAGAACCACTCAATGTTGCATGACCACTCTCAGACTAAGCACTCTCACTCAGACTAAGCACTCACTCTCACTCAGACTAAGCACTCACTCTCTCTCAGACTAAGCACTCTCTCTCAGACTAAGCACTCTCTTTCTCAGACTAAGCACTCTCTGTCTTTCTCAGACTAAGCACTCTCTCTCTCTCTGACTAAGCACTCACTCTCTCTAAGACTAAGCACTCTCTGTCTCTCTCAGACTAAGCACTCTCTGTCTCTCTCAGACTAAGCACTCACTGTCTCTCAGACTAAGCACTCTCTCTCTCTCAGACTAAGCACTCACTCTCTCTCAGACTAAGCACTCTCTCTCAGACTAAGCACTCTCTGTCTTTCTCAGACTAAGCACTCTCTCTCTCTCTGACTAAGCACTCTCTCTAAGACTAAGCACTCACTCTCTCTCAGACTAAGCACTCTCTGTCTCTCTCAGACTAAGCACTCTCTGTCTCCTCTCTCAGACTAAGCACTCTCTGTCTCTCTCAGACTAAGCACTCTCTGTCTCTCTCAGACTAAGCACTCTATGTCTCTCTCAGACTAAGCACTCTCTCTCTCTCTGACTAAGCACTCACTCTCTCTAAGACTAAGCACTCACTCTCTCTAAGACTAAGCACTCACTCTCTCTCTCAGACTAAGCACTCACTCTCTCTCAGACTAAGCGCTCTCTCTCAGACTAAGCGCTCTCTCTCTCTCAGACTAAGCGCTCTCTGTCTCTCTCTATCAGACTAAACACTCTGTCTCTCTCAGACTAAGCACTCACTCTCTCTCTCAGGACTAAGCACTCTCTGTCTCTCTCAGACTAAGCACTCACTCTCTCTCTCTCTCTCTCTCTCAAACTAACCTCTCCCAGGCCAGAGTGGTGAAGGATCCCCTACACACAAAGGTGATCAGACCTCCCAATTAAGCCTTTGAGGCCTAGTCAAGTTGCTTGAATACTGGAATACATTGCGCTGCATTGAAGGCCCTATTTGTCCTCTATAGTGCAGATGGTTTGCCCAGAACGGATCTACTTTGCCTGTATATATAAGGCCCAGTGTTTGTACACAGACAGGACACAACATTTACTTACTTTTCTCGCTCAGTACATGTGTACTACAGGTGTGACATAGATGCACATTGTGTTACCTGTACAAATCACTAAGATCTTAAATACACAAATATCTACATCCCATTAAGACAATTGTAGCGGTGACATTATCTGTTATTGCTAAGATTCATCACAGAAATGCCATGAACTGTCTCAGTAACCATATGTATCTCTGTAAAATAAAGCAGAGCGACCATCATAAAGGTCATCAGTTACATACTGTAATATATTTTTTTTCTAAGTTTTCGCAGATGGGCTGTAGCACTTCTTTAAGTTGTAAATACATGTTTGGGGATGGTTAACTTTGATAAAAAACGGCTCCCATCCTCTCCACCAGTCAGCTATAGCTGAAGAGCTGTAGGTTGCCTACACTTGCCAAGGACAACTGAGTGCCTACCAATAAGGGATTATTAACACTAGGCCCGCTTCTTCTGGCCTTCTACCGACCTCTGTCACGTCATACCTGGAAGTGTGTGCGTGCTGAGGGCGGTGCTGTTTACTTCCAACTTCTGCCAGGGCTGGAGCCGGGGAGCAGGAGAGACCGAGGGATGAGCTGAACCGTGTAGGCCGCAGACATGGAGTGGTCCAGTGGATTCCGACCAGACGGCCTCCTGTGCACAGTGCACCACAGTCTCTGAGCACTGACACTCTCACAGCGCATGCCATACTGCCGCAATCCCTGACTCCCGTTGTCAGTCACAAGACTCAGACACATACACCAGGCAAGCATGACACACCAGCCCAGCCAATGAGGACCATTGATGTCCAAATACTCTTCACTCATTGGCTGGTGATGGTGCGTGGACGCTGACGACTTTAAGCGAGCCACATGAGAAGCTGGAATATAGGGCTGAGTGGAGGAGACTGACTCTGGACACATCGCACAAACAGATACCGGTAGATATACCGCACCGGCTCTAAGGTCCCTAATTACTGGCTGTGCCGGTAAAATACCGGCTGGGGGGCAAGCCTAGTTGAAGTGAGTGTGCTGTGTTACTTGATAATAAGGTTCTGTAATCCTTACAGTTGAAGTGAGTGTGCTGTGTTACTTGATAATAAGGTCCTGTATCCTTACAGTTGAAGTGAGTTGTGCTGTGTTACTTAATGAATAAGGCCCTGTATCCTTACAGTTGAAGTGAGTGTGCTGTGTTACTTGGTGAATAAGGCCCTGTATCCTTACAGTTGACCTGAGTGTGCTGTGTTACTTGGTGAATAAGGCCCTGTATCCTTACAGTTGAAGTGAGTGTGCTGTGTTACTTGATGAATAAGGCCCTGTATCCTTACAGTTGAAGTGAGTGTGCTGTGTTACTTGATGAATAAGGCCTGTATCCTTACAGTTGAAGTGAGTGTGCTATGTACTTGGTGAAGGTCACAGTGAGAAGATGTTTGTGAGTAAAGGAATAATTTTGATTACAGCAGTGGATACTGCAGTACATTTGAAGAAATAGGTTGGCAGACAGAGGGTTAAGTGACAGATGCAGTGATAGATAATGTAATAGTGATGTGGGAGTAAAATGGCGAGATTGGGACTATGGATGAATGGCTAGGGGATAGGTGAGTGGGGGTGACAAGGGAGGAGGAGATGAGAGATTGAGGAGAAGAGGGACAGTGAAGTGTTAAAGTAAAGTAATGGGTGAGGGGGAGAAATGACTATACATAAACAATGAAGTAGACATGAAATACATGGCTGTAGGGTTACTGCATTATACACACCTAGTGTAGTGTTTTTTGTCTTGAGAAAGGAAGAAGTTTCTTTCAGAAACGCATTTGACACAGTATTTTTAAGTTTTCCATTGTGGGGGCTTTTTTAGATCATTTTATATACATTTGTGAACTTTTAGTTATTGGACTACAAGTTACTACAGATGGTATAATATTGTGTACTTGCAAGAAATGTTCGGGGATGACAACTTAAAGGTGAACATCGCTGAAGCTTATATTACATCGCTTGTTGGATCTATAAGGTGTTAAAGTTTGAAGACAAATAGAAGTATGGGAGATGTGAATTATAGCTAGTAAGTCCAAGTGAAGACGGCAGTGGTGAGTTACATGTTATCTGGTTATTCATTATCCATCAGAGAATATTTTAAAGTCCACCTGCAATTAAGTCTTGGCATAGTATGATATGATCTATTTGTCTTTTATACATCTTTAAAGGTTTTCCAAGTGAAGATGGCGGTGGTGAGCTATATGCTATTCCGTCATATATTGTTCAACAAGGAATTATATTATTAAAGGGATAGTAATACTTCGTTTTTAACTTTATTTTATTTTATATGCATTAAAAAAAACATGAATAATGATATAAGTCTTATCTCCCAAACCTTTATGGTTTAAGAGATATTCACAAGCAAAGTGTCCCCCTCCCGCCCCTTTTACTGATGTAACACTTTTCAGCCAGGGCAGAAGGGAGCTGCCCAGGTAGACTGCAGAGAGGGACAATCTTCAATTAAGATAACAGAAAAACCTGAAAAACTTGTCAAGGGGGGCAGGGATTTCATTGTTTTCAAAGGAATAAGAGTGTCCCCTTCTGTTATCTGTCTGGTCTATGGACTGCATTCCACATCTGAGAAGAGATGGCTTACACTAGGTAAAAGGGGGCAGGGCTTTCATTGTTCTCATAGGAAGAAGATTGTCCCCTTCTGTTATCTGTCTGGTCTATGGACTGGATTCCACATCTGAGAAGAGATGGCTTACACTAGGTAAAAGGGGGCAGGGCTTTCATTGTTCTCATAGGAAGAAGATTGTCCCCTTCTGTTATCTGTCTGGTCTATGGACTGCATTCCACATCTGAGAAGAGATGGGTTACACTAGGTAAAAGGGGGCGGGAGGGGAAACTTTGCTTGTGAATATCTCATAAAAACATAAAGGGTTTGAGAGATAAGACTTATATCATTCTTCATGTTTTTTTAATGCCTACAAAATAAAATAAAGTTAAAACAAAGTATTACTATCCTTTAAGTCCACCTGCCATCAGGGACAGATTTACATCTCAGGAGCCTGTAGGCACAGAAATCTGAAGCGCGCCCCCATTTGCCATCTCCACTGGACACCTACACAACGCTCCAATTCTCCACATTACCCCCCCCATATCCATATTACTCTCACATTGCTCCCATCAGCTCTATATTGCCCTCACATTGCTCCCAATCAGCTCCAATTGCCCCCATCATCTCCATATTGCCTTCGCATTGCCCCCCATCAGCTCCAACTTGCCCCCATCAGCTTCATATTGCCCTCACATTGCCCCCATCATCTCCATATTGCCCTCACATTGCCCCCCGTCAGCTCCAACTTGCCCCCAATCAGCCCCATATTGCCCCCATCTGCTCTAGCTTGCCCTCCATCAGCCCCATATTGCCCTCATTTTGCCCCATTATCTCCATATTACCCTCACTCTGCCTCCCCAGTGTCCATTTCCTACCTCCCTGGTGGTCCAGCGGCAGGAGAGGTCTGTGCCTCTTTCTGCACAGACCTGTAGCTGCTGGAGCTCCTGCGCAGTCTTCTCTTCGGTAATGCACAGCACTGGGAGATGATGTCATGGAGATGATGTCATGGAGATGATGTCATCTCCCAGCGCTCTGCATTACTAAGAGCCGACGAGAGAGCTCAGCAGCTCCAGGTCTGTGCCGAAGAAGGCACAGACCTCACCGGACAGGGGTGGGGGTTATGGTTACGCCACTGCACTCAGCCAGACGAGGCTAATTAAAAAAAAAAAAAAAAAACTATCCCAATGACTGGCGCCCCTTTGTGGGGTGCGCCTGTAGGCAGATGCCTACTTTGCCTTATGATAAATCCGGCCCTGCCTGCCATCAAGTCTTGGTAAAGTGCAACACCTACTAACTGTTTCTTTAACACCTTTTGATGTTATCAATGGTTTAAGCGTGGTATGAACCATCTTTTATTTAATCAGAATGGCTATATGGTATACACAATATATTGAGATTTTTTCTATTCAAGTGTACACCAACGTTATGCTCCACGTGGACTTTTTATATACAGTTATATTTCATGTATAATTTTATGTATATTTTTATTAAAAATTTTTTTTGATTAATATTTTATTTGATCTCAACTTTATAGCCTTTGCCTTGTGATATTGTTTCTTTGCATATTGATACACTATGCGGAGACTATGCGCATAGATTTTTTATAATTAGAAGATAATTTGTTGCACACTTCACCATTTGGAGACGTGCTATTTTCGATCACTTCAGATAGTGTCTTTTTTATCTCACGGTTAGGCACGTGGGTTCCCGTTTTCTATGTAGGCGGTGACCACGGGTGGCGCTTTCTTATATGTGAAGATATGACACTCTCCTGGTCGTAAGTGGACATTTTTCTTGGGTATATTGTTTTTTCTATGTGGATGGTTGTTTGCTCCATTATATAGAGACGCATTGTATCTCCTGTCAATATTATACGTGTATATGGTGTTTGTTTAGGAGATTTTAAAGACGGAGGTTGATGCGTTTCAAGTTGCGGAGCAGATCTCTTTCCTAAAATAGTGGTTGTAGTTGGGACTTTTTCAGTACCTGTATATATAAGGGGTTTATGTGATATTATATTTGGATTATTTTAGACTTATTATATAACCCTTATTATATTTAATTATACCAGTCTGATATTTACTAGTTTCTATATCACTCTTATTTTAACTAATAGAGGGTTCCATTTTTTATATGTGGATGTCCTGGTATAGACATATATAAGTCTGTTTTCTGCATTTTTTTCTCTTTAATAAGATTTATTTATAGATCTAGGGCACAGAAATACTGGTTTTATTTTGTTAAAAAACATAGCGCCTGTTTTATTTTTAGCGCTGGTAATAGAATTGAGCCCCAAGAGAGATACTCACGGATATAGGAGAAGAAGAAGATCGTGAGGAAGACAGAAGAAGGAATTAGGAAGAAGATGACCATGATGTCCCATTGGATTATCTTTCTATATCCACAAGGATCAGTACCTGGGGAAACAAGCACACACACAATGTATCAGAGCCATCAAAGCATTACGTAAATAGTTACATGGAGAATTAGAGGAAAGTGCAAATACAATTCCGTGTCAAGATCCAGCTTTTCTGTGGTACGCACAAAGCAAAAGAGCAATTCTGGATTAACCCGTTGCGTGCCAGACAGGCATACAATCCATTGTGCTGCAATGCACTAGATATATATCTTGCACTCAAAGGGTTAAAGAAACAGCCTCAGACAGGACACATTGTCATTCCCAACAATCTGATCGTGTCACAATGCACTGAAGACCTTTCCAGCATTCAAAAGATTAAAAGCATCATTGATATTTTTGGAATTTTCACTTTTCCCCTATTGTACACGTGTGTCCCCCAAAAAAAATTGCCCCTTTGCTCCCTGCTTACAGCCCTGTACACCTGGGCCCAAAATACACTGGAGCAGATTCCTCCATCTTCCTCATGGTATAGGGGTGGTGACTGTGTGCTCCTATATACATATTCTGTCTCCCAATTGTGTACACTCCTCTTATCCTGATGAGGCCCAGGGCCATTCAGAGGGTTAAAGGGATAGTAATACTTAGTTTTATCTTTATTTTATTTTGTAGGCATTAAAAAAACATGAAGAACGATATAAGTCTTATCTCTCAGACATTTATGGTTTGAGAGATATTCACAAGCAAAGTTTCCCTCTCCCGCCCCTTTTACCTAGTGTAAGCCATCTCTTCTCAGATGTGGAATCCAGTCCATAGACCAGACAGATAACAGCAGGGGACAATCTTCTTCCTATGAGAACAATGAAAAGCCCTGCTCCCCTTTTACCTAGTGTAAGTCATCTCTTCTCAGATGTGGAATCCAGTCCATAGACCAGACAGATAACAAAAGGGGACAATCTTCTTCCTATGAGAACAATGAAAGCCCTGCCCCCCTTTTACCTAGTGTAAGCCATCTCTTCTCAGATGTGGAATCCAGTCCGTAGACCAGACAGATAACAGAAGGGGACAATCTTCTTCCTATGAGAACAATGAAAGCCCTGCCCCCCTTGACAAGCTTTTCAGGTTTTTCCTTATCTTAATTGAAGATTGTCCCTCTCTGCAGTCTACCTGGGCACCTCCCTTCTGATCTGGCTGAACAGTGTTACATCAGTAAAAGGGGCGGGAGGGGGATACTTTATCACTCAATTACTCTTGTACTACAACTCTGACAGAATTGAACTAACACTCTCCAAAGTCCAGATACTATGATGATTAATTAGAGCTGCTTTTATTATGGAACATTACTATCCCTTTAACACATCTAATCATTAATTCCAGATACAGATCGAGCACAATATAGAGAATTAGCTCACGTGCTTTCGGATCAGATAGGATGTTAATCCACAGAGCTATCCCACTGCCTTTTGGAGTCAGGAAGGAAAAAGTCATCCACTGGGGGCGTAACCGAAAACTATTTTAGTATTTATTTGTGTTTCCCTGGATCAACAAAACAAGGGGGACATGGCAAAGGTTGGACCTGATGGACACGGGTTTTTCTTCACCTCCATGAACTCTCTTATTGTCTAATTCAGCAACATAAAAATGTGCAATTCTGATACAATATACAAAGTCACTTTAATTATAAATATGGATTCCCAATACGCTGGAGACCTCTGTCATTTGAGAAGTTAATATCCCCATTTCAATCAATGGGAATTTGTGAAATTTACATTTTCCTCTACAGTAAAGACTGCCCTTTAACCAGGGGACAAATATAAAAAATGAACACTGCAGAGCTATATGAATTAGCTACTTGCCCCTGATTAAAGGTTTGGTGTGGTCAGCTTACCTTAGGGTGACACTTGTTTGTCCCAGAATTGCTGGATTAGACCGATATTACAAAGTAGGAGACCAGCCAGGAGCTATGGGTTTACCACATGCTGCATCAGAACTACACTAGCCAGGCAGTCAGGGCAAACCAGACAGTCGGTGGGGGGTCATTAAAATAACTACCTCCCTGTGGCCCGTCTGATTTCAAGCATTTGGACTGCCAACAGTTTCTTTAATTAAGGCTACGATTCTGGATCCAGCCACAGAAGACGCTATGACTGAATCCAGGGGCATAACTAACAGGGTATCAAAATATTTTAATATGGGTCTCTGGAACTCAAATAAGCCAGTAACACGTCATTATGAAAACATGTATATATATTATAGGCTATTTCCTGCTTAGTAAAATGGGAGATGCCTCATTCAAAAGTTATTACAACTCAAGCTGTCATGACAAGGTTGCACAGTTACTATTGCATACCATGGAATGGAGACTAGTCTAAGGCTTGTTGTAGTAAAAAAGCTTCACAGGATAGATCTCCCTGTTTCCTATGGGACAGCTCACACAAGAGAGTTTTCAGCTACAATCACTTTCAACAGCAATCTGATGTCTCTGTACAAAGTTGCCAGTGTGTTAACTAGATCTAAGGCTCAAGCTTTGCTGTTAGTTCCCAGGTAATGCTGTTTCTGCCAGTTTAATAACCTTTTGAATGAATAACTTTTCCACGAGGCATCTTCCATCTGTGATAGTATCACATTGTTTTAGGTTTTTAGTAAATAAAATGTTCCTTCTCTTTAATTTTCCTGGCCTAGATGCACTAAAGGTGAAAGAGGGCTACGAATGTCGATGTTCTGTCGGAGCGGTGTCCTAGGCACATGGACAGTATTCACGAAGAGTCTACGACATCACTTCACCAGAACTCCGACAAAAAGATACCCACATCGACATCCATCCGACATGCCTTCACCATGTCTACGAATTTGTATTGTTCACATCGGCAACGGCCTATTTCCATATGGAAATGCTGAGTATGTGGTACATTCGTATGCAAGGGCGGGTGTTAATATTATAATGTGACACTTTGACCCATTCAGTAAACTCCGATAGCAGCCTCTGCTGTTGGAGTTCAGTCTCCACTTCACCTAACTCAGGCTGTCATAGCTGGGATCTCCCCTGTACTTCCTATGGAGTAACAGCAGGGAGAGCTAAGACATAACAGCATTCTCTGCACTTCCCTACCCAGCCAATTAGGGGAACAAAGAGAAGGCTTTCAGCACCATGGACAGCACCGAATGCCATAGGGATGTGCATTGCTCACCCCTGTGACACTCAAAGATTTAAAATAACCAGAAACAGTACACCAAGCACTACACAAATCTCCTATTCAATGTATCATATATTATACATGTTGTGCACTCACAGGGGAATAAGACTGGGGGTCACACGGCGTATATAGCGATTTGTGGCTACCACTTGCCCCCCGCCTTGTGCCCTTGCCCTCTGCTAGCCACAAATCCCCATGGCCACTGCCTGGGCAAGGAAATAAGACTGGGGGTATCAGGCAATGTATATGTGGCTAACGCACAATGGTGATGTCCCTCACATTATAGAAATGAGACACAGAGTGCCCCCCTTTCGACATATTAACCCGCCCCTCTCAGTCATTGAAAAATAGCGCTCGCATTCGACATACTAACTGTGTTGGCCCCTGGCTGGCCTTCTGTATTCCTGATGTGTGCCAGGCAGCCTGTATGTAAGTGGCACAGGTACACTGCAGGATCAGATACCTGAACAACCAATCAGAATAAAGATGGATATCAATGTGGATACAAATGTACGATAAATGTTATTGGTTTTTGAGGCTTTAGAACAGGGGACCTTAAACCTGTCCTCAAGCCTCTCTCCCAACAGTGCCTGGTTTAGGATGTCCTCCTTCATAATGACTGGACCACTGACTGTGAAGAGATCCTGAAATCCTGCACCGATGTGGGTGAGAGGTTGAGTGCCCCTGGTTTAGAGGACGGCTTGATGGTGTGAGGTAGGGAGTTCCACGGATTGGGAGTGCGCAGGGCCAGATTTGACATTAGGCAAAGTAGGCACCTGCCTACAGGGGCACGCCAACAAGGGGCGCCTGCCATTTGGATTTTTTTTTTTTAAATATTGTTTTAAAATAAAAAAAAAAAATAGCCACCTCGCTGCTGCGCGGCGGCACCCACACACATTGCCCGCCCCCCCAGTCTTGTACCTGATGGAGCTCCCTCGTCGCCTCTTTAGGAATGCAGAGCGCTGGGAGATGACATCATCTCCCAGCGCTCTTCATTCCTGAATAGGAGACCGTGCAGGAGCTCCATCAGGTACAAGACTGTGCCAAAGGAGGCACATACAGATCTCCTACCAGGGAGGTAGGAAACGGATAACGGGGGGAGGCAATGTGGAGCTAATGGGGGGCATTGTGGAGCTAATGGGGGGCAAGTTGGAGCCGATGGAGGGCAATATGGAGATGGTGGGGGCAAGTTGGAGCTGATGGGGTGAGGGGCAATGTGAGGGCAATTTGGAGGTGATGGGGGGGCAGTGTGAAGGAGTATGGTATATGAAGATGATGGGGCAGTATGGAGCTGACTGGGGCAATGTGAGGGCAATATGGTATATGGAGATGATGGGGGCAATGTGAGGGCGATATATGAGATGATGGTGGCAAGCTGGAGCTAATGGGGGGCAATGTGGCGATGATGGGGGCAATGTGAGGACAATATGGAGATGATGGGGGGCAACATGGAGATTAGGAGCATTGTGGAGGTATCCAGTGCAGATGGCCCATGGGGGCGCTTCAGATTTCTGTGCCTACAACCTCC
This sequence comes from Rhinophrynus dorsalis, assembly GCA_037306005.1. Taxonomy (NCBI): domain Eukaryota; kingdom Metazoa; phylum Chordata; class Amphibia; order Anura; family Rhinophrynidae; genus Rhinophrynus; species Rhinophrynus dorsalis. The sequence continues at coordinate 7,902,117 of CM074718.1, read as the reverse complement.
TGAGATGTAAATCCAGCCCTGGGAGTGCGAGGATAGGAGAGAGGAGCCGTACAGTCACTGAGTGGTTAGGGGACATTCCTAGACCAGAATTACAGTATAGGAAGATACACAATTGTTACACTAACACTACAATTGCACTTTAGGTGTTTAACCTGATGAAGAGTACTTGTGCCTCAGAAACACATTGTTATTCCAACTTTTATTTACTTGATATACTTTTATGTGACTATAATAATACATTTTATTTTTTAATTATATCTACCGCGGTGTAGTTTGTTTTTATTTGTTATTATTACACAGTCCGGACCTGATAGGGCTGTATACCCAGAGTACGGTGGGTTGGAGTCCTACTATTCATGATTTATGATTTTGTGGATATTGTACTTTCTATGCACCAACGCTCAAAATGTGTTTTCTTTATTTCTGCCTAATAATAACCTCCACACTCCTTAATATGGCCAGAAATCCTAACAGCCATTATGAATCAAAGATTCATTACATATAATGACTCTTTAGTTCTATATTGGGTACCTGTGCCCACAGAGGTAGGCACGTGTCTTCCTCCTAGATGGGTAGGACCAAGCAAAAGCTTGAGATAGGGAGAAGGATTCTCCAGTTTGGTCCTACCTAGTGCAATAAATCATCTGTGGACCTCCTGTTCCTACTAACCTTCATGTGAGGGAGCGGGGCGTACGTTTATCTTTTTACCAAGGACAGTGTTATATCAGGGTTTACCTCATTCACCCCACTGGCTGTTGTGGGACTGGGGTGTCTCAGAATTCTCGCTATATGAAGTGCCTTTTCCTCCTGGTGCCTCCCTTTCTTTTATCCAACTAATACTTGTAGTACTGGGATTGTGGACTTTTTTCAGTCGGAGTATGGCCATTGGCCCCTTGACTACTGCCACATGGCCCCCGCTGACGGTTGTGGGACAGAGATGGTGGAAGCATTACTCTCCGTTTATGGGAACTTTCTCCTACTAAACTAGCCGTCCACCCCACTAACACTTCTGGGATTAGGGTTATTATCTAGAGTGGCAGCTTTCTGGACTATTCAACACTTTACCATACTAAGGCCTATGGGACCGGGTCTGAGAATCCTCAATTCTGCCTTAGAGTGGAGTGTGCTTCAATTATTTATTTCCCCATCAACCCACTAACCACGATAGGTCTGGGATCTGTCCTCTTCCCCATCTGCTCCCCATGGATTTGGGGCAGATCACTGAGATAGCTCAGTGGTAAATTCCCTGACTATGGAGTCTATTCAACTCTCAAGGTTGAAGGGTTGAATCCCGCCAGAGTCAAGTCAGCCTTTCATCCTTCCGAGGTCGATAAATGAGAACCAATGATTGGGTAATAATAACGTCTATTATTTCAGCTGCCGATTTGGTTAATTCCAAGAGCGTGCGCTGAAATCACTTTGAGTCCCAGTGGGAGAAAGGAGCTATATAAATACTAGTTGTTATTATTATCACGGCTTGTGTTGCACTGTGGAAAGCATTTGATCTTTTAGTTTTTTGGCCTACTCAGACTTCTATGTCAGTGAACCCCTTCTGGAGCTAGACTCAGCGTTTATCAACAGGTAGAAATTATTCAGGAGGGGTCGCCATGGCAGGCTAGTTCCCTATATAGCCTAGGATGGCTTGGGACTCTAGGTACATTTTTTGCGAGAATGTGGCATGCCTTCCAACAGTGGAATGCACGCTATTGAAAGTAGCAGTGCTCTATTTAAGGTCCATTGCATTGAATAGGCCTTGGTTTGACACTCATTCTTGCCTTCGGAGCGCCCAGCTCTGTATCAGCCGTGGAGCGGGCAGTCTGTACTAGCGCATGACTGCCGCACGCACAGCAGTGTCTCCTGCACATGTCGGGCGTTACACACAACTTAGCGAATTATTATATAGGATGTGAATGATTGAATGAATATGTTTATATGCACCACAAGCATATTCAGTGCTTTACAATTTAAGGGTTTCCACAATGCAGGGTGACAAGTGCTTTGCAAAGTGAAACACTAGAAGTGAAGACCCTACACAAAAGCTTACAATCTAAAGTGGTAATGGAAGACAGAGCGTTCCATAGATAAGACCATAAGAGAGGTGCAGTGGTGCAGGGTGGGAGGTACAGCATTCCATAGATAAGACTATAAGAGAGGTGCAGTGGTGCAGGGTGGGAGGTAGAGCATTCCATAGATAAGACCATAAGAGAGGTGCAGTGGTGCAGGGTGGGAGGTACAGCATTCCATAGATAAGACTATAAGAGAGGTGCAGTGGTGCAGGGTGGGAGGTAGAGCATTCCATAGATAAGACCATAAGAGAGGTGCAGTGGTGCAGGGTGGGAGGTAGAGCGTTCCATAGATAAGACCATAAGAGAGGTGCAGTGGTGCAGGGTGGGAGGTACAGCATTCCATAGATAAGACTATAAGAGAGGTGCAGTGGTGCAGGGCGGGTGATAGAGCGTTCCATAGATAAGACAAATAAGGTGCAGTGGAGCAGGGCGAAAGGTAGAACGTTCTATAGATAAGACCATAAGAGAGCGTGCAGTGATGCAGAGGGGGAGGTAGAACGTTTCTTTAGATAAGACCATAAGAGAGGTGAGTGTGCGGGGGAGGGTAGAACGTTTCTTTAGATAAGACCATAAGAGAGGTGAGTGGTGCAGGGGGGGAGGTAGGACGTTCTATAGATAAGACCATAAGGTGCAGTGGAGCAGGGCAGGAGGTAGAACATTTCTTTAGATAAGACTATAGAGAGAGTGCAGCGGTGCAGGGTGGGAGGTAGAACGTTCCATAGATAAGACCATAAGAGAGGTGAGTGGTGCAGGGGGGAGGTAGAACGTTCTATAGATAAGACCATAAGGTGCAGTGGAGCAGGGCGGGAGGTAGAACATTTCTTTAGATAAGACCATAAGAGAGGTGCAGTGGCGTAGGGTGGGAGGTAGAATGTTCTATAGATAAGACTATAAGAGAGGTGGGGTGGAGCAGGCTGGGAGGCAGAATGTTCTATAGATAAGACCATAAGAGAGATGCAGTGGGGCAGGGTGGGTGGTAGAGCATTATATAGATAAGGAGCAGTGAGAGAAAAATATTTTATACGTGAGAGGGCTGTTGACACAAAAGGAGCTGAGAGAAGACTGTCATTGGCTGATCGTAAGTGGGATATAGTGGGAGATCACAGTGGAAATGTAGGAAGGGGTAGAGGAGCAAAGGATTTTGAATGAGAAAAGCATTATTTTGTGAGATATCAGGAGTCTGATAGGTAGCCAATGGAGAGATTTGAAGAGGAGTGGGACAAGGACAAACCTAGGTGACAAAAGGGTAATTTTTGCTGTAGCATTCTATATGGATTGAAGTCTATGGAGTTGGGAAGCAGGAAGGTCAGAGGGTAGGTGGTTACAGTAGTCCATGCGGGAAAGGATGAGCATTTGTTAAAGAATTTTAGCTGTGGAGAACAGAGGAAAAATTGGATTTTAGCTATGTTATGCAAGAGAAAGCAGAAGTATTTAGCTAATGAGAATATGAGGAGCAAATTAAAGAGCAGTATCAATTATCACCTCTGGACACCGTGCTTCTGAAACTGAGAGTTTTTTCCAATTCATTAGTCTATCATGGATCTGATCAAATCAGAATTGAACCCGGGATACAAGAAAGCAAATATTGCAAGGTTTTTAAATACATATCCTAAGAAGAGGAGGTTAAATGCATGGTTCCCCATAGGACTGATCTTTGTAGAAAAGGACAACTATTCTTTGGAACATGGATCCTTACAAAGAGAAGCAAAGGCAAGGAAGATGTATAGTTCCCTGAGGAAGCAATATTCTTTAGTTGACCAGAACATGAGGTCAGTCCCAGCTATAATCTGAAGTTCTCATACCCTACTTATCTGGTTTCTGGTTCTAAAGGAGACAATTGTGTCCTCAGTGACCACATATAAAGTGATGAACAATGCAGATACAATGAGGAAAGTCACAAATTGTTCCTATATTGCCTCTTTGGATATCATCAAACTCAAGGGCAAGTCTTGAACTCCAGTCAAAGGACACACCTGGCAGTGAAGGATAAAGGTCTGGGAATCTGACTTCTCCTCAAAGACAAAGTTAGTCTTCTTACCTATTTAGCCTCCATGATTTTGAGGAACATCTAGAGGAAATCATAAAGAAGGAATCAAGCAACAAGAGCACTTTTCTGCCACAGGAAAGGTCAAAAGCATCACTGGTGCATTGCATGTTATGGGCCAAGGAAGCAATCTTTCAAGATTCAAGAATCTTCAAGAATCGAGCAGGAAAGTCTTTTTGAACAGACAAAATGGAATTCATCCCTGGGCCAGATAGGTAGTTTTTAAAATGAGTTCTCCTGCAATGCCACTTTAAAAAATAATATTAAAGAAGAAGAGTGGGCCCCGAGTCTCTAATTCCAGTCGGGAGCTGACTGGAACATTTCATTCGAGCCTGGAGATCCAAGCAAGACAGATAGGTTTACCAGTTGCTAGAGATGGGGTATCCACTATAAAAACAGCTTTTATAACAGCAGTAACTTGAGCCAAAGGATTAATGCGTTACAGGCCCTCTCAAGCAAACCACCATATCTGGTATTTCACCAAGATAAAGTAGCCTTGAGGACAAAACCCCTGTTTAGATAAAGGGTCTGTCATGGTTTTCAAGCAAAGACAGTAGTCAAACAGTAAAATTCACCTTTATTAAAATAAGGTACGATAATTATAGCAATACTCGGGATGTAGCAGAAGGTAACCAAAGAGGGAGGGACTCTATCAGAAATAGGAGTATGTCTCCAGATTTCCAGACTGCAGAGACTAGGCCGAAGTCCAGTGGTAGTCTCATACACCAGAGAGGAGGAGTAGGTCTGAAAGGTCTCCCCTAAGGATGGTAACCGGGAAGACAACTGGCTCACGCCTGCAGCTTGCAAGGAGAAGGCTGTCCCCTGATGGAAAGGCAACAGGAGGGACTACTAACTCATTCCTGCAGTCAGTAAGGTCAGAATCTTCCAAAGCCACAGGTCTGCACCAGATAGGATGTCCACTAACCAGGAGGTAGCACAAAAAGGTAGCTGGACAGAGCCCCATGTCAACACCAGGTTGGATAGTCAGACAAGCCTAGGTCATACATGGAGCGGGTAGTCAGCCACAGCCACAGGTCTGCACCAAATTGGGTGTCTACTACAAGGGGTAACACAAGAGAGTAGTCAGACAGAGCCACAGGTCAGCACCAGATGGATGGTCAGACAATAGGTCATACACGGAGCGGGTAGACAGCCAGAGCCACAGGTTTGCACCAGATTGGGTGTCCACTAAAAGGGGTAATGCAAGAGTGAAGTCAGGCAGAGCCACGTGTCAGCACCAGTATGGATGGTCGGACAAGCCTAGGTCATACATGGAGCGGGTAGTCAGACAGAGCCACAGGTTTTCACCAGATTGGGTGTCCACTACAAAGGGTAATACAAGAGTGAAGTCAGACAGAGCCACAGGTCAGCACCAGATTAGGTGTCCACTACAAGGGGGTAACACAAGAGAGTAGTCAGAAAGAGCCCCAGGTCAGCACCAGGTTGAATAGTCAGACAAGCTTAGGTCATACACAGAGAGGGTAACCAGCCAGAGCCACAGGTCTGCACCAGATTGGGTGTCCACTACAAAGGGTAACACAAGAGAGTAGTCAGACAGAGCCACAGGTCAGCACCAGGATGGATGGTCAGACAAGCCTGGGTCATACACTAAGATCAGGAACAAAGAAAATTAACTGCGCTGAACACCAATGTAAGGGTAACTGGATGGAAATCAAGTTCCTTTAAATACAAGGCACCAGGAAGTAGAAAGGAGGATCTGGATCAGAACCCAACAATAAAAAGGTGGCCAGCGTCAAACACGCCTACTTGCACCCCGTAATTGACAGTGTGAAGAGTAGGACGTAACAAAGTCTTATCAGTCTCCTGACCTGAATAGACTATTGATAATAGCAACAGTAATGGTTATAAAGTGTAACTGCCACTGGTTAATACAAAGGCGATTTTGAAAGAGCTTTCAGCATCATCTACGTTTATGTGAGCTATTTTCTTTATTTAATATGCACTTTCCTCCCTATTTGTGCCCTCAACTATACTCAACACAATAGATTTGGGATAATGAACTAGGACAAAGGTCGGCACACACCAAAAATAGGGTCCCACCAATAAGTAAAACCAAAATGCAAATCAATCTATTTTGTAAGCTACAAACCTATCATTAGTATAGACACTGGAGATATAATATCTTCCAAATGATGAAGAATAAATAAAATTATGAAAATCACTGCACAATCATAAAAATTTTACCAGCAGCACCATATAATAATAAACACTCAATCCCTTTTACTATACATATATCATCACTCTACATCCCATCACAACCTCATTGTTCACGGTTTTTCTCCCAAATGGACCCACTACTTCCCTGGACTACGGCACTAAAAAGTACTTCTCTCTCCCACCCACTGACTGGCAGTTCATGTGACAGGAGGCAATTACATCTCATATGTGGTAACTGGGGGCTCCAGTAATCACGGGAATGTGCGCTGCGTGAATCCACTCTCAGAACAGGTGAGACTGTTCAGAGGACAAGCAAGCAGCCTCAGATATAATTGAATCAGATGGAACACCACCACAACTGGAGTACGAGGATAGGATACCCCTAGCAGGATGTAGAGAGGCCCACAAGATATATTTATATATATATATATATATATATATATATATATATATAAATGTGTACCTGTATATCCAGAGACAGATGAAATCCAGGCAAAAGGTCAGGCAGAAGGATGGGAACACCAGAGAGAAGGTCTGAGGTCTATACCAGGATAGGGCAGCAGTAAAGGTGCAAAGGACAAGTCCAGCTGAGGACAGGGTAGGCAGCAACAGACAGAATGGTCAGTGTCCAGGCAAATCTTCAGGGCAGGCAGCACAGGAGAATGGTCAGTGTCCAGGCAAATGATCAGGGCAGGCAGCACAGGAGAATGGTCAGTATCCAGGCAAATGATCAGGGGCAGGCAGCACAGGAGAATGGTCAGTGTCCAGGCAAATGATCAGAGCAGGCAGCACAGGAGAATGGTCAGTATCCAGGCAAATGATCAGGGCAGGCAGCACAGGAGAATGGTCAGTGTCCAGGCAAATGATCAGGGCAGGCAGCACAGGAGAATGGTCAGTGTCCAGGCAAATGATCAGGGCAGGCAGCACAGGAGAATGGTCAGTGTCCAGCAATGATCAGGGCAGGCAGCACAGGAGAATGGTCAGTGTCCAGGCAAATGATCAGGTCAGGCAGCACAGGAGAATGGTCCAAGTCCAGGCGAAGGTTCAGGGCAGGCAGCACAGGAGAATGGTCAGAGTCTGGGCCCAGGTAAGCAACTAGAGGGAAGGCAATAGCAGGAACCGCAAGAGACCAAGCTACTAGGAAGCTCAAACATACACTGAGCATCGGCTGTAACAGGTGCCTCCCTATAAAGGACTGGAGAGTGACGTCACGACGCAACGCCATCGACGTGGTATCCTAGCAATGCCAAGCCGGCACGGGTGAGAGGAAAGGCCAAGCTGGCTCGTGGCTGCCATGTGGGCAGGGGGCGTCGCAGTCCCCCCCGCCACACGACCTCCGGACCCGATGAGGCCCAGGACAGGTCGGGTGCAACTGGTGATAGACGTGCAGAAGCTCCGGGGCATGAATGTTCTCAAGCGGCAACCAGGACTGCCCCTCCGGACCATAGCCCAGCCACTGAACCAGGTACTCAAGACACCCCCACCGAAGTCGCAAGTCCACGATGCCTCCACTTCATATTCGGCAGAACCATCCACCAGCACTGGAAGAGGGTGCATTAGAGGCGGGGATGGAGAAGCGCTAGGCTTCCATGGCTTGAGCTGGGAGACATGGAAGGTCGGGTGGATGCGGCAACTGGATGGTAACTGCAAACGGATAGCCACAGGATTCATGAACCAGAGGACCAAGAATGCGCCTAAGTAACGCAGCCCCAATTTCCTGGCAGGACATTGCAGGCATAAGTGCGAGGACAGCCAGACTTTGTCCCCGACCTTGTAAACTGGGGGCTGGAGACTGATGCTTGTCCTATTGTATCTTATAGGAACGCTGAGTGTGAAGTGAAATATTCCTAAGGAGGGCATGAGAGGTTCCGGATGCGATGGGTAGCTGCAGGAACTGTTTGATCTTGCAGCAGCCGAGGAAACGAGTGATGGTGGTAACAATAACTGGCGTAGAAGGGAGAGGCCTTGATGGAGCAGTGGTAGTGGTTGTTATATGCAAATTCAGCCAACGGGAGGAGTGAAACCCAGTTGTTTGCAGGCACGTAACATAACAGCTGAGGTACTGCTCGAGGATTTGATTGATCCTCTCCATTTGTCCGTTGGACTGTGGGAGGTAACCGGAAGAGAGGTCACGGCTGATGCCCAGGCTGTGACAGAACGCTCTCCACAACTTGGATATAAACTGTGGACCTCTATCGGACACTATAGACGTGGGTACGCCGCGAAGGCGAAATACATCATTGATGAAGACTGAGGCAGTGGTTTCAACCATTGGTACTTTGATAACGGGCAGGAAGTGTGCCATCTTGGTGAAATAGTCCACGACTACCATTATTGTGTTGTGTTTTTCCAAGATGGGTAAGGTCCTGGCCACCAAAACTGCTGCTGGACTAGTTCGGTAGTCTGCTGGACTCCGCCATGCCCAGCAGTAGGTGAATCATGGCATTGATGAATAACAGAGGCACGAAGGGGTGGAGGGAAGTAGATCTGGTTGCGGTGCAATAGGAGACCCTCATGGGGATTTAAGGAGTAACGTGCATAATGGAGGGATCTGTAGTAAGATTGCAGGACCACGTCCTCACGGAGGCTGCTGTTCAAAAGAAGGAACTGATCTGGTTGGAGGATGGTATGGGTCTCTGTGGTTACAAGAGATGGAGCAGAGTATCTCCTGAATGGGGCATCCGCCTCTAGGTTCTTCAAGCCCAGGCGGTAGGTTATGTGTAGTGCAAACCAAGCAAAAAAGAGTGCCCACCTTGCCTGAAGTGGGCGGGGGCATTTGGTGGACTGGAGGTATACCAAGTTCCTGTGATCTATGAAGACCGTGACAGGGTGTTGAATACCCTCCGGGAGATGCCTCCATTCATCCGGGCACATTTGATAGCTAGGAGTTCCCTGTTGCCTATGTCATAGTTTCTTTCAACCGTTGTGAGGCGAAAGAACAGTAGGCGATAGGGTGCAAGAGGTCTTTAACCCCGAAGCGTTGGGACAGGATAGCACCAACCATTATATCGGAGGCATCCACTTCTAAAAAGAAAGCCTTCAAAGCATCAGGTTGTGCCAGGATGGGAGCAGAGGTGAAGAGTGTTTTGAGATGCTCAAAAGCTGTTTGTGTCAATGGGGACCACTGGAAACGTCTTTTGGTGCTTGTAAGGGCAGTGAGAGGGACAACAACTATTGAGAAGCCACAGATAAACCGCCTATAGAAACTTGCGAACCCCCAGAAAGCGTTGCTCTGGAATGGGTCTTATTATACCATTTTGGTAAAGACTCTGTTTGTATATGGGCCTGTGATGCAGTGGGAACTTGAATTATGTGGCAACAAGTGGTAATTGTAACAAACACTGGCCGAGAGCCATTATTATATTCAGGCTCATTTATTTACACACCAGTTGGTATGGAACACTATGACTGAACCTTCTATCCTAATATGAGATCTACAAGAAATTGAGATACAGAGATTCTCGTATTGCAGCTTTTAGACATTGAGGTTTTCTTGTATTATTATATGGACTTGTTAGTTTTATTACATTTTATTATTATATATTCAGGCTTATTATGGCTTTCATCTTCTTTACAGGCTTCCATTCCACTCTGGTGAGATCACAGATCAGCTATTGTCATAAGAGGCTATTATTGATTAAATCAATCATTGGCTGAACTATATTTCATTTCACCACTAGAGACCATTTCCACTGCACACTGTCACTTGATTTATTTAATGTCCACTTCATATTTCATTTCCATCAAGGAATTTAATTCACTGTGTTTGTTTTCATTATGATACACCTGTACTAAATTCATCACTGATTCAAGAAAATTCACATTTTTGATCATTTTGACCACAGATGATAATGCATTTAATGAATCAAAAATGATCACTTTTTATACTAGCAATGGGACATTTTAGGAGGTTTTTTTTTTAATATTTTTATTTCTTTCAGGAACATATTCGGATTATTCACATTCATATGTTTTCTAATAGATTTATGGGATATTGATTTATGGATTCTATGCTTCTAGCAGATTTTGGATGGGATTAATCATACGTTACTACTGTTTTTTTTATATTTATTTTATTATGTTGTACTGCTGCTACCATTTTGGATTGTGCAAGGATTTAAATACCTATAAGTTGGATATCGATCATTTGGTAGAAATTATTTTCATTGTCTATGCTAATGATGGGTTTGACTCTTCCAACAGAGGTTGATTCAAGGCTTAAATTCTGAGATATTTAACTTTATTTATTGCTCAGTTTATGCAAATTAGATTTGCATTCAAGGTCAATACAAAGAACTATCCAATGAATTATTTATGCAAAGAGCTGAGCTAAGAACAAGAGGTCATCCATTAAGACTTGAGGAAAGGCGCTTTCGACTAAAACACAGACAGGGATTCTTTACAGTAAGGGTGGTAAGGCTATGGAATTCTTTGCCTCGGGATGTTGTGCTTGCAGATAATGTAACTGCATTTAAAAAAGCAATGGATGCCTATCTAGCACAGACCAATATTGACAATTATGACAGATGGCTTCAAAGCAAATAGGATATTGAGCCGGGGAACTATTTGACACACACACACACACCCCTCCTACACTGGAAATTGCTCCAGAGGGCTTTTTTGTTGCCTTCCTCTGGATCAACAGGGGTGTTATTGGCATGGGCTGGACTTGATGGACGCATGTCTTTTTTCAGCCTTATCTACTATGTTACTATGTTACTATGTAGATAGTGCTGGCCAGAATGCCAGCCAGAAACTCCCTATTGGCCGTTCTAAATAACTGGCATCATTCAAATCCAGTGAAGATGGATCCTCCCATTAAAATTAAACTGTGGACAAGCAGTAGTTCACCTTTAAATCACAAGCAATTTTTAGGGGTTCGGTGGAGAGGAAACACGAGGCATGGGTGTACATGGATATATGTGGCACAGGGAGGGTTTCCAAGTGGAGTCAGCACTGACACTATGTTTTAGGACTGCATCAATACAATGTGGAGACATCTGTAATACCCATGAGATTTAATAGCAAGAGAACTTTTAGGACAAGGTTATAGAGAGACATAAGCCACAAAACAAGAGAAGTTTAATTATTAAAAAAAAACAAAAAACTAACCTTCCAAGTTCCACCTCGTGTCTTCTGGATTCCCATGCAACACAAAATCCTGTTGGGTACTGCAGCCTCAATTAAAAATGCCTTCATTCTGATAGTTGGGAGCTATGCATGCATAAGTCTGTCATACACAGCTGTTTGCCTGTGATAAACACAGACAATTTCACAGAGAGAGAGAGAGGAAGACATGTTTTGTGTAGTAAGATTATTAACTGAAGGTGAGTAGTAACCCTGACGATGTAGTTTATCAGCAAATCAGTAGACAGTGAGGCTGGTTTTATCAGCAAATCAGTAGACAGTGAGGCTGGTTTTATCATCAAATCAGTAGACAGTGAGGCTGGTTTTATCATCAAATCAGTAGACAGTGAGGCTGGTTTTATCAGCAAATCAGTAGACAGTGAGGCTGGTTTTATCAGCAAATCAGTAGACAGTGAGGCTGGTTTTATCAGCAAATCAGTAGACAGTGAGGCTGGTTTTATCAGCAAAATCAGTAGACAGTGAGGCTGGTTTTATCAGCAAAATCAGTAGATAATGAGGCTGGATAAATAAATCTAAAGAAGAACCAACACCTCTTTATAACATCCCCCCTTACCTTAAAGGGATAGTAATACTTAAAATGTAAAAAAATATATGTTGTAGGGTTTACGTTCCCAAATAAAACAAGGGTACTCCCACTGCTGAGAGATATTTTATTAAAAAATGATAACATCTCTAACTTGAATTGTTTAGGTTCAATATCACAGGTCCCTGAAAATTTACAGTGGCGCTGTTGCTATACCATCCTCTGGACTGCTCTGGTCTGTAGACCATAAATCTCCATAGGGTGGTGTAGAACAGCGCCACTGTAAATTTTCAGGCCACTGTGATATTGCACCTAAAAAATTCAAGTTAGAGCTGTTATAATTTTTTAATAAAATATCTCTCAGCAGTGGGAGTACCTTGTTTTATTCGGGGACATAAACCCTACAACATATATATTTTTTTCATCTTATGTATTACTATCCCTTTAATACCAAATTACCCCTATTAATTTCCCCTTGGCCCTTAATTCAAGACATAACAGCCCGGATGTCAGGTCCATGGAAGTGAACATGAGAGTTGCTGGCAGTTTTTCATACTGAAGCTGGGAGACTGTATGATCCTATTACAGATTACCGTGTGCAGTGACACTGTATGATCCTACTTCAGATTACCGTGTGCAGTGACACTGTATGATCCTACTTCAGATTACCGTGTGCAGTGACACTGTATGATCCTACTTCAGATTACTGTGTGCAGTGACACTGTATGATCCTACTTCAGATTACCGTGTGCAGTGACATTGTATGATCCTACTTCAGATTACTGTGTGCAGTGACACCGTATGATCCTACTTCAGATTACTGTGTGCAGTGACACCGTATGATCCTACTTCAGATTACCGTGTGCAGTGACACCGTATGATCCTACTTCAGATTACTGTGTGCAGTGACACCGTATGATCCTACTTCAGATTACCGTGTGCAGTGACACTGTATGATCCTACTTCAGATTACCGTGTGCAGTGACACCGTATGATCCTACTTCAGATTACTGTGTGCAGTGACACTGTATGATCCTACTTCAGATTACTGTGTGCAGTGACACCGTATGATCCTACTTCAGATTACTGTGTGCAGTGACACCGTATGATCCTTCTTCAGATTACCGTGTGCAGTGACACCGTATGATCCTACTTCAGATTACCGTGTGCAGTGACACTGTATGATCCTACTTCAGATTACTGTGTGCAGTGACACTGTATGATCCTACTTCAGATTACCGTGTGCAGTGACACCGTATGATCCTACTTCAGATTACCGTGTGCAGTGACACCGTATGATCCTTCTTCAGATTACTGTGTGCAGTGACACCGTATGATCCTACTTCACATCACTGTGTGCAGTGACACCGTATGATCCTTCTTCAGATCACTGTGTGCAGTGACACCGTATGATCCTACTTCAGATTACTGTGTGCAGTGACACTGTATGATCCTACTTCAGATTACCGTGTGCAGTGACACTGTATGATCCTACTTCAGATTACTGTGTGCAGTGACACCGTATGATCCTTCTTCAGATTACCGTGTGCAGTGACACCGTATGATCCTACTTCAGATTACTGTGTGCAGTGACACCGTATGATCCTACTTCAGATTACCGTGTGCAGTGACACTGTATGATCCTACTTCAGATTACCGTGTGCAGTGACACCGTATGATCCTTCTTCAGATTACCGTGTGCAGTGACACCGTATGATCCTTCTTCAGATTACCGTGTGCAGTGACACCGTATGATCCTACTTCAGATTACCGTGTGCAGTGACACTGTATGATCCTATTACAGATTACCGTGTGCAGTGACACCGTATGATCCTATTACAGATTACCGTGTGCAGTGACACCGTATGATCCTATTACAGATTACCGTGTGCAGTGACACCGTATGATCCTATTACAGATTACCGTGTGCAGTGACACCGTATGATCCTACTTCAGATTACTGTGTGCAGTGACACCGTATGATCCTACTTCAGATTACCGTGTGCAGTGACACCGTATGATCCTATTACAGATTACCGTGTGCAGTGACACCGTATGATCCTACTTCAGATTACCGTGTGCAGTGACACCGTATGATCCTATTACAGATTACCGTGTGCAGTGACACCGTATGATCCTATTACAGATTACCGTGTGCAGTGACACCGTATGATCCTATTACAGATTACCGTGTGCAGTGACACCGTATGATCCTACTTCAGATCACCGTGTGCAGTGACACCGTATGATCCTACTTCAGATTACCGTGTGCAGTGACACCGTATGATCCTATTTCAGATTACTGTGTGCAGTGACACCGTATGATCCTACTTCAGATTACCGTGTGCAATGACACTGTATGATCCTACTTCAGATTACCGTGTGCAGTGACACCGTATGATCCTACTTCAGATTACTGTGTGCAGTGACACCGTATGATCCTACTTCAGATTACCGTGTGCAGTGACACCGTATGATCCTATTTCAGATTACTGTGTGCAGTGACACCGTATGATCCTACTTCAGATTACCGTGTGCAATGACACTGTATGATCCTACTTCAGATTACCGTGTGCAGTGACACCGTATGATCCTACTTCAGATTACCGTGTGCAGTGACACTGTATGATCCTACTTCAGATTACTGTGTGCAGTGATACCGTATGATCCTACTTCAGATTACTGTGTGCAGTGACACCGTATGATCCTATTACAGATTACCGTATGCAGTGACACTGTATGATCCTATTACAGATTACCGTGTGCAGTGACACTGTATGATCCTATTACAGATTACTGTGTGCAGTGACACCGTATGATCCTACTTCAGATTACCGTGTGCAATGACACTGTATGATCCTACTTCAGATTACCGTGTGCAGTGACACCGTATGATCCTACTTCAGATTACTGTGTGCAGTGACACCGTATGATCCTACTTCAGATCACTGTGTGCAGTGACACTGTATGATCCTACGTCAGATTACCGTGTGCAGTGACACCGTATGATCCTATTACAGATTACCGTGTGCAGTGACACCGTATGATCCTACTTCAGATTACCGTGTGCAGTGACACTGTATGATCCTACTTCAGATTACCGTGTGCAGTGACACCGTATGATCCTATTACAGATTACTGTGTGCAGTGACACCGTATGATCCTACTTCAGATTACCGTGTGCAGTGACACCGTATGATCCTATTTCAGATTACCGTGTGCAGTGACACTGTATGATCCTACTTCAGATTACCGTGTGCAGTGACACTGTATGATCCTACTTCAGATTACCGTGTGCAGTGACACTGTATGATCCTACTTCAGATTACCGTGTGCAGTGACACTGTATGATCCTACTTCAGATTACCGTGTGCAGTGACACCGTATGATCCTATTTCAGATTACCGTGTGCAGTGACACTGTATGATCCTACTTCAGATTACCGTGTGCAGTGACACCGTATGATCCTATTACAGATTACTGTGTGCAGTGACACCGTATGATCCTACTTCAGATCACCGTGTGCAGTGACACCGTATGATCCTACTTCAGATTACCGTGTGCAGTGACACCGTATGATCCTATTACAGATTACCGTGTGCAGTGACACCGTATGATCCTATTTCAGATTACCGTGTGCAGTGACACCGTATGATCCTATTACAGATTACCGTGTGCAGTGACACTGTATGATCCTACTTCAGATCACTGTGTGCAGTGACACCGTATGATCCTATTACAGATTACTGTGTGCAGTGACACCGTATGATCCTACTTCAGATTACCGTGTGCAGTGACACCGTATGATCCTACTTCAGATTACCGTGTGCAGTGACACTGTATGATCCTACTTCAGATTACTGTGTGCAGTGACACCGTATGATCCTATTTCAGATTACCGTGTGCAGTGACACCGTATGATCCTACTTCAGATTACCGTGTGCAGTGACACCGTATGATCCTACTTCAGATTACCGTGTGCAGTGACACCGTATGATCCTACTTCAGATTACCGTGTGCAGTGACACCGTATGATCCTTCTTCAGATCACTGTGTGCAGTGACACCGTATGATCCTTCTTCAGATTACTGTGTGCAGTGACACCGTATGATCCTACTTCAGATTACCGTGTGCAGTGACACCGTATGATCCTACTTCAGATTACCGTGTGCAGTGACACTGTATGATCCTACTTCAGATTACTGTGTGCAGTGACACTGTATGATCCTATTACAGATTACCGTGTGCAGTGACACCGTATGATCCTACTTCAGATTACTGTGTGCAGTGACACCGTATGATCCTACTTCAGATTACCGTGTGCAGTGACACCGTATGATCCTACTTCAGATTACTGTGTGCAGTGACACCGTATGATCCTATTACAGATTACCGTGTGCAGTGACACCGTATGATCCTACTTCAGATTACCGTGTGCAGTGACACCGTATGATCCTACTTCAGATCACCGTGTGCAGTGACACCGTATGATCCTACTTCAGATTACCGTGTGCAGTGACACCGTATGATCCTACTTCAGATTACTGTGTGCAGTGACACCGTATGATCCTATTTCAGATTACTGTGTGCAGTGACACCGTATGATCCTACTTCAGATTACTGTGTGCAGTGACACCGTATGATCCTACTTCAGATTACTGTGTGCAGTGACACCGTATGATCCTACTTCAGATTACCGTGTGCAGTGACACCGTATGATCCTACTTCAGATTACCGTGTGCAGTGACACCGTATGATCCTACTTCAGATTACTGTGTGCAGTGACACCGTATGATCCTACTTCAGATTACCGTGTGCAGTGACACCGTATGATCCTATTACAGATTACCGTGTGCAGTGACACCGTATGATCCTACTTCAGATTACCGTGTGCAGTGACACCGTATGATCCTATTACAGATTACCGTGTGCAGTGACACCGTATGATCCTATTACAGATTACCGTGTGCAGTGACACCGTATGATCCTATTACAGATTACCGTGTGCAGTGACACCGTATGATCCTACTTCAGATCACCGTGTGCAGTGACACCGTATGATCCTACTTCAGATTACCGTGTGCAGTGACACCGTATGATCCTATTTCAGATTACTGTGTGCAGTGACACCGTATGATCCTACTTCAGATTACCGTGTGCAATGACACTGTATGATCCTACTTCAGATTACCGTGTGCAGTGACACCGTATGATCCTACTTCAGATTACTGTGTGCAGTGACACCGTATGATCCTACTTCAGATTACCGTGTGCAGTGACACCGTATGATCCTATTTCAGATTACTGTGTGCAGTGACACCGTATGATCCTACTTCAGATTACCGTGTGCAATGACACTGTATGATCCTACTTCAGATTACCGTGTGCAGTGACACCGTATGATCCTACTTCAGATTACCGTGTGCAGTGACACTGTATGATCCTACTTCAGATTACTGTGTGCAGTGATACCGTATGATCCTACTTCAGATTACTGTGTGCAGTGACACCGTATGATCCTATTACAGATTACCGTGTGCAGTGACACTGTATGATCCTATTACAGATTACCGTGTGCAGTGACACTGTATGATCCTATTACAGATTACTGTGTGCAGTGACACCGTATGATCCTACTTCAGATTACCGTGTGCAATGACACTGTATGATCCTACTTCAGATTACCGTGTGCAGTGACACCGTATGATCCTACTTCAGATTACTGTGTGCAGTGACACCGTATGATCCTACTTCAGATCACTGTGTGCAGTGACACTGTATGATCCTACGTCAGATTACCGTGTGCAGTGACACCGTATGATCCTATTACAGATTACCGTGTGCAGTGACACCGTATGATCCTACTTCAGATTACCGTGTGCAGTGACACTGTATGATCCTACTTCAGATTACCGTGTGCAGTGACACCGTATGATCCTATTACAGATTACTGTGTGCAGTGACACCGTATGATCCTACTTCAGATTACCGTGTGCAGTGACACCGTATGATCCTATTTCAGATTACCGTGTGCAGTGACACTGTATGATCCTACTTCAGATTACCGTGTGCAGTGACACTGTATGATCCTACTTCAGATTACCGTGTGCAGTGACACTGTATGATCCTACTTCAGATTACCGTGTGCAGTGACACTGTATGATCCTACTTCAGATTACCGTGTGCAGTGACACCGTATGATCCTATTTCAGATTACCGTGTGCAGTGACACTGTATGATCCTACTTCAGATTACCGTGTGCAGTGACACCGTATGATCCTATTACAGATTACTGTGTGCAGTGACACCGTATGATCCTACTTCAGATCACCGTGTGCAGTGACACCGTATGATCCTACTTCAGATTACCGTGTGCAGTGACACCGTATGATCCTATTACAGATTACCGTGTGCAGTGACACCGTATGATCCTATTTCAGATTACCGTGTGCAGTGACACCGTATGATCCTATTACAGATTACCGTGTGCAGTGACACTGTATGATCCTACTTCAGATCACTGTGTGCAGTGACACCGTATGATCCTATTACAGATTACTGTGTGCAGTGACACCGTATGATCCTACTTCAGATTACCGTGTGCAGTGACACCGTATGATCCTACTTCAGATTACCGTGTGCAGTGACACTGTATGATCCTACTTCAGATTACTGTGTGCAGTGACACCGTATGATCCTATTTCAGATTACCGTGTGCAGTGACACCGTATGATCCTACTTCAGATTACCGTGTGCAGTGACACCGTATGATCCTACTTCAGATTACCGTGTGCAGTGACACCGTATGATCCTACTTCAGATTACCGTGTGCAGTGACACCGTATGATCCTTCTTCAGATCACTGTGTGCAGTGACACCGTATGATCCTTCTTCAGATTACTGTGTGCAGTGACACCGTATGATCCTACTTCAGATTACCGTGTGCAGTGACACCGTATGATCCTACTTCAGATTACCGTGTGCAGTGACACTGTATGATCCTACTTCAGATTACTGTGTGCAGTGACACTGTATGATCCTATTACAGATTACCGTGTGCAGTGACACCGTATGATCCTACTTCAGATTACTGTGTGCAGTGACACCGTATGATCCTACTTCAGATTACCGTGTGCAGTGACACCGTATGATCCTACTTCAGATTACTGTGTGCAGTGACACCGTATGATCCTATTACAGATTACCGTGTGCAGTGACACCGTATGATCCTACTTCAGATTACCGTGTGCAGTGACACCGTATGATCCTACTTCAGATCACCGTGTGCAGTGACACCGTATGATCCTACTTCAGATTACCGTGTGCAGTGACACCGTATGATCCTACTTCAGATTACTGTGTGCAGTGACACCGTATGATCCTATTTCAGATTACTGTGTGCAGTGACACCGTATGATCCTACTTCAGATTACTGTGTGCAGTGACACCGTATGATCCTACTTCAGATTACTGTGTGCAGTGACACCGTATGATCCTACTTCAGATTACCGTGTGCAGTGACACCGTATGATCCTACTTCAGATTACCGTGTGCAGTGACACCGTATGATCCTTCTTCAGATCACTGTGTGCAGTGACACCGTATGATCCTACTTCAGATTACCGTGTGCAGTGACACCGTATGATCGTACTTCAGATTACCGTGTGCAGTGACACCGTATGATCCTTCTTCAGATTACTGTGTGCAGTGACACCGTATGATCCTACTTCAGACTACCGTGTGCAGTGACACCGTATGATCCTATTACAGATTACCGTGTGCAGTGACACCGTATGATCCTACTTCAGATTACTGTGTGCAGTGACACCGTATGATCCTACTTCAGATTACCGTGTGCAGTGACACCGTATGATCCTATTACAGATTACCGTGTGCAGTGACACTGTATGATCCTACTTCAGATTACCGTGTGCAGTGACACCGTATGATCCTTCTTCAGATTACCGTGTGCAGTGACACTGTATGATCCTACTTCAGATTACCGTGTGCAGTGACACCGTATGATCCTATTTCAGATTACCGTGTGCAGTGACACCGTATGATCCTATTTCAGATTACCGTGTGCAGTGACACCGTATGATCCTTCTTCAGATTACCATGTGCAGTGACACCGTATGATCCTACTTCAGATTACCGTGTGCAGTGACACCGTATGATCCTATTTCAGATTACCGTGTGCAGTGACACCGTATGATCCTTCTTCAGATTACCGTGTGCAGTGACACCGTATGATCCTACTTCAGATCACCGTGTGCAGTGACACCGTATGATCCTATTTCAGATTACCGTGTGCAGTGACACCGTATGATCCTTCTTCAGATTACTGTGTGCAGTGACACCGTATGATCCTACTTCAGATTACCGTGTGCAGTGACACCGTATGATCCTACTTCAGATTACCGTGTGCAGTGACACCGTATGATCCTTCTTCAGATTACCGTGTGCAGTGACACCGTATGATCCTACTTCAGATTACCGTGTGCAGTGACACCGTATGATCCTACTTCAGATTACCGTGTGCAGTGACACCGTATGATCCTTCTTCAGATTACCGTGTGCAGTGACATTGTATGATCCTTCTTCAGATCACTGTGTGCAGTGACACCGTATGATCCTACTTCAGATTACTGTGTGCAGTGACACCGTATGATCCTACTTCACATCACTGTGTGCAGTGACACTGTATGATCCTTCTTCAGATTACTGTGTGCAGTTACACCGTATGATCCTTCTTCAGATCACTGTGTGCAGTGACACCGTATGATCCTATTACAGATTACTGTGTGCAGTGACACCGTATGATCCTACTTCAGATTACCGTGTGCAGTGACACCGTATGATCCTACTTCAGATTACCGTGTGCAGTGACACCGTATGATCCTTCTTCAGATCACTGTGTGCAGTGACACCGTATGATCCTACTTCACATCACTGTGTGCAGTGACACTGTATGATCCTTCTTCAGATTACTGTGTGCAGTGACACCGTATGATCCTATTTCAGATTACCGTGTGCAGTGACACCGTATGATCCTACTTCACATCACTGTGTGCAGTGACACTGTATGATCCTTCTTCAGATTACTGTGTGCAGTGACACCGTATGATCCTACTTCAGATTACTGTGTGCAGTGACACCGTATGATCCTACTTCAGATTACCGTGTGCAGTGACATTGTATGATCCTTCTTCAGATTACCGTGTGCAGTGACACCGTATGATCCTTCTTCAGATTACCGTGTGCAGTGACACCGTATGATCCTACTTCAGATTACCGTGTGCAGTGACACCGTATGATCCTTCTTCAGATTACCGTGTGCAGTGACACCGTATGATCCTTCTTCAGATTACCGTGTGCAGTGACACCGTATGATCCTTCTTCAGATTACCGTGTGCAGTGACACCGTATGATCCTACTTCAGATTACCGTGTGCAGTGACACCGTATGATCCTTCTTCAGATCACTGTGTGCAGTGACACCGTATGATCCTATTACAGATTACTGTGTGCAGTGACACTGTATGATCCTTCTTCAGATCACTGTGTGCAGTGACACCGTATGATCCTACTTCAGATTACTGTGTGCAGTGACACTGTATGATCCTTCTTCAGATCACTGTGTGCAGTGACACCGTATGATCCTATTTCACATCACTGTGTGCAGTGACACTGTATGATCCTTCTTCAGATTACTGTGTGCAGTGACACCGTATGATCCTTCTTCAGATCACTGTGTGCAGTGACACCGTATGATCCTTCTTCAGATCACTGTGTGCAGTGACACCGTATGATCCTACTTCACATCACTGTGTGCAGTGACACTGTATGATCCTTCTTCAGATTACTGTGTGCAGTGACACCGTATGAGCCTTCTTCAGATTACTGTGTGCAGTGACACCGTATGATCCTACTTCTGATCACCATGTGCAGTGACACCGTATGATCCTACTTCAGATCACTGTGTGCAGTGACACCGTATGATCCTACTTCAGATTACCGTGTGCAGTGACACCGTATGATCCTACTTCAGATCACTGTGTGCAGTGACACCGTATGATCCTACTTCAGATTACTGTGTGCAGTGACACCGTATGATCCTACTTCAGATTACCGTGTGCAGTGACACCGTATGATCCTACTTCAGATCACTGTGTGCAGTGACACCGTATGATCCTACTTCAGATTACCGTGTGCAGTGACACCGTATGATCCTACTTCAGATTACCGTGTGCAGAGTGTGACGTTCTGTGACCCTGCTACTACATGTCATGTCCATAGACTTGAATTCTAGGACTGAGTGGAGATTTTATATCTTGAAGGGGCAATTTTGTAGGTTTGTTAGGATTTTCTTACCATAGAAAGGAACATGTGTGTTTGTGGGGGGTAATTATTAGGTGTTAGTCCTCCTTTAAGAATATATCATTCATTTGAATCATTTGAATGCCAGAAGATTGTTGAACACATTGCTCATCCCTCTGGTGTATAGTAAAGATAATCAGATATCATGTGTGATTTCTTATTACAAATTACAAATAAATATATATACTGGAAGTAACAGTGAGACAAGGTTAACTCTCAGTGCATTCTGCATACTCACGGTGGGAAAAGATTATTATGGCAGACAGGCAAACTATGATCACAAATACGTAATCTGTAAAAATCCAACCACGAACTGACATCATCCCTGTAAAATATCAAAAACACAGCAGATATAATAATAAGCATCTTTAGCCTGGCACAAACTTTACTGCCCCAGACATTAACCCCACCATGGCCAATTTGTCTCCTTGCTTTGTCCTCGCCTTTCTCACCTGAATAAGACTCTCCTCCTCCTGTGTCAAGATTAATTGTCATTCAGTTCACATTGCACCCTCACTTCTTCCCTCACCGCTTCTCTCTTCCCATGAACTTCTCTCATTCCTCCGCTCCCTATCACCACCATCTCCTTCTACCCCTGCAAAAAAGACCCACTGCTTCAAATCTCACTTCCACCTTATGTTCCTGTCCCTTCTCCTCCTGCTTGCTGCAGGGGACATCTCACCTAACCCAGTCCCCCCTTACATGCTCTCTTGTACCACAGAATCCACTCACACACGCAACATCCACAATCTAATAGCCGTACCACATCATCTAACCTCCCCCCCACACGTTTGTTTTGGTCTCTGGAACGCCCGTTCTGTGTGTTACAAACTAACAGCTGTTCACAATTTGTTCATTTCCCACTCCATAAACCTCCTGGCCATCACTGAAACTTGGCTCACATCATCAGACACTGCCTCCACTGCTGCACTTTCACATGGAGGCCTTCACTTCACCCACACACCCCGGCCTGGCAACAGACAGGGGGTGGAGTAGGCATCCTTCTGTCCCACAACCATACATTTCAGGTAATCCCCACTGTTCCCTCTCTTTCCTTCCCTACCTTTGAAACCCACACACTTCGCCTCTTCTCTCCCTTCCCCTTGCGTGTTGCAGTCATATACAGACCACCTGGTCCTACTGCACAATTCCTTGACCACTTCACCTCCTGGCTCCCTCATTTCATGTCCTCTGATGTCCCCACTCTCATCCTGGGTGACTTCAGTATCCCTGTAGACAATCATAACACCCCCCGCCCTCAAACTCCTGTCCTTAACAACATCCCTTGGCCTATCACAGTGGACCAGCTCCCCCACGCACAGTGATGGTCACTCCCTTGACTTGGTCTTCACTAACCTCTGTTCGTTCTCCAACTTCTCTAATGTTCCCTTTCCCCTCTCTGACCACCACCTCCTCCCCGGAAACCTCATCATACCACTTAAACCCATCCCTCCCACCGTGACCAAGAGCATGTGAAGAAATCTGCATACTCTTGATCCACAACAATTTTCCACATCGCTCCAACCGCTTCTCAACCCCATTATCACACTTACTTGCCCAGAAAAAACTACCGCTCTCTACAACCGCACTCTCACAACAGCCCTTGAAACAGCTGCACCTGCAACTCCACATCACCCCCGCACAACCCCACTACAACTCTGGCACACAAGACAAATGAGATACCTCCAAAGGTGCTCACGCACTGCCGAAAGGCACTGGAGGGAATCGCGCTCCACAGCCGACTTCATACACTACAAATTAATTCTCCATTCTTATAGCTCTGCCCTCTCCCTGGCCAAACAGTCATGCTTTTCCTCTCTAATTTCTAATCTTTCCTCTAACCCGAAATGCCTCTTTTCAACCTTCCAACCTCTTCTACACCCACCAACACAAACAACTTCCACGAACTTCTCTGCTCAAGATCTAGCCACCCACTTCCAGGACAAGATTGACTCCACCAGACATGAAATGTCATCACTCCTACCCCCACCCAGGCAGCTTAGCCCTGTCACCTCTCCCACATACACACTAAGCTCCTTCTCACCTGTCACTGAGGATGAAGTTTCTCTTCTCCTCACTCACTCAAATCCAACCACATGCCCTCTCGACCCAATCCCATCTCAGCTCACTCAAGAACTTTCTCCACTACTAACTCCAACCCTTACTCACTTATTCAACCTCTCTCTGTCAACCAGCACCTTCCCATCCTCTTTCAAACATGCACTAATCACACCGATCCTAAAGAAACCCTCCCTGGACCCAAACTCACTGTCAAACTACCAGCCCATTTCATTACTCCCATTCGTCTCCAAGCTCCTTGAGCGCCTCGCATATAGCCAACTCACTCAATTCCTCTGCTCCCATTCCCTGCTAGATCCTTTGCAATCTGGATTCCGCCCTCATCACTCCACTGAGACTGCCCTCAATAAAGTAGCCAATGACATGCTCTCCGCAAAGTCAAAAGGCCACTGCTCCCTACTCATTCTCTTGGACCTGTCAGACTCTTTTGACACAGTTGATCACCCATTCCTCCTCCAAGCCCTCCACTCACTAGGTCTCTGTGACACTTCCCTCTCTTGGTTTTCATCTTATCTCCTTCAGTGTTTCCTACTCTGGCTCCACTTCCCCACCCATTCCACTGTCTGTTGGTGTGCCTCAAGGATCAGTCCTGGGACCCTTGCTCTTCTCAATTTACACAGCGTTCCTTGGCAAACTAATACATTCCTTTGGGTTTCACCATCATCTCTATGCTGATGACACTCAAATTTATCATTCATTCCCAAACCTCTCTGCTTCCCTCCTGTCCCAAGTATCGGACTGTCTGTCTGCTGTGTCTTCCTGGATGTCCTCCCATCAACTCAAACTTGACCTTGATAAAACTGAACTAATTATCTTCCCTCCATCTACAACCAGCCTTACCCCAGATATTACCCTCACTGTTAACAACACTACCATCACACAGACACCTACAGCACGCTGCCTGGGGGTCACATTTGAGTCCCCCCTATACTTTATTCCTCACATCCAGTCCATCTCCAACTCATGCCACCTCCACCTCCAAATCATCTGTAGAATCCGACCCTTTCTCTCCCAAGACACTACTAGAATTCTAGTCCAAACACTCATCATGTCCCGTCTTGACTACTGTAACTCACTACTAATTGGCCTTCCTCTCACCTGACTAACCCCACTACAGTCCATAATGAACTCTGCTGCAAAACTAATCCACCTCACTCATCGCTTCTCTGACACCAAACCCCTCTGTCAGTCCCTACACTGGCTCCCAGTAGCATACAGAGTAAAATTCAAAATTCTCACTTACACCTCACCCCCCTATATCTCATCTCTCATTGCCAAATACACTAACACTCGCCATCTTCACTCTGCACACGACCTTCTGCTCTCCACAGCTCTTATTACATCCTCCCACTCCTGCCTACAGGACTTCTCCCACCTACAGGACTTCTCCCACTCCTGCCTACAGGACTTCTCCCACTCCCTCCTACAGGACTTCTCCCACCTACAGGACTTCTCCCACTCCTGCCTACAAAAATTCGCCCACTCCTGCCTACAGGACTTTTCCCACCTACAGGACTTCTCCCACTCCGGCCTACAGAAATTCTCCCACTTCCACCTACAGGAATTCTCCCACTCCCACCTACAGGACTTCTGCCATTCCCGCCTACAGGACTTCTCCTGTGCTGCACCCGAGCTCTGGAATTCCCTCCCCCACCTCATCAGACTCTCCCCCAGCCTTCAGATCTTCAGCCGCTCCCTGAAAACTCACCTCTTCAGGGAAGTCTATCAACTTCCTACATAAACATTATCACTAAGAATCACCCCTTCCCTGGATCACTGCACTCACCAGAACTTCTCACTCCCACCCACTGACCGGCAGGTCAGGTGGCAGGAGGCACTTACACCCAATAGCACTTACTCCTTCTGTGTCCTACCTACCTTCCTCTAGACTGTAAGCTCTCACCACCAGGGGGCCCTCTGATCCTTCTGTTCTCTACATTTCATTGTATTATTAAATACCGCTGTATGTCTATTCCCTATTGTACAGAGCTGCGGAATATGCTGGCGCTATATAAATAAAGGTTAATAATAATAATTAAAGGACAAAATTCTCCGTCTCTTCCTTTTCTCCCTTAAAGAAGGTTTGTTTTTTTCTCTATGAATATCAAAAAAAACAAACATCTAATGAGTGTTGCCTGCAGATCTGAGACCACTCAAAAGTACTGGAGCAAATCAATCCTGTTCCCAAGAAATGATCATCAATTCCTGATTTTTCTGTTCTGTCCCCTCCAGTATTTAGTCAGTTGGAAGGTATTTGGTCCTAAAGAGGGGTCTTGGGTCTCAGCCTCAGATTTTCATGCTTGAGCTTTAATCTGAAGACATCATTGAATGTGTTCCCTAGGCCCCTGAAGGGGACCCTTGGAGGGAAGGGGTTACTGAGGTCCTGAATTCCTGTTCCTCTTTTCTCCTGTTTAGGGGTGTTCAGGCCTAATTTACTGCCTTGTGTATCAAGCCTCTTTTAAATGTGGACTTTGTCTACTGTTCACCTGCTCAGTTTTGACCACGTCCCCAAAACTCTATTTGGGGAACCTGTTTGGTAATGCTCATCAGATATCTTTCACTTTCCTGCTCTGTTGTGTCCTTGGCCTAAAGACTAAGTTCTGGGAACTTAGTTTGTTCTGTGCCTCGGATTTCTTCCTCATGTGAAATGTGTGTCTCCACAGTTACTGCTAAACTACATTTGTCATCATTCTAAACCAGCTGTTGTCTGGATGAGGATGAAGTGTGTTGTATTCTAACAACATCTGAAAAACCTCAGGTTTACCACCATTTTAGAAGACCAGATGACTATGTAACGCTACAGGAGGTTTGATTCACTGTTTGATCCCCATAAACAAAAGGACAACCGTATTTCCCCTTTTAAGTATACATCATGTTATGATAAGGCTTTTTGAAGTGCAGTTAAAGAGTAACATTCTTTGTCAAATAGTTTGACTGGATCCAATGCCTATTTCTGAATGAAATCTAGCCAGAGAGATGGCTCAGTTGGTTAAGACACCTGCTGTAGACTTTGCTCAGACTATGAGGTTGCAGGTTCTAGTCCCGGCAAGGTCAGCTCAGCCTTTCACCTTTCTAAGGTAGATAAAGTGAGCCCAGGACATACTTGAAAACGAGAGACAATCTCAATGTATTGTTCCTGGTAAAACACTTTCACACAAAAAAAAAATTGCCCTCCATTGGCAGAAAGTTTGGGAGCAGCCTGCTATACGGCGTAGACGTAATATACATAAGAAAGTTGAAATGTAGATACTTACAACCGTCTGGGAACATTTTGTAGTAGCGGAGAATCTTAACAATGAGGTAGAAGATCAATAAGAGAGTGAATACCAGGTGCCAGGGAGAATGCAAATATAAACCTGCAGAAAATGAAAAGGATGTCAGGATAGAGTTGGGGACTTGGTGCCATCTCCATCGGGATAGAGATACACATTAGACTATGTACAGATACATGGAGAACGAATAAAGACACTTATCAAGTTCAACTCTTTAATTATATCCTGATTTGTTAAAAAGGAGTCCACTCTTTTCCTATTTCTACTCTATCAGCCAATAAAACCTCTCTTGATAGTAAATTCTTCCATTTTTTTTTACCGCTCATATAGTAAAATAAACCATATCCATAGCTGTAGATGAAATCTGGTTTCATATAAATTCAGTGGATGACTGTGTAATCTGTACATTTCTGAAAAGGTCCTCAGAGAGTTCCTCTGCACTGTCCCTGCATATAATCGTAAAGAGTAATCATATCATCTTTTAGGTGCAACCTTTCTAGCAAACAAGCCCAACTTCTTATAACTAATGAAATTCAATTCCATTTATTCGTTTTGTGGACTGTTTCTGAACTTTCTTCTGTTCCAGAATGTCTTTTTATGGACTGGTGCCTTATTACCTACAGAAGGAGAGGTTTTACCAAGGATTTGTACAAGTGCAAAAATATAATCTGTACCCCTCTTTATACATTCAAATAAATTGGTTTCTGCAGCTGCTGACTAACATTGTGCACTACGGCACAGTCACTGGGGCTTTTGCAAACAGGTGATAAGGAAAAAAAGTGTCAGCTGGAATAACTATCTATTGAAAATTGTTCAGCAGTGGAGAACCCTTGATATACTCAGCAGGTAATGCTCTTAACATATTTTAATTTTAAAAAAGTATATTGCTACTTCAAGTTCTAGAACAGAGGTTCACAACCCGTGCTCTCAGTGGCCACTAACAGGCCAGGACTTAGGAACTTCCCTGCTAGACACAAGTGTGTTGATCAGAGGCTCAGTCATATTGATTAACTCACCTGTGCTCTAACAAGAAAATTCTAAAATCCTGTCCTGTTAGTAGCCACTGAGAGCACGGGCTGAGAACCACTGGTCTAGAAGCAAATATGGGAAACACACACAATGCAAACAAACAGCTGTCTTGTGATAGAATCTTTACTGCAGTGACATGAGTTAATGAAGATCTTATGCATTTAGCACAGTTACTTCATGCTTCAAGTGGAACTAACACCTCGATTGTCACAAAGTGTTACTTACATTTTAGTTATAGAACATGATAGCGATTAACCCTTTAAAGGGATAGTAATACTTCATTTTAAACTTTATTTTATTTTGTAGGCATTAAAAAACATGAAGAACGATATAAGTCTTATCTCTCAAACCTTTATGATTTGAGAGATATTCACAAGCAAAGTTTCCCCCCCCCCTTTTACCTAGTGTAAGCCATCTCTTCTCAGATGTGGAATGCAGTCCATAGACCAGAATGATAACAGAAGGGGACAATCTTCTTCCTATGAAAACAATGAAAGCCCTGCCCCCCTTGACAAGTTTTTCAGGTTTTTCCCTTATCTTAATTGAAGATTGTCCCTCTCTGCAGTCTACCTGGACACCTCCCTTCTGATCTGGCTGAACAGGGGGGGGGGGGATACTTTGCTTGTGAATATCTCTTAAACCATAAAGGTTTGAGAGATAAGACTTATATCATTCTTCATGTTTTTTTAATGCCAACAAAATAAAATAAAGTTAAAACGAAGTATTACTATCCCTTTAAGGGCCAGATGTGTGTGAAACACATTGCTTCTCAATGTATTGCATAACCATCTGGTTCTTAAAGGCTTAAACGAGCAATCAACTTATTATGGGAAATAAAATTAAAACAGTAGGGCTTTTCCTTCTCAGTAAAACAAAGATACTGCTGATGGTTTCTTACAGCTCAAACTTGTTTTCGTTACATTAAACTGTTACTTTCTAGAGTGACCAGCAGGTGATGTTGTTCTTATCACTCACTATGGAGAGTCACAGTCAGTGACTCAAGCATTCCCACAGAGTGCAACAATGAGTCGACAATAAAGCTCCAGAGGATGCTGTGGTAACAGCCAATGGCATAACTAGTCACTGCATGGCTCTGGTGAAAACATTTTTCCTGGAGGGATGTCCTGTGTCCACATGGACTAAGATAAAGGGATTAATCAGTAAGTACACAAAAATCCTCTTTTATTTTCCATCCATTGTGGAACACAGGAACCTTGGGGACATACCAAAGCTATCTCACCATCATTCCAGGAAAGTGGAGAAAAACTCCAAACAATGAAACCAGTCTCAACAGAGATTACCCAGATACAACCATGAACTTCAAGTGTCAGTGGACACAATCGCACAAAACATAAGTAACAGCTGAAAGGTCAATAGAAAGCGAAGAAAATAATGCACCTACATGAACACTGCCACTAGAAGGAATTTGCTCCCAGAATTGGCATTAGCCAAGGTGAGCACGTGGACTCTATTGTTTAGTGAATGCATGAAGAGACAACCACGTCTCCACCTTGTAAAATTGTTCCACTTGTTTTACAGACATTCAAGGGCATGAAACATCTAGCAGGACTTCATATCATATGTTTACAGAACAGCCTTTGCTTTACTAAATTTGAATGTGGGAACCTTTTATATACTTCTGAACACTGAAAACAAATAGCACCATGCCTGCACTAACCGATTCTACCACAAGATGTGATGTTCTGGTATAGAATAAGATATCCAGAGGTTGGAAGTGATGTGCTCCAACAGGTAAAGGGCATGGTGAAGTGTAGGGATGGTTAGCCCTATATCCTATATAATAATTTGCTAGACTGTTTGTCAGAAGCTGAACTCATAGTATGCTGGGAGCACGGAATGTTGGGAGCACAGAATGTTGGGAGCACAGAATGTTGAGAGCACAGAATGCTGGGAGCACAGGATGCTGGGAGTTCTGTGCTGGGAGCATTCTGTACGGAATGCTGGGAGTTTTGTGCTGGGAGCATTCTGTGCTTTCAGGCAGTCTCTACAGTGCATGGCTGCGTCGGCAGCAGGACGCAGAGCAGGACCGGCCTTTTAACATCACCCGGACCTTGCCCGTGTACATGGGCTTTTACACTAGTATATATATATAAGGATAGGAGTGACCTGCTATTTTGTGAACCGAAAGAGATATAGATTATAATCAAAGCTGATTGGTGTGTTGTTTATTATTGCAAGCATATTTTTTAAATATACTCTGCTAGTTATATTGGATATAGTAATGATATATATTGTTACTACTAATATACTTTTTACATATTTCTATATATCTATCATATACTCATAATAAATATATATATACATGTTTAAGTAGAAACCCTCCCCCTTCTTTATATTGTACTCACTATACTCTATAATAAATGTGAGGCCATTCTACACACATACTATCAGGAGTAAGGGGAACATATACTAAGAGTACAGAGTAACTGCCCCCGTTTATGTGTTGGGAAAAAGGGTAAAATCCGTTACAAGCAGGAGGTTTAGCATTTCACCACACCTTAAGGGCCATCCGATCCGGGGTTGGTTGGCCGTTAACCCTTTGAGCTGCAGAGGGGTACGCAACGCATTGCAAAGCATTAAAGACCATGCACTTTTTTTTTATAATGAATTCTGGGATGGCAGAAGGGAGTGCAGCAGCGCTACCATCCCAGAAATCCATGACGTGCCAGCCAGGACCGTCACCACTCCAGACCGGAATGATAGTATTAGCACATCATGTGACGCTAAGGGGTTAACATATATTTATCAAAAAGTAAACGGTGTGAAATACACCAAACCTGCACATGTCCATCTGTCTATTCTTTAACATAAATCAGTTTACACCGAGTTGGCCCATATTTGCTACTAATATGGCCCAATGGAAATCCTACCACGTGATGACACTGAATGTTAGGAGACCTCTACCATCCAAGGAGATGAACTTGTTTTTAAAAAGTCGCCACAGAACTCAAAAAAAATAGGGGAGAGGCGCCCAATAGTGTAATATTGTTACAGAACACAAATATAATGTTAATTAATAAAATACTACTCACAATTAGATTGGTTAGGCTGCTATGCTAACCAATACATAGGAAGGCATGACCTACATCACAGGAGTCCACTGCTTGTTTGACCATGAGTGGACTTTGTGATGTATTCATGCAAGAAGATGATGGCAATGATACACTAATGTGTGTTGTGAGTGATAATGAGGTGATACAGGGGACGTTACTTCCACACTAATGTCATGTCCATGGTTTACATGGTGATCAATGTAATCAATGTTCTGAGGTTGCACTGGTTTGACATATCTCAGTACATGGGCTACACTGCCAAACAAACAGACTAAGTGGAGAAGGTATATCACTGGTGAAGCTTGTTTCAACCTCAGTAAAACCTCAGCATAACTTGATGGATAACCAATGCTCACCCTAAGGTTTCAATGTGTGCGCTACATATTGAAATCTTAGCCTGATCATAGGGAAGTTAGGCTGTGATTTACACCCAGACTGTGAAACTGACTTACAGGAGAACCCAATGTTCACCCTATAATTTCAATGTGTAGCACACACATTGAAATCCTAGGGTGAACATTGGGTTCTCCTGTAAGTCAGTGTCACAATCAGGGTGTAAATCACAGCCTATTTAGCTGAATGTTCTATCATCTATCCTGCCTGTTAGGTCTCAGCTAAGTCAAATAGCTGTTTGTTTAACCCCTTAAACCACAACAATTGGTGCAGATGAATGTTCACAGTGTTACACCAGTTGTTGTACTAAGGGGTGGGTATCTGTTGTTCAAATTCATCCCACATCATGGCCACATAGCACTGTCATGTTATTTGGATCCAGTGGTGGATTGCAAGTTGAATTTGGACAAAGTTGTGTGTGATGTGTGTGCAAAGCCATGTTCACACATTGTACAATCACGTAACCTTGGCAGAAGTTGTGTTCACTGCATTGCTTTGTGATGCATTAGAGACATCTTTGTCATTTAATCTATCAGTAACCAAAACCTTCTCAGACAGGATTAAAATGCAGAAGTGTGTGTGTTTTATTTGGGAGAAAATAACATGTTGGCTTCTTTATTTTATCTTTTTGGGGGGGACCTTGGGCTTGGTTCCAGATGTGGATGTCCTGGCTGACTGCCTGGTCACCCTTTGCGACCTTGGTGTTGCTTCAGGGGTCGAACTGGAGGGAGAGGTGGGTGCAGTAGAACCCTCTGTTGATCGCTGCTCCCTCTCCACATGCACATTCTCCCTGCATTTGTGGTCTCTGACCTCCACCAGCAGCTGCTCCATCATGTCCATCATTCCTGCATGGTACTGCCTGAGTTCTGTGTTCATCAGTGTTAGCTGTACCTCCAGGGCATGGATGCTGGATAGTATCCTTTGAGTGTTCCTCAGGGAATCCCTTTGGAGCCTTCTGATGTACGTGTTGGTTCTCTGGATTCCCTGAGTTGCCTCCTTTGTAACTCCAGGCACTCGCCCTCCATCCATGTGCCTGGTGAGTGTGCTGGGGGGGTCGCTGCTGGTGGAGAGTCTGCTGGTGCTCTGTCTGCCGGTAGGGTTGCTCTGTCCGCCAGTGAGGTTGCTCTGTCTTCTCTGTCTGCCGGTGGGGTTGCGCTGTCTGCTGGTGGGGTTGCTCTGTCTGCCGGTAGGGTTGCTCTGTCTTCCAGTGCCATGTCTGCTTGTGGGTTGCTGCTGCAGATGTCGTCCATGTGCCCACCACATCCAGTGACCCCGAGCTTCCCACTGATCCCTGTGGTGGTGGTGGTGGTGGGTGAAGTGTTCCCTCGGTTGAGTGCACTGGGGCTCCCCAATCAGGCCCAGGTGCTCGTATTCCAGTGGCCAGGGGTCATACCTTGGCCACTGATAGCTGCTTGGCCCCCACTTTGGTTCGTGCCTGGACCAATGCTGGGGAGCCATCCAGTAGGGTAGGTAAGGAGAATGGACATATGGCCCATATGTAGGGGTGGCCACAGTCCCAGGCAGCCAAGACCTTCCTGGTAGTGCTGAGGCAGGGTGGTAAGGTCCCCAGGAGGATGGCTGCATGGACCTCTCAAAATAAAACCAGCAGGGGAAGCAGCTGGTGGGGCAGCAGATGCTGTAGGTGGTGGTGCAGCTGAAGATGCAGGAGGTGGTGGTGCAACATAAGATGCAGGAGGTGGCGGAGCAGCATAAGATGCATGAGGTGGTCGTGCAGCATAAAATGCAGGAGGTGGTGGTGCAGCTGAGGATGCAGGAAGTGGTGTTGCAGCTGAAGATGCTGGAAGTGGTGGTTCAGCTGTGTAGGGTGACCATGTGCCAGTCCCATCTTCTTGCTCCCCAAGATGAATCTCCTCTGGGACTGTGTGTGCCTCCTCCACAGCCTCCTGCTGTGCTGCAGACCCGTATGCTGTGTGGGTAAATGAAATTATGTGATTAGTAATGTACACAATGACAGAATGAATGCAAGATTATTTAATTGACATGTGGATCTCTGGTTGTCATGATGGTATCCTATGCATTGAGTTGCGATGCATGGAATACCACCCTGGCAATCACAGTGACATGAGGTCTGTCTAAGTTAATTCCATAGGGCACCAATCAGGTCAGTATTGAGGGATTTCTATGATTAAGGTCTGTTGCTGTTTGGATCATTCACTTCATCTTTGTGAGTGACCCAGCCTTGCTTAATCAGGGATATCCATCAATCATGGCCTGTTGGTGTGCCACCTACAGTGCTTGACATTTGGTTTCCATGTATATCCTGTAAATAGTGGATGGTATAACATCCATCCATAGCATCAACATCATCCTGAGGATCCATATGAAAACTAAATGTATGATATGACAGTTCATGTGAGAGGAAATGATTGCATACACAATACAAAGGCCTACTTGGTTCTCCTTTAATTCCACAGTGTTGGTTGTTTCAAGGCCTGTGTGTTGCACATACAGCCGGTCAGTCTCACTGGCACTGTGATGTTCGTTCTCATCCATCTCTCCTGAGATTCAGTGAGCGGTGATGTAGACCTTATGGAGTGGAGGTAAAGTGGAAATCATAACTTCTCCAATTATATCATTTCTCCATTTACAATGTTTTTCTATGGAGTGTATCCAATGAGCCCTCAGTAACTTTGTCCATTTTCTTGAATATTCTGCCATAGACAAACATGGGAATTGGTGAAGTGATGGTATGGAAGGGTTAAATTCACTCCATCACGTCTTTTACGCCGCTCAGTGAATGTCCCCTGTGTAGCATGTAATCCTAACCCTGTCGAATTGTTTTTTGTCATCGGTTAACCCTTTGAGTAATGGAGGGGTTGCCAAGGCATTGTTGAGTGATGCATTGATGATACCTCTAGCACTCAAGGGGTTACGTGCTGATTACCTGTGAGTACATGGGTGACATTGCGGAGGAACAGTAATGATGTTTAACAGACAACACTTTAAAAAGCATGGTTTGGATTGTGTGTGATCAGCACAGCAACAAGAGGGTTAACCAGGGACTTGGACAGGTTTGGGCCTGTTGAACCTTGTCATTTGTCCTTGTATTGTGTCCTGATTGAACCCTCAGGGTGCTGTGTTGGTGCAGTTGTGTGGATGAATGATGGCATGTGTGGAGGTGTGGCTGTGTCTGAGTGTGCAGCTTGTGTGGGTTGATGTGGTGTGTGGTTATGGGATGATGCATTTACCGGTAGTGTGGAGGTGTGACTGTGTTTGAGTGTGCAGCTTGTGTTGGTTGATGTGGTGTGTAGTTATGTGAGGATGCATTTACCGGTAGTGTGGAGGTGTGACTATGTCTGAGTGTGCAGCTTGTGTGGGTTGATGTGGTGTGTGGTTATGGATGATGCACTTACCGGTAGTGTGGAGGTGTGACTGTGTTGGAGTGTGCAGCTTGTGTGGGTTGATGTGGTGTGTGGTTATGTGAGGATGCATTTACTGGTAGTGTGGAGGTGTGACTGTGTTGGAGTGTGCAGCTTGTGTTGGTTGATGTGGTGTGTGGTTATGTGAGGATGCATTTACCGGTAGTGTGGAGGTGTGACTGTGTCTGAGTGTGCAGCTTGTGTGGGTTGATGTGGTGTGTGGTTATGGGATGATGCACTTACCGGTAGTGTGGAGGTGTGACTGTGTTGGAGTGTGCAGCTTGTGTGGGTTGATGTGGTGTGTGGTTATGGGATGATGCACTTACCGGTAGTGTGGAGGTGTGACTGTGTTGGAGTGTTCAGGTTGTGTTGGTTGATGTGGTGTGTAGTTATAGGATGATGCATTTACCGGTAGTGTGGAGATGTGACTGTGTTGGAGTGTGCAGCTTGTGTGGGTTGATGTGGTGTGTGGTTTTGAGGTGATGCACTTACTGGTAGTGTGGAGTCTCCTTTCATCCCCAGTGTCCGATCCTCCAGGGACCCCCTCAATCAGCATGGATGACAAGGTCTGCCTCAGCCTCTCCTCCCATCCGCTAAAGGTGATTGGGACAGGTGGACCACCTCTGGTGCCTTGGGCATGTATGGCGACTTCAGCCAACTTCTTTTTGACCACCCTTTTGCAGTCGCCCCATCTTTTCTTGATGGACTCCTCATCCCGTCTGCAGTTGGCCACCGCGTTCACCTTGCTGCATATCTGATTCCAGGCAGCCTTCCTCCTCGCAGCCAGGCCAGGAACCCTCTCCCTTGGAGAGAGGACGCTCTCCCTCTCTAGAACAGCCTCCGTAAGAGCACTGTTCTCCTCTTCCGTGTAGTGGGGATCCCTGAGCCTCTCCTCCTCAGCTCCGACCTGTGAGGTGTCAGAGCTGCCTCCAGAATGTCCTGCCTGCTCTGCCCCTGCCTGTGCGTGGTGCTCTGTGACAGGTACCCCTCGTCCCACTGACACACCTGTCCCTGCCCTCCGTGTGCCTAATCTTCTGGGCCGGGTCCCCTCCACCCTGCGGATCTCCCTCTCCCACTCCTATTCTCAACAGGGATGTCCTGCTCTCCTTCCTTCTCCTCCACTACTCTCCCAGCCTCCTCTCCTGGCCATCATTCACCCACTCACACCCAGGCACTCGCACACGCCCTCACAGATGCACTCGATCCCACTCACTCTCTGTCACACTCTTTCACTCACAGATTCACACTGTAAAAATAAAATTTAAGATATGTATAAGGTGTTATAAAAATAAAAGACTAAGTGTATGTATGTGTATGTGTTTGTGATTGTATGGGTGTATGTGATATATGCAAAAGTGTGATATGTGTTTATTTAAGTGCAGATCTCTCCTCTCCAAACTCCAAAATCAAAACTCCATCTACCTCCAATGTCAGCTCCTCTCTCCCTCGCTCTAAATGATATCCTCCGCTCCGGGGTCCTGTGATCTAACTCGCCAAAACTCGAAACACAGACAGGGTGTAACCGTTATTTTGGGGTATATATAGGTGTAGTTGAACATTTTTGATACTTTGGGGCCTTGGGATTGGCTGTAGGTTTGAATGTTGTTTGTGCATCTATCAGGATTGCTAGCCAACGGCAGCCATAATGTTACATTTTGACCTAAGTTGTGTTGTAACGGGTTTTTGGGACACACGGTGATGTGAAAACAGGTGCAACACAGGTTTTTGTGTTACATGTTTTTGTTGTGACTACGCTCATTAGCTATTCTTGTAGTTACTTTTAAATCCGCCGTAAATCATGTGTTATTTGTGGCCGATGTGCCTTTTTACTTAGCGGTTGGTTTACCGGATGCCTTTAAATCTAGCCCTAAAGGTGTTCAATTTGTTCCCCAAGCTTCGGTAACACTGGAGGTTTCCAGATTACCCTTTGGGAAATACAGGCGGCTCTATCATTAGCACAGGTTAATGACTGATCAATTAATTGTTCCACCTGAAATTCACCTGAGGAGAAACGCGAATCACAGAAGAGATCCGATAAAATAGGTAAAATAAGCCATAAAACAGTATTTACATTCATACCAAAGCATATGTTCAGGAATATCACCAAGGAGGAAAGAGCTTCAGTAATATTCAATGTGTATCTGATGGCCATGTTTATATAGGGCTGATCTGTTAAAAGAGAAAAATAATTAAGATTAACACAAGAATGGGCAAAACCATACACAACTTAATTATTTAAACATGGGGGCTAAACATACAGGGAGAATGTGCACTTAATTTATTTAATAGAAATACTTACCTTCATACAGCAGTCAGCTCTAATTATATGACAAATGATAAACAATTTAAGTCAGTTAGAAGAATGGATAATCGTGTGGCAGCTGCATTTTAATGTTGATAAACATAAAATAATGTACTAGTGACCTAAAAATCCAAAGACAACAGAGGAAAGGGATTTGGGAGTAATTATTTCTGATGATTTAAAGTAGGCAGACAATGTAACAAAGCGGTGGGGAATGCAAGCAGGGTGCTGGGTTGTATAGCTAGGGCATTAGTGACAGAAAAAGGGAAGTGGTCATGTCACTGTACAGATCTCTAGTTAGACCTCACCTAGAGTATTGTGTACAGTACTGCAGTCCCCATCTCCAGAAGGATATAGATACTATAGAGTATTGTGTACAGTACTGGAGTCCCCATCTCCAGAAGGATATAGATACTATAGAGTATTGTGTACAGTACCGGAGACCCCATCTCCAGAAGGTTATAGATACTATAGAGTATTGTGTACAGTACCGGAGACCCCATCTCCAGAAGGATATAGATACTATAGAGTATTGTGTACAGTACCGGAGACCCCATCTCCAGAAGGATATAGATACTATAGAGTATTGTGTACAGTACTGGAGTCCCCATCTCCAGAAGGATATAGATACTATAGAGTATTGTGTACAGTACTGGAGACCCCATCTCCAGAAGGATATAGATACTATAGAGTATTGTGTACAGTACCGGAGACCCCATCTCCAGAAGGATATAGATACTATAGAGTATGTGAACAGTACTGTAGACCCCATCTCCAGAAGGATATAGATACTATAGAGTATTGTGTACAGTACCGGAGACCCCATCTCCAGAAGGATATAGATACTCTAGAGTATTGTGTACGGTACCGGAGACCCCATCTCCAGAAGGATATAGATACTCTATAGTATTGTGTACAGTACCGGAGACCCCATCTACAGAAGGATATAGATACTATAGAGTATTGTGAACAGTACTGGAGACCCCATCTCCAGAAGGATATAGATACTCTAGAGAAAATTCAGAGAAGGGCTACTAAAACGGTGACTGGTTTATAGGAAAAGAAATATCAGGATAAACTAAAGGATCTGAACATGTATAGCTTGGAGGAGAGAAGAGAGAGAGGGGATATGATAGACACATTCACATATATGAAGGGATTCACAAAGTGCAGGAGGGAAGTGCATTTCACAGGAGTAAAAACGTTAGGACAAGAGGCCATAGTCTAAAACTAGAGGGACACAGGTTTAGATGTAATGTAAGAAATTTTTACTTTACTGAAAGGGTGGGAGATAAGTGGAATAGCCTACCAGCAGAAGTGGTAGAGATTAATGCAGTTAGGGAATGTAAGCATTCATGGGATAGGCATAAGGCTGTCCTTAACATAAGGCAAGACCAAGATCCAAATCAGGTTTGAGGCTTTTACAGTAGGAAAATGGGCGACTAGATGGGCCGAATGTTTCTTATCTGCCATCAAATTCTATAGTTCTGTATAATTTATGTGTGTAATAGAAGGACTTATCTAGGACTTAGAGTGGTCAGGTACGTCTATAAAATTACTGTGTGTAACAGAAGGAATTCCATCATACAGCAGTCATGTGTCTCTATATCATTACTGTATGTAACAGAAGCACTTACCTAGGTAGGAGTCCATCACACAACAGTCAGGTGTATCTGTATCATTACTGTGTGTAACAGAAGCACTTACCTAGGTAGAGGTCCATCACACAGCAGTCAGGTGTATCTATATAATTACTGGGCGTAACAGAAGCACTTACCTAGGTAGGAGTCCATAACACAGCAGTCAGGTCTATATCTATATAATTACTGTGTGTAACAGAAGCACTTGCCTAGGTAGGAGTCCATCGCACAGCAATCAGGTGTATCTATATAATTACTGTGTGTAACAGAAGCGCTTACCTAGGTAGGAGTCCATCACACAGCAGTCAGGTGTATCTATATAATTACTGTGTGTAACAGAAGCACTTACCTAAGTAGGAGTCCATCACACAGCGGTCAGGCGTATCTATATAATTACTGTGTGTAACAGAAGCACTTACCTAGGTAGGAGTCCATCACACAGCGGTCAGGCGTATCTATATAATTACTGTGTGTAACAGAAGCACTTACTAGGTAGGAGTCCATCACACAGCAGTCAGGCGTATCTATATAATTACTGTGTGTAACAGAAGCACTTACCTAGGTAGGAGTCCATCACACAGCAGTCAGGCGTATCTATATAATTACTGTGTGTAACAGAAGCACTTACCTAGGTAGGAGTCCATCACACAGCAGTCAGGCGTATCTATATAATTACTGTGTGTAACAGAAGCACTTACCTAGGTAGGAGTCCATCATACAGCAGTCAGGCGTATCTATATAATTACTGTGTGTAACAGAAGCACTTACCTAGGTAGGAGTCCATCATACAGCAGTCAGGCGCATCTATATAATTACTGTGTGTAACAGAAGCACTTACCAAGGTAGGAGTCCATCATACAGAAGTCAGGCGTATCTATATAATTACTGGGTGTAACAGAAGGACTTACCTAGGTAGGACTCCATCATACAGAAGTCAGGTGTATCTATATAATTACTTTGTGTAAGAGAAGCACTTACCTAGGTAGGAGTCCATCACACAGCAGTCAGGTGTATCTATATAATTACTGTGTGTAATAGAAGCACTTACCTAGGTAGGAGTCCATCATACAGCAGTCAGGTGTATCTATATAATTACTGTGTGTAACAGAAGCACTTACCTAGGTAGAAGTCCATCATACAGCAGTCAGGGGTATCTGTATAAACTCTGTGTGTAACAGAAGCACTTACCTAGGTAGCAGTCCATCACACAGCAGTCAGGTGTATCTATATAATTACTTTGTGTAAGAGAAGCACTTACCTAGGTAGGAGTCCATCACATAGCAGTCAGGTGTATCTATATAATTACTGTGTATAACAGGAGGACTTACCTAGGTAGGAGTCCATCACAGAGCAGTCAGGTGTATATCTATATAATTACTGTGTGTAACAGAAGCACTTACCTAGGTAGGAGTCCATCATACAGCAGTCAGGTGTATCTATATAATTACTGTGTGTAACAGAAGCACTTACTAGCTAGGAGTCCATCACACAGCAGTCAGGTGTATCTATATAATTACTGTGTGTAACAGAAGCACTTACCTAGGTAGGAGGTCATCATACAGCAGTCAGATGTATCTGTATCATTACTGTGTGTAACAGAAGTACTTACCTAGGTAGGAGTTCATCACACAGCAGTCAGGTGTATATCTATATAATTAATGTGTGTAACAGAAGCACTTACCTAGGTAGGAATCCATCATACAGCAGTCAGGTGTATCTATATAATTACTGTGTGTAACAGAAGCACTTACCTAGGTAGGAGTTCATCATACAGCAGTCAGGTGTATCTATATAATTACTGTGTGTAACAGAAGGACTTACCTAGGTAGGAGTCCATCACACAGCAGTCAGGTATATCTATATAATTACTGTGTGTAACAGAAGCACTTACCTAGGTAGGAGTCCATCATACAGCAGTCAGGTGTATATCTATATAATTACTGTGTGTAACATAAGCACTTACCTAGGTAGGAGTCCATCATATAGCGGTCAGGTGTATCTATATAATTACTGTGTGTAACAGAAGGACTTACCTAGGTAGGAGTCCATCATACAGCAGTCAGGTGTATCTATATAGTTACTGTGTGTAACAGAAGCACTTACCTATGTAGGAGTCCATCACACAGCAGTCAGGTGTATCTATATAATTACTGTGTGTAACAGAAGGACTTACCTAGGTAGGAGTCCATCACACAGCAGTCAGGTGTATCTATATAATCACTGTGTGTAACAGAAGTACTTACCTAGGTTGGAGTCCATCATACAGCAGTCAGGTGTATCTATATAATTACTGTGTGTAACAGAAGCACTTACCTATGTAGGAGTCCATCACACAGCAGTCAGGTGTATCTATATAATCACTGTGTGTAGAAGCACTTACCTAGGTAGGAGTCCATCACACAGCAGTCAGGTGTATCTATATAATTACTGTGTGTAACAGAAGCACTTACCTAGGTAGGAGTCCATCACACAGCAGTCAGGTGTATCTATATAATTACTGTGTGTAACAGAAGCACTTACCTAGGTAGGAGTCCATCACACAGCAGTCATGTGTATCTATATAATTACTGTGTGTAACAGAAGCACTTACCTAGGTAGGAGTTCATCATACAGCACTCAGGTGTATCTATATAATTACTGTGTGTAACAGAAGCACTTACCTAGGTAGGAGTCCATCATACAGCAGTCAGGTGTATATCTATATAATTACTGTGTGTAACAGAAGCACTTACCTAGGTAGGAGTTCATCATACAGCAGTCAGGTGTATGTCTATATAATTACTGTGTGTAACAGAAGCACTTACCTAGGTAGGAGTCCATCATTCAGCAGTCAGGTGTATCTATATAATTACTGTGTGTAACAGAAGCACTTACCTAGGTAGGAGTCCATCACACAGCAGTCAGGTGTATCTATATAAATACTGTGTGTAACAGAAGCGCTTACCTATGTAGGAGTCCATCACACAGCAGTCAGGTGTATCTATATAATTACTGTGTGTAACAGAAGCACTTACCTAGGTAGGAGTCCATCACACAGCAGTCAGGTGTATCTATATAATTACTGTGTGTAACAGAAGCACTTACCTAGGTAGGAGTCCATCACACAGCAGTCAGGTGTATCTATATAATTACTGTGTGTAACAGAAGCACTTACCTAGGTAGGAGTCCATCACACAGCAGTCATGTGTATCTATATAATTACTGTGTGTAACAGAAGCACTTACCTAGGTAGGAGTTCATCACACAGCAGTCAGGTGTATCTATATAATTACTGTGTGTAACAGAAGCACTTACCTAGGTAGGAGTCCATCATACAGCAGTCAGGTGTATATCTATATAATTACTGTGTGTAACAGAAGCACTTACCTAGGTAGGAGTTCATCATACAGCAGTCAGGTGTATATCTATATAATTACTGTGTGTAACAGAAGCACTTACCTAGGTAGGAGTCCATCATTCAGCAGTCAGGTGTATCTATATAATTACTGTGTGTAACAGAAGCACTTACCTAGGTAGGAGTCCATCATACAGCAGTCAGGTGTATATCTATATAATTACTGTGTGTAACAGAAGCACTTACTCTTACTTAGGTAGGAGTCCATCATACAGTAGTCAGGTGTATCTATATAATTACTGTGTGTAACAGAAGCACTTACCTAGGTAGGAGTCCATCAAATAGCGGTCAGGTGTATCTATATAATTACTGTGTGTAACAGAAGCACTTACCTAGGTCGGAGTCCATCATACAGCAGTCACGTGTATCTATATAATTACTGCGTGTAACAGAAGCACTTACCTAGGTAGGAGTCCATCACACAGCAGTCAGGCGTATCTATATAATTACTGTGTGTAACAGAAGCACTTACCTAGGTAGGAGCCCATTATACAGCAGTCAGGTGTATCTATATAATTACTGTGTGTAACAGAAGCACTTACTTAGGTAGGAGTCCATCATACAGCAGTCAGGTGTATCTATATAATTACTGTGTGCAACAGAAGTACTTACCTAGGTAGGAGTCCATCATACAGCAGTCAGGTGTATCTATATAATTACTGTGTGTAACAGAAGCACTTACCTAGGTAGGAGTCCATCACACAGCAGTCAGTATATCTATATAATTACTGTGTGTAACAGAAGCACTTACCTAGGTAGGAGTCCATCATATAGCGGTCAGGTGTATCTATATAATTACTGTGTGTAACAGAAGCACTTACCTAGGTAGGAGTTCATCATACAGCAGTCAGGTGTATATATATAATTACTGTGTGTAACAGAAGCACTTACCTAGGTAGGAGTCCATCGTACAGCAGTC
The DNA here is from genome assembly GCA_037306005.1 of Rhinophrynus dorsalis. NCBI lineage: Eukaryota > Metazoa > Chordata > Amphibia > Anura > Rhinophrynidae > Rhinophrynus > Rhinophrynus dorsalis. The sequence continues at coordinate 7,858,297 of CM074718.1, read as the reverse complement.
AGGTGTATATATATAATTACTGTGTGTAACAGAAGCACTTACCTAGGTAGGAGTTCATCATACAGCAGCTATATAATCAAAGTACTGAGTGTAACAGAATACCTCACCTAGGTAGGAGTCTAGCATACAGCAATCAAATATATATGTGTATAAATATTGTGTGTAACAGAATAATTTACCTAGGTAGGAGTATTACATACCACATTAATTTTTTTGCATTTCAGCTATAATTTGCTGCTAATTGATTCATTTTACAATTTGATAAAGAACAGTCAGAATAGACATTCAGGTCTATTGAAGCTCTTTGTTGTGTGCACTGAGAGAGACATAACTGCTGTATGAAGGACACCTGCCTATGTAAGGCCTGGATTCCATTGCAGTTCAGAACATTATGAAAGATTTTATTTATAAACTAGTTGAACAGCCCGTTACACGGGCCACAGTGCCTCTGGCAGCCGGTCGCGGGGCAGTCACGCGCAGTAGAGACTGCCCGCGCCACTGCTGATACAGAGCTTGACACTCTTTTGGAGCGCCCAGCTGTGTATCAGCCGCGGCGCGGATGGTCTGTACTGTGCAAGACTGCCGCATGGGCAGCAGTGTCTACTGCGCATGTCGGGCGTTACACACAATTTAGCGAATTATTATATAGGATGTCCTCAAAAGCTTTAATTGAAATCTGTGTAATAAACCCACATGTAACATTAAGTTCTGCAATTTAATCTAGTCCTTAATCTGTTAATGAATTGATGCCTCTTACGCCTACGGCCTAGTTCTTCATTTAAGCCCCTTTGATGGTAGAGACAATGTCTCTAACTCATCACAATACATCCAAGAAGTTAAAGGGATAATAATACTTCGTTTTATCTTTATTTTATTTTGTAGGCATTAAAAAAACATGAAGAACGATATAAGTCTTATCTCTCAGACCTTTATGGTTTGAGAGATATTCACAAGCAAAGTTTCCCCTCCCGCCCCTTTTACCTAGTGTAAGCCATCTCTTCTCAGATGTGGAATCCAGTCCATAGACCAAACAGATAACAGAAGGGGACAATCTTCTTCCTATGAGAACAATGAAAGCCCTGTCCCCCTTGACAAGCTTTTCGGGTTTTTCCCTTATCTTAATTGAAGATTGTCCCTCTCTGCAGTCTACCTGGGCACCTCCCTTCTGATCTGGCTGAACAGTGTTACATCAGTAAAAGGGGCAGGAGGGGGACACTTTGTCATTCAATTACTCTTGTACTACAACTCTGACAGTATTGAAATAACACTCTCCAAAGTCCAAATACTATGAAGATTAATTAGAGCTGCTTTTATTATGAAACATTACTATCCCTTTAATCAAATGAAGAGCAAATTTGTAGCACTTTTAAAGTTCTGAAAATCATTTATACGCAGCTTTGTAGTTGACCACCAGCTACAGCCAATCAACAACAGATTCAGACATTATAGAGCCCTTGATGTTGTCCCATGAACACCCCAGGTGTATGTATGGATTACATCTAGCAGTGGATTATACATGGCTGAGTCTCCATATTCTGGAATCACAACACTTACTGTTAATGATTTCCCGTAGGAAGTAGTCATACAGGTGATAGAAAATCAGCAGAAATGAAGTTCCCATTGTCACGGTCATTGTCCACAGGAATACCACCTCTATGAAGGTCACTGTGGGGAATATATAATCTAATCAGTCACAGCGTATAGTAGCCATCTGGGAAGATCTTGCAGGATCTGAGCAGACACTCCAAAAAGCAACCTGTTTGGGTCCCTGGGGCAAACTTGTTCATATTAAAACTTTTCCTTTACTTATGCTCATAAATAAAATAAATGGATTAAAATAAAATAGTTAAATAATTGATATATAGTGTCACATGACTAAAGAATAAAATGGGAGTGATCAGTGGATGTGTATAAATTATACAAGATATATAAATGTATTCCTCACTCTTTCCATAATCGTCCTGCTGTTGGTAACAGATTTGTACCCTGTTACGCTTTGTGCTTAAAATGACATTAAAAGGGTAGTAATACTTAGTTTTATCTTTATTTTATTTTGTAGGCATTAAAAAAACATGAAGAACGATATAAGTCTTATCTCTCAGACCTTTATGGTTTGAGAGATATTCACAAGCAAAGTTTCCCCTCCCTCCCCTTTTACCTAGTGTAAGCCATCTCTTCTCAGATGTGGAATGCAGTCTATAGACCAGACAGATAACAGCAGGAGACAATCTTCTTACTGTGAGAACAATGAAAGCCCTGCCCCCCTTGACAAGCTTTTCAGGTTTTTCCCTCATCTTAATTGAAGATTGTCCCTCTCTGCAGTCTACCTGGCACCTCCCTTCTGATCTGGCTGAGCATTGTTACATCAGTAAAAGGGGCGGGAGGGGGATACTTTATCATTGAATTACTCTTGAACTACAACTCTGACAGAATTGATATAACACTCTCCAAAGTCCAAATACTATGATGATTAATTAGAGATGATTTTATTATGAAACATTACTATCCCTTTAACCTTTCATTTTGAATTTACATTTTCTGCAAGTATACAGTATGTAAGGTCAAACTGCTTATAATTTGTGTGATTTCTTTCTTATGTCCTCGTACACTATGTATTATACAGATTAACCCCACAACTGTATATTGTCCTCTAGTCAACTAACACATACACAGATTTATTAGTAAAGTTCTATTAACCCATTGAGAGCCAGAGAGGAAATCCGTCGCATTGCAGCGCAATCCGTTGTCTACCTCTCTGGCACTCTAAGAGTTAATCCATTTTATTTACAAGCCTATATACAAGTTACGTTTCATTTGAACCCTTTAAGAGGCAGAAAGGTATCCAGTTCATTGTGTTGTGTTAGACACATCTCTGGCGCTGAAAGCCTTATACGAGTATGCCCCTGAGTGCCCTGTAGACAGGTTGATTCTTTGAGTCTCCACTCGAATCCCTCCTTTTGTGCACACTGTAGCCGTAGGTGCCTTATCTGTTATATATAATACTATACAGTAAGTTTCCTTACAGCTAACTGGTGCAAGAACACAAGGCTCTCTAATCCAGTGATGGGCAGGCTCGGACCCTCCAGCTGTTCAGAACTACAACTCCCATGATCCCCAGCCAGTTGTTGGCTGGCTGGGGGTCATGAGAATTGTAATGTCAACAGCTGGAGGCCCTCTGGATGCCCAACCCTGCTTTAACCCTTTGAGTCCCAGACGTGTACCCAATGCATTGCGTTGGAGACCACGCTAGCATTCAAGTGGTTAAAAAACATATTTAAATGGGTAGTAAAGGTTCGGAAGAAAATTGTATTAAACTATTGGCAGTGTCTTCACAGAACTGATTTCCTACAACTTAGAACTCATCTATTCTCTCTCCATTTGCCCTACAGATCACAGAGATCTGCAGGACTGGGTGAGTCAGCTCCCACAGAAGATTTCTCTCTTCTCTATAGAAGAACAATGTTGTTCTTTGGAAAGGATATCAGTCTTACTATATCTCCCAGAAGGGCTAAGTGATATCCCTCTGCCCTGCAGATCTCTGTGATCTGCAGGGCAAATGGAGGGATGTCACCTCAAAACATTTTTGGGGCACTGCCCATCAGTTAAAAGGGACTTTTATTGGCTTTAAAACAATTTGAATTAGATTATTTTATATTTGTCCACATGCCGCAGGTGATTCACTCCAGAATTGCACATTTAGCTAAAAGGTGGGGGAGTGTTGTTGCTATGCTTTACTGCAACCACCGCCAGCGGATTATTATGGGACAGCACATATTTGGGGGACATATTAATTGCCGCATATTATTTTTTTTATAGTGACACTAGCAATGTGGGACGGCGTTGCCCGTCATGTTATGACCGTTGGGCGCACATGTGTGAAATGCAGACACACTGATAAACACAGACATATGCAACACACAGGCAGACACATACCATACATCCCAAGTGTCCCTCTTTAGGATGGACAGTCCCTCTTTGAGGCCGGATCCCTCTGTCCCTCTTTTAAGGAGGTCAGACTGTGTGTAGGGCCGGCTCCACCTATAGGCGAGGTAGGCGGCGGCCTAGGGCGCACACATACTGGGGGCGCGGGCATGCAGCGGAGAAGAGCTGCGCCCGCACACACCACGCCGGGAAGCACAACACAATCAGGTCTGTGTTGCTACAGCGCTCCCTCATTGGGTCGGATCTTTAGTAATGCAGAGCGCGCTGGGAGTCATGATCTCCCGCCTTGCTCTGCATTACTGAAGAGAAGACTGTGCGGGAGCTACAGGTATGTGATGGAGGGCAAGATGGAACTGAAGGGGCATAGTGGAGCTGCTGGGGGCAAGTTGGAGCGGATGGGGGACAAAGTGGAGCTGATGGGGGCAAGTTGAAGCTGATGGGGGCAAGTTGGAGCTGATAGGGGAAAGCTGGAGCTGAGGGGGCATAGTGGAGCAGGTGGTGGCAAAGTGGAGCTGATGGGGGTAAGTTGGAGCGGATGAGGGTCAAAGTGGAGCTGATGGGGGCAAGTTGGAGCTGAGGGGTAAAGTGGAGCTGAGGGGGTAAAGTGGAGCTGAGGGGGGGCAAAGTGGAGCTGAGGGGGGCAAAATGAAGCTGAGGGGGGGCAAAGTGGAGCTGAGGGGGCAAAGTGGAGCTTGAAGGGGGGCAAAGTGGAGCTGCTGGGGGCAAGTTAGAGCGGATGGGGGCAAGTTGGAGCGGATGGGGGGCAAGTTGGAGCGGATGGGGGTCAAAATGGAGCTGATGGGGGCAAGTTGGAGCTGAGGGGGCAAAGTGGAGCTGAGGGGGGGCAAAGTGGAGCTGAGGGGGGGCAGGTTAGAGCAGATGGGGGGCAAAGTGGAGCTGATGGGGGCAAGTTGGAGCAGATGGGGGGCAAGTTGGAGCTGATGGTGGCAAGTTGGAGCTGCTGGGGGCATAGTGGAGCTGCTGGGGGGCAAAGTGGAGCCGGTGGGGGCAAGTTGGAGTGGATGGGGGGCAAAGTGGAGCTGGTGGGGGCAAAGTGGAGCTGGTGGGGGCAAAGTGGAGCTGGTGGGGGCAAGTTGGAGCTGGTGGGGGCAAGTTGAAGCTGGTGGGGGGCAAAGTGGAGCTGATGGGGGCAAAGTGGAGCTGATGGGGGCAAGTTGGAGCTGAGGCGGCAAGTTGGAGTTGATGGGGGACAAAGTGGAGCTGATGGGGGACAAAGTGGAGCTGATAGGGGCAAAGTGGAGCTGGTGGGCCAAAGTGAAGCTGATAAGGGGCAAGTTGGAGCTGGTGGGGGGCATCTCTTACAGGGATCTCCAGATCAGGGGCAGACTGGCCCAGGGGGCAGAGAGAGGACAATCATGAAAAGAGGTTGGGTATAAGTAGGCGGGGTATAAAGGGGTGGAACACAAGGGACGGAGCGAAATGGGCGGCAAAATTAGGTTTTGCCTACGGTGGCAAAAATCCTTGCACCAGCCCTGACTGTGTGGTGTGTATTACTTTGCTCTACAGAAATAAAGCAATAAACGTCAGTATATGTGTTTATACATTAGTCTGTGCAAATAAAATAATTTGGTCTTGCACTAAATCATTTATTCAGTTACATAAATAGCCAGTAATAGGTCATGAAATAACCTAAAAATTCTTACTAATGCCCCACCCACCAGCCACGCCCCCAACAATATCACCTAAAACCAGGGGCGGATTGTAAGGGAATACCGGCCCTGGCTCCCCCCCCACACACACACACACGCACCCCCGGTGCGCACTGAAAGAATTGCAAATAAATTACAAGTGCTGTACAGCACCGGACATCTCTCTCCTCCACTAACTTCCTTTAGTGCCCTCATTCTGCACTCAAGACAAAGTGGAGCGGAGGGGTAGAGAGATGGCCAGCGCTGTACAGCACTTGTATTTTAATTGCAGTTTTTTCAGCGCGCACTGGAGGGGGAGAGAGTCTGCACAAAGTGGATCGCGACTTTTTAAAAGTGAGCCGATATAGCGGCCCACCAGGGGATGCCCGATCCCCCGATAGGACAATCCGCCCATGCCTAAAAGTAAAGTGTCCCTCTTTGGCCATGTGAAATGTTGGGAGGTATGCACATACACACAGTGAGCGGCAGAAACATGCAAAAGACACGCGCACACACAGACACACTGGAGATGGACACACATATGTAACAGAGATGTACACACACAACATATTTGAGCAGAAACACATGCGTACATGAGTTGTGTACCCCTCTGGCACTCAAATGGTTAATGTATAGAGAGGCATGTCAGAGATAAATAGCAGTGGGAAGTGTATTCATACCTGGGAACTTTGATTTGTGTAGTCCCTAGAGGGGACTGATGTGGAGAGACAAATGGGGCAATCTAGGTTAAAAGTGGGCGGGGCTTAATCGTGAGTGGGGGCGGGGCTTAACATAAATGTGGAAAAGTGTTAGTAATAGGCTGGGGAAGGAGGAGAAGTGGGAGGGAAATGCAAGTTTACAGTGTGAGGGGTTTGAACACACTCCCTGAGGGGTAAAACTTGATACACAACCCTGTGGCAGTCAGTGGGTTAAGTGTGAATCTGATGGCTGTCTGTCCTGTGTCTTGCATGCCAAATGATGACAGTGAAGAAATAATTCAGCAGAGGGCGTACCTTAACCCTTTGAGTGCCATTTTGTTCCCCTGGTGCTGCACTACAGGTCCTGCTGAGGCCACTGGGAGTCAGGGTGAGTGACTGTGTGTGTGTGTGTGTGTGTGTCAGCCATATTTATTTCTGGCTTTGTGTGTGTATGTGGTGCATTGTGTGTGTGAGTGGGGGCATGTGTGTTTGGTGCTGTGTGAGTGGGGCCTGTGTGTGTGTGGTGGTCTGTGTGTGTGAGTGGGGCATGTGCGTGTGTTTGTGTGGTGCTGTGTGAGTGGGGCATGTGTGTGTGTTTGAGTGGTGCTGTGTGAGTGAGGCATGTGTGTTTGTCTGTGGTGTAGGAGCAAGTGGCGGCCATATTGTTTTTTTCTGACTTTGATAGTGGTGGGCGGGCTGCATAGTGGGGGAGGGACAAATCCCTGCATGATTGAATCACCCAATAGGAGTAGTAACTCCTGCTTTATGCCTCCCCTGGGTGTGTTTGCCAGGCACAAAGTCTTCTTTTATATATATATATATATTTTGACAATGTCAATCACAACAGGTTATTGTTCCGGTCACTTCCGCAGGTTACAACTTCTCCTTCCCAGGTCTGATGATCATCTCCCCCATGTTTTCTTTCATTCCCTTCACCTCTCCTGCTTTGTCTCTGTCACGCTTTCCACCGCTCACTCACCATCCTTTCTGCATCCCCTTCCCCCGGTTACTTCCCATCCTTCTCACTTCCCCTTCCCCCACTTACTTCCCATCCTTCTCACGTCCCCTTCCCCCAGTTACTTCCCATCCTTTTCACCTCCCCTTCCCCCAGTTACTTCCCATCCTTCTCACCTCCCCTTCCCTCAGTTACTTCCCATCCTTCTCACCTCCCCTTCCCCCAGTTACTTCCCATCCTTCTCACCTCCCCTTCCCCCAGTTACTTCCCATCCTTCTCACCTCCCCTTCCCTCAGTTACTTCCCATCCTTCTCACCTCCCCTTCCCCCAGTTACTTCCCATCCTTCTCACCTCCCCTTCCCCCAGTTACTTCCCATCCTTCTCACGTCCCCTTCCCCCGGTTACTTCCCATCCTTCTCACTTCCCCTTCCCCCAGTTACTTCCCATCCTTCTCACTTCCCCTTCCCCCGGTTACTTCCCATCCTTCTCACCTCCCCTTCCCCCGGTTACTTCCCATCCTTCTCACTTCCCCTTCCCCCAGCTACTTCCCATCCTTCTCACTTCCCCTTCCCCCAGTTACTTCCCATCCTTCTCACGTCCCCTTCCCCCAGTTACTCCCCATCCTTCTCACGTCCCCTTCCCCCGGTTACTTCCCATCCTTCTCACCTCCCCTTCCCCCGGTTACTTCCCATCCTTCTCACTTCCCCTTCCCTCAGTTACTTCCCAACCTTCTCACCTCCCCTTCCCCCAGTTACTCCCCATCCTTCTCATGTCTCCTTCCCCCAGTTACTTCCCATCCTTCTCACCTCCCCTTCCCCCAGTTACTCCCAACCTTCTCACCTCCCCTTCCCCAGGTTACTTCCCATCCTTCTCACCTCCCCTTCCCCCGGTTACTTCCCATCCTTCTCACTTCCCCTTCCCTCAGTTACTTCCCATCCTTCTCACCTCCCCTTCCCCCAGTTACTCCCCATCCTTCTCATGTCCCCTTCCCCCAGTTACTTCCCATCCTTCTCACCTCCCCTTCCCCCAGTTACTCCCCATCCTTCTCACCTCCCCTTCCCCCGGTTACTTCCCATCCTTCTCACCTCCCCTTCCCCTGGTTACTTCCCATCCTTCTCACTTCCCCTTCCCTCAGTTACTTCCCATCCTTCTCACCTCCCCTTCCCCCAGTTACTCCCCATCCTTCTCACGTCCCCTTCCCCCGGTTACTTCCCATCCTTCTCACCTCCCCTTCCCCCGGTTACTTCCCATCCTTCTCACTTCCCCTTCCCTCAGTTACTTCCCATCCTTCTCACCTCCCCTTCCCCCAGTTACTTCCCATCCTTCTCACCTCCCCTTCATCAGTTACTTCCCATCCTTCTCAACTCCCCTTCCCACATGTCTTCCCATCCTTCTCACCTCCCCTTCCCCCAGTTACTTCCCATCCTTCTCACCTCCCCTTCCCTCAGTTACTTCCCATCCTTCTCACGTCCCCTTCCCCCAGTTACTCCCCATCCTTCTCACGTCCCCTTCCCCCGGTTACTTCCCATCCTTCTCAACTCCCCTTCCCCCGGTTACTTCCCATCCTTCTCACTTCCCCTTCCCTCAGTTACTTCCCATCCTTCTCATCTCCCCTTCCCCCGGTTACTTCCCATCCTTCTCAAGTCCCCTTCCCCCGGTTACTTCCCATCCTTCTCACGTCCCCTTCCCCCGGTTACTTCCCATCCTTCTCACCTCCCCTTCCCCCGGTTACTTCCCATCCTTCTCACCTCCCCTTCCCCCGGTTACTTCCCATCCTTCTCACCTCCCCTTCCCTCAGTTACTTCCCATCCTTCTCACTTCCCCTTCCCCCAGTTACTCCCCATCCTTCTCACTTCCCCTTCCCTCAGTTACTTCCCATCCTTCTCACTTCCCCTTCCCCCGGTTACTTCCCATCCTTCTCACTTCCCCTTCTCCCAGTTACTTCCTATCCTTCTCACCTCCCCTTACCCCGGTTACTTCCCATCCTTCTCATCTCCCCTTCCCCCAGTTACTTCCCATCCTTCTCACCTCTCCTTCCCCCAGTTACTTCCCATCCTTCTCACCTCCCCTTCCCCCAGTTACTTCCCATCCTTCTCATATACCCTTCCCACATGTCTCCCCATCCTTCTCACCTCCCCTTCCCCCATGTCTCTCCATCCTTCTCAAGTCTCCTTCCCTCAGTTACTTCCTATCCTTCTCACCTCCCCTTCCCCCATGTCTCCCCATACTTCTCACGTCCCCTTCCCCAGTTACTTCCCATCCTTCTCACCTCCCCTTCCCCCAGTAACTTCCCATCCTTCTCATGTCTTCTTCCCCCAGTTACTTCCCATCCTTCTCACCTCCCCTTCCCTCAGTTACTTCCCATCCTTCTCATGTCCCCTTCCCACATGTCTCCCCATCCTTCTCACGTCCCCTTCCCCAGTTACTTCCCATCCTTCTCACCTCCCCTTCCCACAGTTACTTCCCATCCTTCTCACCTCCCCTTCCCCCAGTTACTTCCCATCCTTCACACCTCCCCTTCCCCCAGTTACTTCCCATCCTTCTCACCTCCCCTTCCCCAGTTACTTCCCATCCTTCTCACCTCCCCTTCCCCCAGTGTCTCCCCATCCTTCTCACCTCCCCTTCCCCAGTTACTTCCCATCCTCCTCACATTCCCTTCCCCAGTTACTTCCCATCCTTCTCACGTCCCCTTCCCCCAGTTACGTCACATCCTTCTCACCTCCCCTTCCCCCAGTTACTTCCCATCCTTCTCACTTCCCCTTCCCCCAGTTACTTCCCATCCTTCTCACCTCCCCTTCCCCCAGTTACTTCCTATCCTTCTCACCTCCCCTTCCCCCAGTTACTTCCCATCCTTATCACGTCCCCTTCCCCAGTTACTTCCCATCCTTCTCACCTCCCCTTCCCCCAGTTACTTCCCATCCTTCTCATGTCTTCTTCCCCAGTTACTTCCCATCCTTCTCACCTCCCCTTCCCCCAGTTACTTCCCATCCTTCTCACCTCCCCTTCCCCCAGTTACTTCCCATCCTTCTCACGTCCCCTTCCCCAGTTACTTCCCATCCTTCTCACGTCCCCTTCCCCAGTTACTTCCCATCCTTCTCACCTCCCCTTCCCCCAGTGTCTCCCCATCCTTCTCACCTCCCCTTCCCCAGTTACTTCCCATCCTTCTCACATCCCCTTCCCCAGTTACTTCCCATCCTTCTCACGTCCCCTTCCCCCAGTTACGTTCCATCCTTCTCACCTCCCCTTCCCCCAGTTACGTCCCATCCTTCTCACTTCCCCTTCCCCCAGTTACTTCCCATCCTTCTCACGTCCCCTTCCCCCAGTTACTCCCCATCCTTCTCACGTCCCCTTCCCCCGGTTACTTCCCATCCTTCTCACCTCCCCTTCCCCCGGTTACTTCCCATCCTTCTCATTTCCCCTTCCCTCAGTTACTTCCCATCCTTCTCATCTCCCCTTCCCCCGGTTACTTCCCATCCTTCTCACGTCCCCTTCCCCCGGTTACTTCCCATCCTTCTCACGTCCCCTTCCCCCGGTTACTTCCCATCCTTCTCACCTCCCCTTCCCCCGGTTACTTCCCATCCTTCTCACCTCCCCTTCCCCCGGTTACTTCCCATCCTTCTCACCTCCCCTTACTTCAGTTACTTCCCATCCTTCTCACTTCCCCTTCCCCCAGTTACTCCCCATCCTTCTCACTTCCCCTTCCCTCAGTTACTTCCCATCCTTCTCACTTCCCCTTCCCCCGGTTACTTCCCATCCTTCTCACTTCCCCTTCTCCCAGTTACTTCCTATCCTTCTCACCTCCCCTTCCCCTGGTTACTTCCCATCCTTCTCACCTCCCCTTCCCCAGTTACTTCCCATCCTTCTCACCTCCCCTTCCCCAGTTACTTCCCATCCTTCTCACATCCCCTTCCCCATTTACTTCCCATCCTTCTCACGTCCCCTTCCCCCAGTTACGTTCCATCCTTCTCACCTCCCCTTCCCCCAGTTACGTCCCATCCTTCTCACTTCCCCTTCCCCCAGTTACTTCCCATCCTTCTCACGTCCCCTTCCCCCAGTTACTCCCCATCCTTCTCACGTCCCCTTCCCCCGGTTACTTCCCATCCTTCTCACCTCCCCTTCCCCCGGTTACTTCCCATCCTTCTCATTTCCCCTTCCCTCAGTTACTTCCCATCCTTCTCATCTCCCCTTCCCCCGGTTACTTCCCATCCTTCTCACGTCCCCTTCCCCCGGTTACTTCCCATCCTTCTCACGTCCCCTTCCCCCGGTTACTTCCCATCCTTCTCACCTCCCCTTCCCCCGGTTACTTCCCATCCTTCTCACCTCCCCTTCCCCCGGTTACTTCCCATCCTTCTCACCTCCCCTTACCTCAGTTACTTCCCATCCTTCTCACTTCCCCTTCCCCCAGTTACTCCCCATCCTTCTCACTTCCCCTTCCCTCAGTTACTTCCCATCCTTCTCACTTCCCCTTACCCCAGTTACTTCCCATCCTTCTCACCTCTCCTTCCCCCAGTTACTTCCCATCCTTCTCACCTCCCCTTCCCCCAGTTACTTCCCATCCTTCTCATGTCCCCTTCCCACATATCTCCCCATCCTTCTCACCTCCCCTTCCCCCATGTCTCCCCATCCTTCTCACGTCTCCTTCCCTCAGTTACTTCCTATCCTTCTCACCTCCCCTTCCCCCAGTTACTTCCCATCCTTCTCACCTCCCCTTCCCCCAGTTACTTCCCATCCTTCTCATGTCTTCTTCCCTCAGTTACTTCCCATCCTTCTCACCTCCCCTTCCCTCAGTTACTTCCCATCCTTCTCATGTCCCCTTCCCACATGTCTCCCCATCCTTCTCACGTCCCCTTCCCCAGTTACTTCCCATCCTTCTCACCTCCCCTTCCCCCAGTTACTTCCCATACTTCTCACGTCCCCTTCCCCCAGTTACTTCCCATCCTTCTCACCTCCCCTTCCCCCAGTTACTTCCCATCCTTATCACGTCCCCTTCCCCCAGTTACTTCCCATCCTTCTCACCTCCCCTTCCCCCAGTTACTTCCCATCCTTCTCATATCTTCTTCCCTCAGTTACTTTCCATCCTTCTCACCTCCCCTTCCCCAGTTACTTCCCATCCTTCTCACATCCCCTTCCCCCAGTTACTTCCCATCCTTCTCACCTCCCCTTCCCCCGGTTACTTCCCATCCTTCTCACCTCCCCTTACCTCAGTTACTTCCCATCCTTCTCACTTCCCCTTCCCCCAGTTACTCCCCATCCTTCTCACTTCCCCTTCCCTCAGTTACTAACCATCCTTCTCACTTCCCCTTCCCCCAGTTACTTCCCATCCTTCTCACCTCTCCTTCCCCCAGTTACTTCCCATCCTTCTCACCTCCCCTTCCCCCAGTTACTTCCCATCCTTCTCATGTCCCCTTCCCACATATCTCCCCATCCTTCTCACCTCCCCTTCCCCCATGTCTCCCCATCCTTCTCACGTCTCCTTCCCTCAGTTACTTCCTATCCTTCTCACCTCCCCTTCCCCCATGTCTCCCCATCCTTCTTACGTCCCCTTCCCCAGTTACTTCCCATCCTTCTCACCTCCCCTTCCCCCAGTTACTTCCCATCCTTCTCATGTCTTCTTCCCTCAGTTACTTCCCATCCTTCTCACCTCCCCTTCCCTCAGTTACTTCCCATCCTTCTCATGTCCCCTTCCCACATGTCTCCCCATCCTTCTCACGTCCCCTTCCCCAGTTACTTCCCATCCTTCTCACCTCCCCTTCCCCCAGTTACTTCCCATACTTCTCACGTCCCCTTCCCCCAGTTACTTCCCATCCTTCTCACCTCCCCTTCCCCCAGTTACTTCCCATCCTTCTCACCTCCCCTTCCCCCAGTTACTTCCCATCCTTCTCATGTCTTCTTCCCTCAGTTACTTTCCATCCTTCTCACCTCCCCTTCCCCAGTTACTTCCCAAACTTCTCACGTCCCCTTCCCCCAGTTACTTCCCATCCTTCTCACCTCCCCTTCCCCCAGTTACTTCCCATCCTTCTCATGTCTTCTTCCCTCAGTTACTTCCCATCCTTCTCACCTCCCCTTCCCACATGTCTCCCCATCCTTCTCACGTCCCCTTCCCCAGTTACTTCCCATCCTTCTCACCTCCCCTTCCCCCAGTTACTTCCCATACTTCTCACGTCCCCTTCCCCCAGTTACTTCCCATCCTTCTCACCTCCCCTTCCCCCAGTTACTTCCCATCCTTATCACGTCCCCTTCCCCCAGTTACTTCCCATCCTTCTCACCTCCCCTTCCCCCAGTTACTTCCCATCCTTCTCATGTCTTCTTCCCTCAGTTCCTTTCCATCCTTCTCACCTCCCCTTCCCCAGTTACTTCCCATCCTTCTCACATCCCCTTCCCCAGTTACTTCCCATCCTTCTCACGTCCCCTTCCCCCAGTTACGTTCCATCCTTCTCACCTCCCCTTCCCCCAGTTACGTCCCATCCTTCTCACTTTCCCTTCCCCCAGTTACTTCCCATCCTTCTCACCTCCCCTTACCCCAGTTACTTCCCATCCTTCTCATCTCCCCTTCCCCAGTTACTTCCCATCATTCTCGCCTCCCCTTCCCCCGGTTACTTCCCATCCTTCTCATCTCCCCTTCCCCCAGTTACTTCCCATCCTTCTCATCTCCCCTTCCCCCAGTTACTTCCCATCCTTCTCACCTCCCCTTCCCCCAGTTATGTCCCATCCTTCTCACTTCCCCTTCCCCCAGTTACTTCCCAAACTTCTCACGTCCCCTTCCCCCAGTTACTTCCCATCCTTCTCACCTCCCCTTCCCCCAGTTACTTCCCATCCTTATCACGTCCCCTTCCCCCAGTTACTTCCCATCCTTCTCACCTCCCCTTCCCCCATGTCTCCCCATCCTTCTTACGTCCCCTTCCCCAGTTACTTCCCATCCTTCTCACCTCCCCTTCCCCCAGTTACTTCCCATCCTTCTCATGTCTTCTTCCCTCAGTTACTTCCCATCCTTCTCACCTCCCCTTCCCTCAGTTACTTCCCATCCTTCTCATGTCCCCTTCCCACATGTCTCCCCATCCTTCTCACGTCCCCTTCCCCAGTTACTTCCCATCCTTCTCACCTCCCCTTCCCCCAGTTACTTCCCATCCTTCTCATGTCTTCTTCCCCCAGTTACTTCCCATCCATCTCACCTCCCCTTCCCCCAGTTACTTCCCATCCTTCACACCTCCCCTTCCCCCAGTTACTTCCCATCCTTCTCACCTCCCCTTCCCCAGTTACTTCCCATCCTTCTCACCTCCCCTTCCCCCAGTGTCTCCCCATCCTTCTCACCTCCCCTTCCCCAGTTACTTCCCATCCTTCTCACATCCCCTTCCCCAGTTACTTCCCATCCTTCTCACGTCCCCTTCCCCCAGTTACGTCCCATCCTTCTCACCTCCACTTCCCCCAGTTATGTCCCATCCTTCTCACTTCCCCTTCCCCCAGTTACTTCCCATCCTTCTCACCTCCCCTTCCCCCAGTTACTTCCCATCCTTATCACGTCCCCTTCCCCCAGTTACTTCCCATCCTTCTCACCTCCCCTTTCCCCAGTTACTTCCCATCCTTCTCATGTCTTCTTCCCTCAGTTACTTTCCATCCTTCTCACCTCCCCTTCCCCAGTTACTTCCCATCCTTCTCACATCCCCTTCCCCCAGTTACGTTCCATCCTTCTCACCTCCCCTTCCCCCAGTTACGTCCCATCCTTCTCACTTTCCCTTCCCCCAGTTACTTCCCATCCTTCTCACCTCCCCTTCCCCAAGTTACTTCCCATCCTTCTCACCTCCCCTTCCCCAGTTACTTCCCATCCTTCTCAACTCCCCTTCCCACATGTCTCCCCATCCTTCTCACCACCCCTTCCCCCAGTTACTTCCCATCCTTCTCAACTCCCCTTTCCCCAGTTACTTCCCATCCTTCTCACCTCCCCTTCCCCCCGTTACTTCCCATCCTTCTAACCTCCCCTTCCCACAGTTACTTCCCATCCTTCTCAACTCACCTTTCCCCAGTTACTACCCATCCTTCTCACCTCCCCTTCCCCAGTTACTTCCCATCCTTCTCAACTCCCCTTCCCCCATGTCTCCCCATCCTTCTCACCTCCCCTTCCCCCAGTTACTTCCCATTCTTCTCACCTCCCCTTCCCCCACTTACTTCCCATCCTTCTCATGTCCCCTTCCCCCAGTTACTTCCCATCCTTCTCACCTCCCCTTCCCCCAGTTACTTCCCATCCTTCTCACCTCCCCTTCCCCCATGTCTCCCCATCCTTCTCACCTCCCCTTCCCCCAGTTACTTCCCATCCTTCTCACCTCCCCTTCCCCCAGTTACTTCCCATCCTTCTCACTTCCCCTTTCCTCAGTTACTTCCCATCCTTCTCAACTCCCTTTCCCCCAGTTACTTCCCATCCTTCTCACGTCTCCATCCCCCAGTTACTCCCCATCCTTCTCACCTCCCCTTCCCCCAGTGTCTCCCCATCCTTCTCACCTCCCCTTCCCCCAGTTACTCCCCATCCTTCTCACCTCCCCTTCCCCCAGTTACTTCCCATCCTTCTCACGTCTCCTTCCCCAGTTACTTCCCATCCTTCTCACTTCCCCTTCCCCCAGTTACTTCCCATCCTTCTCACGTCCCCTTCCCCCAGTTAATCCCCATCCTTCTCATCTCCCCTTCCCCCAGTTACTTTCCATCCTTCTCACCTCCCCTTCCCCCAGTTACTCCCAATCCTTCTCACGTCCCCTTCCCCCAGTTACTTCCTATCCTTCTCACCTCCCCTTCCCCCGGTTACTTCCCATCCTTATCACCTCCCCTTCCCCCAGTTACTTCCCATCCTTCTCACCTCCCCTTCCCCAGTTACTTCCCATCCTTCTCACCTCCCCTTCCCCCAGTTACTTCCCATCCTTCTCATCTCCCCTTCCCCCAGTTACTTCCCATCCTTCTCACGTCCTCTTCCCCCAGTTACTCCCCATCCTTCTCACATCCCTTTCCCCCAGTTACTTCCTATCCTTCTCACCTCCCCTTCCCCCGGTTACTTCCCATCCTTCTCATCTCCCCTTCCCCCAGTTACTTCCCATCCTTCTCACCTCCCCTTCCCCCAGTTACTTCCCATCCTTCTCACCTCCCCTTCCCCCAGTTACTCCCCATCCTTCTCACGTCTCCTTCCCCCAGTTACTTCATATCCTTCTCACCTCCCCTTCCCCCAGTTACTTCCCATCCTTCTCACCTCCCCTTCCCCCAGTTACTTCCCATCCTTCTCACGTCCCCTTCCCCCAGTTACTCCCCATCCTTCTCACGTCCCCTTCCCCCAGTTACTTCCTATCCTTCTCACCTCCCCTTCCCCCAGTTACTTTCCATCCTTCTCACCTCCCCTTCCCCCAGTTACTCCCAATCCTTCTCATCTCCCCTTCCCCCAGTTACTTTCCATCCTTCTCACCTCCCCTTCCCCCAGTTACTCCCAATCCTTCTCACGTCCCCTTCCCCCAGTTACTTCCTATCCTTCTCACCTCCCCTTCCCCCGGTTACTTCCCATCCTTATCACCTCCCCTTCCCCCAGTTACTTCCCATCCTTCTCACCTCCCCTTCCCCAGTTACTTCCCATCCTTCTCACCTCCCCTTCCCCCAGTTACTTCCCATCCTTCTCATCTCCCCTTCCCCCAGTTACTTCATATCCTTCTCACCTCCCCTTCCCCCAGTTACTTCCCATCCTTCTCACCTCCCCTTCCCCCAGTTACTCCCCATCCTTCTCACGTCCCCTTCCCCCAGTTACTTCCCATCCTTCTCACGTCCCCTTCCCCCAGTTACTCCCCATCCTTCTCACGTCCCCTTCCCCCAGTTACTTCCTATCCTTCTCACCTCCCCTTCCCCCAGTTACTTCCCATCCTTCTCACGTCCCCTTCCCCCAGTTACTCCCCATCCTTCTCACGTCCCCTTCCCCCAGTTACTTCCCATCCTTCTCACGTCCCCTTCCCCCAGTTACTTCCCATCCTTCTCACGTCCCCTTCCCCCAGTTACTCCCCATCCTTCTCACGTCCCCTTCCCCCAGTTACTTCCTATCCTTCTCACCTCCCCTTCCCCCAGTTACTTCCCATCCTTCTCACCTCCCCTTCCCCCAGTTACTCCCCATCCTTCTCACGTCCCCTTCCCCCAGTTACTTCCCATCCTTCTCACGTCCCCTTCCCCCAGTTACTCCCCATCCTTCTCACGTCCCCTTCCCCCAGTTACTTCCTATCCTTCTCACCTCCCCTTCCCCCAGTTACTTCCCATCCTTCTCACGTCCCCTTCCCCCAGTTACTCCCCATCCTTCTCACGTCCCCTTCCCCCAGTTACTTCCCATCCTTCTCACCTCCCCTTCCCCCGGTTACTTCCCATCCTTCTCATCTTCCCTTCCCCCAGTTACTTCCCATCCTTCTCACCTCCCCTTCCCCCATTTACTTCCCATCCTTCTCACCTCCCCTTCCCCCAGTTACTCCCCATCCTTCTCACGTCTACTTCCCCCAGTTACTTCCTATCCTTCTCACCTCCCCTTCCCCCAGTTACTTCCCATCCTTCTCACCTCCCCTTCCCCCGGTTACTTCCCATCCTTCTCGCCTCCCCTTCCCCCAGTTACTTCCCATCCTTCTCATCTCCCCTTCCCCAGTTACTTCCCATCATTCTCGCCTCCCCTTCCCCCGGTTACTTCCCATCCTTCTCATCTCCCCTTCCCCCAGTTACTTCCCATCCTTCTCACCTCCCCTTTCCCCAGTTACTTCCCATCCTTCTCACCTCCCCTTCCCCCAGTTACTCCCCATCCTTCTCACCTCCCCTTCCCCCAGTTACTTCCCATCCTTCTCACCTCCCCTTCCCCCAGTTACATCCCTTCTCATCTCCCCTTCCCACAGTATTTCCCCATCCATCTCACCTCCCCTTCCCCCAGTGCCTCCCCATCATTCTTAACCTCCCTCCCACCAGTGTCTCCCCATCCTTCTCACCTCCCCTTCCCCCAGTTACTTCCCATCCTTCTCACCTCCCCTTCCCCCGTTTACTTCCCATCCTTCTCACCTCCCCTTCCCCCAGTTACGTCCCATCCTTCTCACCACCCCTTCCCCTAGTTATGTCCCATCCTTCTCACCTCCCCTTCCCACATGTCTCCCCATCCTTCTCACGTCCCCTTCCCCCAGTTACGTCCCATCCTTCTCACCACCCCTTGCCCCAGTTATGTCCCATCCTTCTAACCTCCCCTTCCCCCAGTTACTTCCCATCCTTCTCATGTCCCCTTCCCTCAGTTACTTCCCATCCTTCTCACCTCCCCTTCCCCCAGTGTCTCCCCATCCTTCATAACTCCCCTTCTCCCAGTGCCTCCCCATCCTTAACCTCCTTCCCACCAGTGTCTCCCCATCCTTCTCACCTCTCCTTCCCCCAGTGTCTTCCCATTCTTCTCACCTCTCCTTCCCCCAGTGTCTTCCCACTCTTCTCACCTCCCCTTCCCCCAGTGTCTCCCCATCCTTCTCACCTCCCCTTCCCCCAGTGTCTCCCCATCCTTCTCACCTCCCCTTCCCCCAGTTACTTCCCATCCTTCTCACGTCTCCTTCCCCCAGTTACTTCCCATCCTTCTCACTTCCCCTTCCCCCAGTTACTTCCCATCCTTCTCACGTCCCCTTCCCCCAGTTAATCCCCATCCTTCTCACCTCCCCTTCCCCCAGTTACTTCCCATCCTTGTCACCTCCCCTTCCCTCAGTTACTCCCAATCCTTCTCACGTCCCCTTCCCCCAGTTACTTCCCATCCTTCTCACCTCCCCTTCCCCAGTTACTTCCCATCCTTCTCACCTCCCCTTCCCCCAGTTACTTCCCATCCTTCTCATCTCCCCTTCCCCCAGTTACTTCCCATCCTTCTCACGTCCCCTTCCCCCAGTTACTCCCCATCCTTCTCACGTCCCCTTCCCCCAGTTACTTCCTATCCTTCTCACCTCCCCTTCCCCCGGTTACTTCCCATCCTTCTCATCTCCCCTTCCCCCAGTTACTTCCCATCCTTCTCACCTCCCCTTCCCCCAGTTACTTCCCATCCTTTTCACCTCCCCTTCCCCCAGTTACTTCCCATCCTTCTCACCTCCCCTTCCCCCAGTTACTTCCCATCCTTCTCACCTCCCCTTCCCCCAGTTACTTCCCATCCTTCTCACCTCCCCTTCCCCCAGTTACTCCCCATCCTTCTCACGTCTCCTTCCCCCAGTTACTTCCTATCCTTCTCACCTCCCCTTCCCCCAGTTACTTCCCATCCTTCTCACCTCCCCTTCCCCAGTTACTTCCCATCCTTCTCACCTCACCTTCCCCCAGTTACTTCCCATCCTTCTCATCTCCCCTTCCCCCAGTTACTTCCCATCCTTCTCACGTCCCCTTCCCCCAGTTACTCCCCATCCTTCTCACGTCCCCTTCCCCCAGTTACTTCCTATCCTTCTCACCTCCCCTTCCCCCGGTTACTTCCCATCCTTCTCATCTCCCCTTCCCCCAGTTACTTCCCATCCTTCTCACCTCCCCTTCCCCCAGTTACTTCCCATCCTTCTCACCTCCCCTTCCCCCAGTTACTTCCCATCCTTCTCACGTCTCCTTCCCCCAGTTACTTCATATCCTTCTCACCTCCCCTTCCCCCAGTTACTTCCCATCCTTCTCACCTCCCCTTCCCCCGGTTACTTCCCATCCTTCTCACGTCCCCTTCCCCCAGTTACTCCCCATCCTTCTCACGTCCCCTTCTCCCAGTTACTTCCTATCCTTCTCACCTCCCCTTCCCCCGGTTACTTCCCATCCTTCTCATCTCCCCTTCCCCCAGTTACTTCCCATCCTTCTCACCTCCCCTTCCCCCAGTTACTTCCCATCCTTCTCACCTCCCCTTCCCCCAGTTACTCCCCATCCTTCTCACGTCTACTTCCCCCAGTTACTTCCTATCCTTCTCACCTCCCCTTCCCCCAGTTACTTCCCATCCTTCTCACCTCCCCTTCCCCCGGTTACTTCCCATCCTTCTCGCCTCCCCTTCCCCCAGTTACTTCCCATCCTTCTCATCTCCCCTTCCCCAGTTACTTCCCATCATTCTCGCCTCCCCTTCCCCCGGTTACTTCCCATCCTTCTCATCTCCCCTTCCCCCAGTTACTTCCCTTCCTTCTCACCTCCCCTTCCCCCAGTTACTTCCCATCCTTCTCACCTCCCCTTCCCCCAGTTACTCCCCATCCTTCTCACCTCCCCTTCCCCCAGTTACTTCCCATCCTTCTCACCTCCCCTTCCCCCAGTTACATCCCTTCTCATCTCCCCTTCCCACAGTATTTCCCCATCCATCTCACCTCCCCTTCCCCCAGTGCCTCCCCATCATTCTTAACCTCCCTCCCACCAGTGTCTCCCCATCCTTCTCACCTCCCCTTCCCCCAGTTACTTCCCATCCTTCTCACCTCCCCTTCCCCCGGTTACTTCCCATCCTTCTCACCTCCCCTTCCCCCAGTTACGTCCCATCCTTCTCACCACCCCTTCCCCTAGTTATGTCCCATCCTTCTCACCTCCCCTTCCCACATGTCTCCCCATCCTTCTCACGTCCCCTTCCCCCAGTTACGTCCCATCCTTCTCACCACCCCTTGCCCCAGTTATGTCCCATCCTTCTAACCTCCCCTTCCCCCAGTTACTTCCCATCCTTCTCATGTCCCCTTCCCTCAGTTACTTCCCATCCTTCTCACCTCCCCTTCCCCCAGTGTCTCCCCATCCTTCATAACTCCCCTTCTCCCAGTGCCTCCCCATCCTTAACCTCCCTCCCACCAGTGTCTCCCCATCCTTCTCACCTCTCCTTCCCCCAGTGTCTTCCCATTCTTCTCACCTCTCCTTCCCCCAGTGTCTTCCCACTCTTCTCACCTCCCCTTCCCCCAGTGTCTCCCCATCCTTCTCACCTCCCCTTCCCCCAGTGTCTCCCCATCCTTCTCACCTCCCCTTCCCCCAGTTACTTCCCATCCTTCTCACGTCTCCTTCCCCCAGTTACTTCCCATCCTTCTCACTTCCCCTTCCCCCAGTTACTTCCCATCCTTCTCACGTCCCCTTCCCCCAGTTAATCCCCATCCTTCTCACCTCCCCTTCCCCAAGTTACTTCCCATCCTTGTCACCTCCCCTTCCCTCAGTTACTCCCAATCCTTCTCACGTCCCCTTCCCCCAGTTACGTTCCATCCTTCTCACCTCCCCTTCCCCCAGTTACGTCCCATCCTTCTCACTTCCCCTTCCCCCAGTTACTTCCCATCCTTCTCACGTCCCCTTCCCCAAGTTACTCCCCATCCTTTTCACGTCCCCTTCCCCCGGTTACTTCCCATCCTTCTCACCTCCCCTTCCCCCGGTTACTTCCCATCCTTCTCATTTCCCATTTCCTCAGTTACTTTCCATCCTTCTCATCTCCCCTTCCCCCGGTTACTTCCCATCCTTCTCACGTCCCCTTCCCCCGGTTACTTCCCATCCTTCTCACGTCCCCTTCCCCCGGTTACTTCCCATCCTTCTCACCTCCCCTTCCCCCGGTTACTTCCCATCCTTCTCACCTCCCCTTCCCCCGGTTACTTCCCATCCTTCTCACCTCCCCTTACCTCAGTTACTTCCCATCCTTCTCACTTCCCCTTCCCCCAGTTACTCCCCATCCTTCTCACTTCCCCTTCCCTCAGTTACTTCCCATCCTTCTCACTTCCCCTTCCCCCAGTTACTTCCCATCCTTCTCACCTCTCCTTCCCCCAGTTACTTCCCATCCTTCTCACCTCCCCTTCCCCCAGTTACTTCCCATCCTTCTCATGTCCCCTTCCCACATATCTCCCCATCCTTCTCACCTCCCCTTCCCCCATGTCTCCCCATCCTTCTCACGTCTCCTTCCCTCAGTTACTTCCTATCCTTCTCACCTCCCCTTCCCCCATGTCTCCCCATCCTTCTTACGTCCCCTTCCCCAGTTACTTCCCATCCTTCTCACCTCCCCTTCCCCCAGTTACTTCCCATCCTTCTCATGTCTTCTTCCCTCAGTTACTTCCCATCCTTCTCATGTCCCCTTCCCACATGTCTCCCCATCCTTCTCACGTCCCCTTCCCCAGTTACTTCCCATCCTTCTCACCTCCCCTTCCCCCAGTTACTTCCCATACTTCTCACGTCCCCTTCCCCCAGTTACTTCCCATCCTTCTCACCTCCCCTTCCCCCAGTTACTTCCCATCCTTATCACGTCCCCTTCCCCCAGTTACTTCCCATCCTTCTCACCTCCCCTTCCCCCAGTTACTTCCCATCCTTCTCATGTCTTCTTCCCTCAGTTACTTTCCATCCTTCTCACCTCCCCTTCCCCAGTTACTTCCCATCCTTCTCACATCCCCTTCCCCAGTTACTTCCCATCCTTCTCACGTCCCCTTCCCCCAGTTACGTTCCATCCTTCTCACCTCCCCTTCCCCCAGTTACGTCCCATCCTTCTCACTTTCCCTTCCCCCAGTTACTTCCCATCCTTCTCACCTCCCCTTCCCCCAGTTACTTCCCATCCTTCTCATCTCCCCTTCCCCCAGTTACTTCCCATCATTCTCGCCTCCCCTTCCCCCGGTTACTTCCCATCCTTCTCATCTCCCCTTCCCCCAGTTACTTCCCATCCTTCTCATCTCCCCTTCCCCCAGTTACTTCCCATCCTTCTCACCTCCCCTTCCCCCAGTTATGTCCCATCCTTCTCACTTCCCCTTCCCCCAGTTACTTCCCAAACTTCTCACGTCCCCTTCCCCCAGTTACTTCCCATCCTTCTCACCTCCCCTTCCCCCAGTTACTTCCCATCCTTATCACGTCCCCTTCCCCCAGTTACTTCCCATCCTTCTCACCTCCCCTTCCCCCATGTCTCCCCATCCTTCTTACGTCCCCTTCCCCAGTTACTTCCCATCCTTCTCACCTCCCCTTCCCCCAGTTACTTCCCATCCTTCTCATGTCTTCTTCCCTCAGTTACTTCCCATCCTTCTCACCTCCCCTTCCCTCAGTTACTTCCCATCCTTCTCATGTCCCCTTCCCACATGTCTCCCCATCCTTCTCACGTCCCCTTCCCCAGTTACTTCCCAACCTTCTCACCTCCCCTTCCCCCAGTTACTTCCCATCCTTCTCATGTCTTCTTCCCCCAGTTACTTCCCATCCTTCTCACCTCCCCTTCCCCCAGTTACTTCCCATCCTTCACACCTCCCCTTCCCCCAGTTACTTCCCATCCTTCTCACCTCCCCTTCCCCAGTTACTTCCCATCCTTCTCACCTCCCCTTCCCCCAGTGTCTCCCCATCCTTCTCACCTCCCCTTCCCCAGTTACTTCCCATCCTTCTCACATCCCCTTCCCCAGTTACTTCCCATCCTTCTCACGTCCCCTTCCCCCAGTTACGTCCCATCCTTCTCACCTCCACTTCCCCCAGTTATGTCCCATCCTTCTCACTTCCCCTTCCCCCAGTTACTTCCCATCCTTCTCACCTCCCCTTCCCCCAGTTACTTCCCATCCTTATCACGTCCCCTTCCCCCAGTTACTTCCCATCCTTCTCACCTCCCCTTCCCCCAGTTACTTCCCATCCTTCTCATGTCTTCTTCCCTCAGTTACTTTCCATCCTTCTCACCTCCCCTTCCCCAGTTACTTCCCATCCTTCTCACATCCCCTTCCCCCAGTTACGTTCCATCCTTCTCACCTCCCCTTCCCCCAGTTACGTCCCATCCTTCTCACTTTCCCTTCCCCCAGTTACTTCCCATCCTTCTCACCTCCCCTTCCCCCAGTTACTTCCCATCCTTCTCACCTCCCCTTCCCCAGTTACTTCCCATCCTTCTCAACTCCCCTTCCCACATGTCTCCCCATCCTTCTCACCTCCCCTTCCCCCAGTTACTTCCCATCCTTCTCAACTCCCCTTTCCCCAGTTACTTCCCATCCTTCTCACCTCCCCTTCCCCCCGTTACTTCCCATCCTTCTAACCTCCCCTTCCCACAGTTACTTCCCATCCTTCTCAACTCACCTTTCCCCAGTTACTACCCATCCTTCTCACCTCCCCTTCCCCAGTTACTTCCCATCCTTCTCAACTCCCCTTCCCCCATGTCTCCCCATCCTTCTCACCTCCCCTTCCCCCAGTTACTTCCCATTCTTCTCACCTCCCCTTCCCCCACTTACTTCCCATCCTTCTCATGTCCCCTTCCCCCAGTTACTTCCCATCCTTCTCACCTCCCCTTCCCCCAGTTACTTCCCATCCTTCTCACCTCCCCTTCCCCCATGTCTCCCCATCCTTCTCACCTCCCCTTCCCCCAGTTACTTCCCATCCTTCTCACCTCCCCTTCCCCCACTTACTTCCCATCCTTCTCATGTCCCCTTCCCCCAGTTACTTCCCATCCTTCTCACTTCCCCTTTCCTCAGTTACTTCCCATCCTTCTCAACTCCCCTTCCCCCAGTTACTTCCCATCCTTCTCACGTCTCCATCCCCCAGTTACTCCCCATCCTTCTCACCTCCCCTTCCCCCAGTGTCTCCCCATCCTTCTCACCTCCCCTTCCCCCAGTTACTCCCCATCCTTCTCACCTCCCCCTCCCCCAGTTACTTCCCATCCTTCTCACGTCTCCTTCCCCAGTTACTTCCCATCCTTCTCACTTCCCCTTCCCCCAGTTACTTCCCATCCTTCTCACGTCCCCTTCCCCCAGTTAATCCCCATCCTTCTCATCTCCCCTTCCCCCAGTTACTTTCCATCCTTCTCACCTCCCCTTCCCCCAGTTACTCCCAATCCTTCTCACGTCCCCTTCCCCCAGTTACTTCCTATCCTTCTCACCTCCCCTTCCCCCGGTTACTTCCCATCCTTATCACCTCCCCTTCCCCCAGTTACTTCCCATCCTTCTCACCTCCCCTTCCCCAGTTACTTCCCATCCTTCTCACCTCCCCTTCCCCCAGTTACTTCCCATCCTTCTTATCTCCCCTTCCCCCAGTTACTTCCCATCCTACTCACGTCCTCTTCCCCCAGTTACTCCCCATCCTTCTCACATCCCTTTCCCCCAGTTACTTCCTATCCTTCTCACCTCCCCTTCCCCCGGTTACTTCCCATCCTTCTCATCTCCCCTTCCCCCAGTTACTTCCCATCCTTCTCACCTCCCCTTCCCCCAGTTACTTCCCATCCTTCTCACCTCCCCTTCCCCCAGTTACTCCCCATCCTTCTCACGTCTCCTTCCCCCAGTTACTTCATATCCTTCTCACCTCCCCTTCCCCCAGTTACTTCCCATCCTTCTCACCTCCCCTTCCCCCAGTTACTTCCCATCCTTCTCACGTCCCCTTCCCCCAGTTACTCCCCATCCTTCTCACGTCCCCTTCCCCCAGTTACTTCCTATCCTTCTCACCTCCCCTTCCCCCAGTTACTTTCCATCCTTCTCACCTCCCCTTCCCCCAGTTACTCCCAATCCTTCTCATCTCCCCTTCCCCCAGTTACTTTCCATCCTTCTCACCTCCCCTTCCCCCAGTTACTCCCAATCCTTCTCACGTCCCCTTCCCCCAGTTACTTCCTATCCTTCTCACCTCCCCTTCCCCCGGTTACTTCCCATCCTTATCACCTCCCCTTCCCCCAGTTACTTCCCATCCTTCTCACCTCCCCTTCCCCAGTTACTTCCCATCCTTCTCACCTCCCCTTCCCCCAGTTACTTCCCATCCTTCTCATCTCCCCTTCCCCCAGTTACTTCCCATCCTTCTCACGTCCTCTTCCCCCAGTTACTCCCCATCCTTCTCACATCCCTTTCCCCCAGTTACTTCCTATCCTTCTCACCTCCCCTTCCCCCGGTTACTTCCCATCCTTCTCATCTCCCCTTCCCCCAGTTACTTCCCATCCTTCTCACCTCCCCTTCCCCCAGTTACTTCCCATCCTTCTCACCTCCCCTTCCCCCAGTTACTCCCCATCCTTCTCACGTCTCCTTCCCCCAGTTACTTCATATCCTTCTCACCTCCCCTTCCCCCAGTTACTTCCCATCCTTCTCACCTC
The DNA here is from genome assembly GCA_037306005.1 of Rhinophrynus dorsalis. NCBI lineage: Eukaryota > Metazoa > Chordata > Amphibia > Anura > Rhinophrynidae > Rhinophrynus > Rhinophrynus dorsalis. The sequence continues at coordinate 7,832,107 of CM074718.1, read as the reverse complement.
CCCTTCCCCCAGTTACTCCCCATCCTTCTCACGTCCCCTTCCCCCAGTTACTTCCCATCCTTCTCACGTCCCCTTCCCCCAGTTACTCCCCATCCTTCTCACGTCCCCTTCCCCCAGTTACTTCCTATCCTTCTCACCTCCCCTTCCCCCAGTTACTTCCCATCCTTCTCACGTCCCCTTCCCCCAGTTACTCCCCATCCTTCTCACGTCCCCTTCCCCCAGTTACTTCCCATCCTTCTCACCTCCCCTTCCCCCGGTTACTTCCCATCCTTCTCATCTCCCCTTCCCCCAGTTACTTCCCATCCTTCTCACCTCCCCTTCCCCCAGTTACTTCCCATCCTTCTCACCTCCCCTTCCCCCAGTTACTCCCCATCCTTCTCACGTCTACTTCCCCCAGTTACTTCCTATCCTTCTCACCTCCCCTTCCCCCAGTTACTTCCCATCCTTCTCACCTCCCCTTCCCCCGGTTACTTCCCATCCTTCTCGCCTCCCCTTCCCCCAGTTACTTCCCATCCTTCTCATCTCCCCTTCCCCAGTTACTTCCCATCATTCTCGCCTCCCCTTCCCCCGGTTACTTCCCATCCTTCTCATCTCCCCTTCCCCCAGTTACTTCCCATCCTTCTCACCTCCCCTTCCCCCAGTTACTTCCCATCCTTCTCACCTCCCCTTCCCCCAGTTACTCCCCATCCTTCTCACCTCCCCTTCCCCCAGTTACTTCCCATCCTTCTCACCTCCCCTTCCCCCAGTTACATCCCTTCTCATCTCCCCTTCCCACAGTATTTCCCCATCCATCTCACCTCCCCTTCCCCCAGTGCCTTCCCATCATTCTTAACCTCCCTCCCACCAGTGTCTCCCCATCCTTCTCACCTCCCCTTCCCCCAGTTACTTCCCATCCTTCTCACCTCCCCTTCCCCCGTTTACTTCCCATCCTTCTCACCTCCCCTTCCCCCAGTTACGTCCCATCCTTCTCACCACCCCTTCCCCTAGTTATGTCCCATCCTTCTCACCTCCCCTTCCCACATGTCTCCCCATCCTTCTCACGTCCCCTTCCCCCAGTTACGTCCCATCCTTCTCACCACCCCTTGCCCCAGTTATGTCCCATCCTTCTAACCTCCCCTTCCCCCAGTTACTTCCCATCCTTCTCATGTCCCCTTCCCTCAGTTACTTCCCATCCTTCTCACCTCCCCTTCCCCCAGTGTCTCCCCATCCTTCATAACTCCCCTTCTCCCAGTGCCTCCCCATCCTTAACCTCCTTCCCACCAGTGTCTCCCCATCCTTCTCACCTCTCCTTCCCCCAGTGTCTTCCCATTCTTCTCACCTCTCCTTCCCCCAGTGTCTTCCCACTCTTCTCACCTCCCCTTCCCCCAGTGTCTCCCCATCCTTCTCACCTCCCCTTCCCCCAGTGTCTCCCCATCCTTCTCACCTCCCCTTCCCCCAGTTACTTCCCATCCTTCTCACGTCTCCTTCCCCCAGTTACTTCCCATCCTTCTCACTTCCCCTTCCCCCAGTTACTTCCCATCCTTCTCACGTCCCCTTCCCCCAGTTAATCCCCATCCTTCTCACCTCCCCTTCCCCCAGTTACTTCCCATCCTTGTCACCTCCCCTTCCCTCAGTTACTCCCAATCCTTCTCACGTCCCCTTCCCCCAGTTACTTCCCATCCTTCTCACCTCCCCTTCCCCAGTTACTTCCCATCCTTCTCACCTCCCCTTCCCCCAGTTACTTCCCATCCTTCTCATCTCCCCTTCCCCCAGTTACTTCCCATCCTTCTCACGTCCCCTTCCCCCAGTTACTCCCCATCCTTCTCACGTCCCCTTCCCCCAGTTACTTCCTATCCTTCTCACCTCCCCTTCCCCCGGTTACTTCCCATCCTTCTCATCTCCCCTTCCCCCAGTTACTTCCCATCCTTCTCACCTCCCCTTCCCCCAGTTACTTCCCATCCTTCTCACCTCCCCTTCCCCCAGTTACTTCCCATCCTTCTCACCTCCCCTTCCCCCAGTTACTTCCCATCCTTCTCACCTCCCCTTCCCCCAGTTACTTCCCATCCTTCTCACCTCTCCTTCCCCCAGTTACTCCCCATCCTTCTCACGTCTCCTTCCCCCAGTTACTTCCTATCCTTCTCACCTCCCCTTCCCCCAGTTACTTCCCATCCTTCTCACCTCCCCTTCCCCAGTTACTTCCCATCCTTCTCACCTCCCCTTCCCCCAGTTACTTCCCATCCTTCTCATCTCCCCTTCCCCCAGTTACTTCCCATCCTTCTCACGTCCCCTTCCCCCAGTTACTCCCCATCCTTCTCACGTCCCCTTCCCCCAGTTACTTCCTATCCTTCTCACCTCCCCTTCCCCCGGTTACTTCCCATCCTTCTCATCTCCCCTTCCCCCAGTTACTTCCCATCCTTCTCACCTCCCCTTCCCCCAGTTACTTCCCATCCTTCTCACCTCCCCTTCCCCCAGTTACTCCCCATCCTTCTCACGTCTCCTTCCCCCAGTTACTTCATATCCTTCTCACCTCCCCTTCCCCCAGTTACTTCCCATCCTTCTCACCTCCCCTTCCCCCGGTTACTTCCCATCCTTCTCACGTCCCCTTCCCCCAGTTACTCCCCATCCTTCTCACGTCCCCTTCTCCCAGTTACTTCCTATCCTTCTCACCTCCCCTTCCCCCGGTTACTTCCCATCCTTCTCATCTCCCCTTCCCCCAGTTACTTCCCATCCTTCTCACCTCCCCTTCCCCCAGTTACTTCCCATCCTTCTCACCTCCCCTTCCCCCAGTTACTCCCCATCCTTCTCACGTCTACTTCCCCCAGTTACTTCCTATCCTTCTCACCTCCCCTTCCCCCAGTTACTTCCCATCCTTCTCACCTCCCCTTCCCCCGGTTACTTCCCATCCTTCTCGCCTCCCCTTCCCCCAGTTACTTCCCATCCTTCTCATCTCCCCTTCCCCAGTTACTTCCCATCTTTCTCGCCTCCCCTTCCCCCGGTTACTTCCCATCCTTCTCATCTCCCCTTCCCCCAGTTACTTCCCTTCCTTCTCACCTCCCCTTCCCCCAGTTACTTCCCATCCTTCTCACCTCCCCTTCCCTCAGTTACTCCCCATCCTTCTCACCTCCCCTTCCCCCAGTTACTTCCCATCCTTCTCACCTCCCCTTCCCCCAGTTACATCCCTTCTCATCTCCCCTTCCCACAGTATTTCCCCATCCATCTCACCTCCCCTTCCCCCAGTGCCTCCCCATCATTCTTAACCTCCCTCCCACCAGTGTCTCCCCATCCTTCTCACCTCCCCTTCCCCCAGTTACTTCCCATCCTTCTCACCTCCCCTTCCCCCAGTTACTTCCCATCCTTCTCACCTCCCCTTCCCCCAGTTACGTCCCATCCTTCTCACCACCCCTTCCCCTAGTTATGTCCCATCCTTCTCACCTCCCCTTCCCACATGTCTCCCCATCCTTCTCACGTCCCCTTCCCCCAGTTACGTCCCATCCTTCTCACCACCCCTTGCCCCAGTTATGTCCCATCCTTCTAACCTCCCCTTCCCCCAGTTACTTCCCATCCTTCTCATGTCCCCTTCCCTCAGTTACTTCCCATCCTTCTCACCTCCCCTTCCCCCAGTGTCTCCCCATCCTTCATAACTCCCCTTCTCCCAGTGCCTCCCCATCCTTAACCTCCCTCCCACCAGTGTCTCCCCATCCTTCTCACCTCTCCTTCCCCCAGTGTCTTCCCATTCTTCTCACCTCTCCTTCCCCCAGTGTCTTCCCACTCTTCTCACCTCCCCTTCCCCCAGTGTCTCCCCATCCTTCTCACCTCCCCTTCCCCCAGTGTCTCCCCATCCTTCTCACCTCCCCTTCCCCCAGTTACTTCCCATCCTTCTCACCTCCCCTTCCCCCAGTTACTTCCCATCCTTATCACTTCCCCTTCCCCCAGTTACTTCCCATCCTTCTCATCTCCCCTTCCCCCAGTTACTTCCCATCCTTCTCACTTCCCCTTCCCCCAGTTACTTCCCATCCTTCTCACGTCCCCTTCCCCCAGTTAATCCCCATCCTTCTCACCTCCCCTTCCCCCAGTTACTTCCCATCCTTGTCACCTCCCCTTCCCTCAGTTACTCCCAATCCTTCTCACGTCCCCTTCCCCCAGTTACTTCCCATCCTTCTCACCTCCCCTTCCCCAGTTACTTCCCATCCTTCTCACCTCCCCTTCCCCCAGTTACTTCCCATCCTTCTCATCTCCCCTTCCCCCAGTTACTTCCCATCCTTCTCACGTCCCCTTCCCCCAGTTACTCCCCATCCTTCTCACGTCCCCTTCCCCCAGTTACTTCCTATCCTTCTCACCTCCCCTTCCCCCAGTTACTTCCCATCCTTCTCATCTCCCCTTCCCCCAGTTACTTCCCATCCTTCTCACCTCCCCTTCCCCCAGTTACTTCCCATCCTTCTCACCTTCCCTTCCCCCAGTTACTCCCCATCCTTCTCACGTCTCCTTCCCCCAGTTACTTCCTATCCTTCTCACCTCCCCTTCCCCCAGTTACTTCCCATCCTTCTCACCTCCCCTTCCCCCAGTTACTTCCCATCCTTCTCACCTCCCCTTCCCCCAGTTACTCCCCATCCTTCTCACGTCTCCTTCCCCCAGTTACTTCCTATCCTTCTCACCTCCCCTTCCCCTAGTTACTTCCCATCCTTCTCACCTCCCCTTCCCCTGGTTACTTCCCATCCTTCTCGCCTCCCCTTCCCCCAGTTACTTCCCATCCTTCTCATCTCCCCTTCCCCAGTTACTTCCCATCCTTCTCGCCTCCCCTTCCCCCGGTTACTTCCCATCCTTCTCATCTCCCCTTCCCCCAGTTACTTCCCATCCTTCTCACCTCCCCTTCCCCCAGTTACTTCCCATCCTTCTCACCTCCCCTTCCCCCAGTTACTCCCCATCCTTCTCACCTCCCCTTCCCCCAGTTACTTCCCATCCTTCTCACCTCCCCTTCCCCCAGTTACGTCCCTTCTCATCTTCCCTTCCCACAGTATTACCCCATCCATCTCACCTCCCCTTCCCCCAGTGCCTCCCCATCATTCTTAACCTCCCTCCCACCAGTGTCTCCCCATCCTTCTCACCTCCCCTTCCCCCAGTTACTTCCCATCCTTCTCACCTCCCCTTCCCCAGTTACTTCCCATCCTTCTCACCTCCCCTTCCCCCAGTTACTTCCCATCCTTCTCATCTCCCCTTCCCCCAGTTACTTCCCATCCTTCTCACGTCCCCTTCCCCCAGTTACTCCCCATCCTTCTCACGTCCCCTTCCCCCAGTTACTTCCTATCCTTCTCACCTCCCCTTCCCCCGGTTACTTCCCATCCTTCTCATCTCCCCTTCCCCCAGTTACTTCCCATCCTTCTCACCTCCCCTTCCCCCAGTTACTTCCCATCCTTCTCACCTCCCCTTCCCCCAGTTACTTCCCATCCTTCTCACCTCCCCTTCCCCCAGTTACTTCCCATCCTTCTCACCTCCCCTTCCCCCAGTTACTTCCCATCCTTCTCACCTCTCCTTCCCCCAGTTACTCCCCATCCTTCTCACGTCTCCTTCCCCCAGTTACTTCCTATCCTTCTCACCTCCCCTTCCCCCAGTTACTTCCCATCCTTCTCACCTCCCCTTCCCCAGTTACTTCCCATCCTTCTCACCTCCCCTTCCCCCAGTTACTTCCCATCCTTCTCATCTCCCCTTCCCCCAGTTACTTCCCATCCTTCTCACGTCCCCTTCCCCCAGTTACTCCCCATCCTTCTCACGTCCCCTTCCCCCAGTTACTTCCTATCCTTCTCACCTCCCCTTCCCCCGGTTACTTCCCATCCTTCTCATCTCCCCTTCCCCCAGTTACTTCCCATCCTTCTCACCTCCCCTTCCCCCAGTTACTTCCCATCCTTCTCACCTCCCCTTCCCCCAGTTACTCCCCATCCTTCTCACGTCTCCTTCCCCCAGTTACTTCATATCCTTCTCACCTCCCCTTCCCCCAGTTACTTCCCATCCTTCTCACCTCCCCTTCCCCCGGTTACTTCCCATCCTTCTCACGTCCCCTTCCCCCAGTTACTCCCCATCCTTCTCACGTCCCCTTCTCCCAGTTACTTCCTATCCTTCTCACCTCCCCTTCCCCCGGTTACTTCCCATCCTTCTCATCTCCCCTTCCCCCAGTTACTTCCCATCCTTCTCACCTCCCCTTCCCCCAGTTACTTCCCATCCTTCTCACCTCCCCTTCCCCCAGTTACTCCCCATCCTTCTCACGTCTACTTCCCCCAGTTACTTCCTATCCTTCTCACCTCCCCTTCCCCCAGTTACTTCCCATCCTTCTCACCTCCCCTTCCCCCGGTTACTTCCCATCCTTCTCGCCTCCCCTTCCCCCAGTTACTTCCCATCCTTCTCATCTCCCCTTCCCCAGTTACTTCCCATCTTTCTCGCCTCCCCTTCCCCCGGTTACTTCCCATCCTTCTCATCTCCCCTTCCCCCAGTTACTTCCCTTCCTTCTCACCTCCCCTTCCCCCAGTTACTTCCCATCCTTCTCACCTCCCCTTCCCTCAGTTACTCCCCATCCTTCTCACCTCCCCTTCCCCCAGTTACTTCCCATCCTTCTCACCTCCCCTTCCCCCAGTTACATCCCTTCTCATCTCCCCTTCCCACAGTATTTCCCCATCCATCTCACCTCCCCTTCCCCCAGTGCCTCCCCATCATTCTTAACCTCCCTCCCACCAGTGTCTCCCCATCCTTCTCACCTCCCCTTCCCCCAGTTACTTCCCATCCTTCTCACCTCCCCTTCCCCCAGTTACTTCCCATCCTTCTCACCTCCCCTTCCCCCAGTTACGTCCCATCCTTCTCACCACCCCTTCCCCTAGTTATGTCCCATCCTTCTCACCTCCCCTTCCCACATGTCTCCCCATCCTTCTCACGTCCCCTTCCCCCAGTTACGTCCCATCCTTCTCACCACCCCTTGCCCCAGTTATGTCCCATCCTTCTAACCTCCCCTTCCCCCAGTTACTTCCCATCCTTCTCATGTCCCCTTCCCTCAGTTACTTCCCATCCTTCTCACCTCCCCTTCCCCCAGTGTCTCCCCATCCTTCATAACTCCCCTTCTCCCAGTGCCTCCCCATCCTTAACCTCCCTCCCACCAGTGTCTCCCCATCCTTCTCACCTCTCCTTCCCCCAGTGTCTTCCCATTCTTCTCACCTCTCCTTCCCCCAGTGTCTTCCCACTCTTCTCACCTCCCCTTCCCCCAGTGTCTCCCCATCCTTCTCACCTCCCCTTCCCCCAGTGTCTCCCCATCCTTCTCACCTCCCCTTCCCCCAGTTACTTCCCATCCTTCTCACCTCCCCTTCCCCCAGTTACTTCCCATCCTTATCACTTCCCCTTCCCCCAGTTACTTCCCATCCTTCTCATCTCCCCTTCCCCCAGTTACTTCCCATCCTTCTCACTTCCCCTTCCCCCAGTTACTTCCCATCCTTCTCACGTCCCCTTCCCCCAGTTAATCCCCATCCTTCTCACCTCCCCTTCCCCCAGTTACTTCCCATCCTTGTCACCTCCCCTTCCCTCAGTTACTCCCAATCCTTCTCACGTCCCCTTCCCCCAGTTACTTCCCATCCTTCTCACCTCCCCTTCCCCAGTTACTTCCCATCCTTCTCACCTCCCCTTCCCCCAGTTACTTCCCATCCTTCTCATCTCCCCTTCCCCCAGTTACTTCCCATCCTTCTCACGTCCCCTTCCCCCAGTTACTCCCCATCCTTCTCACGTCCCCTTCCCCCAGTTACTTCCTATCCTTCTCACCTCCCCTTCCCCCAGTTACTTCCCATCCTTCTCATCTCCCCTTCCCCCAGTTACTTCCCATCCTTCTCACCTCCCCTTCCCCCAGTTACTTCCCATCCTTCTCACCTTCCCTTCCCCCAGTTACTCCCCATCCTTCTCACGTCTCCTTCCCCCAGTTACTTCCTATCCTTCTCACCTCCCCTTCCCCCAGTTACTTCCCATCCTTCTCACCTCCCCTTCCCCCAGTTACTTCCCATCCTTCTCACCTCCCCTTCCCCCAGTTACTCCCCATCCTTCTCACGTCTCCTTCCCCCAGTTACTTCCTATCCTTCTCACCTCCCCTTCCCCTAGTTACTTCCCATCCTTCTCACCTCCCCTTCCCCTGGTTACTTCCCATCCTTCTCGCCTCCCCTTCCCCCAGTTACTTCCCATCCTTCTCATCTCCCCTTCCCCAGTTACTTCCCATCCTTCTCGCCTCCCCTTCCCCCGGTTACTTCCCATCCTTCTCATCTCCCCTTCCCCCAGTTACTTCCCATCCTTCTCACCTCCCCTTCCCCCAGTTACTTCCCATCCTTCTCACCTCCCCTTCCCCCAGTTACTCCCCATCCTTCTCACCTCCCCTTCCCCCAGTTACTTCCCATCCTTCTCACCTCCCCTTCCCCCAGTTACGTCCCTTCTCATCTTCCCTTCCCACAGTATTACCCCATCCATCTCACCTCCCCTTCCCCCAGTGCCTCCCCATCATTCTTAACCTCCCTCCCACCAGTGTCTCCCCATCCTTCTCACCTCCCCTTCCCCCAGTTACTTCCCATCCTTCTCACCTCCCCTTCCCCCAGTTACGTCCCATCCTTCTCACCACCCCTTCCCCTAGTTATGTCCCATCCTTCTCACCTCCCCTTCCCCCAGTTACTTCCCATCCTTCTCACCTCCCCTTCCCACATGTCTCCCCATCCTTCTCACGTCCCCTTCCCCCAGTTACGTCCCATCCTTCTCACCACCCCTTCCCCCAGTTACGTCCCATCCTTCTCACCACCCCTTCCCCCAGTTACGTCCCATCCTTCTAACCTCCCCTTCCCCCAGTTACTTCCCATCCTTCTCATGTCCCCTTCCCTCAGTTACTTCCCATCCTTCTCACCTCCCCTTCCCCCAGTGTCTCCCCATCCTTCATAACTCCCCTTCTCCCAGTGCCTCCCCATCCTTAACCTCCCTCCCACCAGTGTCTCCCCATCCTTCTCACCTCTCCTTCCCCCAGTGTCTTCCCATTCTTCTCACCTCTCCTTCCCCCAGTGTCTTCCCACTCTTCTCACCTCCCCTTCCCCCAGTGTCTCCCCATCCTTCTCACCTCTCCTTCCCCCAGTGTCTCCCCATCCTTCTCACCTCCCCTTCCCCCAGTTACTTCCCATCCTTCTCACGTCTCCTTCCCCCAGTTACTTCCCATCCTTCTCACTTCCCCTTCCCCCAGTTACTTCCCATCCTTCTCATCTCCCCTTCCCCCAGTTACTTCCCATCCTTCTCACCTCTCCTTCCCCCAGTGTCTTCCCATTCTTCTCACCTCCCCTTCTCCCAGTGTCTCCCCATCCTTCTCACCTCTCCTTCCCCCAGTGTCTCCCCATTCTTCTCACCTCCCCTTCTCCCAGTGTCTCCCCGTCCTTCTCACCTCCCCTTCCCCCAGTTTCTCCTCAGCCTTCTCTCCTCCCCTCCCCCCAATGTCTCCCCATTCTTCTCTCTCTTACCTCCCCCCCCAGTGTCTCCCCATCCTTCTCTCTCTTGCCTTCCCCCAGTTTCTCCCAATCCTTCTCTCTCTTGCCTTCCCCCAGTGTCTCCCTATCCTTCTCTCTCTCTCTCTCTCTCTCTCTTGCCTTCCCCCAGTGTCTCCCCTTCCTTCTCTCTCTTTCCTTCCTACAGTCTCTCCCAATTCTTCTCTCTCTTCTCTTCCCCCAATGTTTCCCCATCTCTCTCTCTTCCCTTTCCTCAATGTCTCCCCATCCTTCTCTCTCTCTCTCTTGCCTTCCCCTAGTTTCTCCACATCCTTCTCACCTCCTCTTCCCCCAGTGTCTCCCCATCCTTCCCCTCTCATTTTTTCCTGCTTTTTCACCATCCTTCCCCTTCACTGTGTATCTCTTCCACATTCTCAGCCCCATTTTCTTTCAGTTGTTCCCACTAACCCCCTCTATCCTGCTTCCTACGCATCCCCCTCCTGCTCCCTCACTCTCTCTTCCTTTCCCAAGCTCACCCCATTCTCTACTGCTCTCCCACTCTACCCTGATCACACCCCTTCTCTCTCCCACTCTATCCTGATCACACCCCCTTCTCTCTCCCACTCTACCCTGATCACATCCCTTCTCTCTCCCACTCTACCCTGATCCCAACCTGTCTTTCTTCCACTCTACCCTGATCCCACCCCTCTCTCTTCCACTCTCCCCTGATCACATCCTTTCTCTCTCCCACTCTACCCCGATCACACCCCCTTCTCTCTCCCACTCTACCCCGATCACACCCCCTTCTCTCTCCCACTCTATCCTGATCACACCCCTTCTCTTTCCCACTCTACCCTGATCACACCCCTTCTCTCTCCCACTCTACCTTGATCACACCCCCTTCTCTCTCCCACTCTACCCTGATCACACCCCCTTCTCTCTCCCACTCTACCCTGATCCCAGCCTGTCTTTCTTCCGCTCTACCCTGATCCCACCCCTCTCTCTTCCACTCTCCCTTGATCACACCCCTCTCTCTTCCACTCTCCCCTGATCACACACCGTCTCTCCCACTCTACCCTGATCCCAACTTATCTATCTCTCACTCTACTCTGATCACACCCCATCTCTCTCACCCACTAAACCCTGCTCAACTCCATTCTCAACTCCCCTTCCCCCAGTGTTTCCCCTTCCTTCTTAACTCCCTTCTCCCAGTATCTCCCCATCCTTGTCACCTCCCCTTTCCCCAGTGTCTTCCCATTCTTCTCACCTCCCCTTCCCCCAGTGTCTCCCCAGCCTTCTCACCTCCACTTCCCCCAGTGTCTTCCCATTCTTCTTTCCTCCCCTCACCCCAATGTCTCCCCGTTCTTCTCTCTCTCTTACCTCCCCCCAGTGTCTCCACATCCTTCTCTCTCTCTCTTGTCTTCCTCCATTGTCTCCCATCCTTCTCTCTCCTACCTTCCCCCCAGTGACTCCCCATCCTGCTCACTCTTGCCTTCCCCCAGTGTCTACCTATCCTTCTCTCTCTTGTGTTCCTCAATTGTCTCCCCATCCTTCTCTCTCTTACCTTCCCCCAGTGTCTCCCCATCCTTCTCTCTCTTACCTTCCTCCAGTGTCTCCCCATCCTTCTCTCTCTTGCCTTCCCCCCAGTGTCTCCCCATCCTTCTCTCTCTTACCTTCCTCCAGTGTCTCCCTATCCTTCTATCTCTTGCCTTCCCCCCAGTTTCTCCCCATCCTTCTCTCTCTTACCTTCCTCCAGTGTCTCCCTATCCTTCTCTCTCTCTTGCCTTCCTCCAGTGTCTCCCCATCCTTCTCTCTCTTGCCTTCCCCCAGTGTCTCCCCATCCTTCTCTCTCTTGCCTTCCTCCAGTGTTTCCCAATCCTTCTCTCTCTTACCTTCCCCCAGTGACTCTCCATCCTTCTCACTCTTGCCTTCTCCCAGTCTGTCCCCATCCTTCTCTCTCTCTTGTCTTCCTCCATTGTCTCCCCATCCTTCTCTCTCTCTCTTGCCTTCCTCCATTGTCTCCCCATCCTTCCCTCTCTTGCCTTCCTCCATTGTCTCCCCATCCTTCTCTCTCTTGCCTTCCCCCCAGTGTCTCCTCATCCTTCTGTCTCTTGCCTTCCCCCAGTGTCTCCCCATCCTTCTCTCTCTTGCCTTTCCCCAGTGTCTCCCCATCCTTCTCTCTCTTGCCTTACTCCAGTGTTTCCCAATCCTTCTCTCTCTTACCTTCCCCCAGTGACTCTCCATCCTTCTCTCTCTTGCCTTCCTCCACTGTCTCCCTATCCTTCTCTCTCTTGCCTTCCCCCCAGTGTCTCCTCATCCTTCTGTCTCTTGCCTTCCCCCCAGTGTCTCCCCATCCTTCTCTCTCTTGCCTTCCCCCCAGTGTCTCCTCATCCTTCTCTCTCTTACCTTCCTCCAGTGTCTCCCCATCCTTCTCTTTCTTGCCTTCCCCCAGTGTCTCCCCATCCTTCTCTCTCTTGCCTTCCCCCCAGTGTCTCCCTATCCTTCTCTCTCTTGCCTTCCCCCAGTGTCTCCCCATCCTTCTCTCTCTTGCCTTCCTCCAGTGTCTCCCTATCCTTCTCTCTCTTGCCTTCCTCCATTGTCTCCCCATCCTTCTCTCTCTTGCCTTCCCCCCAGTGTCTCCCCATCCTTCTCTCTCTTACCTTCCTCCAGTGTCTCCCTATCCTTCTATCTCTTGCCTTCCCCCCAGTTTCTCCCCATCCTTCTCTCTCTTACCTTCCTCCAGTGTCTCCCTATCCTTCTCTCTCTCTTGCCTTCCTCCAGTGTCTCCCCATCCTTCTCTCTCTTGCCTTCCCCCAGTGTCTCCCCATCCTTCTCTCTCTTGCCTTCCTCCAGTGTTTCCCAATCCTTCTCTCTCTTACCTTCCCCCAGTGACTCTCCATCCTTCTCACTCTTGCCTTCTCCCAGTCTGTCCCCATCCTTCTCTCTCTCTTGTCTTCCTCCATTGTCTCCCCATCCTTCTCTCTCTCTCTTGCCTTCCTCCATTGTCTCCCCATCCTTCCCTCTCTTGCCTTCCTCCATTGTCTCCCCATCCTTCTCTCTCTTGCCTTCCCCCCAGTGTCTCCTCATCCTTCTGTCTCTTGCCTTCCCCCAGTGTCTCCCCATCCTTCTCTCTCTTGCCTTTCCCCAGTGTCTCCCCATCCTTCTCTCTCTTGCCTTACTCCAGTGTTTCCCAATCCTTCTCTCTCTTACCTTCCCCCAGTGACTCTCCATCCTCTCTCTCTCTTGCCTTCCTCCACTGTCTCCCTATCCTTCTCTCTCTTGCCTTCCCCCCAGTGTCTCCTCATCCTTCTGTCTCTTGCCTTCCCCCCAGTGTCTCCCCATCCTTCTCTCTCTTGCCTTCCCCCCAGTGTCTCCTCATCCTTCTCTCTCTTACCTTCCTCCAGTGTCTCCCCATCCTTCTCTTTCTTGCCTTCCCCCAGTGTCTCCCCATCCTTCTCTCTCTTGCCTTCCCCCCAGTGTCTCCCTATCCTTCTCTCTCTTGCCCTTCCCCAGTGTCTCCCCATCCTTCTCTCTCTTGCCTTCCTCCAGTGTCTCCCTATCCTTCTCTCTCTTGCCTTCCTCCATTGTCTCCCCATCCTTCTCTCTCTTGCCTTCCCCCCAGTGTCTCCCCATCCTTCTCTCTCTTACCTTCCTCCAGTGTCTCCCTATCCTTCTATCTCTTGCCTTCCCCCCAGTTTCTCCCCCATCCTTCTCTCTCTTACCTTCCTCCAGTGTCTCCCTATCCTTCTCTCTCTCTTGCCTTCCTCCAGTGTCTCCCCATCCTTCTCTCTCTTGCCTTCCCCCAGTGTCTCCCCATCCTTCTCTCTCTTGCCTTCCTCCAGTGTTTCCCAATCCTTCTCTCTCTTACCTTCCCCCAGTGACTCTCCATCCTTCTCACTCTTGCCTTCTCCCAGTCTGTCCCCATCCTTCTCTCTCTCTTGTCTTCCTCCATTGTCTCCCCATCCTTCTCTCTCTCTCTTGCCTTCCTCCATTGTCTCCCCATCCTTCCCTCTCTTGCCTTCCTCCATTGTCTCCCCATCCTTCTCTCTCTTGCCTTCCCCCAGTGTCTCCTCATCCTTCTGTCTCTTGCCTTCCCCCAGTGTCTCCCCATCCTTCTCTCTCTTGCCTTTCCCCAGTGTCTCCCCATCCTTCTCTCTCTTGCCTTACTCCAGTGTTTCCCAATCCTTCTCTCTCTTACCTTCCCCCAGTGACTCTCCATCCTTCTCTCTCTTGCCTTCCTCCACTGTCTCCCTATCCTTCTCTCTCTTGCCTTCCCCCAGTGTCTCCTCATCCTTCTGTCTCTTGCCTTCCCCCCAGTGTCTCCCCATCCTTCTCTCTCTTGCCTTCCCCCCAGTGTCTCCTCATCCTTCTCTCTCTTACCTTCCTCCAGTGTCTCCCCATCCTTCTCTTTCTTGCCTTCCCCCAGTGTCTCCCCATCCTTCTCTCTCTTGCCTTCCCCCCAGTGTCTCCCTATCCTTCTCTCTCTTGCCTTCCCCAGTGTCTCCCCATCCTTCTCTCTCTTGCCTTCCTCCAGTGTCTCCCTATCCTTCTCTCTCTTGCCTTCCTCCATTGTCTCCCCATCCTTCTCTCTCTTGCCTTCCCCCAGTGTCTCCCCCCATCCTTCTCTCTCTTGCCTTCCCCTAATGTCTCACCATCCTTCTCTTTCTTAGCTTCCCCCAGTGTCTCCCCATCCTTCTCCCTCTTGCCACCCCCCAGTGTCTCCCCATCCTTCTCTCCTCTCCTTCCCCCAGTGTCTCCCCATCCTTCTCTCTCTTACCTCCCCCCAGTGTCTCCCATCCTTCTCTCTTCCCCTTCACTGTGTATCTCTTTCACATTCTCAGTCCCATTTTCTTTCAGTTGTTCCCACTAACCCCCTCTATCCTGCTTCCTATGCATCCCCCTCCTGCTCCCTCACTCTCTCTCTTTCTTTCTCAAGCTCAACCCAATCTCTACTGCTCTCCCACTCTATCCTGATCACATCCCTTCTCTCTCCCACTCTATCCTGATCACATCCCTTCTCTCTCCCACTCTACCCTGATCACACCCCTTCTCTCTCCCACTCTATCCTGATCACATCCCTTCTCTCTCCCACTCTACCCTGATCCCACCCCTTCTCTCTCCCACTCTACCCTGATCCAACCCTACTCTCCCACTCTACCCTGATCACATCCCTTCTCTCTCCCACTCTATCCTGATAACATCCCTTCTCTCTCCCACTCTATCCTGATCACATCCTTTCTCTCTCCCACTCTATCCTGATCCCACCCCTCTCTCTCCCACTCTACCCTGGTCCCACCCCTCTCTCTCCCACTCTACCCTGATCCCACCCCTCTCTCTTCCACTCTACCCTGATCACATCCTTTCTCTCTCCCACTCTACCCTGATCCCACCCCTCTCTCTCCCACTCTACCCTGATCCCACCCCTTCTCTCTCCCACTCTACCCTGATCCCACCCCTCTCTCTCTTCCACTCTACCCTGATCACATCCTTTCTCTCTCCCACTCTACCCTGATCCCACCCCTTCTCTCTCCCACTCTACCCTGATCCCACCCCTCTCTCTCCCACTCTACCCTGATCCCACCCCTCTCTCTTCCACTCTACCCTGATCCCAACTCATCTCTCTCTACTCTGATCACACCCCATTTCTCTCTCTCCCACTAAACCCTGCTCGCACCCCATCTGTCTCCCACTCTACTCTGATTCCATCAACCCACTCTCCCACTCTACCCTGATTCCACTCCTCTCTCTCCCACTCTACTCTGATCCCACCCCGTCTTTCTCTCACTCTACCCTGATCCCTCCCCTCTCTGTCAAACACATGCCCTCATTCTAGAAAACACTCACTCTCTGCCCCAATTCTGCCTCTCTCCCTTTTGCGCTCTTCCTCCTTCCCCCTGCCCCTGTCTCTCCCCCTGGCCTTACTTACTCCCACCTCTGTGATTTGTTGAAGATTAAATTGAAAATATTGTGATTTTTTTTCCTTGGCCACTGAATAAATTTGAGAGATAAAATCACCAGTGTTTTATTCATCCCTAGTCACTACGTTACCTATATGTGGCAGCTGACCAGTAAAATTACACTGGGAAGTACTTATAATAATGCCTGATGCATGACCAGTATTTTACCATCTAAGATGGTGGCCTTAGCCAAGAGGGGTAACATTTTACCTGGACTCTGCACTTCTATAGTCTGTGAGACTTCACGGCTCGCAAGGTTCTTCAGTTCACATTTATAATTGCCCCAAGAGCGGGAGTCAGTGCCATGAAGATACAAGGTGCTTTTATCATCGTTCCAGGTGATATTCTCTGTTATCTCATTTCCATCTTTCAGAAAGGACGTATTTACACAGCTCCCTTCAGACCCCATACACTCCAGCTGAATCTGACAGTTGTCAGCATTGATACGTCGTCTTATCAGAACCGGCCGTTCCACCGGACCTGCAATGACAATTGTCCGGATTAGTTGACTTCTATTCTGAAATGGTTTAGTGCTGAATTATTTCATCTATCGAAGTCTCACACCCTCAGTAATGTCTACATTTTACTCTAATCAAATATAACGATATACTAGTCAGTAAATGGTTAAACTGGAATTTTCATCTTAATTCAAAATGAAGGGGACCTCTGCATTAACAACTACCTATGTGTCTCATTAGTCACATACCAGCAAATGTACAGTTAAAGGGATAGTAATACTTCGTTTTATCTTTATTTTATTTTGTAGGCATTAAAAAAAACATGAAGGACGATATAAGTCTTATCTCTCAAACCTATTCACAAGCAAAGTTTCCCCTCCCGCCCCTTTTACCTAGTGTAAGCCATCTCTTCTCAAATGTGGAATCCAGTCCATAGACCAGACAGGTAACAGCAGGGGACAATCTTCTTCCTATGAGAACAATGAAAGCTATGCCCCCTTGACAAGTTTTTCAGGTTTTTCCCTTATCTTAATTGAAGATTGTCCCTCTCTGCAGTCTACCTGGGCACCTCCCTTCTGATCTGGCTGAGCAGTGTTACATCAGTAAAAGGGGCAGGAGGGGGATACTTTACCATTGAATTACTCTTGAACTACAACTCTGACAGTATTGAAATAACACTCTCCAAAGTCCAAATACTATGATGATTAATTAGTGCTGCTTTTATTATGAAACATTACTATCACTTTAAGGAAATATTCCAACTTGTTACCATATGCTAATGTATGCTGATTGAGACAACTGTGCAGTACCAGAGATGTTTCATATACTAATTATTTCAGTGTTGTGTCATATGCTAATGAAACATTTTCAGTGACTTGTCAAATGCTAATGAAGGTTCCACATATGATTCATATGCTATTGAAGCTCTGTGCTGCACCAGGAGACTTTTACTTTTACTATACTCAGAAATAAAAGAGTTATACCTCCTAAATTGTACATCTGATGGACGTTTGGCTAACATGACAGATAGGTAGTTTTTATTGTACTTTCCAACTAATGCAAACTTGAATTCAGGTGAAAATTCCACTTTAAAGGAACAGTAAATGTTCACAGTGAATAGAAATGTACGATGCAGGTCTTTTGCTTTCTGCATTAGTCCCTCACTGTAGACACGTTTGTAATAACTTTTGAATGAGAGACGCCTCCAGGCAGAGAGAGAGAACCTTTCTTTTGCACGGCGCAAACATTGCTTCATCATATATTTATTTTCATTAAAGCACATGTAGTTCTCATTTAAACCCTTTGTGTGCCAGAGATTTGCCTAAAGCATTGTACGCATTGAGTTGACAACTCTCTGGCACCCAAAGAGTTGCAGTGCGTTGGTTCCCTCTCTAACACCCAGTGGGTGAAGGTGTGTAACTTATTGTTTTGCCTCCGGTCCTTAGAGAGTTAAATTGCCCACAAAAAGGACTAGAAAAATATCACTCCAAGTAGGCCTGGTCCATTTGTGCCACTTCGTATCAGAGTCAATGGCGGCACAGTTAACCCAGCGCCCGCTCCAGGGGAGGGCTGGCCTGGGGACAGAGGGGCAATTGCCCCCTGGGCCGTTCATAGGTCTGGGCTGGTGGGCCACTGCCTCACTCAATCTCCTTTTTGCTGCCGTAAATGGAGCTACACTAGAGATACCACAGAGCTTACAATTCAAATGGAGCTACACTAGTGATACCACAGAGCTTACAACTGAAATGGATCTACACTAGTGATACCACAAAGCTTACAACTTAAACGGAGCTGCACTAGTGATACCACGGAGCTAGTGGTACTTCTAGTAGCATAAGCCATTGCCATTGTAAGCTCTATGGTATCACTAGTGTAGCTTTACATTTTTAAGCTCTGTGGTATCACTAGTCTAGCTTCCATTCAATTGTAAGCTCTATGTTATCTCTAGTGTAACTCCATTTGAACTGTGTGCTCCCCTTTTTATCACTAGTGTAGCCCCATTCCAGTTGTAACTTCTGTGGTATCATTTGTCTTACTTCACGGCTTTAATAACAAGTTTAAAATGAACAAAATGGTATGGGCTGGGACAGTGGGCTGGAAAAACAGTTGAAATGGACCACTTGATTGTATTTGCCCACCAGGCCACAAGTTGCCAGCCCTCCCCTGGCCCACTCCCTAGGCAAGATTAGGAATTTCCATATTACCGTTCCTGAGAACTTCTCAAATGAGCTCCCCCTGAGATCTATGAAATATTAACCCTGAACACTCCCAAGAAAGTAGATTTACGGTGCTATATCAGTGTAAGCAGTAACCTGTGATAACCCAGTCAGTCCTCACGGAACCTTTAACTTCTTATACACTCACCAGACCAGCAGGACTTCTCCCTCTGCCGTTCTGGTACAAATGTCACTAATGTCTTCTCCTGAGAACCTGAGATTTCATTCAAAAACCTAAATATCCGTATCAAACCTTATAATCCCCAAGTTCGTATATTGCTATATATTCCAAGGCATGTGCTAATATGATTCTTCTCTAAGTACTAATCTATCTAACCTGAAAAATGTCTAATTTATGCTGCTTGCAACAAGTGCAGGACGATATGCGAGTGCACGTCCATGTCACGAGTTCCGCTTCTCTGTGTCATTCTTCTCTCCATGTACACGGTGCAAGTGAGGATTGGTGGAAGATCATTGCATTTCCCTGCACACTCTGTAGGGGACATTTAGGTGGATACTCACATTAAAGGAGCAGTAAACTTTTTTATGAAAAATATATATTGTAGGGATTTTCCTATTGAGTAAAATAAGGGTACTACCACTGCCGAGAGATTCATATTTCCACAGTTATTACAGTTTAAACCCATGTTTTTTTACATTAGCAGTGCCCTCTAGTGGTCAAATTCTAATTAGATTTCCTGTTAGATTCTAATGGAGAGAAAAGTCAGAAAAGTCAGAGACATACAGTTCTCCATAGAATGTGATAGAAACTGCCTGTCACTTCCTGTCAGTTAGAACTATCAGGAAGTAAACACACAATAAATTAACTTCCTGTCAGTTAGAACTATCAGGAAGTAAACACAGTAAATTCACTTCCTGTCAGTTAGAACTATCAGGAAGTAAACACGGTAAATTCACTTCCTGTCAGTTAGAACTATCAGGAAGTAATCACAGTAAATTCACTTCCTGTCAGTTAGACCTATCAGGAAGTAAACACAGTAAATTCACTTCCTGTCAGTTAGAACTATCAGGAAGTAAACACAGTAACTTCACTTTATGATTATTTAAACTGCTATAATTTTGAATAAAACATCTGACAGCAGTGGGAGTGACCTTGTTTTATTCACCAAAAAATGGTCTGTAAAATATGTGTTTTCATAAAAAAAAGTTTACTGCTCCTTTAAAGTCTTAGCAATGGCAGAGTGTGTAGGGTTGCCACCTTTTCTTAAAAAAAATACTATGGCATTGTGTCCATAGACTTAACATTGGACAGATGCCAATTTTTTACCTCCCTTCCGGTAAAATACAGGCTGGGTGGCAACACTAAGAGCGTGTGCATTGGTGGGTACTACAGTAATCATACATTCCAGTATATGTGTGTGTGTGTGTGTGTCTGTATATATATATATATATATATATATATATATATATATATACACACATGTATACACGCGCACACGCACACACTCTATATGATATGCTATTAAGAACATTGTCAACTAAATACTAATGTCCAAGAGACTACATTTTTGTTTTAGATCGTATTCTATTGAGAGCTTGAGACTGTAGCTCTTCATAGTAGGTGATGAGTACAGCGCCACCTGGGGATACAATAAATAATAGCAGTATAATGTACAAAAAGGCAAGTCTGAGAAATCTACCCGCAGTGGAAGAGTCCTTGTTTCTCGGTATGAAAACACTGTAACATATATTTCTCACTAATACTTTGAGGACTAGAAGGGAATGGAATGTGTTGCTCGCTCCTCTGGTTCTCAAGGGGTAAAAAAAAAGTGTAATGCTCCTATCATACCTGAATAGGAGTAATATTTACCTGGACTTCTCACTTGTGTCCAGTTGGAGAATTCACGGCTTGCCGGGTTGCTTATCACACAGCTGTAATTACCCCAGGACCGATGGTCATTTCCATTAAGAGACAAAATGGTGACATTGTCCTTCCTGGTGATATTCTCTTTTATCTCCTCTCTATCTCTCAGTAAAGACAGATTTACCAGGCTCCCTCCTGACCCCCTACACTCCAGGAGAACCAGACAATTGTTCAGATCGTGCCTTAGAAGAACCGGACGCTCCACTGGATCTGTAATGACAATCATTAGGATTAGTGACCTCTTACTCCTACCAGCTTCCTGCTTTCCTTTCTGATCATGCAATTAGGGCCATAAACACAATGAAACGGGAGTAATTCTGGGTCAAGACAGCTTCAATACAAAGAAGAAATAAACATCCCAAGTGGTTGAAAAGGGGCTTTCAAACCCTAGAATGTTACAGAGATAATTAATGGATTACATACACCTAACATCTCCTAAAGAGGTACACTTGGAAGGTAAAAACCCCTAATATCTAATAAAGAGGGACACTTTGAAGGTAAAAACGCTTAATATCTCATAAAGAGGGACACTTGGGGGTACATATTCCTA